>WUAM01000323.1:26622929-26636045 GCA_024336885.1 Actenoides hombroni
GTAGCGCCGGGGCGGTGAGCGCGGGGGGGGGCTCGCTTCTCCTCGGCTGCCGGCTGCGGTGCGAGCCCCCGCGGAGATACCCCAGTTGGCCTTGCCCTAGTCAGGGGAGACTCCTCCCCTGGGTACAGGCCCTACAGGGTGGAAATCTCTGGGTTTTCGTTGCCGGTCGGTGAATGCCGGAGCGTCCGCGGCTGCAGGGAGAACAGCGCCGGTGCGGGGACCTGCCTCCGCCTGCACCCGGGCCCAGGGAAGCCTGGCTGAGCTCTAACGCTGGCCGAGGATATCAGTCAAACAGCGCGTCGTCGTGCCTTCCTGGAGTAAGTACGCGTGTGCTGTAGCGCGGGGAGAAAAGGGGATTAAGCTCACAACTTCGGTTATACAGAAAACTTTCTATTCCAGTTGCTAGTGGTTGTTGGATGCAGGGTGCTATAAACGCGGCATTTCCAGAGGGCTGTGCCTAGGCACGAGATGACACACACGGTCTGTAACACTGCATCCATCTCGTGCTTTGCATCGCCGTTCACGTTGAGATGTGTTACAGTAAACAGATACCATGCTTGCCTCCATTCTTCCCATTATGATTTTCCCCCCTAATTTAATTTCAAGACCATTTAGCTTTAATTCTATTTATCTGGGTTTTGTTATGTTAAGGTCTTAGTAATACGTGGTGCCACTGTGTAGAATCGAATGCTTCATAGCTGACTAGCAACACAGCCAGACTCTTCACTTCACATGCTTTCGGTGGCGTTGCTAATAGCTCACCAAGGGCGGTGATTTGGGTTGGTTTCCAGCTTGTTTCTGGTAGTCTTTGATTGCCATACAGCCCATCTTTGCACTCTGGTTTTGTTTGCCAGCTCTTACAGGCGGTTTAAACTTTCCCTCCTAAACTTCATGGGAAAAGGGTTTGTTAAGGGGGACAGGGATGTTTTTGCTTTATTTCTCCTGTTCTTACCGTTTGCAAGGTCAGGAAAAAAAAAAAGCAAAAATCACTTCAGCTGTGAACTCTTACATGGGGAGATCCAGAATGAAATGCTGTCGTGACATGAGGTTGCCTTGTGGGCAAAGAATTTCACATGCTCAGCACTGTTCTACAAAAATACCCCAACTCATATTACACAGGGAAGAATCAAGCTGATACTTCCCTTTTCTCTGTTAATGCTGTTTTATGTTTTTATAACATGTAAGGAAGACATCAGCAATGTACTTCTTTATTTTTTTAAGGAACAAACTTTGTAATTTCTTGTGTTTGATTCTTTCTGCTCTCTTGTAATACCCCTACTCCTCCACTTCACCAGGTCCTAATTAATAACTAATGAGAAAACACTACTACTCATGAGTTTAGCTTTCCTTAAAAAACAAACTTTAAAAAAAAGAACTTAAAAAAACAGACTTAAAAACAAAACAATGTTTTAATGAAATGAAATTACAGATTATGGGAATAGCAGGAAGGGTTTGACATAAATTCCAAAAAAGCATGAAGTAGCAACTAAGAATAAAATTCTTCCATTTGAACCACTAGAGTATGGTCATTAAGGTTTCACTTAAATGTAAACTGGTTGGTGTAAGTGAGGCTTTCTGAGTTAGTTATATGGTTTCCTTATGACTGCCCAATATTTTATTGTATCCTCTGTACTTTTTCACTACCCTCCTCTGTTGTTCTTGCAGTGATGCTTCATTTTTTTCTGTGAACTTCTGTTCTTTATTAAAACAGAAAATAAACAAACCACAAATGATTAAAAAGACAATGTATGCCAGTAATTAGAATAAAAAATACTTGGTTAATTCACAAAGGAAAAATGGTGATCATCTTGGATACTGCTGCATAGTTACTGTCAGCAGATGTCTATTTGCTCTAATAGTGAGACTATTAGTGAATTTTACAGTGCTGGGAAGATAATTCATTGTTAGTGTGCTTAGCCTGTCTTCATGACATCATTTTTGACACTGTTTTGTCAGGCTGAAATATCTTGTCCTCAGCAGTATGGTAGTCTCACAAAGACATTGAGGATTTGCATGTTCAGTATGTTGCAGATTTCCACATTATGTGTTACGTTAAATGGAAGCTTAAAATGTGTGTGAAAATACTAGATGTTATTTACATGAACAATATTTCCCATACTTTAACAGAAATCATACTGTATAGGTGTACAGATACTATAAATAAGACCTCTTTAATCAATCATACTTACCTATTTCCAAATACCCTTTCAATGAGAGGTTTTAGAGAAACTATAGAAGAGTTTTGTAGAATCCCTGGCATTCTTCTTAGCACTAGGTGCATAATGCACATGAACTTGGTCATTCAGTTCACGTATTATGCAAAAGAGAAAAATATGGTTCTATACCCAAAACCTGTATGCAATCCAGACATTGTTAGGTCTCCTACTAAATCTCTGGAGGCAAACTGAGTATGTCAAGGTGACCTGTAACATCAGTGGCCAGGGGAATATGCATGTTAATAATATATGTTGATTTGAAGGATCCAAAACCTCTTCGTGTTTCCTCTGCACTGAATTCAGTATGTGTTTGGATCTGTCTCAGTATTATCAATCATTCTTTTAGCAGTGCTTTCTACTCATGTTATCTAGGAATGTAAAACAGTTAACATTAAATCAGAGAAAACAGTTTGAGAGGCATGAATTAAAATATTTAATATATGAGGCAGCTTGAGAGTTGCAAAAAAACCGCAGTCATAAATTTGAATTTTGTTATTTAAATGAAAATTGTAATAGAAGCTGCTAAGCACTCATGTGTGAATGATGATGAAAGTGATGTGAATGATGTGAGATGTATAGGTCCTAATTCTTGTGAAGTACTGAATTTACCATTCTTCTACTTCCACAGAATTCCAATTCATATTTCCAATTAAAATGTAAAACGTGTCTTATTTTCTCTCTTCATATATTGCTTGATACGAGTTCCTGATTTAAACCGGTAGCAGTAGTTTCTTCTACATGAAAAATAACAGTGATACAGGACAGCTATAACCCACTGCAGCACTGACATACAGGTGCTTGAAATATTTGTTTTTTATTTAGTATTGTGGGTTTTAAATGTTTAGAAATAATCTCATGGTTGGTATTTTCATGGTGACTTAAAGTTAAGTGTCAGTCAGCCTTATCTTAATTCAGGGATGGTTACTTTTGCATGCTAACGGCCGAAATATTCTTGTCTAATTTATGAACTTGTAAATAGACTACAAAACCAGTGGGACTTATTTGTGGATTTATTCTTTTTTCTCCTGTCCATGATAATACTTCTATAGGACTGTTCCTAGAGTCAGGGGCAGGTTGACTTTTAACATCACGGTTTGGATGACTGGCAGTGCAAAAGGTAACACTAATGCGTAAGTCCAAGACGTATTTTTGAGTAAATCTGTGCAAGGAATTTGTGAAGTTTGTAAAATCTGGAAAGTTCATTTTGAAGATGCAACTTCTGCGGTTGTGTGCCTATCACAAGTGCTAGTCTGGTTTGGTTAAAGTCTTAAGTTAATAAATGGGATTGATGAACCTAAGTCCCTCAGACCTGTTGAAGAGCCTCGATATCACATACAAGTTGTCATGTCTAGAAAATGGCATGGAGCATGCTGAGATCCTGAGTTTGGTCCACTGTTTGTGGTGAGCTCTGGATGATGGAGTCTGATATCTGGGCATTGGAGTTCCCACAGTTTAATGACACTGTGGAGGTGGTTCAGCTTTTATAAGGGAATGTGTAGACTTATACTGGTATTTTAGATAAAAGCCATTCTGTAGTCTCCTGTAGCTCTCTGATACACATAGGTTTAACTTAAAATTTAAATAGTTGTTAGAAACTTTTTTATATATAATTTATGGGATTTTGGAGGGGAAATCCTTCTCCCTGTTGCATTACAGCCTGAATTCATAAATTATTTGAGTGGCCTATTTTACTACTAGATGCCTCAAAGCTAAGGCTGGTGTTCTTAAAACTCAAGTCTGAAAGCACACTGTTGTCTTGTATTTTTTTTCTGTGAAGAAAATAAGATGCACAGAGCTTCATTTCTTCATCCATCCAGGGCTGTTACCACTGTGACTGTTTTGGAGAGTGGCATCTCCTGCCTAACTGCCTTTGGCAGCCTGAGGTGGGAATGTTCCCTCAGGATTTAAAAAGCTTGTTTTGCTAAGAAATAAGTAAGTGTATAAGCTATTTACTCAACTCGAGAAGCATTTGCAATGATGTTTATCTCTCCCTTTTCTCCTTATATTTGATGGTGCATTAATTACATGCGTTACTCATGAAGTGTGAAGCTTCATTCTCTGTCCCCTTTTTCAGCTTGAAGTAACTTCTCCCTCTTCCCAGGAGAGTGCAACAAGCAGCATGTCATAAGCTGTCCTTTATTTCACCTGCAACTGTGTTACTTTGAAAAAAATAATTAATTAGGCCAGAGGGAGACTGACTCCTGCCCTGTGATTAAGGCATTCAGGTGAGGGAAATGTGGTTTGTATAAGTGTTTCACTCTTTCATCCAGTAAACATTTTTCCATTTCATAGCTTCAGCAGGAAGAGTCTAGGACAGACCATAGTCTGTGGGTTAGCGCACTACCCTGGCATGCAGAGAGGTAGTTGTTAGGCAGCCTCTCAACCTGGAAAGAGCCTACCACCCACTTTTACTTCCTCTGTGGTTGCTTTCCTGATGCTTTTAAGTTGCTCGGTGGTGCTTGGGGGCATGCTCCTGCCTTCTCATCTGAAACTTCAAAATTGCATCACTCCTTTCCTCATCAGCTTGTGAAAGGGATGATTTTGTATTTTGCTCCTGGCGAGGCCTGAGGGTTTTACAACCCTTTTTAATAACATAGGCGCCTCGAGCTTCCAGGAGAGGTGAAGTTTAAGGTGCAGCCTTCACAATTCTGTTTCCTATTAGGTTAGATAGCTTCCTGCTTGCTCTTACAGTTATCTTGATTTCCATTATATACCCAAATTTGTAGTCATGCTTAAAATTCTCCTGGGAGTCCATTTTGTGCTGCTAGTCTCATATGGACTAGTAAATCTAAGAAAAGTGTAGATTTTGAGGGGCTGAGGGCAGGAATTTGGCAAGACTGAGGTTTCCTTCAGGAGAAAGTCTTTATTTGAGGGTTAGAACCATTGAGCCTGGTTTGATTCAGGTGTCCAGCACAGGCATTGCATCCTTACTGAAATATTTATGACATCCACTTGTCTGATGGATGCAGAATGGCTGGAAGAACCATGTACCCACGTCTTGCTTGGACTAGCACCTACTGGGAAGGCAGAATATTATAAGACAGCTTGGTGCTATTTGCCTCTGCAACTGAACTGAGCCCAGGAGTGTCCTAAGACACTAGGCTGAATGTGGTTAGACTGAGAAGTAGGAGGAAGGGGTTGTTTTCTTGTTTTTCAAAGACATTTCAAAGAAAACCTGCTTTCTTTATTGCAAGCGTATTTGATATGTAGCCCAATCATTATAATTTTCATTTTGCAGCTGCTCCAGATTAAGTTATAGGTTATCTTGAGTTAATGGCTTTCTGGGAACAGGGGCAGAAAGTTCATCTTCTGTTTTCTCTCATGCATATTAATAGCAGTGTTGAGCTGTGGGGCAAAAATTCATTACTGTTGGTTGTTAGCTGGTACAGAAATGCTGAGTGATGGTGCCACTTAGGGAGCTGAATTGGTTTTGGAGAAGGAAAATTCTCTCTGGTAACTGATCCATATGATCCTATCTCCAGTAAATTGATTCCAGAATTGTGTTTAAATAGCCTCCATGAGAGAGGTGCTGTTGTATTTATTTGGTACAGATGATTTGCTGATCCTGATTTTTTGGAGGGTGTTCGTTTAATGTGGTAGAAATTGAAAGAGGGAGGCAATGGTAAGGGGAAAATTTTATACCAGTAGTCCTCAGAGTTGTTCAATCCTGTTTAGGTTTTAGAAGGTTAGATTGTTGAATTTGTTATGGTTTATTTCCAGGAACTGTCTAATTTTATCTCAGTTATATTTTCTCCCACCCACATATGCAGTCTGACTTGTTGTGCTGTATTGCTTTGTAATTGCAGAGTATTTAGCTTCAAGGTTCATCTGTAGACTGTTGGTGACTGTCAGATAAAGACTTCATGACCAATGTTGGCATCTTTTGAAGCTTTTGGAAATAAGTCTGTAGTCATCTCCCTAATAATTGGTAGTGGTAGAGGAAATGGGAGCTGATATTCTGTAACTGTTTTTCCTATGTTTTTCTTAAAGCATAAATGCCTGTAGGACTGGAACACTTCCCTCACTCTCTCACAAGGCCATGCGGCAGCACAGCCCTGTAACTCCAGTTACTGCGGGGACAGTTTGCTGTTCCAAATGAGATCATGATGGGGATACTGGGAAACTAGTTTCTCTCAAAATGTGTTCAATGCTCTCAGTACTTGAGAGATTTTGTTAGATAGCGATAGTTAGTTCTACGGGCTTTACGTTTTTAATTAGAGTAGGTGTTAAAAAGTCCACTTACTGTTTTATATTAGCATCTCTTGTATTCAAGAGGAAAATAGAAAATATTTCCTCATCTTGAAGTATTCTGGGAATATGCTGACTATAGAACAGATTTGTATTTCTACAACTAGATATTTTAATGCTTTTTTTTTTTTTTCCCCAAAAGCCAAGGAAAGAGCACACATCTTAGAGGCCTTAGAATTATAGATAATTTACTTGTCCTTTTTTATACTGTGAGACTAAAAATTATTTGGGCCCAACTACTTACGCCTTTGTTTTACTGAGATTTTGATTCATTATGGCACACACAGTATCATGTTGTCCGTTACTGAACTAGAAGTAAATCTGCCAAAAAAAAAAATCCCCTTTTGTTCTGCTCTGCTGAGGAACACTGTGGGCTGCCAAATCGTGGCAGTCTGAGTCACCACAATCGTAATAAAGTGTTTGTACTTCTGCGGTTGCTGTTACTCACTGTCTTCTAATTTATTCAGAAGGCAAAGGGACACCTACAGGTTAAAATACTACTTTTTAAAGAAATATTCCATGTTTATACTGAAATAACATTTGTCAAAAGAGAATTAAATCCTCACAGGTAACACTTCAGCTCTTCCGAGGAGGAAATGGTAATCTTTAGCAATACAGAATAAATATATACATTTATTTCTAAAATTCCATTTCCTGTGTGAAGAGCAATGTTAGACTTCAAAATATAAGGGGATTATATTAAACTCCTTACTGAACTGTGCTGTTTTGGCCATATGATCTGACCTGATAATGATCTAATAACCAGGGAGACTGTTTCCTTCCTTAAAAAAACAAGCAAAAAAAAAATAAAGCAAACTCAAAATGTTTTTAGGACAGAGACTCTGACCCTGAAAATGCTTATCTGTATTTAACTTCCATGCGTGGGCTGTGACCCAGCAAGTGTAAGTCATGTAATTGAATTCAGTTGTTTTCAGGATCACTCCCAAACAAAGGAGTCAAATATTAAGTTGTAGTATTCAAATAACACTCGGGATGATTGTACGTAAATAGCTGAGGGAAAGCAGGGTGGTTCTGAGTCTCTGATGGGTACCTGCAAGGCTGACAGGTAGTCTCCTGATGCCACAGAAGATACGTGCAGGTGTCCTGTGTGTAGCTGTGTGTCCACTGTGGTGGTGTGGCTGATACACCCTGTTGCCTGTGCTTGGGTGAGAGATGGGAGGGCTTACAAATTCTTGATCCCATCACCTGCATGTGGAGAGGAGATGAGTTTCCTTAAAATTTCTCAATTCTTTAGCTGTTTATGGGTAGGAGTCCTCATGGTTTAGGCTTTTAACTCTAATGTTGGTTGTCGAGGCAGAAACAATAATTGATTTATTTCTATTGATAAAAGAACAACAAGGCTTTTATTCCTTTTTTTTTTTTTTCCTGATAACACATGGTATTCTATGTGTCATTTACTTTTCCCTAGAGTAGAGCTAATGAAATCTCCACTCAAAAAAAGCCAAATTTGGTTTGTCAGATCCTTAGTAACTTTCCATGACTCTATCTTGTAGAGCTGCTGAAGAAGGGAAAGGTGGACTGAGCTGGGTGTGGGTAGTGGGCTCTGGGGTGGTGTGGGATACATACAGAAATTCATGCAGCAGAAAGTACTATAATTTTAATTGCCACCCTGTGTCACACTGTCAGTACAGCTGCTTCCCAAAGAAGAGGTATGCATGCTATTGACAGGACACCCACACAAAGAAATGAGATGGTAGATAAGCAAATGCAAATATATTATATGCCCACTATCCTTTAGTTTTTAATACATTCTCTAGTGACAAGTTCAGCATGAAACACTTAGTGACATGCAATTATATATGCATTAAATAAATGGCAGTTGATTCATGGTATCCCTCTCTCAGGGTATATATTCTTAATGCACTGAGGTAGGGATGCGTGAATAGTTGTACAGCTTAGAGCTTCTTGATTCATGTGGCAGTGCAGTCCCGCTTAGGGTGCTGACTTCCTTTCTTTTTCTTTTTTTTTTTTTTTTCCATAAAAGGAGAAAAGTGGTGCCATGTGACTCCCTTTAGAGAGAATCACAAGATGAGGATGGGAGGGGGAGGTTATTCAGGTAGCTTTGTTTCTTGTACATGGTACAAGACATTCTGCTCTGTGTATAATGTGATATTACTAGCCGAGTATGTGGTAGTGTTTCCTTCAACTGACATGGAAGTAAAACATTTCTCTATTTTTGGTTTGTTGTTTTTTTTTTTTTCTGTATGGATGAGGGATTCTGAAGGGGAGTTGGATGTAAATGAATTTGGAAAGACGATAAAAATCCCAGTTCTCGGGGATTAGGCCATCCTCCAAACTGCAGACACTTTCCTGCTGGTGGTTAAAGACCGACTGTATGTAGCATTCTTCCATCTTGTGCCAGTGACTGTAGGTAGGCATGCCCAAATTTATTGCTATTTTGCACTGTTAAAAAGTTTCATTTTCAGTTTTCCAGAAAACAGACTATTCAGGTGATTCTCTGAAGACTTACTCAGAAATCAAATCTGGACATCTTGGTGCCTTTCCATGACTGGAGAAATCCTTGAGCCCACTTGCTCTGCAGTCTTGCAGTGAATTTCAGTGTACAGTAAGGTGAGAGTTGCCTTATTTCCTTGGGAATATTCTGACAAAAAAGCATATCCCTCCCACTGATGAGGATCACCTTCTCTTCATTGAGTGAAAGCAATTAACAGCTCTAAATAAGTTCCACCCAGCTTTTGCTATGGGTTACTAAGTGGTGTTCAATAGTCTGCTGATTTGGCATTGGAGTGTGCAGTCAGCACCAGGATGGTCATGAACTGTCAGCTTCAGTCATGCTGCCTGCTGATGTCCTGCATATGCGTCCAAAGCCATCTCTGAGTCAGTGTATTGATCAGCTTGGGTTTAGTCAGCCTTGTGCATTTCCTTTATTTACTGATGCTGTGAAATGATTTAACATGGGGGCATGTAAACCAGCTGTCCCTCCTTGCTTAGTCCAACACAAGATGTTTTAGAAATCACAGCAGAATGGATCTACCTGTGGAAACCATACTGTTTTCTTTGACAGCTCTGAGAAGTAGAGATCTTTGATGGAAACATTAACTTTATTATGAAATGAAGCATTTTGTCAAGGAGTCCAAAGGGAGCTGGAGAAAATGAAGATCTTGGTAATAAGCAGTCATTTCCTAGCATCATCCTTTTCTAGTGTCAGCATAGGAATCCTTGGAGCAGAGCATACCAATTATGGCTCTAATGTCACTTCTTCTTTCAGTCTTATTATTTTTTTTCTTTCTACACCAGGACTGGGATGTAGGCCAAGATCTGATAAACATATGTCTGTCTCATGCCAGCACTGTTACCATCACTGAGGTTACTTCACTTATGTGGGAAGGTTTTTGTTGTGTTCTGTTTTTTGTTGCTTTACTTGGAAGATTTGATAGTTTTCTGGTTAATTGCAGTGATGGTCTTTAGTTGAGTGTTGGTATCGCTGTTGGCATAGACGTGTCATCTTTTCATCTTTCTGAAAGACAGAAATTGTACCTCTAGTTCAGGGCACTGTGATTAGAGTATTACCAGGTAAATTGAGGTGTGAAGAGTTCATCATTGGGACTATTTGGTTGGAGCAGGTGGTTACTACGTAGACTATTACATGGACTCACTGGATGAGATTGGCAGCTAGTACTCCAACAGTTATAAATGGTTCATCAAGATTTTACAGAATAATATGCAATTTTGGCAGCACTGTGATGGGTTGATACTGGCTGGGCAGCAGGTGCCCACCAAAGCTGCTTTACTCCACCTCCTTAGCTGGACAGAGGAGAAAATACAACAAAAGGCTCATGGGTTGAGATAAAGACAAGGAGACCACTCAGCAATTACCATCATGGACAAAACAGACTGGACTTGGGGAAATTAGTTTAATTTATTGCCAATCAAGTCAGACTAGAATAATGAGAAACAGGAAGAAGTCTTAAAATACCTTCCCCCCACCTCTCCCTTCTTCAATGGCTCAACTTCACTCCTGATTTCTCTACCTCCTCCCCTTGAGCAGCATAGAGGGACAGGGAATGGGGGTCCATTCAGCACACATCTCTGCCGTTCCTTCTTCATCACACTTTTCCCCTGCTCCGGTGTGGGATCCCTCCCACGTGAGATAGTCCTCCACAAACTTCTCCAACATGGGTCCTTCCCACAGGCTGCAGTTCTTCATGAACTGCTCCAGTGTGGGTTCCTTCCATGGCGTGAGCGCAGGTCCCCCAGAGGGTCATAAATTCTACCAGCAAGCCTGCTCCAGTGTGGGCTCCTTTTTTTCCACAGGGCCACAGGTCCTGCCAGGAGCCTGCTCCAGCATGGGCCTTCCATGAGATCATAGCCTCCTTGAGCATCTATCTGCTCTGGCATGGGGTCCTCCATGGGCTGCAGGTGGATATCTGCTCCACCATTACACTTCATGGGACGCAGGGGGATAGCCTGCCTCACCATGGCAGTCACTGTGGGCTGCAGGGGAACCTCTGCTCCAGCACCTGAAGAACCTCCTTCCCCTCCTTCACTGTCCTTGGTGTCTGCAGAGTTGTTGTCTCACATATTCTCACTCCTCTCTCCTTCAGCTACTGTTCTGCTACAGTTTTTTCCCTGCTTCTTCATTACGTGATGACAGCAGTGCTAGCAATGGTGCTGATGGACTCAGCCTTGACCAGTGGCCGGTCTGTCTTGGAGCTGGCTGGCACTGGCTCCATCAGACATGGGAGGGGAGCTTTTGACAACTTCTCAGAGAAGCCACCCCTGTAGACCTCCCCAAGACCAAAACTATGCCATGCAAACCCGATACACAATACCATTACATTTTTAAGACTCCTTCAAGGTAAGCAGAATTACGAATGGAGAAGCATGTAGTGAGATGACCTGTAGGTAAGCAGTTGTGAAAGGGGTTTATGCTTCTGCACTGTCAGTGCAATTTTTCAGTACCCTGTGACACTGCATAATCACATATCTCTACAAAGTTTTAAACACAGTGATTCTTGAGAAGTGTAATGTTTACATCCACATTTGCACCACAGTAGTTGTATTTTCCTTTGGAAAATTTTATATGCCTCGCTTGTGTTTACAAAGGCTTCTTGCTTGTGTTTCTTTTTGTGCAAGCTAAGGGAAATGTGCAGGTTTGCATGAAATTTTTTCAAGTTGAGATTTCTGATTTAGAAGAACAAAACAAATTTATGAAGACATATATAAGTTTGTGAATTATTTGTTTCTGAAATACTAATCTTGTAAAGTGAATTTCTTCCTTGCCCACCACCCCAGTGTGGGTAAAGTTGGGAGAAGCAGAGTCTCAGCTGCTGCGCGTTGGGATGCTGTTAGTAGAGTTATGCCTGCTTTATACCAGCTGACAGTCAGGACCAGTGTTCTCCTGGCAGCAATCCAGGCTTGCTGAAATTAGGAAGTCAGACACATTAAAAAAGTCAAACCTAGAAAGTGCATATTTTCATATTTTCACAAATGCTCAAGTGTTACATGTTTATTTGGTTCTGTTCTCTTGGTTTGAAGGCAACAATTGCCTCGGTGAGGATGTGATACTAAAGCTAGAAGCTACAACGCCTGGAAAAGATGACCCATTAATTCTGAAATGCATTAGTTACTTACGGAATTACCTTGTAAAAAATGATATTCTCCAGAAGCAACTGGGTACTGTAACTGTGATGCATGTTCCTAGTAGGAACTAAATAAGGAATGGATATGGCATGTGACGGTACTGTTACATTTTTAGTACTGTTCGTGACACAGTTTTGTCCTGTGCCAACTAACACACTCCCAGATAATGCCCAAGCATAGTTCTGGGGTTAGGAGAGATGATGGACCATTTCCAAAAGGCTGTTTGGATCTGGCCAGGCTGTTTTGAAGGGATTGGGGTTTTTTTGTACAGCCACAAGCTGTACCATGCTCACTGGTTCCAAGCCCAGAGCGTGGCTGTGTGCCCTGGTCTGTTTTATTTTCTGACATATATGTGGGCACAGAGCCTGCTTTCCAGGAAGCTGAGACTCTGCAGCTTCTTTGGGATGGCAACAGCAGTATTGTCTGTGTGTGCTTAGAGGAGTAGGAGAAAAAATTCTGTCAAGCCTGGAAGTGAGCTGTGTCTAGAAAACCAAAAATAATCTGCAGCAACTTAAAAGTATAGAATAATTGAGTTTCATATTGTTTTTATAAAAAAATATCGAGGGAATACACAGGTGTAATTAGCCATTTGAAAGTGATAGTTTGAGGGGAAAAAAAAAATATTTATGAAAAATTTTGTCCTGGAATTTTTAATAAAAATGAATAAACTTAATGTAAGCAGATGGCATCTATGGTGTCCTCAACCAGAGGATGCGTTATTCTCACAGTAGTGTAAAATTTATCCCTGTCCTAAGCTTTTGCCTTCTGTTAACTACAGGAGGAGCAACCTGCTAGCACTAACCTGAGTTGGTGTGATCTTTAGGTTTTCCCAGGGGAATCCCCTTCTCAAGCAGATGTTTCAACCCTCCTCTAATTGCCTTCTGTCAAGGAGGTGCAAATCTAACTTTAGCAAAAACTGTAGGGCATGTGTGGACTTTTTGTGGTGGTAGACCTTCCCTTCCCTTCCCTTCCCTTCCCTTCCCTTCCCTTCCCTTCCCTTCCCTTCCCTTCCCTTCCCTTCCCTTCC
>WUAM01000323.1:26652151-26708929 GCA_024336885.1 Actenoides hombroni
GGCCCCGGCTCCGGCCCCGGCCCCGGCCCCGCTGGTGAGCGCATGTCTGTGGGCTGCGCCGCGGGTTTTACATGTCTCCTCCGCAGGAAATCCACCCAGCAGCATTGTAGGGTTGTCAAAACAACTGTACAATGTCCACTTTTGTGCGTGTGTTTAGCTTCGCTCACGTGGTTGAACAATACTCGTGTTTTCTTTGTGTAATGGGCCTCTATAGGGCTGTGCATCTTGCAGTGGGGAAGGGAGCAGCAGGCTGAGTTGTAAAGGGGGTTGTGATTAACCTCCCTCCAAATTTGTCAATTAGCTAAAAATAGATTTTATAGCGATGTAGGAGTAGGATATAAAGTGCATCGATTTTATTGTTTTAATAAAAAGTTAGTGTGCAGATTTCACTGCTGAATTAGGAATAGTGTCCAGTATTGATTTGAATTCATTACTGTGGAGCCTGTCAGGGTCAGTATGTTACTTTAATTTTTCTTTACACTTAAAAGAAACCTAATTTTTAATCAAAAGCTTGGTTTTAATTCAGCACCATCTGCAGTACTACTTCCTTATTTTCCATCTTAGGCAAATAGCAGTCTTGTTAATGTACCTCAAAATACTGTAATGGTTTTTAGCAGCTCAAAGTTGGAGCAAAAAAACCTTTTGGCATTCTGTGTAAGTAAAACACATTACTTGAAAATAGATTTACTAGTGATGCACTACTTAAAGTATTAGGCACAATGTAAAATTAAGAATATGTTGATATCATTAAGAGTGCTAATGTGCTTGCTGGTTAACTAGATGCAATTTTCAAGGCAGGCTGTTTTGCAGAAAAATGCTATGGACCTAATCTGCCCCTGTACTTTTTAATGAATTAAACATCTAACATGAAAGGAGAGGAGTTAATAAAATAATACCAGAAGGGAATAAAAAATTGCACAAAGCTAATAAAGAAAAAGGGAGTTTTATTGGAAGTTACACTTTTCTGTAGTGGTGTTGGAGAAAGTCTGTTCTGTTCAGTATTCAGTCGCCTCTTCCCTTAACCTGACCATGAGAGCAATCTGAAAAATTCTGGAGTTTAGCATCTCCCTTACCTGCTTTATGTTTGATCTATAGTCCAATATAATGATTATTTATTTTTTTTCCTCCATCTTTGTGCTTACCAGTCCATCTGCATTTGTGGGATTGGGGTTTGGTTTTTTTTTTTTGTTTTTTTTTTTTAATCTTGAGTGGGGTGTATGACATTTGTATTTACTGCATTTCTTCAGATAGTATCTCCAGTTTATCAACATGATTTTGAATTATGATACTATTTTCCAGAACATTTTAATTTCCTTCTAGCTTAGTGCATATGTTAAAAGGGTATTTTCTTTTTCTGTCACTAATTAAAAGTATTGATCAAAACCTACAGAAACCAGATACTGTTTAAAAATACCCTCCTCATTTTTGCCAGTAAACTACTGACAGCTATTTTTTCAGACTCTCAGTGTTGCAGCAAATTTATGGTACTGAATTGTATTTACTCTTTTCTCATCTCCTGTAATTTGTCAAAGCTTCCGCCTTTATCTGTTTCTTTGCTTCCTTCAATTCTTCCATATGGTTATACAGGCATATTGATTTCTAAGTCTCCAGTTTGTCTGTTTTGTCCACTGAAATAACCTGTTGTGTATTTTTTTTAAACGGTTAAGTTTTCTGCACTCCCTTATCCCTGAAATCTACTTTCCAAGAGACATGTTCTCCCAGATATGAGATTACTGAAACTGCTTTTTTTGAAATCATTGTCTTTACTTTGCTGTTTTCTCCTTGTTTAGAAACTTCTGCTGTTCTAAAGTTCTCCTTTATTTCTATCCTTATATTCAGGTAATTCTTCCAGTATCAAACAACAGCCAATCCTCTTGCAAACTCCTCTGTGTTCTAGAGAGAACATTTTTCACACCAGGAGCTCGTATAGATACATGGTTAATGAACCCTCCTGAAGCTTCTTGCCCAATTCTGTTACCCAGGTGCCTCCATAGTTCAGCAAAACCTTTTTTATCACCTTCTTGGGATTAGGTCGTCTCTCAAACTGCTGTACTGGGATAATACCCGTTGTTTCTACCTTCATCCAGAGACACATAGGAATTTTTCTTCTTACGAAAGATACAATTAAAAAAAAACAAACAAAGAAAAAATAAAAAGGGGGAAAAAAGAAAGAAAGAAAAAGTTAATATTATCCTCCAGTCTATTTACAGTGGTTTTTTGAGTATTTTTTCTCCTAGTAGA
Source organism: Actenoides hombroni (assembly GCA_024336885.1). Lineage (NCBI taxonomy): Eukaryota > Metazoa > Chordata > Aves > Coraciiformes > Alcedinidae > Actenoides > Actenoides hombroni. The sequence goes on from WUAM01000323.1 coordinate 26,654,393, forward strand.
ACTCTTATTTCCTTCAACAGCATCATAACACAAATTGATCAGCAGGTTTTTTTGTGTAATGAGATATTAAATAAGACAAGTATTACACAAGCTGAAATTTTTCAAACTAATAGCAACTAATCCCTACAGAGATCTGTATTTCTTCTTTAATTCCTCAAATCTTGAGCAATTGATACATATAGTCAGCTACAGCTGTCCTAATTCCAATAATGTCAATATGTTTCTTTGATCAGAATTGTCTGTTTAGTATTTTAAGATATTGTTTGACTTCTCTACCCTCTTCCAGAAAAGAATACTTTTAAAGACTGCTTCGGATCCATATCTTAGAGATTATTACCCTCCAAACCAGAAGAAATACAGGTTTAGCTAGCAAAATGCATTATGTCCTGCATACATACTGACACATTCAGAGCAGATCACTTGCAAATATGCAATGAGAAATCCAGTCACTGTAGGATTTATGTCTGTCTTGACTGAGATTAGATGTGCTGTTTTGGCATTTGTGTAATAAAACCAGCAGTAAAATAAAGAACAAAGTTAACATGCAAAGACTTATTTCCATTATCAACTGACACAAGAAATATCTTGAAAATAAAATCATTCTGAGAAGAGTCTTTACCATAGTTGCATGAAGAACTAGGATATGAGAGTTTTCATCTTGGTGGGGTTTTTTTCAGGCACTTGCACTGGATTTTCTGTGAGTATAGTACAAAATATTCTGTATGGCATAGTCAGAAGGCTGAATAACTGGCAGTCGCTAACAGGCAGAAAGGAGCAGCAACATTTTTTTCTGTTTCTGATTTTTTCATCTGAGAGTCCTGTTTCTGATCCTGTATCTAAGAATGTATATGATCAATAACAGATTTTTCACTTATTTTATCCAAAACTGAAACCAGATACCTTTTCAAATGACCAAATCCTTAGATTTCAAAAATTGAGTGTGTTTGTTCTAAGGTGGTTTATTTCCTTTTTTCATGATGATTTTGGTGAGAGAAGACAAGGACAAGAACATTTTAAGCAGAAGAGGATGGTGTGGCTGTTCTTTCTCTTTGAAAGAACTAAGTCGAACTCCACCTGGAAAAAAAAGTGGTTTTGTTTTGAAAGAAGAAACACTTGAACTAGCCAAACCTGTTCTGTTTCTGTTAAAGGCATCTGTCTCTTGTGTATCAGTTCAGTAAACAAGAGTATCCTGCTTTGCTTACCCAACAGCCTCAATTGATAGAGACTCTTATTTGTTCTGTACAGGGAAATTTTGTCCCTGTTTTGCATATAAGCATCTGTGCATGCAGTGCCATATTCAAACTAGCTTAATGTAGTTACTATACACTCAGGTGGAAGGATCAAAGTGCAGCAGTATTTTCTTCATTTCAGATATAATTTTATTCTAATTACTTAATTGGCTTTCATTCTACATTTTTGGTTGGGGTTTGTGTTTGTTTGGTTTTTTTCATTGTAACCTATGAATCAGAATCCAGATATTTTGGTTGCCTGTTTTTCATCCTTTCATGATGGCTTTTCTGACATTATACACTTATATAGGAGTTCTGTTCAAACTATGTTCAGGTGTGAGAATTGGCATATAAAAAAGTCCCCCCCTTAAGTTATAAGTTCACCTGAGGTAATCCTTTTTTTTTTTACCTTTTGATTTTAGTGAAACCACAAGCCAAGCTCTTTAATCCTTGGGGCTACAGGTACTAATATTGTTGGCCAGCTCTTTTAACATTTTGTGATTAGTGAAAAATGTATTTGTCATTGCAAACCATTTATTAACTCCCTTTGACTTGCCTCACCTTTTTTGTAGGTTTTAATTGTGTCCTGCAATCTGCCTATCAGTTAACAGCAAAAGCTCTTGGCTTGAAGTGTTGCTTATCTAGGAATTGTAATAAAATAATTGTTCAAAGCAGGAATGATTCTTTTAACTTGGGTTGCTTTCACCTTGAGCAACTTTCTTCCTTTATTCCACTTCTCACTTCTTCGCATCTGTTTTCTGGGTTTGAGTTTTCTTGGGAATTTTTTGTCTGTTTATGTTTCACCTGCTTAAGGAATGTGTGGCACTGTTTTTTCTTCACTTGTGTGTGTATGTTGCTTCTTGCTGTATCTTGTTATGACTGTTACTTTTATTATGAAAATGCCTTGCTAGAAAATACTGTAGAAACTTCACTGTGAAATACCTTTTTTTTTTAATTAGTATCTCAAACACAAATGTATGATTATTTTTACATATTTTCTTCTTAGTATGACAATACAGTCTGATGCTTATTTCTAAGGTGAAGTTAATAGAGGAATAATACCACTTTTCAAAACTAACATCTGTTTGCATAACTGAGAAAACATCAGTTGTTAGATTCAACTTCATCAATGCAACTACAGTTTATAAAATTTAAACATCTACCACTGAAACAGCTGAAGATAATGATGCTACCATATCCATGAAAATATTCTTAACGATAAGAAAATTGGAGAGATCATTAAAAAAAAATACCCTACTGTGAAGTTTGATGGAGACAAATATACAGTTTTGCTGTATAGAAACAATGAAAAAAGCAATAGGTAAAATAAAACTATGCAAATAATATTTGAAGGATGTGTAAAGTGCAAGACACAATTCCTTCATTCTATTTGTCATCATACTTGAATGTATTTGCAGCACTGTTACTAGAGTTGACTGACTCACTGAAATTTGGACCCCTTGGAGAGATTTCTGAGGAAGGCAGTGAGTCTGGTCAGGCATAATAAAACACGAACTGTCATGATTGAGCTTAAAGAGCTTTTTAAAGAGCTGTAAGAATAGTTTAGACAACCATCTGTGCAGAATGACAGAGCTCCTGCCATTCCTGGCTTGGGATCTAGATAAACCCAACTGTAACTCTAATGATTTTATGGCATTCCTGTGAACATAAATCACCATGCTTCCTTGACTATTCCTGACTCCAGCACTGCACTTTTCACAACAGTAATATCCCCAGTTTGTTACCTATGATAAAGCCCATTCTGTTGCCTGAGCCTTGCAGAATTCTATTCAGGTGCTGATGGTGAAAGGGAGAAGTATTTGTGCATGGGGCACACATGTCAAAGTGCTCCAGTCTTTGCCTGTACCTTCACTCTCTGTATCACTCCAAGCACTGCAGCATCACTCCAAGAACTGCAGCATTCCAGCTTTCTTGGAGTTAGTCTTACACAATTACTTCAAGATATTAGGTGGTTTTAATATGTTTATTCCATAGGAAAAAAACCCAACAATAGGGGTAGCAGAGTTGACAAGTGAAATTAAAAGTGATCTTTTATATCTTCCTTCCTCTCTCAAACAAAACTAGCGTGTGATACAGCGTTTCCTTCCGAAAAGAAAGTAGATTAAGAAACTTCTGCTTTTTTTTTTTTTTTTTTGCCTTTGTTCATTTTTATTTTATTCCTCAATAGAATAAAACTGTTTTCTGAGTCTTGAACTTCTGCTATTTCCTTACAATCACCTCAGCAAACTTTGTAGGTGAATATCACAACAATCTGGAATGGTGCTTTGATTTTGAGTTCAGATGCTGGTGCTTTTTTTGAAACCACAGTTATTTATTCGTTCAGTAAGGTCAGTTCCACTGCTTTAATGATGCTAATATGCTTAGTACAGTACAGTTCCCTCAGACTGTGGACTGGATTCCTGTCTCTACCCATGTAGATGCACCATTAGAAGTTATCATTCTTAATCATTCATTGCCACTCCTGAACTTGGGAGCCTCTATTTATCCTGAAACTCCGAATGGAGCTGCTTATGGGAACACTCCCAGCCCTACATAGTTAGGATGATCTAAATGAGTTTAAGCAGTAGGTATTTGCTGATCTAGCTTTTTCTGACAAAAGCCTTTTAGACTATGTTTATGTAAGCAGGCGGATTTAGGAAACAGTATCTGGCAAAGGACCACTGATGAGCAGCAAAGGGTTGAGCTGGTGAAAGTGTACTTTTTCACTAACATGAGGTTTAAATGCTTTGTCTGTCTGTTATACCTCCAGTGTAGCTACGGTGCTGATGATGCTTTTGAGTTTGTACTGACAGAATTAGTCCTGTAAAGGAAGAAGAAATAAATTAGGAGTTCTCCAGCTATTTATATAGTACCATAGCTATCATTTTTATATAGTACAAAACTCAATGCTACAAAATTATGTGATTGCTGAAAATAGTGTGTAAACAAAGATTTTAAAGAAAGGTTAAATAACATGATACTTTGCTTTGGACATGCAATATTTAGTTGATAATACCCAGTTTATGAGCACTTACTAATTTTCAAAACTGTACTTCAGTGTATAATAACTATGTTCCAGTGTATTTTCAGTATATGTATATAAAGTCTATGGCAGAATTGAAGAGTTTCATTTTAATTTGTTTGGGGAGGTAGTATTTTATTTATCAGAATTCAAAAATAAACTGATTGGTTTATTGGAGGAGAATGAATTTATTTTCCTATTCTAGATAATGCCTCTAGAATGTTAAAACTAAATTAATGAAATTTTAGGAACACAGTGATGTGTTAGAAAACCAGCCTGTGTTGTTTTCTTCAAAGCTCAGCATTTTTAAATATGCTCATGGATAATAGTATCTAAAACACCTAATGCTAAATGTACATTCATGTCCATTGTGTTTTTTATAGTTTATTTACATCTGTTTGCCACTAATTGAATGTTGAGCATCAAGAATTGAGTAATGAGCTTTAAACAGTCAACAGAAGCTTAGAAAGTATTTTCTATATGCTTATGTCATATCTTGGGATAAGCTTTAGTGGCTTGGAAAACAGTAGAAGACAAGAAAATGCAATCATTGGCATGTCAACATGTCATCATTTTTAAAGCATATTGTTAAATGTTGGAATTTTAAGGGATTTGGACTAGTGCTATCATTTAGGAGTGCTGCAACAGCAGTATTTTTAAATATACACCGAGTCTCATTTCACCATTTAAACTGATTTTACAGTAAGTAAAATAAAATGCTTTCCAGTTTCATGAAATGGAATTTTCAGCTCTTAAGTTAAACCTTTCTGATTTGCTTCTGTGCATCAGCTGTTTATTTGCATTTCTGTTGCAACTATGGTACATATACTGACCTGTTCAGAATTTATGTCATTAGTTACTTTGAAATCTCATTTAAAGTTATCCTGGAAGTGACTTGCAGTTCCTGAGGTTTGGAGTGCATCATCTGAGCGTTCAGGGAAAGACCATTTGAAAGAAGCAGTAAGCTATGCAGAATATAGTGATTCAGTTTTGGGCTAGGAGTTATGTTTATTAGGACTTCCATTAAGATGAAGGTTGGCCTTCTAATACTTGAGTTAAAAGCTTAGTGTTGAATAATGAGTTATAGTGTAAAGTGAAAGTTTATTTGAATTAGATCTTGCTTTTAGTTTTGTTTTTTAGGAATTCATAAAGAATTTATTTCAAACCATAAAGAAATAAAGCATGTTTGGCAGCTGCTTGAACTTCTTCTACATGCTGATGTTGAATACCATGGAGTTTTGGGTTGATGTACATTGGAAATAGATGGTGTCAAACCAGTGCCTTCGACATACTGGAAAATGCAGGCTGACCATGAAAATGGGTTTGTGGCAGGGTTCTTGTTTCATACTTGTGCCCTAAATGGCTGAATCAGTTTCTACACAGGGATTGAAGCAGAGGGGAGTAAAATGAAAAACAAACTAAGAAATACAGTAAAAGTTCAGGAAAAAATACTTAGGAATCTCCAGAGCTGTGATTTGCTCTACTTCTGTAAGAAGGATCAGAAACCAGAGCTTGGGCGCATGACCTCAAGCTACTTAATGCAAATGAAGGAGCATATCCTCAGGTTCTTGGCAAAAAGGCTTCCTCACTGTTCGAAGCATGCTGTCAACTAAACCAGTCTCTGAAGGCAGTGCTAATTTTGGCAGCAGAAGAAATGGTTGGATGCTCTCTGAAGACTGAAGGCAATGAGGTAAGGTATGACTTAAAACAAGCTGAAAGTGAAGAATCCAAACTGAGTTAGTAATTTGGGTTGTGATAGTATTTTATAATAATATAAATTGTTTCTGTCAAGATTATGAAAAGGAAAATCCGTGTGCGCACATTACCTTGTTTCTCTTAACTGATGCTGATAAAATGTATTATACCATTGTGATAAAAATGTTAAATTATTTAATGCTATATAAAATCTATTTTGCTCTCGTTGCATGTTTTCCCCCTTTACAGGCTAATCAGAAAGTCAAACTTAGTTCATACAATGCAGATCTTGTTCTGAAAGTAGAACTGTACATTTTTTTTCTGCATATAAATAGATGTAACTTTATGAATAATGGAGAATGTTTCTTCATGTTTCAATATTGTATATGCAGGATGGTGCTAACAGTAAAGGGCTTGACAGTCTGCTCGCTGGATTTGTTCTGGAGAGAAAATTTTGAAGAAGTATTTAATGCAAAACAAAGCCATTTGTGTAACAAAAACCTGGTTTACATGAAGCTGCATGCTCTGAGCGGATTATTGATAAAATTTATATCATTTTGTGGCATGACTGTGGCTGCTTTGAAATCTCCAAGTCTTACATTACCTTCATGCTATAGCAATATATCACTTATATGCATATAGAAATTAGATTTGATACTTTTTCTTCTATAATGCTTGGGGGAGAATTTAAAAAAAAACCCCTGTCTTCTCATATGGAGTATCAGCCAGGTACATGCTTGGAATAATATTTTTGTGGTCTGGTTTCCTAAGTGGGAAAAGAGTTAAACTGAAAAATAGATGAGCATCAGATGTGAGCCCCAAGAGACGTGGTTTAGAGTACTGAGAATATTTATCTTTGAGGCAAAAACCAGTTTTCAATCTGAGTTTTCGATCTAAAATTACATTTTTCTACATCCCTCTGGGCAGACCTCTTTATCCTTATATGTGCTTTTCATGGTTTAATTTTTCTCTTTTCTGAGAAAAAGTTGAAGTTTAGCCCATGAAAGCTATACTTTTACACAGTTTTAGAATAATGTATCCTACTAAGGACTGTACTGGTAAAAAAACTTTCTTCAAATCTCCTTCCTCCTTGTCTTCCATAGAGACCTGCTTTTTTGAGACTTGGTCACTTGCCCTTTTGGGAGTTTTTCATAACTTGAAATGAAAAGGCTTCCAAGATGATAAAAGGAATAACAGATAAAAAGATAGTTTGAACCTCGTCTCTTTTTTTTTTTTCCCCTCCTTCCCCCCCAAAAAAATGCATACATACATTTCTAAAAGCTAAAAGGAGCAAGCTTTTTAGCTTTTCTTTCTGATAGATTTTTATAGTAATATTTTATAAAACCTTACTGACCAGAAACAATTTTATTATTTTTTTTCTTTTTATTTTTAATGAAATAGCATGAATTTATGCTAAATATCCAAACTAATGATTAAGACCTCATTTTTTACTCTGGAATAGTACTCAGTGATCTTGAGAATAGCATTGTAGAGGATTTGCATATCCAAGTATAGTTCTGAGTTCATTGCTCTTGATAAATAAACAAACAAACTCATAAATGCCTGTTTGTGATGTTATACTGATGTTTAAAATCCAATATGTTGAAGAGAATTATTTCTGTATTTATCGAAGGTCTTTCTCTGTCCTCGTGCGTAAATGTCCGACAGCTGACCATCAAAATGTTTCTCATGGTCCAGAATGTGCCAAAATGTTTCATGTATGATGCAGACTGTGTCAAGCCCTTAGTTGTAGTATTCTAAGTTTATGTATGTAACTGTTTACGATTTTGTTGCATTTACTAGGTTTGCTGGGATGGGTAATCTTCTTAAGGTCCTTACCAGGGAAATTGAAAACTATCCACATTTTTTCCTGGATTTTGAAAGTAAGTTCAAACAATTACAAGACAATGAGAGAATCTTTTCCCTGACTTAACAGCGAACTGAGGAAAAACTTTTAAAGTCTGATTGTTTGCAGTGTGTATTTTCCAGCACAACCAGTCTGTCCAAGTCCTTGTCTCTAAAATCATTTGTTCACTCAGGACTCCTTTTCTCTTCCTTTTCTATTTTTCAGGAACCAAATGGGAAATCTTTTAAAAGTTCTCACTTGCACAGAGCTTGATCAGGGGCCAAATTTTTTCCTTGACTTTGAAAGTGAGCAAAGCTTCTTGCCTGGCTTGCCTTCTTTGCTTATTAATTTCCTAATAAACTGCATGCGCTTATGCATCATAAAGCAATTCAAAAGGGATTTGCAAACAAATCAAATTACACTTCAGTTGAATATTGCTTTTTAATATTTATTAAAACATAAAAAAATATTAAAATTCGTTCTGAGCAGAGAAGGGGCAGAAAAATATATATGCAAATAAAACCTTACCTTGAATTAGTTTCAAAACATTTATGAAGCAGTGTTAAATATACATATGAATGAACTTAACCTCAGCTTTCTTTAACAAATCCAAAATCTGTTTATGTTGCTTCCTTGAATGGAGATATATATTGGAAATAAAAAGCTGAAAAAATACAAGCAGTGGGGATAGCACTATTTTTGCCTGGTTCAGTGATGATTTAACTGGGATTATTATAGTTTCTAAAACATCGTGAAGGGATCAAAGTGTATGTGCTTGATTGCATCTCTCTTAATTGCATGGTTATCAGCTTGCAAAACTGTGTTTCGCATTCTAATTTCCTTGTCACATCCATATCTGATTCAAAGCTGTTTCACTTCTGCTGATTCTAGTTTCCCTGCATGTACTTCTAGACATTGGCTTGAAAAGTGGTCATCAAAGCCTTAAATATGAGTTTAATCTTACTTCACTACTTAAATGAAATGCTTTTTATTTAAAATGCTAACAGCGTGTGATGTTTTGTCTCTTAATACCTTGATTCTAAAAAAAAAAAATAATAAACCAACAAAAAAGTTTTGAGAGAAAATAACTTTGTTTTGAAGCATGGTTTAAGAGAGAATTTCAGGTGATTAGACACACGTTTAATCATCTTGAAATAGTTTCTTGAATCATTTATTCATGAATTGTTTTTCTGAAAAAAATCCACTGACATGACAGGAGACTGTGTGCACTCTGAAGCACTGGTACAAAAAGTCATTTGAACACATACCTAAATCTCATTAAATTGTTCAAACTTGCTTTCTTGGATGAGAGCTAGAGTGTATGGCTATAACTATGCACATACCTTAATATGGAATGCTGGAACAGGCTGTCCAGAGAGGTTGTGGAGTCTCCTCTGGAAACTTTCAAAACCTGCCTCGACACATTCCTGTGCAACCTGATGTAGAGAAACCTGCTCTGGCAGGGGGGTTGGATGAAATGATCTCCAGAGGTCCTTTCCAGCTCCTGCCATTTAGTGATTCTGTGATTCTGTAATCGTCTCATCTAGATCTTATTTACCTCATTATGAAGAATCAGTTTTAAATGATGAAAAAAAGTTATTTGGTTAGTTTGAGGTTAGGAGAAGGTACTGCGAGTCATGTATCCGTTTTTCTCTTCTGTCTATATCATTTGAGAATTTTGTTGTAAACGCAGGATGTCAAACCTTTATTGAAACCACCATGTAACTTCCAAAGGCTTTGGTGTCACTCTGTGGATTTGCCAAGTTATTATGAGTTTTTTCAGCTGCTCTGAGCTTCCAGGTTTATTCAGCCCCATCATGTCCTGGATGGTAATAAAGTAATCCTAACCCAGGCCGCAGATTTGGCAGGAAATGGGTGGTCTGGCAGTGGGAAGCCTTGGTGGAGCAGAGATGGTGGTGAGCAGGGAGATTATCTGTTTCATTGCCTTGGCAGCAAAGGTTGATTTATTTTTTTTCCAAGAACTGAACAGGATGAAGGACCCTCTCCCATGAGAGGTGACCAGGGGTTAGTGCAAGCACATGAGCATGCTGGTCAGGCACATCTACCTAGGGAGGTACAAAAATACCATCTCCAAATTTCAGGGAGTTTGATGGTCCTGAGTGAAAGGTTAAAGCATTTTAGTTTGTGAAATTAAGTCCTGGAGGTTTTTTATGACACAAAATCTGTATTGTGTAGAAGGGATGTGACTGAAGACACCTGTAATTGTGTGCTTTGGTCTTACGCACAGTGTAAAAGGACACTCTTAACTAGTGGACATAGGTAAGAGCCTGCCTGTGTGCTTGCTGGGCACGTGACTTTCCATGGCCTGAATTTTCAGTTTGAATTCATGGGTAAAAATTGTCACTACAGTTGGCCAGTCAGAAGATGAGGGGTATGTTGAGTTAATGTGTTTACTGTATTTAATTATTTGCATCAGCATGTTGCTTTCTGGGTTTTGTGTACTTTTTCATTAGCCGCAAGCCAAGATCTCAAATCTGTCAGCACTACTTGTGAAATGTTTACAGAGTTTTTGGATACTTGCCTTGATACTTCTTTTTGCCACTCTTCATTTGGTATGTATTGTACCTGAAAGGAGGATGTGTGACATGCTCCTTCCTGCTGTGCATACAATGTGCCACACAAGTACTGCTTAGAAAAACAGAAACAGCCTTTTTCCTCGTATGCAGTAGAGCAGATACAACCTATCTCTATGCCTCAAAAATCAGAAACTTTATGGGCTGATGTTGGTCAAAAGTTATACAAGTGTTTATACAAAGAAAGTGCAAGAAGAACGTTAAGGTGTTAACTTCATTTGACAGTAGGTTTAGTTGGTGCTGCTCCAAAGGGGTCATTCCATGGGTGATGTTTTGCCACACGGTCTCAGATCCTTACGCTAGAATTCAAATGTACAAACACATGCTTGCAGCCATCGTGAATGACAGCTATGTGGGAAAATGGACTTGCTAAGAACTAGCTGTTAAAAAATACCCCACCAAACTACCACCTTACCTTTCTTCCCCACCTGCTAAGTACTCTTCCAGTCAGGTCAGGGTGATGTGGATGATGGCATGGTTGGAAGAGCCCCAGCAGTGGCATGTGAATGGGAACAGAAATGCAGGAGAGGATGGCAAGCAGTTGTACAGATACAGATATCTTAAGGTCAATCATGAAGCTACACAGTAAGCAGTAAGGTCAGCATAGTATGTTTTTATTCATTGTTTTCCCTTATTATCTTTAATTAATACACTTTTTATAAGCAGTGTGTTGTCAGAAGGAGTTGTTCTGTGCAACAAAAATGATTTTATTTTCTCATGAATTACTGTTCCTCGGGGCAGAATTCTGTTTTAGTGAAAAATTTGAGGAGGACAGTCTTGTATGGCATCTTTTGAAATACTGTTTGTTTGTTTTAAAATATACTTAATTACAAATTGCTTTTCACCAGTTGCATGCTCACTTTTCTCTTAACTAACCCGATTTTTTCATATTTAGCCTTAGTCCCTCCAATATATCTCTTCTATGCAATTCTTGAGATCTTAAAAAAAGGGAAGGTAGGCACAGGAATACTTACAAAAAATTAAATTTTCTCACCGAATTCAAAGTTGGGGCTTTTTTTCAAATTCTGCCTTGTACTATATTAGAAAATGGGAAGGAATCATGAAAGAAAAAGAAGTTAAATTTCAAAATGTCACCTTCCAGATGTTCCTTTTTTTTTTTAATAGCTGTTTTTATTTTTCCCCCGAAAAGTTGAGGCTACAAAAAAAAAAAAAAGGTTTTTTTAATAATCCCTTTCTCCCCTTTTCTGCAGCTGTGTGTAGTATTAGCTGCAAGTCTTATGCCACCTTTTACTGATTTTATACTTCATTCCAAACTGGGAGCCAAGTTTGGGAACTTGATGGTCATACTTGAAAAAGCTTGAATCCAGCGTCAATTTCAGTTCATGTTGTACAGGAAAAGCAGTTCTGTATGCTCTCTGGTAATCATTTTAGAGTTAGGCAGTTACTCTGAATCTGTGCAAGGAGAGGCAATTTCAAGATCCATTCAGTCCAGCCTTGAAAGCAAGCGGGGTCAAATGGGAACTGTGGTAACTTCAGCTAGTGATACGGAGAAAAGAGTGTTCTCCTGTGCAGGTGAAAAAGACTTTTCTTTGAGGTGATATGCGAACTACAGGCATTCAGCCAAATCACTCTTTTTTTATAAGGAAGATTTATGAAAAGAACAAGAATCTTCTTCATTCCCAAAAAGTGAAGCATATTGCTGTTTTACAGTTTGTATCTTGGTGTGGCTATTAATCAGACTGCTTTGTAGATTGGATTTGATTATGTATCACTTACTTTACCATAATTCCTTCATAGGTCTCAACTTGAAAATAATGCTAGGAAGAGTGAGTGCATGGCAAGTCTTGAGAGTCTGTGGATTTCAGGATTTCATGAACCCCTAGGGCAAATTGTCTTGAAATGGATTTTATCAGTTCAAAAACTTTGTTCTTTAGATGTTGACCATGTTTAAATTAGTCACAGGTAAATGAATTCTGGGTATTTGACACTCTTTCCAGAGCAGCTTATACGTGCTCTTTTTTGAAGAAAATCTATTGTCAAATTAATGCTGCCCATAGAAGGCCTTTTTCAGGCAAAGTAAACTAATCATTCCATATGAATTCTTGGAAATAATTTGAAAGTTGAAGTACCAACAATTTATTTTGAGTCTGAAAGACGAAAGCTCATAGGTTATTAGGAGGAGGTGTCCTTATGTGACACCTTCAGTCCCATCCCTTCCTCACATACAAATACCTTTTGTAAGACTAAATTCTCTAACCTTAACCTGACCAGGTTCATGTTTTTCCTAAATGTTAACTTGGGAGGCTCATTACCTGATCCTGATTTAATCCCCTTCATTCTCCAAGAATCATGGACACTGACTTTCTAGGGTTCCTCACCTCATCCCCAGAGAGATGAATGACATTTTCAGTTATCGTCATTCATGTGTGATTAAAAGTGTCTATTATTAGAACATACCTGGCAGCACAGCAACTGCCCGCTTTTTGCATAATAAGATATTAATTAATACCCTCACTCCACAGATGGCAAGGCTGGAGATGTGATCTGTATCCAGCCTATGGGAGGTTAAACTGTTGTCTCTGGTGTTGCAGAAAGTCTCCTGAGCAAGAAGGTACAGCTCAGTTGCAGAGAAACTGTCCGCTCTGTGTCCACTGTGGAGCTGAAGCCTGGCACTGATGTCCCTGGCACAGCACTGTGCCCATAGCAAGTATTAATAATTTAAGGAGCTTCACTTTGTTCTAGCTAGTTCAGAAAGGATGGAATTAAAAAACCCAGTGTACAGGGGTTAGGGTACCGTTTCTACCTAATACTGTTCTTTTTAATGTATGGAGTATAGCAGGTTCTAATACTCTCTAAAATCTAGTTGTAATGCCTTTTGTCCTTTCTAAGGATATAAATTAGCTTTTAATCTGACTTCATCCCAGATTGGAATGGGAAAAATCATTGTCATGGTGACAAACTTGAAATAGGACTTCAGCACTATACAGTGAAATACATGTACTGCTCTTCTAACGCTGTCAGTGGCCAGTGGAATTGTTTGCCACATTCAGCAGTGGCAGGACAAGAAAAGCTGAAAGCAGAGCCTGTGAGACATCTTGCTTTACTCGCTATTCTTTTGCTAGGCTGTCAAGGCCAGGAGGGTATGAAGTTCTTTTAACATATAATTCCACATTCACTGAAATGCAACCACTGACCAGCTTTGGTGGGAATCTTCTTAACCTGGAATCAGCTTGACTGAGGGTGGAATAAAGTTTGTGCTTTCGCTTTTGCTCGGAGTTTCAGATACAGAAAGGGTGTGTAGGTTGGAAGCTCTTCTTTTACTACTGTCTTGTTATCTCCTAATAAAAATTAATTACTGAGATATCATTATACTTGATTCTGTACTGGTAAAAGCTTCATACCCTTTGTATATTTAATCTTGTCCTCTGAGTACAAGTGTCTTACCTTCACAGCAGTTTCTGTGTTTTTTCTAATGCACATGTGGTGAAGAATGAGGTAGATACCCTGTGCTGTTAGGGTTGGGTTTTTTTAAGACAAACAATAGGTATTTTTCTAAGAAAATAATAATTCCATCTTCACACCCCGTCATGCATCTGAAATATTTAATGCATCCACAAATGGATTGTAGTGGGTCCAGCTTTCCCCTTGGTTTTTTTTATGAAGTCTGAAGCCCCATCCAAAACATGGAATAGAATATGTGTAAAGGTGAAAGAGAGCATTTGTTCATGGGGTGGGTGAATTATCATATCCTGCTTATTTCTGATGGAGCCAATGGAATTACCTTTCTGTCCAGAGCTAAAATTGTTGCTTTCTAAAGGAAAATTGCCTGGTAGACTTTGTATATGGAAGAGTCAAGACTGGTTTGACTCTTGAATTACTTTGATAGAAGATTTTAGTTGTCAGGTTTAGGGTTCACATTATAAACATCAGGCAAAGGGAAGTGAAAGGGTTTCCTATTTTGTCATATTAAAAGCAGCATACTCTGAATGCTAATCATGAGTACTCTAAAAACTCAGTCTTGAAATGCAGTAATTCCAGTGATTATGGTAACTTATTGTTGAGTGGGCTTGCATTCAGTGTGGATTAGTCAGTATTTATAAATGGACTCAAACTGCTTAAGCACGTGCTGGTTCTCTGGTGGTACGGAGATAAGAGGTGAGCACTGCCAAGCGGTGATTCCACACTGTGATTCAGGAATGGCATTTTTTTACTTGGAACAGAGAAACAAGCTTTGGTATTGTTGAAATAGAAAACTAATTTTAAACCCCAAAATCTGTCATGAAGAAGTCTGTATTCCTTTTAGTTGTCGTTTCTATTATTGTTGTCTACAGCAAGATGAAATCTTTTCTGAAGTGATGGTTACAGGTATTTTATCTGACCGTTTTTGGCAAGCTGTTCATGTAAAATCCCTTTGGAAACATGGCCATGGTCTTACCAGAACATCTGTTTGCATAACATATTTCATAAGTAAGATGCATGTTGTTGTTTTGGTTTTTTTTTTTAAAAAAAAAAAAAGCCTGAATCATCCTCCCTACCTTTATTTTTAAGCTAAACACTTTCAGCATAAATAGAAACTGCTTCTGCAAATGCAAGCTAAGCCTGTTGCTCTGTGGCCTTTGCAGCACTTTTCTTCTCCCCTCTCTTTCCTTCTTCCACCCACCTACCCTCCTCCTATTCTTACCTCCCCAGGTGCTGGGATACTACAGAAGGCTCAGTGGGTTTCAAATATTCAACCTTCCCCAACTTCCAAAAGATTAATTGAGAAAATATGAAAAAGAACTAACAGTGAAGGGTGTTACTAAAGGGCATTTTTAAGTTCCAAAGTGCTGAGTAGTCTATAATGTCTACATTTCTCTTAGGGGCTAATATTTTTAAAGCAAATAAATTGTATAAAGTATCATAGAAGTACCTTGTTAACCAAATCCATGCTTCAGGTGACCTGAACATTCAAATTTTACACTCATGAACTGTACTAATAAGTTAGTTATTCTCTTTTGTGTCTTAATATTCACTGAAAACATTATTTTAATTAACTTTTATTTAATTATTAAAATACAGATATTGATTTGTAGGTGACTCCTACCTTCCCCCTACTCTCTTGTTCTATGGTATGTGACTGTTTAGCAAGATTACCACTTTCTTCATTAAACTCAGAAGGGTCTTTAATGTTTTGTTTCTGTATATACCTGAGATTTCTTGCAGCTTGGGGAAAGAACCAGTCAGTAATACTGTAAACTCAATATGACTGATAAGTAGGTTCAATAGCCTTGTCTTGGGATTTTCTGTTTTGGGATTGTTTTTCCCTTTGGTGCTCTGTTCCCTCCCTTTTTGAAGGATAGTGGTATTATTTTGTTACTTTAAGTATTTTTGATGTAAAACCTAGCTGAGTAGGACCAGCTTATTTTTACTTTCACTTGTTCTGTCTTATAAACAAGATTAGGGAAAACTTGCAAAATAAGGAAACTTAAATCAGTATTGTTTCATGTGCTTAGTCTCATGGGACTCATGGTGACACAGGAATATAGGGAAGATTTTAAGTATTAGTCATTTCACAGCTATGGACGCGTAAATAGCCATTTCTTTCTCATTCATGCAAGGTCCATAGACAACCTGACACATTTAAACAGATTACCCTAACCTGAAATGTCATGGAGAGAATGCCTGCTCTTTCCATACTCTACAAGGTGAACTGGTTCATTTGCTTCTAATAGGGGTGGGTAAATGAACTCAGTACTGATATATGGGTGGAAAACTGTGTCTTATTTCTTAAGGAGAGTGAGAAGATTAAATAGAAAAAGTATTTGTAATATTTCTTGTCTATTAGGGTAGGGATGTGTACAGTAGCTCTTCCTAATCAGTGAGTTTTGAACTGAAGGTATCTCGTTGCTTTTAATTCAAGCAAGTAGTCCCTAAGTCCTAAGATTCACCTTCGAAGTATTTTTTTTCTTCCATAAAAATTAAAATTCTATCATAACAAGCTAATACAAAATTAAAAAAAAAACAGTTGTGTCTCAGTAGAAATCTGCTGGGACAATGTGATTGTTTCTTCAAATGCTGACTACAGTTTTTTATGTAGGTCATCCAGGCTTCAGTCAGTACCAGTCATCTTTATGTTTGCAAGCAAAAGACTCAAGGTCTCTGGCTTGTCTAATGCGTTGATGTTCCCTGGTGTCACTGCTGTGAAAATCCCATCGGATGGGATTTGAGTGGGAAAATTAATCTACTTCCAAACGTTATTTTGCTGAACAACAAAGATCTACAGGTCACTTCCACCCTAAAAACTGATCATTGACAGAGCTAAATTTATTTTATTAGCAGGAATGATCTCTGACATACATAAGAATAATGTTTATTTTTAGCAGTACTGTATCTGTATTTTACAAAAGGAGAAATAAATTACCTTGGTTAAGGAAGCCTGGAGGAAAGTCAAAGTGGTGTAATATCCCCCTTGTCCATCCACTGAAAGGCCTGATTTTATCCCCAAGCTGCAAGAAAAGTGAACAATTCTTTGTAATCGAGCTGTGGAGCTCTTGAAAGAGAGGGATATTTTTACTAAAGGACTGATGCTTTATCCTATTTTCTAATAACATTGCTTTATGATACTGCTTCACTTTAAAATGCTGCATTTTGAGAAGAGGCATTATGAGCCAGAGCATACAAAACCTGCTATTTTTTCCTTTCTTGCTATTTTTCCTTTCTTGCAATACAAAGCACAGAAATGTGGATGGTAGCAGAATGGCAATGCAGTATAATTGTATACTTTTAAAGCAAACATCAGAATGGAGTTACACATGGTCAAGCTGGATATAGTGTTATTAAGTAGAACTGACTAATCTTGCCGTTTGTATTGCGGCTTCCTTTTGACTTTGTACATTGTGCTTTTCTGTTTCTTAGATGCACAGCCCACAGATGGAGAAAGGGAGGTATGGAATCAGATCAGTGCAGTCTTACAGGACTCGGAAAGTATGCTTGCAGACCTTCAGGCTTACAAAGGAGCTGGACAAGAAATTAGAGATGTATGGTTTTTAACATTAATGACAGTTCTTTGGAAACAAAATCAAGCAAAACTCACTATGTTCCTTGCTTCTTTTCTGTATCCAGCCATGTTCTGTGTAATGATATGAAAATCTTCATTAAAATTATATTCAGAAAATATGTTACAGATTATCTGTAACATTGAATATAAAGCTCTAATGTGAAATCATTAAATGGTGGCTGTTGGACCTTCTTTTAGGTTTACTACTAGTAATTAATAATTATTTTTCACTTTAAGAAATCCCATTTCATATGCCTCGTTTCATATATCTTACAGTAGAAGTCAAAGTTGAGGACATGGAAGAAATAACACTCAGATGTCAAAAATACACTAGGAAAAATGTTGAAAATAGTTTTTTTTCTGTTAAGTGGAATAAAGAACTTCATGGTAAATGATAACCTTACATCCACTTTACAGGCATCTTTCTCTGTGAAAGCTGGTCCCAAAGTACAATTCTAAATTGTAACTGAATTTTTTTCTGAGCTGACCAAACCTTTTCCTGCATCAGCTTCACAGTTACTATTAGCATGATCTGTTGTTTACTTAAGAACTTCAATATGTTAAGATTTCAAAAGCATCAAAATCTTAAAAAAAAAAAAAGGCTGTTTCAACAACCAGTAGTCATAGAAAAGGTCTTACTTGATGCTTCTACAACGGTTTTGTTCCCCAAAGAATACAGTAAAACATTTTTTTTTTAAGTTATTAGTGCACTGGAGCTAATAATTTTAAATCAGTGTGTTATAGGGGGAGAGAGAAGGTGGAAAAATGGTAATTTTGGGACTTACTCATTTCCTATTCCTGTTCAATGTAATTTCTTGTAATTGTTCTATGTTTTACAATACTTTCCAAAATAATGCAGTAGAAAATTTTAAAACTACCTTATGCTTGTTTTTCACATATCACAGTTCTTTACAGTAATATTTTCATTTCAGGCAATACAAAATCCCAATGATATCCAGTTGCAAGAAAAAGCATGGAATTCAGTGTGTCCTCTGGTTGTAAGGCTGAAGCGCTTTTATGAGTTCTCACTCAGATTAGGTGAGCCCTATTTAGTATGTCTGTTTCTTAGGCTACTTTATATATAAAGAAATAGGAAATTTCTTTTTCCACGGGTGTTTAAAGGGTTATTGTTCTTTCCATTTGATATCAACAGACATTTGACTGCAATTACATTTATCAAGGAATGTTCTTAATTTTAATTTGATTTCAAAATTATCATAGTTGATTAGTTTGTCACTTAAATTTGTATTATCTAAATAGAGTCCAAGCAAAGAACATGATAAAAAAGTAATGTTTTTCTTTGGTGCCTGCCACTCTTCTAGATTTCACTGGTCCATATTGTACTAATGCAATTCAGTTTTTGTAATTTGGATCCTTCAGTGTTTTAAAAGGAATGTAAACCATTAATATTCTAAGACTTCTTAAAAATGGGGATAACAGGGGGAGAAAGTTGTGAATAAACTCTCACAGGCTGAAAATCCAAAGTTGAGCATGTTTTACACTGACCTTGTCATCCCTACAAACCAAAAAATTCTGTAATTACTCCTTGAATTAGGACTTTGGAAGAGAAATAGTGTGCAATAATAGATACGTGAAGTGGGAGAGCTCCCAATGCAAGGGAGCTCTTCTGCAACATCCTGCTTACTGAGTCTTTCACTTTTTGAGTTACACAAGTAATTTTAGCCCCAGGAGCTGAACTACATTGCTATCAATGCCCAAGAGTATACTTACAGTAACAGAGACGCCAGAATAATCTCTCTGATGAGCTGATGGCTAACTGGGGAAGGTGAAGGAGAAAGAGTTGAATATCCAAATGCAAGAAAAATGCCTTCTCTAGGATTTTCAACAGGGAACCCAGATAAAGGGTGATAAAAAGGGAAAAGAGCTCAGTGATACAAAATGGAGGGAAAATGGCAGGGTGCCTGAAGAGGCAGGTGTCTTTGACTAATGTTTCTCACCTTAGAATAGTAAGAAAAAGAATTTTGGAGGGTTCCTTCCCTTTGAACAAAGTACTTAAAACGTTGTCATAATGTGGAATGAATAAAATTTGTGCTTTTGATTTTTATTCAGAGAAAGCCCTGCAAAGCTTACTGGAGTCCTTGACGTGTCCACCTTACACTCCAACTCAGCACCTGGAACGGGAACAGGCTCTAGCAAAAGAGTTTGCAGAAATCTTACATTTTACTCTTCGTTTTGATGAACTTAAGGTTAATAAAGTATTTTAATACATGCTGATTTTTTCCACATATTTTGAACTGAAGCTGATTATTTCCTATTTGTCTTTCTCAAAGATGAGAAACCCAGCAATTCAGAATGACTTCAGTTATTATAGGCGGACAATAAGTCGCAATAGAATAAACAACATGCATGTAAGTAAATAAAATCTGATCTGCTGTTCACACAGAGGTGTTTATCAGTATGCATTTATACTGTTTGTGGGAATGTTTTCCCTTTACATTCGCTAGCTGTCATGTTCTCCTCTTCACACCGAGAGTTAATCAGCACTCCGGATGAAGTGATTTGAGTGGAACTATTCATGCAGCAATCTGCCTGCTGACATGAGCATGTACTGTATCTTTTTCTTGCTGCTGGCAAGATCTTAAAGAAATTTACTGACTATTTTTTCTCATGTTTTCATCAGCTAGATATTGAGAATGAAGTAAACAATGAAATGGCCAATAGGATGTCCCTGTTTTATGCAGAAGCTACACCAATGCTGAAAACACTCAGTAATGCAACTACAAATTTTGTGTCAGAAGTAGGTAATGGGGGAGGAAAGGTCTAACACAGACATTCTTGATTTTAATTTTACAAGATGGTTTACTGAATGTTGGCTGTTTTTAACCCTTCTAGAACAAAACGTTACCAATTGAAAATACAACGGACTGTCTAAGTACTATGGCTAGTGTATGTAAAGTCATGTTGGAAACACCGTAAGTTTTACCTTAAATCTTGCTTTTCTTGCATGAGAGAATTTGTATTGTAAGTAGCCACCTTGGCTTGACATAGGGTGGTTTTTTTGCTAATTAATTCCTGTGTGTTCGCCTGAAGTTGTTACCACTTTTGCATATAAAGCATGACCTGCTGTTAGAAAGCCTTGCCTCCTATTTTAACCACCTTGTTATATTTTTCATCAGTGAACATGGAGTTTTGTTAGGGAGAGCTTACATGTTCAACCTATATTCCAACAAAAGGTTACAATACAAGTGTAATCTTAAGTGCACCTTCTTCAGTGTCTGTATCTTGGTCTAACCAGGTCCATAGGCTAACTACCATCTCTTGATTGCCCATGCTGCTAAGTTATTAGCACACTTAGGGGCAATATTTTGTTTCGTCCAAGTAGCGCTTTCACAAATTATAAACAGGGACTGTTTTGAGGGTCATTTGAGTAGAACTTTTCTGGATGCATATATCTTATTCTGGGTATGAGAAGGTTCAGCTGTATGGAAACTATAATTGCATTCCTAGCATAGGTATGGCCACTGGGGTTGCTGCTGTTTAGCTGTGCATTTCATTTAGTAGTTTTGGGGATAGTGGTCTCTTTGAGTGGAAAACACAAGGTAGATTCAAGGTCATCTTCCTGTCTTTGAACCATTTGTTCATGGTGCAACATAAAGGGTAGAACTTCTGAGGTTACTGTGTTTCATTATGAAAATTCTGGAAAAGCGTACATAGGATCTGGGACTTAACCTCACAATCCCACGGTAGCATAGAAGTAGTAATTGAAAAGTAACCTTATGTGTCAGCTCATTTTTTGGCAAAAGTAGAGTTGTGAGTCATCTACAGAAGATTGTCTGATACTTAATTTTAATTGTGGGATAATCAAGCATTTTCACATCAAAATGTCTGTATCTTTTAAATCTGTTCGTGTTATGATGCTGTGTAAGAATAAAAGTTGGAAGCTACTGTAAACTGAGAGGTAATATAGTGCAGTTTTTAGTGGTTTTAATGATGTGTTTAAGTGAAAACAAGTTTTATATCGAAAATCAGTTAATGGCAGTAGACAAATCTATATATTCTCAAAGTTATATTTGTTAGAAATATTGTTAAAATTTCTGTTTTTCAGGATTTCTGTTTTTCTCTACTATAGTTTATTTTTCTATTCCTGGTGATGGTTTCAGGGATTAGAGCCATTAGGAGCTGTCTTACCTGTGCCATCCATATTCTTATTTTAGAATTGAAAAGTCAAAGAAAAACTCTTCAGAATTAGTTCAGTCCTGTCCTGTCCAGTAGGCCTCCACACTGTAGATTCTCAGTGAACCTGGGCTGTTGAAGTTGCTTATGAATTTAGAAGAGAGCGAGCAATGACTGTGATCCACCTAGGAGCAGCCCCAAACTTACTAGCTGCTGAAATTAGATCCCACTAATTTGTTAACTGTTTCAAAGCAGGAATTTAAGGAAAAAGAGCAGCTTTTCTTTGAGGTCCTGATATGTTGAGTTTCTAAGATTAAACAGAAGTATGATCAGTCTCCCATCATATTTCATGAACTGTGGAAGTCTTCTGTGAAGCCATCATTTTGCTGAAGTGAGGATCTGAACCGCGAAGGGGTATTAGAAGGGGTTTACATATCTCAGTTTTCTTTCTAGCCGTTCTCCTATATTGACAGGGACTTATGCAATTCAAAGATCTTTAAAATCTTACTAAGATACATCTTTGACCTCAAAATACAGTTTTAGTTCAGATTTTATGTGCTCATAGCTCAGTTACAAAATTGTCCAGGAAGAAGTCACAACTGTTTATTTCTTTTATTCTGTTTTCCAGAGAGTACAGGAGTAGATTCACCAGTGAAGAGACCCTTATGTTCTGCATGCGAGTAATGGTGGGAGTTATTATTCTGTATGATCACGTTCATCCTGTGGGAGCTTTCTCAAAGACATCAAAGATTGATGTAAGAATGACTTTGGTTTGAGAATACTAATCTGCAGCTTTTATTCATCACAAGCCTATGTATTTGTATAAAACATTTTAATTACTTTTGAATGGCACATTTAGAATTTATCTTCACCTGCATTAAATTAAATTAAAATAAGGATCAGTCTTTCTTATTTTGTATTTTATTCCAGACACAGATACTCATTTGTTTTAGTTAGCTCTGCTCTCCTGCCACCTGTATGGTTACACTAAAATAATTTTGTCCTATATTTACGCTGGAATAAGTTCTGTGGTTGTTATTTTGTAGTAATTATCTAATTAATTTCTGCTAAAGTGTTCATCTCTGGCAGTAAATAAGCACATGTTCAACATTGTCTCTACTCTGTGCGAGATCTGAAGTAGCAAAACCAAAATGTTATCGTTGTAATGTTGATATTGAGCCTTCAGGTGGAGCACTGGCATGACCAGTCACAGGGAAATCAACCTTACTTTTTCATCTGAGATATGGCCAACACACACAAAGAAGTACTCTTATTTTTGCTACATGTTTTTACAAACCTAAACGTCATGCACCATGTCTCTCAGCAGACATAAGCTGTAGTTCATGGAAAAAAAAAAAATGCTGTCTCTCCCTTTACAAGAAAGCCTACTATCTTGTAGAAGAAAAGAAAAAATGTATTATTACGCTCCGTGACATTGAGTCTTTGTTAGCATTTTTCATCTGCAGATACCAGTATTTTACGACATCTCCTCCTTTGACTCTGTTTTACAGAGGGAGAGATATGTCACAAAGAGGTGAATTGATTTGTTCAAGGTCATACAGCAGATAGAGCCCGGGAATTGAATGCAGACTTCCTGACTGTTAATTCAGTCTCTTGCCTACAGAGACAACATGAGTAAAATTTCGATAAGGACAAAAAATATAACATGTGAGCTTTGTTTCTCACATTTATCCTAAAGCCCTGTAATCTTACGGAAAAGTTAGCTAGATATAAATGTGAGGCAGGAGATGTATGGCTTAGTTTTTAAAAATTAGTTTATGGTCCCACATCTGAATTTGCCTAAGTAGTTTAGTGGTTCTTCCCAAATAAAAAAATCTAATACTTCAGCTGATGCGTTTGTTGTACTGTGAAAAAAAATTATTTTTTCCAAACTAGACACTTCTTGGGAGCCATTTCAAGAGAAATTCAGGGACAGTAGAACAAATTACCATTTCCTTACTCTTTGAAGACTGGAGACTGTATTTCAAGCCGTTAGTTACAGGCTCCTAGACGTCCAACAGCTTCTCTTTTTTGACTGTTTTAGGGATTCTGATTCTAACAAAACAGAAAACAATGATTTGAATTTTTATTCCCTTTGAGTTTGTCTGATCTGATGGGACATGTAAACCTGTACTGACTAATGTCTGATAGTCTTGAGTTAATTCAGAAAAAACAACTGTGTCACTTCAAAACATGTGCTTCTACCCCAATAATTTAATCTGATCTGCTATTTGCAAAGCTAGTTTTATCTTCCAGGTAAAAATGAGCCAGCTGAGCAGTGATCAGTTACTGTTAGGCTGATCATTGTGCAGGAGGCCGAGCTACATCTTCCAAATAATTTTTATTGGCAAATACATGGACCCCGATTTCAGTGAAGTATTTCACCATCCGCTTACATAGGAAGGCAGAGGTGCTCTTTAGCTGCAAAGAAAATTAAAAAAAAAATATCGCTCTAATGTGACTTGGAAAATTAGAATGTTCAAATCTCGAGACTACTATGTCTTTATCTGTCATTTTAAATGAGATGGAAATAATCTAGACTAATTCCTGGATAGTGATTAGACGTCTCCAAAGCAATGGGAAGAAATAGATACTTCTGGAGGATGATTCATTACATATGAGAGTATATTCTGAGTATGTTAGAAGAATTTCTAAGAAGAAAGAAGAATATACATCCCTATATAGATAGGGAGTCTGTATAGTGGGACAGATGACATCTGTCTCTGCTTTCTCTGCTTCGTTTCCCCCTTTGTAAATTTCAACAGAGTTTCAGTCTCCATGAAGGTTTTTAGTCTCCATGAAGATGTTTGTTCGGTGTGGTGTTTAAAATTAACATCATGGACTTCTTATCGCAAATGAAATTTATAACTACTAGTTATGAAACAAATCATAACTTATCACCAGTTAGGCTTACAACTAGAAAATGAATAACGAAAATTAATTCCATAAGCATAAAAGAGTTGAAATATCTCTTCTGATGGTTGCTAACAGCAATGGCATGGAACTCTATTCCAAAATCTCCTTTTTTAGCTTGTATCAGCTGTTCTTGGTATTTTTTTTAAGTTGGAATTGGAGAAATCATGTGCAAATTAAAACATATACACTTGATAGATAATTTGCTATCTACTAATCTTATTAAGGTAGATGTTTTCTCAAAAGTTATGGTTTTAACCATTTTAATTTAATAATTTTTAATAAGTTGTAATGCTTTTATTGTGTCATACAAAGCAGCATTAATATTCTGTAGGAAAAAACACCTGCCTGTCTATGGTGAAGTTTTTCCTTGTGTTCAGCTAGTGCAATTCATATATTATTGTTCAATAGTGACATGCTTCTGTTCCCAGATGAAGGGATGCATAAAAGTTTTAAAGGAACAACCACCTGACACTGTGGAAGGACTTCTGAATGCTCTCAGGTATGTGTGAAAAAATTGATTCAGCCTTAAGAAACTCCTCTTTGTTTTTCTCCCAGACTCTTTATATTTAAGACTTCACCTTAAGAGCTCGATTTATTAAGAAAATTGTCCTTTCAGGTTTGCCTTCATCACCTGGGGTTTTCCTAAGTACTATTCATTTTTTTCAATTCCATTTCAATTTGATAAGCAGTGACCATTAATATTGGAAGTCATAATGCCCCTCTTGAGAGACACTTAGGGTTGGCCCTTTTTTTGTTGCTAAATGATAGAACTGGAGCTGGGAAGGGACTCTTAGTACCAAGTTTTTCAGAGCTTTATTGAACTCTTCAGCTGTTGAATGCTTATATAAAGTGAGAACTGCAGCCATAACCACCTCCATATTTTCTTATCATGTCTTTTGAATTAAAATTGATGTGGAGTTAAATCCTATAGGTATCAGGTTTTGAGCTTATGTGGTAATAGATATCCCTACAAACATAAGCAGTGAAGAATGCTTGGACTTAAATGCTAGAAAACACACTGAAGCTCTTCAGTCTTCCCCAGGATATTTAAGAAAGCTGCTTAAAATTAGGCTTATAGATTATGCCAAAATTCAATCTAGAGTCCTAAATCCCTTTATTATTTACCTTATTTCTTATGTCTTTCCATGATTTTACTTCAGGCTTTTAACTGGAAAAAGAGAGGTAAGTTCCACCCAAAATTATGACAATATCATAGACAGATGTCAAACAGGATTTAGCCACAGTTCTCCACCTATTATCAGGGAATAATTTACTACAAGGGGTATTTAAAATAAAGAGCACCAGACTATTAGCAGTTAAATTCCAGTGATCAGTGACTAGAGGAACATATAAATTCCTTCTTTGTGTAATTGAACTGCACTGATTTCAAAAGCAGGCACTGAAGTTTTCAGACTTTTCTAATCCTTGTTCTTTTTATAAAATACTGTGTTCTAACTTGCAATTTCTAGGTTCACTACAAAACACCTGAATGATGAATCTACTTCCAAACAAATTCGAGCTATGCTGCAGTAGTATCCTGAGACAAGTAGATGTTTGTATTGATCACAGAAGATGTGTATGTTTACATAATTTAATACAGTTTGATGTTAATACTTGTGTGTATTTACATAACCATTTTCTTCACGTTACTAAAATATAGGAATCTGTTCATAACCTGACTGACTTTATATAGTGCAACCTAAGTTTTTATGCTAGCCTTTATCTTTTGACTTTTAAAATACTTTTTTACTTAGATACTTCAGCTACTACAGTTTTATCTGTGCATTTTAATCCTTAAACACCTTCTCTATGAGAGAACTAAGTAGTAGTGAAGACAAAATGGAAATCAAAAACTGAAATGTCAAAGATACCACAGGAGAGGAACTTTAAAGTATGAGAAAGTTAATGTAAGAGAAAGTAAAAATCATTGGATATATTTTAAGAACATGTGCACAGGTTATCAGTTAGTTTTAGGATCTCATCAAACTTGTATGAATAGAATACCTGAATGTTCATCACTCTCATGAAATAAATTGTCTTTCGTATATTAAGTGGAGATCCACCTAATTTTAAGTATTATATGCTGGCTGACATCCAAAAACGTATTGCAAAGAGGTCATTTTACCTTTTTTATTAAGTATAACCCATACCTTTCATGAACTGAGGAAATTCATATACTTTTTCAGATTCAATATAAATAAAAAGAAAATGTGTTTTAAGACCATCGCTAGATTTTGAAAATCCTGCATAATTTTATTAGATTTAAAAAGTAATATTAATGCCTTGACTAAACTAGAAAGGATTTGTCAGTGTAAATATATTATGATGAACGTTCTTTCTCAGAAAGCTCTACCTGGTAAGTGTGTTTTTTGTATGATATAAACTGGTGTGAAGCAGAACACTCTTCATAGCAGCAAAATTCCCAAGTGTCAAATTGGCCTCATCAAAGTAAGGATGATCTAAATCAATGTTAAGAGCTGAGCTGTTCTTAGGTACTCCATCAAGCTCCTTGATAGTATTATTCACTAGATGGTTCAGAGTCAATACAGAAATCTTTATCATCTGGCTGCTCTTCCTTGGTTTTTGAGATGTGACCGAATGCTTCAAGGAGTTGAGTTCCTTGCTGAGTTGTTTGTTCTTACTTTCTAGTAATTTTTCCAGTAAATGGAAGAGAAGTACTTAGCCAGAAGCAGCAAAGTGCTCATACTCTGTTAAGTGTGTCTTCTGGGTGGTCTGCAGTTGCTGTACATATTCTTGCAGAGGTCATGTTCTGAAAATGTGTTCAATTTTGTGTACTTTGCTTGCATGTATGTGTGAAAACTCCAGTTCTTGTGCACAGATTCAGATTTGTATTAGCTTATTTCTGTGTATATAAATTAGAGTTTGTGTGCTCTCACTGGAATTTTCATGCATATCACTTCTGAAAACATTTACCTTAAGACTTTGAAGATGCATTTGATCTGCTGAAACTCAGCTGTGCTGTGACAAATTGAGTCATGGAACTCAGTCCTTAAACAGTGTAGATGTGATAAATTCTTTGGAGCAGGGGTCACCTTAGAGTTTACTTCTGAGCAGAACAACCACTATGAGGTTTCTCAAGCCTGATCAGAACCTATAGGTGCCAACGTTCTACACGTCATGATACTGGACAGCACCACAACTCCAGAGTTCATGTCACACATCTGCAGCTGTAGCAGCAGATCACTACGTTGTTGTCAGGAACAGAATTAGAAATCACACTAGTTTGTTTTCCTTTTTCTGAAAACAGTGATCACACTGCTTCTTCACAGTAGTAAATCCACTGTTGACAAGCTCCATTTTTAATGGGGGGACATTTTAAAATGTATATTAGGGGAAATCCTGCTTTGTTCATAGTCACAGTTAGGTAAATCTAGGTGGATGACAGGTCATTCTGTTGAGCTTTGGTAACTGAAGTTAATACATGCTTACCTGCGATTATTTGTCAAACAATGAAGTCTTACCTTTTAAGTAGCCCAGAGAAAAGCTGTTTGTCACTTGTATAATAAAAATGTAAACCTTAAAGCATTCTGTGAGTTGTCCTGTGCTGTTTGCTGAAGTCACTGAATTTCTTTGCCTGCTTTGATGTTTTTGTACAGAAGTTTGTTTGAAATAATAAAAAGTTTGGTACAGTAAGCATTGGGACTGTCTATATTTAGAGACAACATAAACAGGTTGAGAAATATCTCATTTAAAGTTTTGGATCTGAGGTATAGTAGGCTCACCTTTATATATCCATTTTACATTTCATTTAAAAAGCATTTAAATTGTTTCACTTGTATGCCACAACAATACAACCTTATGTCACTTAATTCCTGGGTTCTTCTGATGATTCTTGGTACTCGTGTGTCATCTTGACCAGGGAAAATTGTTGGTACTGCTTTACAGAGTAGAGGGGATTAATCTTTTCTATGACTTACATCTTCACATTAGTCATCCTAGGCTATGGTGGCCATCTCAGGTTGCATTTCTAATAATAGGGTCACCACAGGATGATCCATTTAATCTTACAGTAAGTGCAAATGAGTTGCTCTCAGAAGAAGACTAATGGTCAAAGTTACTGAATTTTGTCAGTGTTTCTTCTTATTTTGACTCATTATGTTAGAATACATGTTTGTAGTATGATAAGTATTTAAGCCTTGTAATGACAGCATTTCAGAAAGTGCATAACTGAGTGTGACTAGTTTTGGTCAGAACAGCCCTAAAAATTTTCTTGTTTTGTGGTGGAAGAAAATACTATTTTAGGATGGTATGTATTTGAAAGATTAGAATTTGCTGCTGCAAACAAATGGATGTGTTTGAAACATAATTTTTAACTTCTAAGCTTTCTGCTTTTACTAAGTGGCTGTCATGAAGGGTAGTTACTAAGATTACACTTATTAGTATGTCATAGACCACAGCACTCAGATAACTATCTAATGTTTCCCACGTTTACTAAAATTTACAAAACAATAAGTCTTCTCTGTGCTGCTTCCTGTGTTGCGTTTCAGCTAAATTTAAACTGGAAGTAAGACATAAGTAGTATATAAGGTGACTGACTTTCTTATATTTACTTTGAATTAAACAAAGTAGGACATAAATACTTCATATGAAATGATCTCTCTTCCTCCTCCCCCGTTTACTTCTTGAGAAGCTTAATGGAATCGGTATATTCCTACAAAAATACAGTGCCAGTTGGGTGGATGCACGTTTGGGAAATACTGCATCATTTTTCTCATGCCACATCTGGTTTTGGCCAAAACCAGTGACATTCTAGTCTGTCCAGTTCTCAGTCTGTCAAAATCCTTGTGAATGGCAACACAGCCACATGGTGTACCAACAACTTGTCCCAGTTTCGTATCATCTGCAAAATTCCTAACAGAGCATTCTGTCCCAACCTCTGGGTCATTAATGAAGATGTTAAACAGTATTGGTCCCAGTATCAACCACTGGGGTATGCCACTGGTGACTGGCCTCTACATGGGCTGCTGCTAATCACAACCCCTTTGAGCATGGCAGTTCAGCCAGTTCTTAGTATATATCACTGTCTGTTTATCTCATCTATATTTCATCAGTTTGTCTGTGAGGGTGTTATGGGAGGGGTGTCAAAAGCCTTGCTAAAGTCAAGATAAACAAGCCTTCAGTGACACTGACCAGCTCTCTCAGCACTTCTAGTGCATCCCATCAGGTCCCTTAGACTTGCATATGTCCAGTTTGCTTAAATACTCCTTAACCAGATCCTTCTCCATCAAGAGTAAGTCTTCCTTGCTCCAGACTTTCTGGTCTCAGGGGCCTGGGATTTCTGAAGGCAAATCCTATCATTAAAGACAAGGTCAAAGAAGGCAGTGAGGTCCTTGACACCAGATTTAACTTCAGAAGGGCTTTGACTTTGCTAACCCCAACTGTGCATGCCCAGACCTTTATATTCCTCCTGCATCTGTTGTCCCTGCTTCCACTTCCTGCATGCTGCTTCTTTATATTTAAAGTCTGGTCAGGAGCTCCGTGTTCATCCATGCAGGCCTCCTGCCATCTTTACTTGGTTTCGTGTTTATCAGGAAGGAGCGTTCTTGAGCTTGGAGGAGGTGATCCTTCAAAATAAGTTAGCTCTCCTGGGCTTTTCTCCAGGGCTGTATCCCATGCAATTCTTCCAACCAGATCCCTGAACAAGCCAAATTAAAATTCCCAAATTAGTTTTACTCATTTTGATTAAAAAGCCAATATAGCAGACTTAATATTTTAACTGACTAGTCTGTAATGATTCCTGCTACAGACTACTAAAGGTGGATTCCTGACTGCTGCATAATCCAAATTCTGCAAACACAGAATTTTCTTTCACGCCGATTTGAGACAAATGTAACTCAATAGAGCTGTTTCTGATTGACACAGGTGTAAATGATACCCTCTGTCTTTTCCCAGTCGTGGCCTTTGACCTAAGTTGCTTATTACTGAACAAATAGAGTCTTCTGCTAGTGCAGATCAATGGTGTAACGTGATAATCTTGCAGAGATCTCTTGCGCTTGACTGCTTTGAAATTAAAACTAAAATGAACAGTGCAGTAGGTGTTCTAGAAAATCAATAAGTATATAGTTAAGAAGTAGACCAACCAAGCACTAATCCCTAGTTTAAGAGGAAGATATATCATAATTTTTCAACAGATCTTAATCTGGGGTCCATCTGGAATTAATATAACTCTCTTGTCTTGGGTACTTGGGCTGTTGACAATTAAATAGTTAGACTTGGGTATTAAGAACTTGACATTTTAAAATTGCAAGCAGAACTTAAAGGTTAGAATATTTGTATGTGGCTTGGATCAAAACTGCCATTACAGCTTGTGATTATTCTCATTCTGATTGTGCATCCACTTTAGTGAAATCCTAGGGTTTAAAAAAAAATTTCCACAAATTTTAGTGATGTGTAAAACAGTTGCTTTCTTACTGCCTTGAAAACTGTGGAAGAGTTCATCAGTCTTCTCTGGACACACAAAAGGATTTGGAAGAGGACAGTGGAAGATAATGGTCTCAATTGGTTTAGATTTTCCGTAATGAAAAGAGGACAAAGCATGAAACTTGACATGCATGCAGTCACCATGCAGTTCAGAAACTACCCTGTGCTGTGTGTTGTGTGGCATGGCAGTGTCTGAAGGTCAGATCATATTAGATGGACAGGGAACTTCTGAAGGGCTTTGGATTCTACTTAAAATGAAGAAACTTGTCTCTTTACAGGCATGATTTTACGATGGTATGGTAGAATGTACCTAAAGAGCTCTTACTAACCTTACCTCCCTTTCTGTGGCAGCAGGAAAGCACTGTGCAGATCCTCAGTTTCCACTCCAGTTGCTGCCTGAGGGCCCACCTCAGGCTATAACCTCTGCTCTTCAATGGCTGGCTTCATCAAGCAATGTAAAGCAGCCTGTGAGGGAATTAGAGGTGGCTCACCTTAGTTCACCTGTATACAGCCTCCATCTGCCTTCTGCTCTTGTAAACAGAGTCTTCCCAGTGTATTCAGAGAGGTGGGAACTGAACTTCATTTTGGTAATGTTTCTGAGAAGGTTATTGAACAAAGTGATTAATACTGTGTTTTCAACAGTATTAATATTTGACAATTTCAGATACATTTCTAAATCAAATGCTATGGTTTTATATGATTTTAATTCTTTTTCTGCTAGAATTTTCTATGCAGTTTCTATTTGTGTCTTTATAAATCCCTAATAAAGAAATGTCTGACAGTTGAAATATGATAGTTCCATGTCTTTGATTTAGTTTAGGCTGGGTGAAAAAAAAAAAAAAGTTAAAATCCATTTCATGTCTTTTCTTTTTTTTTTTTTGTATTGCATACAATGCTGTGATTAATTATAGGCACTTTTAACTATTAAACTCAGACGTAAATAGCATGCAGCATCAGAGCTCAAGGACTCTTTAACAGAAACTGTCCCAAACAAGATTCCTTACAGTGGACTTGAATTAGGCTTCTTAGATGAACTTCACTGAACAGGTATACATGGTCCTACTTAGTGAAACACTGAATATATCAATAGAGGACTGAACCAGGTATTATATCTTTGAAATTTTTTTATTTGGAGAAAGAAAAGTTGTGTTATCTAGCCAATCTAATTAAAGGATTTTTTTGAGGTTTTTTTAATGTGTATCAGGTGAAATGTATGTATTTGTTTCTTCTGATTAATTCTGGATTACACATACTTATACATTGATAATAGCGATGATATTTATACAGTGAAAGATTATTTGTAACCACTGAATTAGACAGTTCTTTGCAGCTGTGTTTTAAAAATACAGGCTGAATGTCACATTTATTTTACGCAGCCTGTCAAAGTGACATTTGCCTTATTAAATTTGGAAGCTTAAAAGCTAATGAAGATTCCTTTTGTTCAGTGGTTTCACATTCACATTGAAACTCATTCTTCTGATTATATGTTGTACAGCTGTAATTGCTATAATTGAGATATGCAAATAAGATTTTTTTCTTTTTTTTTTTTCTGTCATACATGATATAATTGGCCAGATTTTTAAATAAAAAAAACCAGTGTAGGTTAAATGAAATCACTGAAAGTACTTAAATGCATGCTTTCTGAAAATAGTTTAAATTATTATGTTGAAAAATACTACCTCTGAGACAAGATTATTTTTCAAACAAGTATCAGTAGTCCTCCTTATGTATTTTCCAAATAGAAAATGAGGTTTTACTTTTACAGATATTACCTGAGTATGGAAGTAGTTTGAATCAAGAGGTATGCTGTAACTGAGCCGAGAAAAGACAGAACAGTTTTGGTAGAGTTTGACATATGCGCCCAAGCCACTGATCACTGTTCATGTTGGGGAGTTTGAGATTCCTCCATTCTTTCATATTTCCGAAATTGTTGTTTTTTTTAAAAAAGTCTATCATCTCTGACCCCAAGAACAGTTCGAAGTGCCATACTTAATAAAACTCAGCCAGTAAAGACTAACAAGCAAAAATCTGTGGTGCTTAGCTCTAAGCGGTAAAGGCTTCAGTTTAATTCAGATTATTTTCATGCCAGGTAGTACTGGGGCCATTTCTGTGTAAAACAAAAGGCCCATGAAATAGCAGGGTTTTTTCTTGTGTGAAAAGTCAGTCTGGGATTTTGTGCGTACTTGGAAAGTTCATTTCTCCTCGGGTGTTCATTCAATTGTATCGCAATTGTATTAGAAACTTCTGCTGGAAGAATTCTCTGAGACATCTTTTACTGACTTCATGGGTCAAGAAGCATAAAAATGAAAGAGAACATTCTAGTCTTTGCAGTGATGGGTCATTTACCTCACTGATTTTGAAAGCAGAATGAAAATAATTCACGGTCAGAGTACTGGCATCAGAGCTGCTAAAGGGATATCCTCTCACCTTTTTTTTAATGGCATTAATTTATATTTTTTTAATTATCTCTTCAAAACTGGAAAATAGATATTTGCCTCCATTTGAAGCAGATTAATTCTTCCACAGCTTTGTTCATCTTGACGTGGTAGGCTGTTTGAAGATGACTTTTGAGTCCCCCCGCCACAGATATATTGAAAATACAGGTGACAGGTGTTATAACCTTAATGTTCATTTGGCATTACAAGGGACACCACTTGAAAGAGCCATGGGCTTTGCCTGAGGTAGCAAATTACATCCTCCTATTTGCAATCCTTCGAAGACTACGGAGAGACAAGACTACTGCAAGACTAAAGACCCTCATTCTTTCTTCAACTCATACATCCCAGCTTCACTGAAATCACCACCAGAAATGCCTCTTGTCTCTGCACTGTGGACAATGGAGGGCCTGGATTATTACTGTGGACAAAATGCCAACTCTTACACTGATCCTGAGGAGAGGCAACTAAGCATGTAAGTATGAGCAGTCTTAGTGCTATCCTGTGCTGGGATTTCTGCAACAGCAAAAGAGACACAACACAAGCAGCAATATAAAATAAATCACTTGATTTTCGTCTTCACTTAGTTTGTCTTTGAGGATCTGATTCAAAGCCTGTTCAAGTCATTAGCCTTCAAATTGCCAAGCTGAAAACAAACCAAAAAAAAAAACCCAAAACCTCTTGATTCTTACAGGTTGTAACTTTTTATTCATGTGCACTAATAAGTCATCTATTCTGTCTAGTAGCACTTAGCTACCTGACAGCCTCACCACCACTGCTAATTTCCACAACAAGGTTCAGCAGTTCGACCTTACTAGCTTACTAGGAACGCCTTTTGACTTAATCTCTCTGGTCTTTTCCATATGTATCCACTTTGAATAAATATCCTCTAAATACTATGCTTTAAGACATGTTACCTTACATTTGCCAAAACGTGAGTTTTGTGCTCTGCCACAGTAGGGGAGAATTACCAAAAATTTCCTTAGTAATGTCTGAGTGTAAATCTGCAAACTCATTGTATGTTGTAATTACAAAAATCTTCAG
The DNA here is from genome assembly GCA_024336885.1 of Actenoides hombroni. Taxonomy (NCBI): domain Eukaryota; kingdom Metazoa; phylum Chordata; class Aves; order Coraciiformes; family Alcedinidae; genus Actenoides; species Actenoides hombroni. Next base: position 26,688,746 of record WUAM01000323.1, read on the forward strand.
TTAGCTTTTATTACTATAAGTAATTGTTCAATTGGAAATTGGAAATAGTCAATACTCAAAGAAAGCATTTATATCAGCAACAGTATGCAGCAACTGATAAAATCACAGAGCTTTTTTATCACATAGATTCTAAAAGAAGTCTCTACTTACAAAACTGCAGCATTTAATAAAACTAAAGAATAAATAAACACAGAATAATTTATATTCTGGTGGGTTGCTTGCATTTCAAAATATCTACACCATTTTTTGCACATTACTGTGCTTGCTTTCTTTGAGTGTTTGCTGATAGGATGGAGTTGTAAGAGTGGATTCTAGAGCACACAAGGAAAGATCTGCTCCTGAAACCACTCCAAAGGTTTTGCTCATCCAAGCAAAGAATAATAAACATTCTCCTCAGCTGGAGATCTCAGCATCAGAACAAACGACTGTTCAATAACAGCTTTCAAAGACGTGTTGATATTTTGCATTTTATTCCATTGAAGAAAATTACAACCTACTGATGTGCAAACAGCTAACATAAAAAAATTCAAATGGAAGTTGGGCTTCAACTTGAACTGCATTCAGTAGAAAGACTGCATGAATCTTGGCTGACTTTGAACCAGGTTAAAACTGACTTTTAGTGACTACCTTTATTTTAAAGACAGATCAAAAGCAAGTGAAGTTATAACTTTCTCATTTAAAGTTTATTGTGTTGATAGGAGTAAGAATTTGTCTGAGTAAAGTTGAGGGACCGACTTATTTACCAAGCCTGAATTTGCTTTCATTGTTTGTACTCTTCCCCAAGTTAGATGTTAGACTGACTTACTATAAATTGTTTTGACCTGCAAACACCCTGATAACCATGGGCACAAAAAGTCTCTACTGGCATAGCCCTACAATATAGGTGTCCTACACATAAAGAATATTTTCATCACATATATGGTACGTTGCATGAGGCAGAAGTCTGTAACATACTACTTATAAATCATGCAATGCAAGACAGCATTGAGAAGGACAGAATTTGACCCTTAGTTTGATATTATTAGGCATTTTAATTTTTTGTGGTTTTCATTGAAGCAGATTTCTCCTTTAGCAGTTCTACTCTGGCAACTTTTTTTTTCATGTATATATATTTCATAGACTTTTTTTTACTTCTAGTCAGATCTGCTTTTGTCTTGTAGGGAAAGAAAATTAAGAGACCAGTACATTATCTCACATTTCAGTTAAGTCTAACATATATTTGCTTAGGGGTAAGAAATGTTGAAGAAAAAAGGGAAATGTCAAAAATGAATAATAAATGGCATATAAACAGAAGCAGATTTTCTGTGATATGTTACCTCTGATAAACTTGATAATGTTTCCCAAATGTGTTGCCTTGGTTCAGATCCAAATCTACTGGTCAGGTTTTATGTGCTATTTTTAATTTTACTGCTTAAAAAGCTTTACATCATCCTGTAGGAATTCCCTCCTACTGCATAGCTGTATCTAGTTATTTGTAGGTTAAAATTCATCTTAATATAGATTCATATAAAACATATGTTACCACAGAGGCAGCAAAAAGACAGATCTGGGTGGGTAAAACAAGCTGGACTTGGAAGGAAACTCTCTTTTCTTTTTAATGAAATATGTTTTCCTTTGAGGTCACTCACTGTTTGATATTGTAGACTGCAAGGTCTTTCCATTCAGTAAACTTTCCTTGCCCTTTAAACAGTGAAATCAGAGCATGAGAGGCGAATACAAACAACTATGGACAGGGGGACCTGGAAATGTTTAGGATTCAGAAAAAGCCTCTGGAGCTAGGCAATGAAATCATGGTATTGCAAAGCAATTCAGCTCTTCAGAATACTTAAAACCAGAAATTGTCTAGGTACTGCTATGCTGACTTAGTGGAGTTACTGTACTCTAGATTGATATTAGTGGGGATATTTTTAGAGAAAGAATCTGTCTCAAAGATGTGGAAGTATTCAAACGAACCGAGGAAAAAAAAAAGGAATGGTGCTTCCAAAGGCACACAGCACTGACAATACTGATAAGAGAAAAACATAACCCCAATAATGGAAAAGCTTAGCAGTGTTACTTGCTGATCAGTCTGTTAACTAGCATTTTTTCACCATTATCCCATAGCAAGTATTAGATATGCTGCAAGTAATACCCTTAAATATCAATTTCATGCTTCAGTGATGCAGCCTTAGCTAAATTCACTATTTTGGAGTACGTTGGGCCTGATGAACTTCAACAGACGGTATTCAATGAACTGGCTTGGCACAGACTGTAGTTCAATGTGGTTGCTTCTACACAGGAGGTGAGGCAAGTGCCTGCCCTTAAAAATCAGAAAAGGGTTTGAAAATAAGGACCCAATTAAAAAACAAGCCATGTCAGATCATGTCAAAGCAGTGTAGTTTCTTTAATAGAGAAGAAGTAGCAGAGGAGAAGCAGCAATATCAAGTCATTTGCCTCCATTAGACTTTTGGTATCTCACACTGATTGCCTGTTAAGTACCTAAAGAAATGAGGTCGTCTAGATAGATCTGTTACAGTGTGAATGAAAGCCCGTTCTTGAACACAGACACTCCCATCTGTACAATTGTATGGGCCCAGAGCACACGTGTGAGTGCCCAGAGTGTCTTGGTGCCTAGTATGCTACCTGACAAGGTCCACCTACAGCTTGATCCTTTGCTCCATCAGTTGTGGCAATGCTGGTTTGAAGGCAGAGAAGGAATAAGGGTATGGCTGTAGCCAGACCATGCCAATCAGCCCACTGACCAGAGACTACACCTGTTTGATTTATTAGTAGCAATGTAGCCTTTTTATGTAGGCACTTTAAATCTTACTCTGGATACTTGTGGTTGCCGAAGACAGAGATATTGAAGAGGTGAAAATTTAGTTCATTAGCTATGTGTTTTGGTTTACATTATACCTTTTGTGTAGTTATTCCTTTAAAATAAAACCAACAAAATATGTTCATTTGTATTAAGCAATATATTCAGTTTTATTAAGGGGTATTGTATAAAACTGTAGCCAGATGATGAAATACAAACTCTGTCATGCAATCTAAAACATGAGGGACTTACATGTCATCTCTCATCCCCCACTGAAACACTATAATTGATTTCAAATGCAAGAATTTATCCTGATTGAAGTTTGTGAACATTAAGGCAAAACACTAACATTCTAAGAATAATATTTTTCAAGTTTCAGTGAAAATTAATGAGTAAGATATCCCTGCACTGGCTCTCACCGGGAAAGCCACCTTTTTGCCTTTGCTTAACAGGGATAACTGTGCAAGGCTAGATCATTTAATCAGTGGGTTCACAGAGCTTGCATGAGTACACTGGAGTCAGAGATTACATTTGTTTTTCATCTTTATTTGAGTGCCCTTTAACGGTAAGAGTGGTTTGCTAAAACCATGAACTATAATTAATAGAATCGGAGAAAGGTGAAGTGTAGCATAATTAATACGGGTAAAATGTTACTCTTGCTCTCTTATTCCTGCTATGTAATTATTATGGGCAGATAGTCAAAATAAGTGAGGAAAGAACAAAAGAAAATCTAATACCTGATTTAATAACCATGGGTGACAAACAGCAGCTGAATTTTGCGAACTGTTCTTTATCTCAGTTCCATCACTTCTTGATCCTACCAGAGGAATAAAAGGCCTTTCTTTTCATCATAAGCTGAATTGAGCAGAATGTTTTGGAAGCAAACCTAAATCCAGTATTACATGTTCTATGTTTTCTTTTTTTTTTCCCTTCTTTTTTGTTTTTTTTGTTTGTTTGTTTTTTGGGTTTTTTTTGGTGGGTTTTTTTTTGTTTGTTTGTTATATACCTGTAAAATAAAAACAGGTCTGTGTGGAGCACTGCTGACATAGGCTAAATGCTGAGCCATGGACTTCCCCGCCCTGCGGTTCACCCTGCTGCCAGAAGCTGAGGGTCTTGGGCTCTGTTTAGAGAAGCTCCTGATCCCTGGTGGGGGCTGATGTAATGGTGTGTTCCTGAGGGCTGCAGGCTGGTTTGAGAGAGATACTGTTTGTGTGCTGAGAGCTGGGAGTCCGAGCTCTGCTAGATCTTGCAAAGAGGTCAAAGAAGGAAGCAGGACACAGCAGCAGTAAGAATAAAAAGAGAAAAATTGGCTCTGTAAAGGATTGGGGGGGGAGGGGGAGGCAAGGCAGCAAAACCACAAAAAGCCCTCTGAATGAGTTGAAGGAGGGAACAATACAGCTTTATACAAACCATGCTCCATGGAGAATGATGCGTGTGTGGCTCAGAAGAAGGGATTCCTCACTCAAGATGCCTGTGTAAACATGGCTTAGGAGCCCCAAGTCTCTTCTTTTGCTTGCTGTTTATATTCTAGTGTAATTCCATTAGTGTAAATGACATCAGAAGGTAATTATTAAAAGAATAAGAAAAAGAAAAAAAAAGCTTTCCTCTAATGGGATGCCTGTCTATAGAAGCAGATAAATATAAAGCCTAAATATAAGAGAGAATGCTAGAGAAGGCAGCTAAGATGTCTGGTGAGCTGAACCCTTCCACAAGGTTTCCATCTGAGGAAGGACCTCACTGTTGGGTTGGACTGTAGATATACATCATGAGACACATGAAGCCTTCTAACCATATTATTTAGGATGTGATTTTCACTTGTGAGAGCAGGTATTTTGTTTGTTTTGTCTCTTGCCTTGTTTGAAAAGACAGAAACTGCAGGCTGTAGGTGAAACAGTTCTAGGACACAAGGGTTACAGATAGCATCTGTAGTAAGCATTGGCAGCAGGTTGAGTATCAGCTCACCAATTTGTAGAACAGCCTTCTCTCTGGTTTGCCCTAATACCTTATCATAACCACAGGGGAAAGGCAACCCAAAATTCACATAGGTAACACAGAGGCACAGGATCAAGATGGTGGACTCAGAAATCAGTGTGGAAACAAAATAAACTTCAAAGGCGGAACTAAAATCTTGTAATTCACCTACAATGACTATTTATATTACTTGAGTACAGTACTTTGCTCCTATCCTGTTTCATCCTATTTCCAGTGAATTTCCCTTTTGTCAAGATTTTTTGAACTCTGTTTCTGGCCTTCAGTGTATTACCGGGGTGCAATTGCAGCGTTCCTTTACAATGTCTGTTGCTGAAAAGGACATCTTCCGCTGGCACTGTTCATGCGTTTTCACCCTATTCCTTCTTCTGAGCCAGTTGCCATGTCATTTTGCAGTCTACAATATGCAGTTTTCAACTGATATTCAGCAGTTTTTTCAGTCACATTAGTTCCAACTGCTACATGAATAGTTGCATCTGAGGGAAAGAATGGCCTGGGGAAAACAGGACTATTTTTAAGTACAAAGCTGTACCTGAGTCTTTTTGTTGCATTCTCAATCCTTTCCACCTTGGTAGTACCTACAAATGAAATGAAAGTATTCTCTAGCCTACTATCTGTAACTTTTATAAATATATTGAAGAACACTGGCCATTAAGACAGGCCTTTGCACATCTTTTGATACATAGCCTCCTTTTGGCAATTAACTACTGAAGTCTCTTAAGTATCTTTTTCCTTTATGAGATCATTTAAGATAACTATTTTGGATTAATCTGGATTTTTACATTTGAGGGTTTTTTCATTTTTATAGGCTGTTTTGTCTACACAACTGTGTTCATGCTAAATTGATAGTCCATAAGATCTCTACTAGACAAATGGATTTTAAATAAGTACTTCCTCCTGAACATCGAGATGTTAGACTAAAGAGATAGTTCTTAAACCTTCACTCCTATCTGGAATTAGTGCTCCTGATATGGACGAATATTGGATGTGTAATTTTAGAGTGTCCATGGACAGGAGCTTTATAGATGCAGAGATTTTAAATCAAGAAATTGTATCAAATACGAGGGATATATTCCTTCATCAGACTTCAAGGATGCTGTGTCTAAGTTTTAGGAACATTTTCTTCACATCATATCAGACCGTCTCCTGAACTGGCAAAAATCAGAGTAGCTCTATTTAATGAGCAACTCTAATTTACGCAAGTAGAAGATGTGACCTTACCAAGTACTACATTCTGAGGCAAAATACTGGCAGTTTACAACTGAACCCGGTTGAACTATATTGTCTATCTAGAAATACAGGCTCCTGGTTTTGGTGTTGTTATAAAACAAACAACAAAAAAAAATAGCTAAAATAGCAGAATACAGAGAAGATTTCAAAGTAAGCTGAGGATAAAAGGCAATTTTTATCTAATAGAGAGACCCCAGCACGTACAGAACTATCATCACTAAAAGCAGCGATGGCCAGGATGCCTGGGCATCTGCAGCATCTTCATCAGTGCCAGAAAAGCAAAGCACTTTGAAATTACACAGAATCTGCAGGGTGGGCTTGAGTTGTATTAGTTTTGTGCAGAGTTGGAAGATTTTAGATGCATTGGTCTCAGGTCAAGTGCCAAGTGTTGCAAACTTAAGGTGTGCTTGCATGGTCCCTGGTCTGGTCCTCAGAGTAAGAATAGGAAAATAACCACACTCACCACACTGAGTTCCCAAACAAGAATATCATTTCATCATTGTGTCCTATTCCACCAGTCTTTGCCGGGGTGTACAAGGCTCTTCTGCGGCGGGAAGTTTTGTCATTCTGATTACAAAAAGGTGTAGTAACATGATAGTGCAACTCTTTTAAAGACGGAAGGGAGAGGATTTATCTGGCTATGATTAATTTCTTTATTCAATTCTCAAATTTAAAATGTTAAACAAAAATAAAAGCAGGAAGTCAATGAGAGAGAAGTGCAAGTTCACTACAGGAAAGCAAAGCTTTTACCTGAGGAGACCCTGGCTTTGGAAGGAAGAGAGCTTACGTGTATGGGTTTGAGCCAAGCTATGATCTTTGTCATGTTTTATTTTCAAGTATAGACATAGCCTGAGGTCATCAGACACACATTTCCCACTTCCTTAATATCCAATCTGCAGATTAAGTCAAGGAAATGTGAGTTGCATTTACCACCTCTTCTCTTGCAAATGAGATGTGTTGTGCTGGGGGCAGGGCAGTTGTGGCTTATTTTGTAAACACAGTAGCCTGCGGCTGGATCTAAAACCAGGGCGAGTGACATGGCAAAGTTTGTATCCATATACACCAAGCTCCATGGTAGTAATTAAACTATATATTTGGGGGTGTCTGTAATTAACAAATTAATTATTTCATTTAGATCAGGGGAATGGAGTTTTTGAAGCAATTCTCTTGCCTATATGTCGCAGCTGTCTTCAAGCACAGGAAATGATTCCATTCCTCTGCTACTGAAGCAGGAGATGTCCTCCAGAAGTTCACTTCACAGCAACAGGTGCTAATGAGTGGTCAGTCTACAACACCAGAACAGATCTGGCCGTAAATAAAACATTCAAAACACATATAGAGTGGGCATCATGTCCTCAGCACCAACAGTTTTACTCTACAGATCCATTTCTTCTTGGGCCAGACAACTTTTTTTAATTTGACATAACACAAGGATGATTAATTTTTTATTTTTTTTTTTTTTACTCCATGCTTTTATTGTGTTTAGTACAGACTTTATGATTAGGAAAGGGCCAAATTCATTGTTACTTAATGCTAGTCAGAGCTTTAGTATGTGCTTCTTTATTGTAACACTATTTACCACAACAAGCAGGACATGGTGGTAAAAGGCTCAGGATGTTCCCTAATTTCCCAGCAATCACAAAATGCAACTTGCATTAATATTCACCTTATGAAAACATTTGTATGAAGCTGACCACAGCTGCAGCATCTTAAACAGGAATCACAAAAAAAAATAAAAAAAAAAATCACTAAACTCCCAGAAAACTTATCCAAAAACTAGCAAAGCCCACTTTACCTCCAACAAACTGAATTCCTGCTTGTGAACATCAGTTATTAAAGCACACTGGTGTGCAGAATCTTACTTCAAAAATAATTTGTGAAAAATAATCTTCTTTTTTAAAACCCTACTGTTCCAGTGCGCATAATAAAATATAATCCAGAAGTCCTATGAAAATTAGAATTCATAGAAAACTGAACCGGATTTTTACCAGTATGTTGAGAGGTACTCCACTGGAGATGATTTCACCCATATAAGTGAGTTGGGATCTATTTCAGGATGATCATCCCAAGATGCCAAGAGTAACTGGAGGAAAGAAAACTCTCTACTTTTTCTCATGTTCATTTTCTTGTTCCTAGCAGTTGGTTGTAATAATTTCCAAGTGTGGGAGCCTGATAGGGTGAAACAATTGAGAAGTCTTTTGCTGACAGCAGCAACCTGAACTAATTCTGCTTTATTACACAGGATAATTTCTTACAGAACTGTGAAGGCTTTCTTGGGAATATTTCTGACATCACCAGATGGAAGTTGGTTTCATCATGAGATAAAGATGTTTCCCAAATTCTGTACTGTATATTCTCTGTCAGAAATATTTAACAGAGAATTATAATCTCATTAGGCAATCTCAGTGATACAAAATTAATATATGGGTATAGAAAATCACTCATTGCAATGTTTTTGATTAGTAAAAACAGTAGGGAACAAGTTGGAAATTTTAACTCATGGACAGAGACTGTATATAGAAAGATGACATACTGTAATTTTTGGAAACATGTTATCAGGATGATTTAAAATAAATATTGTGATACAGATAACTTTTATCAATGTAGAGAGCTAAATATTAATGGCAGAATGATATATAATAGGGTAGTGCTCCTTATAAAATGGGATAAATGTTGCACAATTCTCCTATGTGAATACTGTCATTAAAATAATCAGAAACACATGTATGACAAAGCAAGCAGCATTTTAATTTAAGATTTTCACTATGCCCAGCAGTGCCTTTCTGAGTCATAGTGAAGAGAGGTATTCCCAGGATTTCTGTTCAGCTTATTCACTCATCCAAGCCAAATTCTCTGGACTGAATCCATCAGCTTTACACAAGTGGAAGTTCCTCCTCTTAGAAATGTCAGAATCACCTGTGGTTTCAAAACCAATGTGCTTGCAAACAATTGTGCTCCAACACCCCTAGAGCCATATTAAAGCTAGTCCCAAGAATGCAGAAATTACAAGTTAAAAGTGGGAGGGAACCTCTAAGGTAACAGTTAGAGAATTTCACCTGGGTCTCAAAGCAATCTCTATTCACTAATCAGAGTAAAATACAATTTCTTTTTAACCATTTATTAATTAGATTAGAACCACTCCCACTTCCTGTGAAGTATCACAGAAAAATTTTCATAAATACAAGTTCATGCCTTAAGCTGAGCAGAAGACAGTGTTTGTATCAACCAAATTCAACTAACACATGGTGGAAATGCCAGCAATGGTTAGAGAATGGCCACAAACCCTACTGACAATCTGAAGTCATCTGCTGCAAGTTATAAAAATAAAGGAATTGGTTTGTTGTTTTGTTTTGGTTTGTGTTTTAGATAAATTCATACAGCTTGCAGATGGATTATTCAATGAGAAGGGTAACATACAGTATGCAGTGCCAACCAGGTCTTGTATTTTTTGAAGGTCTCTTTAACATTGTATCAAATCCAATTTTTTTCTAATTTAAATAGTAGCATCACTGCCTAAAATGGCTTTACTGCACTGCTTTTTAAATGACCTGTTTATGTACTGACAAAATCTAAATAAAATCTGTTCATCAGCAATATGACGTGCTTCATGAAATTAGTAAAAACAAGTCTGTGTGTTTTGTGAGGTCAGGAAGTTGCCCGTCTTAAGAAGCAAAACAATCCAAAAGTTTATCATCAGGTTTACCTTTTACCTTGGAAAGCCACAGCAGTTCGCCTCAACTTTCCATTTCCTTGCTTTTCCCATCCATCTAGCTGTCATTTATATTAATGCATTCTCATTCAGCATCATAGCGTTGTTATTCAGCTTAATGTCATGCATTCTTCATCGCTCACCTGAAGTCTGAATTTATAGAAGTGTCAGATGTGTAACACTGTAGACTCAAAAGCCTCTATATTAATCAGTTTTGCTGTGTTTTGCTGAAGTATTGGTTTATTGACTAGTAACATAGGGAATACTAGACACATCAATCAAGGTCTATCAGGAGCAAGCTCAGACGGTTTCTCGTTGCTTCCGCAAGCTTCTTTTTATGTCTCTGAATCGTCATCTACAGGTGCAACAACTCCACTGTATGTGCATACCAAAGACAAACTTTTAGTCCTCTCTGAGATTTAACCCTGAAACACACACACAAAAAACCCCCAAATTATCTATGCTCAATAACTGTGTGTGCCGGGAAAGCACATCTTTATGCTGATACATAAAAAAGGCCATGGGTGTGATATTTCTATAGCTGTGTTAACAGTGACAGATAAAAATATTCTAAATTTTGTTCACATAACCCTCCATTAAATTCAACTCTTTTTAAAGATCACTTAGTCTTCATCCAGTCCTTACCCCTCCCAAGCCAAATTAATTACATTATCTCTTTTATAATATTTGTACTTAATCCTTCATGATCCTTCTTGTCTTGTTATCTGAAATATAGTAGATTGTGAGTGAAAATATCCAGATTAAACTGCAGGGAATTTCCTGCTTTCTAATCAGAGATCTTTTTTTTAGCTTATAAAGTGGCGCTGCTGCTGTGCTACCAGACGTTTTAAAGCCTAGGGTTTTTTTTAGTTATTAAATTTGAAGCACATATCCAAGAGGACTTCAGATGCATTAGACCATCTCAGACTTCAGACAGTTTTGAGGGAAGTGATCGAATCACAGAGTTACATGTTTATACCACTGGAAACCTAAACAAGCTTCTGTAAAGATGCATAATGGGTATTTTCTCATATAAAAGCAACTAGACTGAAAAGTCTTGACCTGCCAAGCAGGTTAGGTAGCTTTTATATTTTTGCACGAGCACTTGTGTGCACAGGCTGAAATCTTCCTGAGCTGAGACTTGTGGAGGGCTGAATTCAGCTGTCCAGTGAAGGATGGAGTGGGAGAAATCCACCTCTTGTGCTTCTGTTCCTCTCTAAATGTTTCCTTCTGGGAGCCTCGAGGGATATATTCCGTTGTGCAATGGTCACATCTGATGGCAATTATGACCACAAAGCATACAGTACCTAAAGTGCTTGAGGACTGAATGGGGCCTTCAGTGCCTTAGGTGGCTGAAAGTGTGATGAGAGTGAAGACAGTCAAGACCAAGGGACACTGATCACTGAAAGGTCCACCAGCGTGGGTGCCCTTGCCACGTGGACAGACGCACAAAGCGCTGTGACACCCAGACAGCAGTGATGTCACACACACACACACACACACACACACACACACACACACACAGAGCAAAGCGAGAAGCACCAATGCAATAGGCACGCAGCGGTGCAACACCCTCCCAGCAGTGCCACCCACGCGGGTACCCCCGCTGCCTGCCCGGCCGTGTCACAGCTCAGCCCGTGGCCCTCAGGAGGTGTCCGTCTGTCCTCGCCGTGCGGTCCGCTCCCGGCCCCGGCTGGTGCTGCATCACCGGCTGCCGCGGGCGCGCAGCGGCTCCGCGTACCGCAGCGCGCAGCCCCAGCCGGGCCCCTCCCGGCTCCGTCACCGGCCGGGGCCCAGCGAGGGTGCGGGCGGAGCGCGCAGCAGCCCCGGGGGAGAGAAAGGCCGGAGAGAGCTGGGAGCGAGGGGCGGGATAATGGGCGCAGTGTGTCGGGCCATAAACCGCGCAGTGTTGGGGAGGACATGGGGAAGTCGTGTCGGTTTCTGCTCATCCATCACCTGTCAGGGCTGTGCTCCAGCAGCCCCGAGATGAAAGAGCCCAGCTTTGTCTATTGTCTCTCTCGCCGGTCAGTCTGGAACCGTTCCCGCGCCGGAGCCTTGATGTTAATCCCAGTGAACCGGGGGGGCTGTCAGGCCAACACGCCGGCAATTTAGTAAAAAAATCATTCTGGGGTAGACGTTCCGCTGAGTTATCTTCCCTATCATGTTGCTCCGTGTCTTTGCAAGCCGCGGTAATCTTTTTCCCATCAGCGGCAGGGCTGCGGGGACACGCTCCTCTGCGTCCGCAGCCCTCCACCCCCGCTGGGCCCGCAGCCCTCCGCGCCCCCTGGGCCCGCAGCCCGCCACCCCCCTGCGCCGTCATCGAAATTACGGACTGTGAAAAGCCGCACAAAACTTCCTGCGAGGTGAGGAGGGGCGACTTCTAAGTCTCTAAACCTACAGCAAATGGTCCCTTTCTGAGTAGGCATAGCTGAGAAATAAATGTCACGTCCTCACTACATGACCCATGTAGTTTCCCTCTTTATGCTTATTATTTTCCATTTCACATTTATTACTTTTACCAAACGCTTTTATCGTGCTTATTTTAAAATAAGAAAAGCCCACTCTGCCTCAAAGCATCTTTTTTTTTTTTTTTTTCCTAGGGCATGCAATTTTCCTCGTTACTTAATGTTTAACACTAAAAGCTTGGCAGCTTTATCTTTACCTTTTATCTTGGGAATCTTAATTAAAAAATAGAAATAATCTCTCAACCTTGGAGAATCAAAGCTCAATGTTATGGAGACACTGTAGTTGCTTAAAAGCTAACTTCTCTCTTGATAACTAATTTAGGGCTTTTTTGTGTCTCTTAACTTCTTAGCAGATGAAGACATTTACCATAGCTACATTACAAATAAATACCAATGTGCTAGTTTTTTATTATCTGTCAAGCAGATAATAAATTTGAAAATAATCTATTAGGAATATACTAGTAAAGTGTCAGGAACTGTATCTGAAAACTGAAGATCAGTTAGACCTACTAAAATGATCAGAGGGCTGGAACATCTCTCCTGTGAAGAAAGGCTGAGAGAGTTGGGGGTTGTTCAGCCTGGAGAAGAGAAGGCTCCAGGGAGACCTTATTGCAGCCTTTCAATACTTAAAGAACAGGAACAGGTTACCCAGAGAGGTGGTAGATGCCCCATCCCTGGAAACATTCCAGGCTGTGAATAACCTGATTAAAGATTAAAGTTAAAGATATCCCTCCTCAGTGCAAGGATGTTGGAGTGGATGACCTTTAAAGGCCCCTTCCAACACAAACTATTCCATGATTCTAAGAGCTCAGTACTGTGGACATGGTCAGCTCATGACAGTTGACCTGGGAGCCCAAGGAATGGGCTTTGGCAGGGTTTAATTTCTAAGTATAGACACTCTCTACTGAAAAAGAGAAAACAAAAGCGGGAGGGCAGGAGGGTAGGGGCAAGGCACAGGATTTTTTAGATCCTCTGATCTCAGGAAAACCGTGTATTTCTATTCCATATGTAGCTCACAGAGCGAGCTAGACATCCCTGAGGAGGTCTAAGGGCAGTGTGGTGTGGGCACAGTGTTTCTGCCTAGAAACAGCTAATAGAGACAGGTCCTCAAAACTGCCTGTCAGGCGTTCTCAATGCAAAACCATTGCAGGGCTCCTTGGTGCTCCTGGGATCCACAACTCCAAGAAACACACATGAGCAGGAGGCAGAAAGTGAGGCTGCCAAATGTCCTTTGATGTAAGTATGTACAAAAAGTGAAGGCTGTTTGCAAAAACCATGCCTTCATATAATGTCTTGAGCTATCTTAAATGGAAAGGCATGAAGATCTCTGAGGGCTAAGAGTTCTAGCAATAAAATAAAATCATGTTTTCAAAAAGTATTACTCCTGCATATCATCAGTATGGTATGGTAACAGAACTGGAATTTGAATGTTGTGAAAAGAAGCAAATGTATTTTTCACATGGACATTAGACTAAATATTATTTCTTCACCAATCAAAACAGAGTGGTCCTGTCTCAGTTGTTGAAGTCACTTTGCGGTAACAAGGGCAAAGGAGTCCTTGGTTAGTGATTCTTTAGACTGATTGGTTTTGTTGCCTTTGCTGTTGTTCAGAAAATGTGCTAACTTTGCCACAACTCTATTCTTTCTGGAGTTTTTCCAGTGGCTTTGGTTTGTACAAAATTCATTCAATGGTATGTTTTTTAAAATTCCACTTTAGAATGTCCACTTAGAAGCACTGGAAATTTCAGATTTTAATAGGAAGCCATTAATCAGGTTGACAGAATGCTAGTAAGGTATATATAATAAGGCAATACGATTTTTAAAATATTTTTTTAAGGAAAAAATGAACTTGCAAAGAAATTTCTACACTGTGAGGTATCTCAGTGTAAACTAACTGTACCAAAGGAGATTTTGGGGATTTAGTGCACAGGAAGTCTAGACGCACAGACGTCACAGACACGCATGCACTGTACTGTTGTATTTGCATGCTGCTGGCTTGAATCAAGCTCAAGATGAGATTTTATCTCTCTTGGGTGCAGACCCATAAGAATACTCAATTCCCTTAGAATACTGATGCTAAATTGCATTAAATAAGCTGCACAGTATAAAAATCGGAACAAATGCGAACAACTCTAAGTCATGTTGAAGTACCACACTTGGAGCATGTATTTCAGGGAAGGAACTCTGAAAGCAGCAATCCAGGATGTCTTACACTGCAACACCTGATGGTCCGCAGAAACTTCTCCTGTCCTAGCATTTGTGTTCATAAACTTTCAATGATCACTGTAGCGTAAGTTACCTGATCTCCTTAGCAATACCATTTTAAGACTGTTTAATGGCTTCTGCCCCCTGAGATCACCCAAAACACCAGTTGCCTACTAATGTTCTTACGCCTCACCCCCAGCTAGCTGGTATCATCTAAAAGGAAAATATTTCTTATGGAAAAAGCCCATGTGCCATTTTCTGCAGTAGGAAAAAAAAAAAAAAAAAAAAAGGAAAAAAAATCCCCAAAATCCAGAAAGACCACTTTTCTCAGTACCCTACAAGGCTTGTTTATGTGCATAAACTTAAAAAAAGTAGTATTTAAAAGCTAAGCTGTCCTGCACACTGAATGGGAGAGGACCACATTGAGACATCTTACTGAGATAGAGTTGCACTGGTCTGCAGACAATTTTTTCATCCTCTTGTCAAGAGCATGAACATGGCAACCATGCAAAGGAGTTCTAGTGAGAAAGAAGGTCTTTTGAGGTGAGATACAAGCTCCTAAGATGGCGGGAGAGTTTAGAAACAGAGCCACTGTATAGGCAAAATCAAAATGAATGCTCAGCATATCACTGCGGCTGTTCACCTTACAGTTGAAGGACGTCTTATTTAATTCAGGAGACATTTGCTAGTGCTTTTTCTGCCATACTGACACTTGACAGGACATTTCAGAAGTGCTTGAGAAACTTTGATGAACCTGACTGCTGATTTCCCTATATCCCCTGTGAGCATAGTTCCATGTTTTACCACATGTCAGCTAAGTGGCAGTAGCTGGCTCTGCGTGTGTGCTTTTAGTTTGTAGCAAATGTAGATAAAATGAGTCACACCAGACATTAGTGAAAAAGGTGATACTTTAATGTTATCCTTGGCAGTAGCAATGGGCCATGATTAAGTATGCAGGAGATGCTGTGGTTCAGCTGATGCATGGTAACGCATTAATATTCAATAACTTGATCGTGTATCAGAGCCCTCAATTTTCTTTACCTCCTTTAAAAAGTCTTAGGCAGGGATTGTACCTTGGGAAGGGCATTTCATCTTGGACAGGTATAATTTTCCCAGGAGTTTAAGCCTGTAGCAGCTGGGGGGTGTCCTGCTCTTGAGACTGTTGTGAATTACATCTAAATAAGAAAAAAATGAAAATCCTACCCTGGCCTCTGGCTGTTACAGTAAATCTGTAAAAATCACTCCTGCTGAGAGCTATGGATCCATGTAGACCTATGCAGAATGTAAATCACATAATCCTGAGAAAACTGCCTGGGCTGCATAGGAGAGAAACTGCAGCATGCACAGAATATGTAAGAGAGACATATGCAAAGGCAGAGTCTTCCCTCCACAGGTGATCTGTGAGAGTTAACATTTAGTTTGAGAGAGATTTAACTGCTGCCTTCTCAGACCTCAGACTGTTTGGTAACAGCTGGAGGGGAAGATGCAAGCTGCTTCTTGCAGCATTAAAGACTATTTGCCTGGGTGGCCCAGGCAAATATAAGTTTTACAAAGCAGATTTTAAAAACTAGGAATTTAAAACCAGGGTAATGTACCTTTTCTGTCAGCTAAAGTGTCTTTTTATGGATATCAGCTCATGGGGCCTGACTGAAGGTATGCCAGGAATGCCAGATAGGTTAGCTGGGTGCTGAACTGACATGTCATAAGGGAGTGGGACATGATCCAAGAGCAACATCAACATAAAAACATGTGTTAAGGTGTGTCAGGACAGAAAAATGATCAATAGCTACTACTTTTAATAGTCCTCAGTTCCGCGCAGCCGCAGTGAGCAGTCCATAAAATATTTTATTGATGACACCATAGGCTGCGAGATAAACCCCATGGATAAAAATGTTGAAGATTGCTTTATGGCCTTTCCAATAAGGAGTAACCTTTTTTTCAATAAGATAATAAATACCAGCAGTATTTTAAATTATAACAAATGCCTGAATTATACCTTAGCTAATTTAGCTGTAATAGGAAGGTAATTACAAAGCAAATACATACCTACTGATTGCTTCACTTACTTTTACTGGACTTCATAATCTACCTACTGTTACATGCACAGAGTGTGTGAAATTTTTTAATTCATATTTTAAAGTCTTAGGAGGGACCTGTATCTTATAAGGTTAAAGGCATTGCTGCATACAGGAAGCCATTTTCAGTTTAGAATTTCCCCTATTTTCCAGGCTATTATTTTTAAGCCAAGCATCTGCTTCATGTGGAATTCCATACATGTGCACTGCAGTTCTTCAGCTGTTTCAGAAAACTAATACATCAGTTTTAAGAAAAGTATATGATTTAGTTGGTGTTACAGAGGTGATTTACTTTAATCCAATTACTCACGTGCCATGAGGCTTTAAATTTGGCAAGGGCAGATTGTGCCTTTTACAACATCTCAGTCTTCATCTTCCCACAGCAGCACATGTCTCCCCATTCTCTCTGTAGTCATTCCTTTTTATCATTTCATTGTCTGCGCTTCTACAGACCCAGCAGTTCTCAGACCAAGGGGTTTTTTTTTGTGTCTGAGCAGGAGGTTTGGCCAAAGATCTCCCAAAGTCCCCACCCAAGCAACTGCTTTGACCTCTGATTCTCTGTCCAGCATGAGCTCCTCACCAGCACTGCTCTTCACATCCCTATCACATTTTCCTCCCAGTCTCTTGCCACAAGCTTCTTTCTTTTTTTTTTTTTTTTTTTTTAAACAAACCCAGTGCCAAGGTCAAACCCTCATTTCATCTTTCTAAAAATTTTCTGTTCCTGACCTTTACTGTGAATTCCTTTTCCCTACATTATTTTCTTGTTTTTCCTGGGGTCTTTTCTGAAGCACATTTAACACTGTCTGGATGCTTCTAAATTCCTGTGGCACCACACTAAAAATAAAGCCTTTTCTCTACAGGGGACCAAAAAGATTCCAGAGCCTGGAGAAGCTCCTTGCAACTTCACCCACACACCTGTGCAAGGGTGAGGCTCCGTTTGCTTCCTCGAGGCTCACTCCTCATGACCTCATTCAAAATCCTTACTCAGATAAAACTCCCTGTGAAATCGATGGCTGTGTAGACTAATTAAGAACTTCTGGACTGGAACCAAACATATTATTGGAAGCCTAATTAGGGATGATTATAAGTTGATTGTCTACAGTAAATAAAATAGGCCTGCATGATTTTCTTTTCTGCTCTTCTTGGAAAGTTACGAGAGACTGCAATAAAAACATCTGTGTTGATTTTGAGTTTTGTGTATGGCTATGTCTATATGGCTTCTCTTTGTAGGTGTTCGACACTGTACAAATCTTCTTGCTAAAAACAAAAACAGCAAAAGAAAACCCATCACCAAAACCAAGCAAACAAGAAAACAAACAAAAAAACAACCAAACCAAAACACCCCCCAAAAAAACCCAAACTAAAACAAAAAGCAAAAACAATCAGGAAAAACAAAAACAAAAACAAAAACAAAAAAAAAAAAGAAAAGGAAACCAAAAAACAACCACTCTCTGGGCAGCCTGTTCCAGGCTCTGTCACCCTCACAGTAAAGAACTTCCTCCTCATGTTGAGGTGGAACCTTCTATGCTCAAGTTTCTCCCCGTTATTCCTTGTCCTATTGCTGGGCACTACAGAAAAGAGATTGGCTCCTTCCATTTGCCACCCACCCCTCAGATATTTATAGACATCAGTAAGATCCTCACTTGTGGAAAAGCATTTAAAAGCCAACAGCAAACAAACCCACTAAAATTCTTTACCGTTAGGAAGTCATTCCAGACGCACAACATTAACTCATTACATCTCTTTCTAACTTAAGGCAGCTGTCGTGGCAGAGCTGATAACTCTACACCCCCCTAAAGCACTGAGCCTCCTTTGGCTGAATTGTCTTCCCACCAGCAACACAGGCTTTGTGAAAAGCTGGTGGTTCTGTTCTATATAAAGGGCTTCTTCCTTTGTACTTCCCAGCAGTGCAGAGAAAACACGTTCTCCGTTTTCTGAGAAATGCTTGCAGGGAAGATGCAGAATTTCAGCCTTCAGGACGTTGCAGGAAACTTGAGTTTTCTAACAAATGTCTCATTTAAGCCAACTCTCCTGGCTTGCCTGCATGCTCTCCCTCCAGCCAACAGCAGAAGGAATAACACAGGCAAGCTGTCTCCCTTTCCTTTGCCCATCAGGGGAGTTTGCACAACCAGCTTCCGAGGCATCAGATGTTGAACGTGGGAAGAATCTCAGTTTTCACAGCTGTAAATTGTCATTCCAGTTCAGAGGACAGCTGAAATATTAGAAGCAGCATGACATTAATACAGGACTTACCTTTAGAGGGTGGTGGACGAGTCCTTTTAGATTTCTCAGCATTTTTTTTCTGCAGAGACAGAAATGGGGTTTTTTTAGGGCTTTTACTATGTTTAATGCTGGGAGAGAATCTTACCTGCCCAAAGTCCAGGCACACAGCTAATTCAGGCAAGCTGTCAGAATGCTCTGCAGCAATACAGTAGTCTGCTGATAATCAGCATCATTTGCCTAATAATAATTAAAAAAAAACCCTAAATCCATTAATTATGTTGCCTTTCTTCAGAGGCATCTACAAAAAAGAACTTTGATATTCACCTAGTGAGGAGGACAGATGTTTTTTCTGGGGAAGGGCACCTATTTTGACTGCAGCAGTAAGAGCAAGGGTTACACAGATTATTTGGAAGGAACTGGAATAATGCAGAGATTGAAGATGCTTCTGGCTTCATTCTATTACCATCTACTGCTCAACCATCTTTGATTACAACAGGAGAAAAAAAAAAAGGCAAAACAAAACACTTGAGCAATTGTGATGTAAAAAGAATGGCAGAAATGTAAGTTAAGTCTCATTCAAGGCCTTCTTCAAACCACTTCCTTAGGAGAAAATGATGACAACACCTAACAAAGAGGCTTCAAGAATTCTTGGTTGCCCTCAGTTACACAATGCATTCAAAACGAGCTAATTACTTTGGTAATTCCTCAGGAGGAATCGCTGTCTTGGTGGAATCAGTGACTAACTGCAGTGTTAATGCTAAAGCAGACCGAGGTGATTTAACTGCACAGAGGGTCATTTCCAACCGTTACTGCACAGAGGGGACAAGGACTCCACACTGAAGGATTAGCATTTTGTAAAGATGCTTTCACGTTTTCATCTAACAATTAACGCACAATAAAGGTGTGAGAAACATGCCCCGATTTTGCTGTTTCCCAAAGAAGTGATCAGCCTCTAGAGGATTTTTTTTTTAGTCATTTAACTTCACCACACAAGCGTGTGCAGCAGGAGAGGAAGGAGAAATTCCATTCCACGGGACATCCCGTTGGTTTGAGTTTTAACAGTAAAGAAAATAGGGATGGGACAAGCTCTAGGAACACGGGGGTGGGAAAAAGAAACAACCCTGAGCTAACCAGAGGGTTATTATGTCGTCTCTGGACGGCTAAAGTCTGCCTGCTTCAGGGACCTGTTGCCCCCACGCCTTGGCCTCAGCTTTCCTGCTGCCGTGCTCCGTTCTTCTCTCCTTCTCCACACACACTGGGGTGATAGAGGCACAAAGCGCAACCCTCCCACCCGGCCGGGAACCTCGGAGAGCCCGAGTTCTCTTGGTGAAAGCCGCCAAGGCAGGAAAGGCCACCAACCTCCCGCTCCCGCCCGCCCCGGCTCCCGGCAGGCCCCACAGGCCGCTTCCCCCCGCCCCAGGCCGAGGCCCCCGCCGGACAGCCCCCCGCTAGGCCCCGGTGTTCTGCGGGGGCCCGGCCTCCGCACGGCTC
>WUAM01000323.1:26709744-26722324 GCA_024336885.1 Actenoides hombroni
CGGAGCGAGGGGCCCCCGGCAGGGCCCGTGCGTGAAGCGGGGAGGGGAGGGGGGGGTATCCCTGACAGCCGGGCCCGCGCCGAGAAGAAGGCGGGGGGGATCCCTGACAGCCGGGCCCGCGCCGCGCAGGGAGGCGGGGGGATCCCCGCCAGCGGGGCGCGGGCCCGGCCCGGCGAGGGGCGGCGCGGGGCGGCGGGTGCCGGTGACAGAAGCGGTTCCCGCAGAGGTGGCCTTGTGCCGGCGGGATGCCCGAGGCCGGGCCTGTGCCCTGCGGGGGTGGGGAGAGCCTGACAGCCGCGCTCATGCGTTGTGTCGGGCCCCGCGGGAGCGGAGCGGGGCGGGGGGGGCCGGGCTGTCACCTGACAGCTGGCCCGGGGCCGCGCTTGGGGTGGGCGGGGGGGAGGCCTCGGGGCTCCCGGCCCCGGGGGAGCCCCTCCTCGGCCGGGTGCCCGTGTCGGGTTTCAGGAAGTTTCCTGGCCATCAGGTCTGTGCTCGAGGCTCCGCATCCCCGGGACTTTAAATTTTTATTTTTTTTTTCTGTAGGGCGGCGATGGTGGGAAGAGTGCGGGGCCTTCCCTCGGGCTGGGGTCGCTGGGTGAGGGTGAGCGGGGGGCACATGTACTGATGTGTTTATTCTTGCTCGTTGGGGTATTGGCTGGTTTACTAGGCCAGTGGCTTGCAGATTTTTCTGCTTGCAGCCCTGCCCACCACAAACATAACTTCTCAAATGTTACTTTCATCAGGTTTTTAATCCTGTTTTAGTTTTATCGACCAGCGATTTGGGATTTGCTGGTTGAGGCTAACGTATCTTAGCCTTACCCATCTCTCAGATCAGAAGTCAGAATGTGTTGCTGTCCTTTCCTTCCTGTTAGATAGCCTCCTGACTTTCTAGGTTGTGTTTCTCACCCTTGGTTTGTGGTTCCTTCACCCTGTTAATTACCCAGCAGAGAACCAGAAACTACTTGGAATGTGGGTTTCCATCAGATGGCCTCAGGACACGGATTCACTGTCCTGGTAGTTGTGTGTTGTCAGGAGCCAGTAAGGGAAACTTGAGGTAGTGGGTTCTTACACTGTCTTTCCTTTTATTAGGAGAGATTTAGGGTGCAGGGACTGTGGGATGGATGAGTAGTAAAGATCCATGACTTAACATTCATGCACTTAAATATACTTAGTTTTAATTTACAGGGACAGCATCTCATCTTTATTTTGCATCTTTTGTTGTTCATCTTTGGTCGTCTTCCTTGCCTTGATGTGCATTGCACCTGCTAAAGCAATATTTTCCGAGAAGGTGGGGCTTTGGGGGTGGATCCCAAAGGATTTGTGTTTCACGTGGTCATCCTTGAGGACCCTGAGACCATCCCTGGGACTTCTGCCTCTGCGTGAAGGGGGAAGTTCTAGCAGCTGGTTGAACATATGGGTAGAGATGGGCTCTACAATCATCATCTGTTTGCCTACTTGAGTTCTTGAGAAGCATTCTTATTCAAAAATTAAAGCTTCAGTAGGTTTGCTAAACTGTCTTAAGACTGTAAGACAAATTATTTTCTTTTATTTTGATGGGGTCTCAGTGCATCTTGGTTTTAAAGACAAAATTATCACAACTTTTTTGGCCGTTAGTTACGTTTGATTGCTACAGGCAGTCAGCAGTCATCTAAAAAGTGCTTAATGTTTAAGTGATAATAAACAGGAAAATAATTTGAGTCATAATTTACAAAGAGAAGCAGCTTGTTTTCCGTTGTTTTCAGCAGTTGAAACCATCCTTGAGCATGCAAAAAGCAGTTGAAATACTTGGTCCGAGAGACAGGCTTATTCATAGAAATTATAATGCTGTGGAAAAAAAATGGAACTGGAACTTGTAGTTACTGAATTAGTTATTTTTAAATAGATATTGTTGTCAAATGGATTGTTGACTTTCAAAAAAAAGTAATTTAATTAGTGCTGCCATTGGCAAGAGGTTGACTTTTGCCATCGTGGAGATATTTCTTCCGCTCCAGCGAGGTCTTGTTTTTCATCTTGCAGCTTTCAAAAAGAGAAGAGGAAAAAAAAAGAAAGAGAGAGGAAAAGAGTGATATGCAGACCTAATGTGATTATTCCATGGGAAAAAAAAAAAATAATCTGTATTCATTCTTCATTTTCTGTGTCAACAGCGTTACCTGTTGTGTAGCATGGCTCACGTGGTGTGTGTAAGGCCATCCTAGCACTGGGGGGGGGGGTTGGCAGAACCAAAGGCATTATCTGCACATCCTGTCAGAAGTTAAAGATGAAATACTGGTTTGCTACATCTTTTACTAGGTGGGTTTAAATAACAGAGGGGGGTTTTGTTCAGAAAAATCCGTTGAAAAGCATTAGATATAGAGACACAAGGCTCAGGAAGTTCCTGAACCACAAATGTAGAGGCTGGGAGAATATTTTGGCAGAATTTCCCCAGTATCCGTTTGGACTTCTTCTGCTTTTCCCTCGGCCATCGGTATTGGCTGCTGTGGGGACTGACAGCCTAAGGTTAAACCAACCTTTGGGCCCGTCAGCTACAGGGTTTGTTGTGCAGTGTTTGGCAGTTTCCTGTCGATTTGCATGTGAATAGTGAGACAACAAAATTATCAGGCAAGTCAAAATTCAGTCTCCTGTTTCCAGACTCTTTCCTGAAGGTACAGTATCAGAAGAAGTGAGGTTAAGGTTCCAGAAGAAGCATTCTATCTGCTTACCAAGCTTTCCTCCCACTGGAGCATAGTTGCAAAGTGTCATCCTGCCTGTCCTCTCTGCATTTCTTCCTACAAAATCAGTGTCCCACTACCATTTGCTCTCCCACTGCCTTCGCTACCGGCGTGTTCTTCTTGACAGGACAGGTACTCAGGTTATTTTTATGGCTGGTCATAATCTCTTTGTCACCTCATATAACACAAACAGGAACTTGATTCCTGACAAGTGTCTCCATCTCTAAACATGAAAAGAAAAAATACTGACCTAGGTAATCGAAGGTCCTTGAACTTCTGGTCCGGTGACCTCCAGCGAGCCGTGTTATCCGTGTTGCTGCCAAGGGTATGTGATGAGGAGACTCCTAGGGAGGTTTTATGACACATTTTATTCTCTTCTTGAGAAAGAACTTCAGAGTATGGTAGCTCCTCTTCCAGAGAAGAAGAAAAGACGAGGAACATGAGAAGGGATTGTGGGAGACCACAGAGTTACTGGTAATATTCTGGGATTTCAGACACTCAGGTGAGGGGTTTTTTTCATGTCCTCTGGAACTTGAAGCAATGGAAAGAAGCAAATGAAAAATACCTTTCAAATATGAAGTCCCAGTATGTTTTCATCAACAAAAGCAACAGCAGAAATGAAAGTGATGCAGTAAATTAGACAGGGGAAAGAAAAAAAAATCTCATTTAATATTGCTGGTGTGGGAGGCAGGGAACATACCTAGGGGCTGGCACTGGAAGTCAACCCTTGGTGGGCTTTTCTGGAAAAGCAGGGGATCAGAAGAACAGAGATCTTAGCAAACAGTGGACAAAAAGAGACTTTGAATGTGTCAACAGGGGAATAAGAATGAATTATAAGTATGAAAACTCTATGGCATTAGAAAAAACATTAATGAGCACCATTTAGTTGTAGGTAGCACATGTCAAAATGGATGTTAAAATTCTTCCTAGTTCATCTTTTTGGGGAAGAATTGATGGCAGGAGGGATTTGAGATCTGTGGGATCTACTGGATGAGAGACTGGAAGTTTGCTGTGGTTTGCTTCTTAGGGAGATGGTTGGGATGTGGTTTGGTTGTAATTTGTAACGCCATACAGAGATTTGATTCCAGATTGTTCCTAATCTGTCAAAAATTCTGTTAACCTAAGATCCCGTGGATGAAAGTTGATGCAAAATGTGGATTAGGTCTTGGAACAGAATCCCCAGGGAAATGGCAGTTTCTTTCATTTAAGAAAAAGTCTTTAAATGAAAAAAAGTGTTGATGTTGCTTGGAAAGACCTTCTGTGGGTCTGCAAAATAAGAGCAGTGGGATAGGAACTGCTGAGCAGAGTTCTTGGCTGGGTGTAGAATGCCTTGCTGCTTGATCCTGGCAGTGCTTTCTAGGCTCCGAAGTTTGGAAGCAGCGTGGTGAGATGTCAGGGTGCCAGCTGAGAGAAGGCTTCATTGTGGGCACGAGCAGTCGGGCTCCGCTGCTTTGGTGGCACGTGAATCTTACCCGGTGCACCAGATGGATATAGCGCTTTTCTTGGAAAGGTTTTTGTGGTGGGAAAATGCAAAGATCCCTTTCAGGCATCGGGATCATCAGAGCAGGTCCTTTGCAAATCCTTAGTCCCCTTTTTCTGACCTGAGGAAACCTGTGGTGTCATTAAACCCGAGACTTGCAAATTAACGGAACGAACGTGGAAAGTGAAGGCACAGAGACGTGCCTCAAATCACCGAGGTAAATAGGACAGCTTTAGGGCTTGAAAGGACCAAATCATTGGAGTTTTCCGGGTAAATTCCTGCAGGCTTTTCTAGCTGCCTCTGAACTGCGGCTTTCTTCAGTTGGCTGCTCATTTGCATTGACATCCCCGAGGTGATTTTAAGGCAGGACCTGCAAGGAGAACGGTGAAGATCCCGTAGACTGGGGCAAGCAGGGCATGGAGAGTGTGAAGGGTAGCACTGATGTTATTCACAGAGAAGGAGTAAAAAAAAACCAAGAGGATAAGCACATCTGCTGGTTGTCACTGGTGAAACAGAAAGCGGTGAGGAACGGGAGCGAGCAAAGAACCAAGGGGCAGTTGTGCCCACCTCGAAGGCAACGACGGGAAGCTTGGACTTGACGAGGTGGGAAGGAAGCAGGATTCTTGGACTGCAGAAAGATGAGATCTGATCAGTTGACGATTATGAAAATGATCAAATTGGCAGAGACATTTTCTGTGAATTAGAGTGGGGTAATCAGAGAGGCAGAGAGAAGAAGATTACAGTGATTGAGGCAAAATGCTGATTACGTCCAGGATTAGCATTTTTGTTGTCTGTGTAGAGAGGAATTAATGGATAAATAAAATGACCTGCTATGTGTTTACGAGAGCCATCAATTTTGTGAGTCTCTGAGATTCTGTGCTGCTGGTTTCTACCGATTCTGCGCCGTCGCACGATCAGATTCCAACACGGTTCTCCTCAGCATGCACTTTGTCTTGCAGTTTTAAGGTCAGCTTATGAGTGTTACTACCTAAATAAAGTCTGGCTGTTAAGTAAATATGGAGCCAAATACAGCTGTGCAGATGGCGTTTCAATTGAATTTGGTTTCAGGTTTTAAGTTTATTAATTAATATCTTTTTTATAAGGAAATGACTGAAGTGTTGTACCGTTCTGGACCATAGTCATCAGAGAAGGAGGCACTGGTGTAAACATAGATTTGAGAGTTGCAGGGTGGCCTGTAGGATGTCTTTCCTTTTCTTGAACTTGAACAATAAAAATTCTTGCATCAGCTTCTCATTCCTTTACTGATGGGCAGTTTTCCTTCGTGCGTTGGCACGGAGGAAAAAGCCTGGCTTTGGTGCCTTAGTGGACCCAAAGGGAACGGACGCTGGGCCTTGGACTAGGAACTATCACTGTCTCACTTTCTATCCCCCTGTGTCACTGCTCTACTCATTTTTTATGTTTTCTTCTTGGTGTAAAATGGAGATTTTATCTATTTGCCTCTGGTCTTATGAGTAATACTAGCATTTTTGATTTTTCAGGGTGTTCTTAGTTGAAAAGTCAGAGCTGTAGATGGAAATCCCTTTTCAGAGCGTGCGCAGACCATGTGAAAAGAAGTTTGTTTTCTCTGAGGAGGCAGCCAATGAAGCTCAGCTTTCTAGTGATTTGCAGTTTCTGTTCTCAGCAGCATTTCTTCTCTCCCTACTAATCCCAGCATCTGTCTTCCAACCTGTGTCCACTGCAGTTGCCTTAGTTCTCTCCCAGTATCTCCTTTCACATTCCTTATCCTTCCCCTTTTCGATACAGAGCTTGTGTTTGCTGAGCCACCTCCTGACTGCTGGGCTTCTAATGATTGTCTGGACAAGAGGCACATGTCTTTGGGACCTGCCGTGTGCTGACGGGCCCGGGTATGCACGTGCTGACCTGCCAGGGGGGCCAAGTGTCATAGACAATTGCTGAGCTCATTCAAACCTTTTGGAAACCATTGAAACTCATTTTGAAATTAATTGAAAGCATTGAATTCTTTTCATAATGTTCCTTCCAGTTCAGCCTTAATAAAGAAGATAAGAACAGAAAAAAACAAGCTACTTCAGTTCATAGGATGCTCTTTTCAGGATGTGGGTATATAGATTTTTGTTTTCAGAGCAGTTTCTGACATACATTTCCAAAAAAATGATTAAGATATTTAAACATTTTCCCCTTAGAATGCCCCCAAAACAGATACGTCCACCTGTATTGTTCTGGTTTGGTTTCTGGACCTTGAGAAAGCAGAATTCTCTCCCCTGCTGCTGTAGAGGCCGGGTAGGGTTTGATCCGGAGTGGTTTGGTGTGCCGTAGGCCGGGTAGGGTTTGATCCAGAGTGGTTTGGCGTGCCGTAGGCCGGGGTGATGAGCTTATGGGCAACGGGTGTCGAAAAGACCTGCTACATTTTCAGCGCAGTGCAAGGATTGTCTATGTCCTTGGGGCTGTCATGTTTCACCGTGAGTTCCCGTTCATCTCTGCACAGGGTCCTTCTGAGGGCTGCTGCTTTTCAAGTCCAAACGTTGCTTGTGTCCTTCCTCTTCCATCGTACTCTAAATACTTGACCCCGTTGAAACGCTTACGTTGAGCTTCTCCTTTGTAACTGTGAGCTGTCCTCTTTGGTAGTTCCCAATACACCAGATCTGTATCTTCTGCAGATTCTTTCTGTAACAATTATTTGGTTTTTAGTCTGCACAAATAAAAAAATAACGATATAACAGGGTGAGCAGATTTTGCTTGTTCTTTGGCAGTAGTGGAAAGAGCAGCTCACGGCCCAGACGCGGTCTCCGCGTGCCAGCCCGGGAGGCAGCACTGGTCCTGCACAAGTGCTCTACCAGCTCGGGCTTTGGAACCCTGGCACTAACAAGTTGCTTCGAACGAACTTTTGCTTTAGTTAAGATTAAAAAGTCCTCAGATATCTTAGCGATAACTACGTTAATTATATATACACAGGACAGCATCTCTGATGATAGAGGTGTGGATTTTTCTGTCCCCACACTCCCAAGAAGTACAAATTAGCGTGTGAATGTGTTTGGTGGGTTGGTTTGGTGGCTTGTTGGGTTTTTTTCCCTGTTCTCCCATCCTTCTTCCTGAACTGTGGAAAGTCTTTAACCAACGAGGAGATTTTGTGGCATGTTTGTAAACCAGTGCGTACTTGGGTTAAGCTCAACTTACCCAGTGGCTCAGGTGGTTAAAATCAGATTGTCTCTGGGGTTTGGATGCTTTGTCTTAGGTTTTATTAGTGGCATCATTCCTTAGGTGCGACTGTTTCAGTGGGTCCAGACTAAGAGTGGCAGTACTGGCAGTAGCTGGGCTCTGGTTTTAAATTAAAACCAAATATTTTGATGATAAATACCAAAAGCCTTAACTATCTCCCTGTCTATCTTAACTAACTCACGTTTGAAGTGTCCTGTGGATGACATGGAAATTGTATTCTAACATTCCCATACTTTTGATTTTCACCTTTCATTTAAAAGTGCTTTTACAGATCAATTGTATTTTTGTAGTAGGTTCCAGGAAGGGTTGATGTTTGGAAAAATCAACTGTGTCATTGTTTGCTTTCTAATTATTATTAATCATTTCATTTCTGCTAGAAAAGTGAGAGTTAAATCCTGTCTTTCTTTTCCTTCTACAGACTAAAAGATGCTGGCTAGCAGTAGTAGAACAGATCTTCTGTGGAACATATCTCTGTAAATCTTCCCTACAGTTACCCAAAGGCAAATATTCCGCCTGTGATGGACCCTCAGAATACTGCTATGTTAGGCTTGGGTTCTGATTCTGAAGGGTTTTCTGGGAAAAGCCCCTCTGTGGTAAACGTTGGCACGTTGGTGGGAAAAGGTGAAGTGGAGTTAGAAAGCTGCACCAAGGAAGAAGACGACAGCAAGAAAAAGAATCGGGAGGGGAACAGTCCTGAGAATGGGAAGAATGAGGCTCTGACTGATGCACAGCAACAGTTTTCAGTGAAAGAAACAAACTTTTCAGAGGGAAACTTGAAACTGAAGATTGGTCTTCAAGCAAAGCGAACAAAAAAGCCTCCCAAGAACCTTGAGAATTATGTGTGTCGGCCTGCTATAAAAACCAGCATCAAGCAACCGAGAAGGGCATCGAAGAGTGGGAAGATGACAGATGAGAAGAACGAACACTGTCCTTCAAAGCAAGTGAGTAGTCCATTTATGGGGTGTTTTGCAAGCCATAGTAAATTTTAACTGTATTTAACAGTTTCTGGCATCTCTGCACAATCACCTTCTACTCACTTTTTCCATCTAACCTCTGATATTGAAGATTCTGAAGTTCAGAATGGTTTTATTTCATTTCCGTTGACAGGAGAAAAATGCTTTTGCTCTTTCACTGCTTGCCAATGTTGGTTTTTTAAGAGTAGTGCAAGATAATTGCCTTGTTAACTCCAAGTCAATTTCTGAAAAGCAATAGTGTCATTTTTTGTCTCTTGTATAGAAGAAGGTGGGGCTTCCAGTCGTTCTTGAAATGGGGCTGTGTATTTGCTGTACTTGTCTGTAGTATTTGGATTCTGTTTTCCCCTTAGCTGTCAGAGCCACTGTTCTTGTGGCGTGTCTGAACCGACGCTCCGCGATGGATGTTTCAAGCAATGTCTGAAAAGTAAAAAAGACTTTTCCAGATCTTTTAGGAGAGAGCCCGCTGATAAACCGTGTATAAACGCAGCAGCTTGATAGATGTGCCAGGTATTTTCCAAACGTAAGGAGATAGCCTTGCCTTGAACATGTCTTGGCTTTATGATCTGCATGATGTAACAAGCAAGAGCAGCTGTAACAGATAGGGAAAATAGGATAAATGGCAAGAATTGTAGCTGCATCGGTGCTGAGTCTCAGAAGTGTTTTGTTACAGCACGCTGGGTTTTTTTCCCCAACATATCCACGTTAGTTCTACTAACTAATAAAATCTTAGAACATACCCTCCACACCCTGTCTCCTTTTAGCCCGTGCCTACTGATTTAAAGCTGAAGTTTTCCCCTAAACTCACCTTTTTCTTGCACTTCTCCCTGTTTCCTCCTGCCTGCACGTTGATCTCTTTCGGTTTCCTCGCGCGCTCTTTCCATAGCCTCGTTCGACTTCGCCAGGCGACGCGACGAGGGAATGCAGCGAGTCCCTGGCAGCTCGAGTCCTTCTGCCATGTGGGTTGTCTGCTCCTGGGGCTCCTGTTTCAGAGTCTTTTCATTTCTCTAGCCTGAATCCTATTCATAAAGCTCCCTGCATAAATTTCTCTGAGGTAGAGCCTACCGAAAGGGAAGGGAGATGCTTTTATTTTGTACCGATAATACGTTTGTCTGACATACCCAAACCTTTTTCTTTCCCTGGCATACTCAGACTGAAGTTTTTCTTGAGGAAGAGGATCTTCAAAGGGGAATAAATTATACCCTGAAAGAGCAAGTGTGCTGTATCTTACATGTAATGCCTAAAATTACTTTTTCCAGACTCTTCTCAAGCACCGTGTTGGGTTTTTGTCCCCATTATAAACAGAAAGGCATTTTTAGTCAGCATATCAAACAAAAAATTCTCAAGTGGTACATTATATAACTTAAAACTTTGGCCATGGCCTTTATTCTCCATTCTTCCATTTCAAAACAAGGTTATTATTTCTAATGATTCCTCTAACTTCATCTTGAAGAGAAATGGAAGATTGGATCACAGTTTGTCATTATACTGATGACTTCCTTTATTGTTTTCTTTTCTAATGTAGAAAAGCCTTGAGTATTGGGCCACTCTGGAAGATCCAGTCACTGATCTT
The DNA here is from genome assembly GCA_024336885.1 of Actenoides hombroni. Classification (NCBI taxonomy): domain Eukaryota; kingdom Metazoa; phylum Chordata; class Aves; order Coraciiformes; family Alcedinidae; genus Actenoides; species Actenoides hombroni. Next base: position 26,719,672 of record WUAM01000323.1, read on the forward strand.
TCTTGAGTCCACGGTGGTACCTGCAACTGAAAAATCTCTTGCTAGCAAAGAGAACCGTTTAAGCATGGAAACTTTGGCATTGCATCAATAGATTGTGCCCTGGGAATTTTTCATTCCAGCTTCTCTGAGTGGAGTTACTCCTGCTCCTTTTCTAGGGAACAACCTAACGTAGAGAAGCACAGATCTGGTGGCATTAAATTTGCGTTACTTAAAATAGTTTCCAATCTCTGACTAATGAAAATTCATTTTAGGTACTCCACTCCCTCTCTCAAATTGTACCAAAATGGTTTTCAAGTTGCTTAACTCAGTATGTTCCCTGCTGCCATTCTGGCTCTGCGAGCAGTTAGTAATGATGCTTTACAGCATCCTACTGATTTCTAGCAAGTGTCATTTAGAAGTGTCTTTCTAGAAACAAAAGGTAGGCATGGTGTAAAACCATTGCATGTTTCAAATGTAATACCCAAGGGGTTGTTTTTTTAATTTATCTTTTCTTACTGCAATGAAATAAAGCAGGTTTGAGCCCTGCAAATTACACCTCAGAAAAGGAAAGTGATCCCTTCATCTCGATGCAGAGGAGAGAAAAAAAGCAAATACATGACCAATTCAGAGGAAGATTTGGCAATACTTTGATCTTTGTGACCAAACTCTCTGTACTTTGAAAGGAGGAATAAAGACTTTGAATGAAAATTCAGCAGTTGTGGTATACTCAGTTAACCACTAAGACCCAAGGAGTAGTATTGGAAATCTTCTCCTAGGAATATCAGTGTGAAAATTAAAATAGTAGGAAAATACTTTGCACTCCCATCTATGACAGGCTTCTTTTTCAAGCTTAGTGCTGAAAGGACTCTTAAAACTTCAGGAGTAGCTTCAGTTATGTTATTAGGTTATTAGTTATTAGGTGGGTAACTTATATATTTACATTTTGCCCTCCAGAAATGTGTAGACAAAAATGTGAATAGTCTCCTGAGGAGAAAATCACAGAAGAGAAGAGAGACCTCGAAATGGCCAAGATTCCCCACGTGCTAAGAGAACCAAAACGAGAACTTGCTGTAGCAGCAAAAACAGCACTCGATTTGCTTTTTGACACTGAATGTGAAACTTGGATTGCTTGCTTTCGGAAGAGTGTCCTGTGCCAGACAGATGTGGCTGTGTGGCTGGCCTGCCTTTGCTAAGCCCGCAAACGTGAGCCTTACACATCAATTGTGCCGCTCTTTTGGCACAAGAGGTGTGCGAAGGGTTAATCTGTGCTTGCCAGGTAAACGCAGCCAATGACGCAGCAAAGCTGCCTTGCTGAGGTTTAAGAAAATAGGAAGGCACAAAATGAAAGTACCAGCCTGCTGCAATTCTGAAGTAGTGGTGGTAAAACAGTGCAGCAAGTTGGAACGTGCCCTTGTGCTCCATCCTCTCACTTCTCTGCACAGCTGCTGAGTGCAGTATTCTGCAGGTCTTTCTGTCGCCCTCGGTTACATGGGGAAGCTCTACAGGAAAGTTTGCTGATGAAATCACAGCCCTTAACTTAAAAAGTAGAAAAGTAACCAAGCTAAAGAAGTCTCTTCCTTTTGAGTAGCTCAAGAGCACTTTCTGCAGGGTCTGGACTAATTACACAGTTGTTTGGTTGGTTTTTTTTTTCCTGGGGGTGATTTGTTAGTAGTCCTCATAAAACTATCTGCATTACAATGTGGCTGTGCTTTCTCTGGTATAAAATTGTGTGTTTGTTGAAGTTGAGCAGTGAAGCAGGGCTCTCTACTCCCTGGAACCGTGACAGAAAACTGAAACGCTGACTGCGCTGCGTGTAAGGCCAGCTTCCAGCACCAGGAGCAGAACGAAAATAAGAGAGACTAGACACACGTTTGTAGAGCTGTGTGCGAACGTGGCCGTGCCAGCCTTTGGAGCTTTAGAGTGCTGTACATGTTGCAAGGGCTCTGTAACGCGTTGCTGACCTCAGATCTCTCCTTCCACCTAATGATGTGATTGTTTCTACAATCGAAGTTACATCGGGAAGGTGTGGCACCTTTTTTTGTCCCCACTTTGGTAGGGCAGATCATGGCTGCTCCCCAGCAGGAGTAAAACTCCCTAGGTTTTGTGAGTATGAGGGTGGCAGAGCTGGGGGGAAGTTCCTGAAATGTGATGCTCTGGCATAATTTACATAAGATTGCAGCTGCCACAGAAAAGCTGGGCTGAGTGCCAAACTGCTCTCCACAGACCGAAGTCTCTCTTACACCCCGGCTCTAAAACCAGTAACCAATACGACTGGTGAGTTTTCTTCTGCTACTGCAGCAGGTTCGGAGACATCCGACCCCAGCCAATGCTCGTGGCCACCCTCCCCCCCCCAGACAAGAACTTTGATCACTGACATATCACTGTTCTTGTGAAATCTTGTTTACTTGCTGGCATCCTGTGGGCTGGAAGGGCAGTGATCATAACAGCCAATGAAATGGAGCTTCTGGTGCATCAAGGATTTGCGTGTGGAGCAAGTAAAGAAAGGGGCAGTGATAGAGGCCAGTCTGAGACTTAGGGGGTGATCTGTTTTCACTAGGTTTTGAGATAACTTTCTTAAAAATCATAAAATGGTAGGAGTTGGAAGGGACCTCTGGAGATCATCGAGTCCAACCCCCCTGCCAGAGCAGGGTCACCCAAGGCAGCCCACACAGGA
>WUAM01000323.1:26722424-26745614 GCA_024336885.1 Actenoides hombroni
GCTCCGCTCCGGGGAGGGGATTTTGCTGAGCTGAATCCTCCCTTCCCACCCCAGCTCCCCGGCTTTCGCCGCTGCACATTTACCATCCTTCCCCCGCGTCGTACATCCCTGTCCTGGGCAACTCCTGTGAAATTCAAGCAGTTGTTATTTTGTCTGCTGCGCAGCTAAGTAACGCCTTTCCCTCCCGTTCAGACCCTCGCGTCACTAGTTTGTCGAGGCCAGCCCTGGGGATAGGAAATGCCTGTGAAGACTGGAGTGACATTGGCTGTCCTCCAGTCCTCAGGCACCTCGTCTGTTCTCCATGGTCTTTCAGAAATGATGCAGAGCAGTAGAGCACCCACATCAGCAGCTCCCTCGGCACTCGTGGGTGCAGCCCATCAGGGCCCATGGACTTGTGTGTGTTCAGTTTACCCGAGTGCTTTCCAACCCAGTCCTCATCGACCAGTGAAGAGACTTCCTCCTTCCAGGAGGGTAATGGTCGGCAAGTGAAATCTCTGCCCTGCTGGAGGGTGTGACAGTGATCCACATGACCTCTGATAGGATGAGCTGCCCTGTCATTCAGGTCAAAGTATCCCACCGTGTAGCAACAGCAAATGCTGCCTGGTGAGACCCTGTGAACCTGACCATGGGAAGAGCCTCTGCACACCTCTGGGAGCATCTCTTCTCCTGGGATCTCTCCAAAGGCTCCAGCACTGCTATGTCAAGCTAAGCTCATTTTCACAGCTGCTAGGACACTAGCACTAAGGTCAGTTCATGGGAGAAATGCAGCTTTAGCCTAACTTCTCCAAACATCTGTCTGAAATAAGGTGTGCTTGGGTGGCACATGCGGGTGTGTGAACACAGGGAGTGGAACCAGGATGCTGCCCGAGAACGCCAGGCTGCCTCTTGGCAAAGCACCCAACCCCTGGCAGTGTGCCCAGAAAACCAGAGCACCCCACAAAAGGAGTAAAACAAAGAAACAAAGAAAGTCAGGCAGAGAAAGGCTCTCAAATAGGCTTCCATACTCAGGTCAGAGGCAGATTATTTAAGGTTTTTTTTCCATTGAAGTCCTCCTGGAAGCAACACCCAAGGACAGAAGAGACACTGCCTGCCTGTTCCTCCCCTGTGGCTGCAGCTCCTAGGACAGCCCGCTCACCACCTCTGAATCCCTTTTTTTTTTCTGAGAGATCATTTAGGCTCAGACAAAGGGAAGTCTGCTCTCAAGTTGCCAATGTCCCTGCTTTGGACACGGGCGGTCTCCTCAGAAGCCAGCAGCACACTATTGCCTCAGGCCATCCACTTCTGGCACGGGGCTTCTTGCAGTCACACTTCAAAGATTTGTCCCTGCAACGCTGCAGTCTCCTTGGTGTCCCCTCTGTGACACCCACACGGCAATGGCACTGTAAACTACAGCACGGTGCACCTTGCCACCTCCTCAGCTGGGCCCAGCCTGGGCTTTGCCAGACAGGGCTGGAGAAAGGCAAAGCGTGCACATGACTTCTGGTGTGCCTCTACTGACAGAATCTGCTGCTGGCTCAATCCTCTCGCCACCTGCAGAACACAAGGATGGAGGCAAAGGGTGGGTGCCAAAGAAGAGGTGAAAAGCAGAGCAAAGTGAAGTCGGTAGCTGGGAAGGGCTGCAGAAGAGAGACTAAAGAGGCTCTGACTTGACCCTCCAGTTCAAGGACACCAGTGACTGTTAACAGTGACCTGGAGATGAAAGAATGACAAGAAGTCAAGAACTGGCTGATGAAACTTGTTCTGACAGTATAAGAACAAGCCCGAGATACACCTGCACAGTTAACATTGCTTCAAATGGAATCCAGCTACAATCAGGATGTTTTACCAAAAGGTTTTACTGCAAACAAAAAATGTAACTGCACACTTCTGATTTGATATCACAAGTCCTACAGCCAAATTTACCATGTTCCCAAACTACAGCTCTTAAAATATCTTCAGTTGTTTTCTTTGCATATTTCTCATCTGACTGGAGGTCTGGCTCTATTCAGGTTCCACAATTCAAAATAGCCTTGCCTGAGGTGACCAGATTTTCCAGAGAAGTGGAGCTGCAGTCTTTGAACGTGACAAGCAGCCTGCTTTCAGCTACTTGATCACACCAACTAGGGTCATCCAGAAGGTCAACTACGGCACAGCAGTTAAGATGCTTTTATAGAAACAAAATCCAAAACTGAGTATGTAGAAATATTTGAAAAGTTAAAGGAATTAAAAAAAAAGGATGAATGCTTGACCTGGTTTGAGATAGAACAGAATTAATGATCCCCAATGATCTGAGTTCCCAGCTCAGCCTGTTCTAACCACCTGCCCTGGCTGCAGTCCAAGGCAGATCTCCTCAGACAGCCCCTGCTCCCAGCAGTGAGAACGCCCGATGTTTACAGCTCCGACCAAGGGCTGGTTTGCAGAAAGGCTCTAGCTTATGATTGACCAATGGAGACCAAGGCCAAAGCTAAATCTTGTGTAGCATGTTGAGAGTGCAGAAGGTGAAAGGCCATACCTCTGGGGAGGAGGGGACACAACAAGTGACCCCCAAACTGACCAATGAGGGATTCCATCCCATATACATCATATTCACAGTGCCAGTCCCAGTCCCTGAGGGACTCCACTCATTACTGGTCTCCACTTGGACACTGAGCCGTTGACCACAACTTTTTGAATGCAGCCAATTCCTTCCCCACTGAGTGGGCCATCCACCAAACCCCTGTCCATCCAATTTGGAGACCAGGATGGTGTGTGGGACAGTGTCAAATGCTGTGCACCAGTCCAGGTCGCTGACGCCAGTTGCTCTTCCCTTATCCACTGATGTTGCAACTCCATTGTAAAAGGCCACCAACCTTGTCAGGTGTGAATTGCCCTTGGGGAAGCCATGCTGGTTGCCACGAATCACATCCTCATTTTCCATGTGCCTTATCAGAGCCTTCAGGAGCATCTGCTCCATGATCTTGTCAGGCACAGAGGTGACACTGGCCTGTAATTTCATTTTATTATTATTTCATCAAAGCTGTTTCTGCTTTCTTCTCCAACCCATCAGTCTCTTTCCCTTGTTCTCTTCTCCTCCCCTTTGGGAAGGGAGCGGGGTTAACCTGTCACTTGTCTAGTGGCTGGCCCAACCCTAACCCTTGACAAGACACTACTTTATTTTTCCTTTAGCAGGAGAGCTTCTCCAGTAACAGACACAAAATGAACAATTAACCTTTATAGGGAACTTTTCAACCACAGATTTTAAAGTATTTTACAGAAGTGCTCGAGTATCACTGGCAGAAAAACCGAGTCAAACCCTGTGGCTTCACTTGCTGCAGCTCTGCCAAAGGGGCAACAGCAGGAAAAAATGCTGTGCACTGCCTTGGCTCTTGTCTCTACACTGACTCTCTCTGCTGTAACTATCTACAGGGAGACTGAAAGGTGAAAAAAATCCTCTCACAGAATCACAGCATGGTAGGGTCTGGAAGGGACCTCTGGAGATCATCGAGTCCAACCCCCCTGCCAGAGCGGGGTCACCCAGGGCAGCCCACACAGGAACAGATCCAGGGGGGTTGGAATGTCTCCAGAGCAGGAGACTCCACAACCTCTCTGGGCAGCCTGGGCCAGGCTCTGTCACTCTCACAGAAAAGATTTTCCTCCTGTTGAGGAAGAACTTCCTGTGTTTCACCTTTCTACCATTACCTCTCATCCTATCCCAGGGCATCACTGAGAAGAGCCTGGCCCCTTGCACCTGACCCCCACCCTGCAGATATTTGCAAACATTCCTAAGATCCCTTCTCAGCCTTCTCTTCTCCACGCTAAACAGCCCCAGGGCTCTCAGCCTTTCCTCATCAGAGAGATCTTCCAGTCCCTTCATCATCCTTGTAGCCTCTGCTGGACTCTCTCTGCTATTTCCCTGTCCCTCTTGAACTGGGGAGCCCAGAACTGAACACAACACTCCAGATGTGGTCTCACCAGTGCAGAGTAGAGGGGGAGGAGACCCTCCCTTGACCTGCTGGCCACACTCTTCTCTATGCCCCCCAGAAGATCATTGGCCTTTCTGGCCCCAGGGGCACATTGCTGTCCCATGGAGAACTTCTTGTCCCCCAGGACACCAAGGTCCCTCTCCATGGGGCTGCTTTCCAGGGGATCTAACCCAACCTGTACTGGTTCATGGTGGTGTTCCTCCCCAGGTCTAGGAATCTACTTGTTGAACTTAAATGCTTGTAGTTGGTGTGTAGCACTTACGCTGGTGCTGGTCAGGCTGTAGTGGTGCTGGCTGGTGCTGAGAGACTTCCTCGATTTCCTCACTTTATGAGCAGTGTATCCAAATCCTTCAAATCTCTTCCAACCAAACCAATTCTATGATTCTTAACCCCTGCTTGGAGTGAATGTGTCCCATGCATTTCATGTGTTGGGCACTGTGCGTAAAGAAGAATGTCCTTCCAAAATAAAAGGTTTAATTTATTGGGGTGCTCCCAATAGGGTTTATTGAGGTAAGGGGTATTACAGTGGGGCTTTTTTAACCTTTATGGAATAAACTTCAAATTTGGTTAGGTCAAAACTGAAAAGTTTCATTTATTCTGGGTGTTGTGTGTGTGTTCCTAAAAGAATAGTACTTAAATAATACTTATAGTATTGCATGTAATATATATAAAATATATATATAAAATAATACTTATTTTAGTACTGTCAGCAGGCTGCTGTGAGGAAAACCTGTTACTACGGTGGTTGAGGGTGGCATGGGACAAGACTGAGAAGTGGCAGAGCTGTGCACAGACAGGTTTACACAATGCCTGCCCTTGCGGTGCGTTGCTCAGCTGCTTCTCAGGCAGGAGCACGTCAGGCCCTCAAGTGCCATCACTCTATAAATAGCCCAGCACGTTACTGTTAATGGGAGGTTTTTAATAAACATTAACAGAATGTTTATAATTGGGGGGCAGGTGAAATGGTTTACGTTGGAGGACTGGGAGCGAGTTTGGATTTCCTCAACGTCAGAAAAGCCTTAACGTGTCCACTGAAATACATGTCCTTTAAAATTGATAGGATCATGAAGCATGTCTTCATATAGTTACTCTATTAGCAAAAGCAGGTATTAATCATCTCAAGGTAAAAAGATACTGTGTTACTCAGAATCTTTGCCTCCTGTTCCTAAAGATTTATTTATTTTTAATTTATTTTTTTTTTAATTGACTTCTAGGACCCCTCAAAATCATACAAGAAAGCTGGAGAAGTTGCAACAGTTGAATTGCCTGTGGAAGAAGGTACTCAAGTAGAAACAAATCCTTTAACTAAGAAAGTTTCCCCATTGCACTCTGAAATGACAGATTATATAAAGTCATCTCCTCCAGCTCTTATCAGTAGCCATAATTCTGACTTAAAGGATAGAACACAAATTAATGGAGCAACAACTGTAACAGAAAAATTGGCTCAACTTATTGCAACTTGTCCTCCTTCAAAGTCTTCCAAAACAAAACAGAAGAAGCCCGGAAATGGAACTGCATCTGGTTTGGTTAAAGACTCTGGGAAGAAGCTACCAGGAACCATAACTGCAAGTGGCTTAGTTAACAAAGATTTGGTAAAGAAGTTGCCAGGGTCTGGTATTGCCGTTGGATTGGTTAACAAGGACTCAGGGAAGAAGCCATTAGGGATCGGTAGTGCAGCCATATTGGTTAACAAAGACTCTGGGAAGAAGCCACAAGGGATTGGCCCATTAATTGGACTGGTTAACAAGGACTCTGGAAAGAGGCCACCGGCCATCAGCACTCCAACTGGGTTAGTCAACAAGGACTCTGGAAAGAAACAGCCAGTGACCAGCTCTGCAGTTGGATTAATCAGCAAAGATGTTGGGAGGAAACTTCTAGGTATCAGCACTCCAACCGGATTGACTAATAAGGAGTCTGTCAAGAAGCCAGTAGGGATTGGCACTCCAGCAGGATTGATTAACAAGGATGCTGGGAAGAAATTGTTGGGAATAAATACTCCTACAGGATTGGTTAACAAGGATTCCGGGAGAAAAACGTTGGGGACTGGCAGTGCAGCAGTTCTGACTAACAAAGACTCCGGAAGGAAGACACCAGGGATTGGCAGCCCAGTGGGACCAGTTAACAAGGACTCCGGGAGGAAGATGCCAGGAATTAGCAGTCCGGTGGGATTGGTTAGCAAGGACTCTGGAAAGAAGCCACCAGGAATCAGCAGCCCAGTTGGTTTGATTAACAAAGACTCTGGAACTCTGAAAGCAGACTCTCTTCTGCCTGCCTCGGAACCCTTTAAGCTTCCTTGCAATTCAAACCTCAGTAGCCTTGAAAGCCATGAGACTACAGATTTACTGAAGGAAAATACTACTACCAAAACATTTGAAAAGCATGTTATGAGACAGAATAAAGAAAGTACCTTGGAAAAATTTTCAATTCGGAAAGAAATTGCTGATGTAGGCAAAGAGATGTTTAATGAAGGAGTCCACGTTCCCCAGGATGCTTACCCAACCAGTGAAAAAGGGATTTACGAAACATCGAAGCATGAGAAACAGCCTCCAGTATATTGCACTTCACCAGACTTCAGAACAGGAGGTGCTTCAGATGTATCAACAGCCAAGTCCCCGTTCAGCGCAGTAGGAGAGGGAAATCTCCCGTCGCCTTCACCCACGGTGTCTGTTACCACCTTAAACAGGAGCCTCTCGACAACATCTTCCCAGTTAACACCGAACTCGCTGCACTTAAGTTCCACAGCAGATCTCTTAGAAGGTATTTCAGACCAGATTGGCAAAACGCAGTTTTCTTCTGACAGTACACTTCTGAATATAAACAGAACATTGAACCGTACTCTGAGCACCGATTTCAAAGGTCCTGATAAAGATTTAAATGATTCAAAAGCTGCTTACGTAGAAACTTCACGAACTAGTCCTTCAACGGGAAAAAAGCCCATTGTGGCAGCTGAAACAAGCATTCATGCTACAGTCACCCCTTCAGTAGTTAGTTTTACAAGCTTGTTTAGTAGCAAGCAGTTTCTAAAGATCGGTGCAATAGCTGCATCGGATAAATCCTGCCAAGGAGCAAAAAATCTGAGTGCTACTCAGCAATCGAAACCTTTAAAGAAAAGAAAAGGAAGGAAGCCACGGTGGACTAAAGTGGTGTCACGAAACGCCTGTCGGCCTCCAAAGGGTCTAGAACTAGAAAGGTCAGAGCTTTTTAAAAACATTTCATACAGTGCACTATCGAGCAGTAATTTGGAGCAGGCTAAATTCTTGAAAAACATGGGATCGGCCTCGTTTGTGGAGCACGAATTTGTCAAACATCAGCTGCCAAAACTGAATGAAGCTAATGGGCAGCCGCTTGCGCTGTTAGCTGAGGCTGACAAGCAAACTCAAAAGTTCTACAGTACTCACAAACAACCCTCTACTTTGTGTATGCCAGATGATTTCTTACCTGACATGTATAAACCCAAAAGAGGAAGACCGAAATCCAAGGAGATGCCAGAGCTCGAAGGTCCCCCCAAAAGAACTCTAAAGATCCCAGCATCAAAAGTCTTTTCAGTGCAGTCAAAAGAAGAGCAAGAACCTCCAATTTTGCAGCCTGAAGTGGAAATTCCCTCCCTAAACCAGAGTTTATCGGGACAACCTTTTCCTAAAAAGAGAGGGAGGCCTAAAAGACAGATCAGGTCATCAATTAAAATGAAGCCACCCATTCTTTCCGTGGCACCTTTTGTTGGAACGGAGAACTCGAGCAAGATAGGGTCTGAAAGCGATCAGCATCAAAGTGGGGATTTTTTTGAGAGAAAGGACCAGCTCCGAGGGCCAGAAGAAGTCCAAAAACCTAATATTTGTAGCATGACTGATTTGGAAGTAGACTCAGACAGAAAAGTTGCCAAGAGAAATAACGGCCAGTTAATGAAAACAATTATTCGAAAAATAAATAAAATGAAAACTCTGAAGCGAAAGAAACTTTTGAATCAGATCCTGTCGAGTACAGTGGAACCAAATAACAAAGGGAAAGTGCAATCGAAACTCCACAATACAGTGTCAACTCTTGCTGCCACGTTTGGCTCAAAATTAGGCCAACAAATAAATGTCAGCAAGAAAGGAACCATTTATATAGGAAAGAGGAGAGGAAGGAAGCCCAAAGCTGTCCTGAACGGGATTTTAACCAGCACTTCTGCCAGTCTGACAGTTCTTGAGAAGTCCTCTCAACAAGCTCCTGCTACGTCACTGGGACAAGTCCTTCCCCATTTGCTGCCTTCACCGGCTACCAGTTCCGAGATTCTTCCATCTCCAGTTTGCTCCCAGTCTTCTGCGGTGAGCGGGGGACAGAGCCCCGTCAGCAGCGACGCTGGGTTTATTGAGCCCAGCTCGGTGCCGTATTTACACATCCACTCCAGACAAGGCAGCGTTGTTCAGACGCTGGCCATGAAAAAAGCCGCGAAGGGAAGGAGGAGATTATCTCCCCCCACCTTGCTGCCAAACTCTCCCTCTCACTTGAGCGAGCTGACGTCGCTGAAAGAAGCCACTCCTTCCCCCGTGAGCGAGTCTCACAGCGACGAGACGATTCCCAGTGACAGCGGCATAGGAACAGACAACAACAGCACCTCGGACCGAGCGGAGAAGTTTTGCGGGCAGAAGAAGAAGAGGCATTCGTTCGAGCATGTGTCCCTTATTCCGCCTGAAACCTCCACCGTTTTAAGTAACCTGAAAGAAAAACATAAACACAAATGCAAGCGCCGCAGCCACGATTACCTGAGCTACGACAAGATGAAGAGGCAGAAGCGAAAAAGGAAAAAGAAGTACCCGCAGCTCCGAGGCAGGCAGGACCCAGATTTCCTCGCCGAGTTAGAGGAATTAATAAGCCGATTAAGCGAAATCAGAATAACCCACAGAAGTCACCATTTTATACCCCGAGATTTACTGCCTACGATTTTTAGGATAAATTTCAATAGTTTCTATACCCATCCTACTTTTCCTTTAGATCCTTTGCACTACATTAGAAAACCTGATTTAAAGAAAAAGAGAGGCAGGCCGCCCAAAATGCGGGAGGCGATGGCAGAGATGCCTTTCATGCACAGTCTCAGCTTCCCTCTCTCCAGTACCGGGTTCTACCCCTCCTATGGCATGCCTTACTCTCCTTCTCCCCTTGCAGCTGCTCCCATAGGCTTAGGTTATTATGGAAGGTACCCTCCAACTCTTTATCCTCCTCCCCCTTCTCCTTCTTTTACTACCCCCCTGCCACCACCTTCCTACATGCATACAGGCCATTTGCTTCTCAATCCCACCAAATATCACAAGAAGAAGCATAAACTCTTACGCCAGGAGGCTTTCCTCACGACGAGCAGGACTCCGCTCTTGTCGATGAGCACGTACCCCAGCGTCCCACCTGAAATGGCTTACGGCTGGATGCTTGAACATAAGCACAGACATCGGCATAAACACAGAGAGCATCGTTCTTCTGACCAACCCCAGGTTTCCATGGACACCATAACAGCTAATAGCTCTTCTAGAACGGTCCTGGAGTCCTTGAAGCGCTACAGATTTGGGAAGGAGGCCGTTGGTGAGAGATACAAACACAAAGAGAAACACCGATGTCACATGTCCTGTCCACACCTGTCACCTTCGAAGGGTTTGCTGAGCAGAGATGAGCAGTGGGTCAGGAGAGAGCCTTCGGAGTCCAATTCGTTAGCCCTGGGATTGCAGACACCGCTCCAGATAGACTGTTCAGAAAATGCCCCAGGTCTGTCCCTGGGGGGATTTACTCCAAGCTCTGAGCCAGCCAGCAACGACGAACACACAAACCTTTTCACAAGTGCAATAGGCAGCTGCAGAGTTACAAACTCTACCAGCACCAATGGACGTAAAAAATTAACTGACAGCCCTGGACTCTTCAGTGCACAAGACACCTCACTAACCCGACCTCTCCGAAAGGAACCGTTGCCTTCTGTTGAGAAGGCCCTACAGCCACTGTCAGGTAAGGGAGCTCTGCTCATGCGTGCTGTCCTGTGAGTCGTGCCTCTTTCCCTTGTAACACACACCTGCTAGAAAAGGAGAGCAAGCGGAGCTTTGGCTTTGCAGGAGTCCTTCTGTGTTGAAGTTCAGGGCTGCTCTGGCTTTCAGTCGAGCGTCTCTGTTCTGTCAGAGCACTGCTCTCTGCAGCACTGGGTACAGACCAATGCAGTGTCTCCTCCAGAGCTTATTAGGGGATTGTGTAAGTACCTCTTCCCACCAGGTTCTTCTGCTTTGTTCCATCCGTGTATGAAGTTGTGCTAAGGATGCTTTCTCCTGTAAAGGTCTTTTCTTTCTCCTTACAGTTTCCTGGAGGAATGAAGTAAAACTCCTCATTATTTTTGATACTTTAACAAAGCCGTGTTTCTGTTTTGATTTGAAGTTTGGTTGATTTGGTTGAGACTAGCTATTAGTACTGCTATTGTGAATGGTGTTTCTGTTGAAGAAAATGCTTTCCTTTTTTGTCTGTAACTCCCATTTTAGTGATTTTGATAATCTCTGCAGTATAGCTTTGGAGCCCTGACTTGAGGCCTCTAGCAGCACCTCAGAACAGTTGCTAAATGATGCTGGGAATGCCTCACACCAAAACCTTCTCATGACTGCTTGATTCCTAGTTGGGAACCTCATCTGATGTAGCTTCAAGCAAAACTGGAACAGAGCTAGCTGAGACTGTATAGACAGAAAGTTGCAGTGATGCTGTCAGAGGGGTTGCTGTTTAAGGAAAAGACCTCTGCTCTGAACCTGGGCTTTGCCATCTACATAATATTAAGGGAAAAAAAGAACCTAACGTGAAATTTAGGACTTGAAGAAGCTCTGTTATGGATCACTGGCTTAAGTGTCACTTCATGCTGTACTTTATTATTACCTATGTTGGCAGGAATAATTTCCATTTCTATTTAATTGCTATGGGCACGGTAGTGAGACCACATAAGGCAACCTGCAAAAGACTAGAAGTGTGGCTTGTGCTCTTGTTTGCTTGCTTCTGATGTGTACAGGAAGTCCGACAGCTGCTTCTCCCTCCCCTAAAATTGAAATATATTGTCAAAAACTCTTGTGAGTAATATTTTCACAGACTGAGAACCAAGCAAACAAGCAGCTACTGGTGATGAATAATTCCTCCTCACCTCCTTACTCTCATCGTCCTCCTTCTCTTTTGATACTCCTATTTTGATGCCTTCTGCCACCTCCCTACTCTGACTACATATGTTTGGAAGGGGACTTTTTTTCCTTCTTTGTTTTATTTTCGCATTTGGGGGGTTTATGTTTTGCTTCATTAGTTTAAGGGCAGTTGGAAGTGGCTGGATTCTTTTACAAGTTCCTATTCATACTATTTCATAGGACTAAAACTGTTCAGGGCAGGGGCAAGTCAGGAGAAAGCAATAAAGCCATGAGATTGAAAGTAAAGTTCAAAGTGCTGGGTGACCAAAGGGGTTAAATTGGGCTCCGAGGAGTGGTTGTGGTATCTGGGAATTTCCTGAGGATTTCCATTGCTGTGAATGATCTGACTTGGGTTTTTATGAGGAACAACGTAATTAAGGGAAAAAGCAGAAGATGTTTTCAGCTGAAACCTCCTCACAGAGGCTCTGAATCATTCACTCTCTTAGTGGGTTTGCCTGGTTCCTCAGATGTCCTGTGTCTCCCATACTGGAAACCAGCTGGTCTTCTGGTGAGACTGGCTGTCGGCTCGGTGTTCATCTCGGTCATGGGGAGCTCTTGATGCTCCACATCACGTGCGTGTAGTCTGTCAGAAAACTTAAAACTGCATCTAGTAAAAAAACCCAGTAAAGTCCAAAGGCTGGGTTTTTTGTTCGTTGGAAGCCCGGCATCAAGTTGTGCGTTGTGTTGTGGTTTGAAGCGTAACGCTGACTTGATACTGGAACTACTACCAGGGAAGACTAAGATGGTTCTGTGCACTTCAGAGAACAGCACAGACAGAGAAAAGAAAAACCTGGTGGTGGATTGTGGATTTCTTCAAGCCGATGCTGACGATGCAAAACTGGGAGACCTGGGCAGGCTGGGGAGTTGGGTGGGGAGAAATGTAATGAAATATCACAAGGGCAAGTGTAGAGTTTTTCATCTGGGAAAGAACAACCCCAGGTACCAGTATAGGTTGGGGACTGACCTGTTGGAGAGCAGTGTAGGGGAAAGGGACCTGAGGGTCCTGGTGGGCAGCAGGGTGACCGTGAACCAGCAACAGACCCTTCTGTCCGAGAGCCACAAAGGTGATGGAGTGGTACATCTCCCTGCTGAGGAAAGGCTGAGGGAGCTGGGGGTCCTTAGCTTGGAGGAGACCGAGAGGTGACCTCATTGATGGTTATAAACATGGAAAGGGCAAGTGTCAGGAGGATGGAGCCAGGCTCTGCTCAGTGATGTCTGATGATAGGACACAGGGAAACAGGTACAAGCTGGAAGACAGAAGGTTCCATGGAAACATCAGGAGAAACTTTCTCATGGTGAGGGTGACAGGGCCTGGAACAGGCTGCCCAGGGAGGTTGTGGAGTCTCCTTCTCCAGAGACATCCCAAACCCACTTGGATCTGTTCCTGGGTGACCTTCTCTAGGTGACCCTGCTCTGGCAGGGGGGTTGGACTTGATCTCCAGAGGTCCCTTCCAACCCCTAACGTTCTGTGATTCACGATGCTCAATTTCAGAGTGTCCCGTATGGAAAACATGCTTCCTTTCCATCAACTTTTGGGCGTTAACCTTACCTGGTTGAATCAACTGACAGATTCTTTCTGTGCTAACAGCCAATGCCGGATATTTTCAGAGGTTGCCTGTGCCCAAGTCAGATTAGAAAAGTGAGTTTTTTGGCAAACGGTCTCCAGCAAAGGACAGTGTTTCCCAGAAGGTGGAAGTTTATGTGCTGTAGGCTCATTTCACGCAGACGGTCAGGCCATCGCAGGTCACAAAGCTCCAACAAACATTTTGTCTTTAAGCTTTTTGTAGGATGCTGGTTCATCTTAACACCATCACAGTGGCCTTTAGGGAACTTCTGCAGCTTCACTCTGTGGGTGATTTCAAACAACTGATATAACCTGTCAGAAAAGGGGCTCAGTGAGCTGCCCGCCAGCCAGGAACGGAAGGGAAAGTCAACCGGTGTCAGCTGCACCACGGAGATTCGTCCCAAGGATGTGAACTGGGAGTGTGGGCGGCCCCGGGCAGCCTGGTCATAGAATCATAGAACGGTAGGGGTTGGGAGGAACCTCTGGCGGTCACGAAGTCCAACCCCCCCTGCCAGAGCAGGGTCACCCAGGGCAGCCCACACAGGAACAGATCCAGGAGGGGCTGGAAAGTCTCCAGAGCAGGGGACTCCACAGCCTCTCTGAGCAGCCTCTTCCAGGCTCCATCTCTCTCATGGTGAAGAAGTTTCTCCCATGTTGAGGTGGAACTTCCTGTGTTTCAGTTTGTGACCACTGCCACTTGTCCTATCACAAGGGACCACTGACAAGAGCCTGGCCCCTTCTCCTTGCCCCCCACCCTGCAGATAATTGTAAACAATAAGATCCCCAAGTCAAGTCCGCGGTCAAGTCGGGTCGGCACATTCCAGGATTCCCCTGCTGCCTTGTGCCTTTGGATGCCCCTCCAGCCGCCACAGCAAGAGGTCCTTGGCACAGCTGCGGCTTCTCTCCGCACGCTGCCCTTGTGTGCTTTTGCCTCCCCAGGTTTTCACACTAGCAGGTGAATTTCTAATATCTCAGCATTTTCAGAACTGCAACACACTGATTTTTCTAGGCCGTTTAAACCTCACAACATTTGCTTTCAGGAGGAACTGAGATTCTCTACAAAGTTGACGTTTTAGGGAAATAAATTAGGCCAAGAAAAGATGTTTTGGTAAGAAAGAAAACAGAAAGAAGTCTTTCCTTACGTCATCAGCAAAGGTTCCCCTGCCATTTTTGTCCCTTACTGTTTCAGTAGTCTTGGAATGTCTATAGCTTTTTAATTTCCATTTCTTTATTTTTATTTAATTGGGATTGCCACGGCCTGGTGACGTTTCAGTTTGATAAGCCAGCATCTAATGATGTAGGAGGGAACAGCAAGCCCTGGGCATCCGGGACAGATTGTGAAGCACATTTTGGAGATGCCTACAATGCAATAATGCATTCTACTTCTTTGTGGGTAGATAGTAACCTCTTCCACTTGTTTAGACCCTGGAGTTTTTGCATGACCAAGCAGCTGTGGACAGGATCTCAAAGAGGAAAAGTTAACAAGAGAGTACTAAGGAAGTGCTTTTCCTTAAGAAATGTTTTTTCTAGCTTTTCAGCTTTCTGCAGTTGTCTCATGTGAAGTAGTTCTGCCTGAGGAGTGGAAGAGAAATGCTTGTGCAAAATGAGGTGGACTGAAAATCAGCTGACCTGCCAGGCACAGAGGGTTGTGATCAGCAACACAAAGCCCAACTGGAGGCCAGTCACTCGCAGCGTACCCCAGGGATCAGAATGGGGTCCAGTACTGTTTAACCTCGTCGCTGATGAGCTGGGTGGTGGGACACAGATGTCTGCAGATGCTACAGCTGAGAGGAGTGGTGGATACACCAGATGGTTGTGCCACTGGTCAAAAGGACATAGTGGAATGGGCTGGAAAGACTCCAACGAGGAACAGCATCTTGGGCTGCATTACAAAGAGGTCAAGGACGCTGATTATTGCCCTCTACTCAGAGGATTGCTCCCCTGTACTGAGCCCTGGTGGAACCACATCTGGAGTTCTGTGTCCAGTTCTGGACTCCTCAGTGCAAGACTCAGACATAACTGCAGTGAGTCCAGTGAAGAGCCACAAAGCTGACTGAGGGATTGGAGCATCTGTCCTGCAGAGAGAGGCTGGGAGAGCTGGCCTTGATCAGCCTGGAGAAGAGAATGTGCAAGGAAGATCCTGCCAATGTGTCCATGTGCCTGATGGGAGGGAGTAAATAAGAACGAGCCACACTCTTCTCAGTGGTGCCCAGTGACAGGATGGGAGGCAGTGGGCACACGCTGAAGTATAGGAAGTTCTGTTTGTACATAAGACAAAAGGGGTTTACTGTAAGGGTGGTTGAATTCTGGGTTGTGGAGCCTCTATTGTTGGAGATGTTGAAAACCCATCTGAAGGTGGTGGCCCTGAGCAACCTGCTCTAGTTGCCCCTGGTTTGAACAGAGTGGTTGGTCTACGTAATCTGCAGAGGTCCTTTCCAAACTTCACTGCTCTGTGAAAATCAAGGAACGAAGCAAGAGGGGTCATTCAAAAGTAGGAATGTGGGGACTGGTTTCTTTTTTTTACCTAAAAGCCTCGTTGTATTGAGTGGCTTTTTCTCATGCCTTGCTTGCTGTCCTACCTATGCCATTAACCCCTGAGAAATTCCTTCTTGAGGGTCCGTTTCCATTCTTCCCCACCTACACGTGTTCCTAAAGCTAAAATAAGAGTAAGCTGAATTGGAATATTTAGCATCTAGAGTGTGTTGTGTTGGCACAACCAGACTGAAATTACTTATTTATTTTTTTTTTTTTGTTCTCTTCCCTGATCTGCTTTTCAGGCACTTTGCCAACACAGGACAAACCTTCCCAGAGGCAGACAGAGAGCACAAATTGCAGCCCTTCCAGGAAGAGAACAACATCTGAGAGCACATCTTCTACAGGCAAGTAATATTTGGTGACCTTGTTTTTCAGGCCACTGCTGTCCTAAGACCTCTGCTACTCCAGGCGGCTGAGCCAGCATTGCTGTGAGAACTTTAACAGCAGCAAGACGTTTATGGAAATGCTGAGGTTTTCCACTTACATTTTAGGATACGGGTGCTGCAAATTGGATTGTAGAATAGGGAAACTTGAGCTGGTGCTTATAGAAGCAGCAGCATTAGCTACAGCAGGATGGAGTTTGATTCTTCACCGGGTTAATTTAGTCTTCATGAAGCTCGATGCTTTAATGGTAGCACGACCTATGACACTGCAGTTAGTCAATGAACTGGATGAAGAGAGTAATTTCTCCACGGGGAAGAGCTTGACTTCTGTGCTGATCTGAAGATAGACAGTTTTCCACCCGTGGGTAGGTGACTGTTCGATGAAGATGGGGTGTGGTGTTGTTTTCTTCGTAGCATGTGAGAATTCTGCTAAGGTGCTGGAGGCTGGAGGCAGCTCACCCCATCATCTCTCACGATACAATTGTGAATGACCCTAGGCAGGTCCAAAATGATAGTAGGAAAGAGATGGAAGGCCTGAAAGGCCTGGGAACCCAGGTAGCATTCTCATCAGGTCTATCAAATGAGGACCAAGTCTCAGATGCACAAAAGTCATTGTGAAGCTGAGCAGATACATGGCAGCAGGAGATGGCGGGAGCTGGCATCCTCAGCCATGGGGTGACCTACTCTGCAGGTTGCTGCTTGAGGAAGTCCTCCTGTGTTCACTACACGAGGAAAGGAGGGCAACTCCTGATGTGTTTTGAACTTTCTTCTGTCAGGAGGTCAGAGTGGCGTGGTCACGCTGTGCGGGAATACATGCCTGTTGCTCTCTGTCACATCTTCACAGCTACAAAACCATCCATCGATCAAATTGGCAGAAGGAAGATCGGAAAATGTTCATTTTGTGTAGTAAAACCAGACTCTGTTTGTAGACCCTTTGGGGAGGAAGGGAAGTGAGTTTACCTAGGATTGGACACAATGAAATCTGGAACATCAACCAATTTTGTAAGAAGCCCAGTTGTAGAAAGAGCTCCTGCTGCAGAATTCAAATATTCTTAGGCACTGAAGTTGATTGCAAATTTGTAGAAATCATCGTTAGGATTGGTACTTACAGAGCTCCTACAATTTCCATCAAGAAAGAATTTGCCAAAACCGCTGTTTCCTCCTCCCTTTAAACAAATATTTGCAACAGATGCTTTATTCAGCGTATGCTAAAGAAAATAATCTGCAGTGAATAAGTGTGCTCTCTTTTCTCTCTGTTTTGTTAACTTCCTTTCACTTCTTTTAAAGGGGCAGCTGTGTATAGGCAGGTGTTGAAAAGTTGAGGCCTATTTTGTGCAGGAGAGCATAGGAATGAAATTAATCACACATTTATCAACTTCAAAGTCATCAAACTGATGATGCAGCTGAAAAGCCCAGTCTTTGTTATATTTTACATGTGTGGGATTTCAGCCTGTTTGTCAGAGAGCTGCTTTGTTACCAAGTTCTGCCTGACTGGGGGCTGCAGCTGTTTCAGGGATCCCAGCTTTTGGTTGTCCCATCCTTTCGGATCAACTTCCAAACAGAAACCCTGGTTCAAGGCCATCCGTTAGACCCGCGCGTCCTAACAGGTCATGTTGTCCGGGCTGGTTCTCCCTAGATGGTGCAGCTGCTCAGACAGCTCACCCTGCTAAACAGATGGTGTTTCTCTGAGGAACCCTCAGCTCTATCCTGATGTGTATTTAAAGAGTAAGAAAACAAAGGAGAAATTGATCTTTATTATCTCATCTAAAATTGAAAGCTAAAAGTGTAAATCCTTCCAGTTCAGGTGCTTACAGCAGTGACCCAACAAGTGTTTCTCTGTTCCTTCTTCACCCCGCAGGAAGAATGGTGTTCACAGGAGGGTTTTTGGAACTTGTTATGCTGATTCTTCCTCCTTTAGATTGTGCACTCCCTGAATCACGTTTTCATTTGCACTTGCAAATTCCTGACTTTGGAATCTTGATGAGGAAAACGTTTCTCCGGAGCACCACGCTTGGACTAGTGAGCACTAGGGCTAGAAAATATTTCTTTTAAACTCTTTGTGCTTTATCTTTCTCAGCTAATAATCTCCTCCTGTCAAATAATAGAAATCCTTCTCTATAAAAACATTCTCCTGTCTTCCCTTTAACAGTTGCCTTTACTCTTCAGTCTACAGCCTGGGACCCACTCATTTAAGGAGATCTTATCGAAATAATTGGCTGCAATTACAGCAGCATTTTTGTCAATGCTAATACGCAATCATGATGTATTTATGAGAAGACAGCATCCATTTCATCCCAGAAAGAACAGGGTTTCTTCTGGTGAAATGTTATCACTAACTAAGCAGGGCAGCTTTGGGAAGCTCTTAGTTTGGAACAAATCCCTTTATACTACAGTGTAATCTATATGGTTGACCTGGAATTCTTTTTCAAATACGAGTCTGCAGCTCTAAAACATATAACATGAAGTTTAACAAGTGAGATCTAACTTCACTTCCTGTGTAAATTAGCATTTCTTTTTTTTGTCCTGTGTTTTGATTTCCCTTTACCCAAGCCTGTACTTTATTACAACCAGTTCTGCCATCAGTATGTTTCTCTTTTTGCTCTGGCAGGGGGATTGGACTCCATGGTCTCCAGAGGTCCCTCCCAACCCCACCATTCTGTGATTCTGTGCTAGGGTACACTCTCATTGCTCCTTGCTGTTAGAAGTGGGGGACTGTGTGTGAATAAAGAGAAAGAAAGAACTCTATGTTAACACTGATGATATAAACCGTAGACTTTGCACTTGCTCACATCACTTGGTCCCTTTCCTGTTAGAACTTGTGTTACGGACATCGGAATCTTGTCATCGAGTGTTCCGGGCAGGTAGAGAATATGAGAGGCTGTCGGTCTATCCCAATACTGTGTTTTAATTCTACGCTGATCTGATGGTGTCTCGAGCCTGTTTCAGGATGTGTCTGTCTCTGTTCCAGTGATCGGAGTGTCCCCCCGGGGAGCAAGGCTGGCAGCAACTGGTGATGACCCAGTGGACAACTTGCTGCAGCGCATGGCACAGCACGAAGGCCCGGCTACTTTGGACAAAACCTTAGAAGCAGTCATTGCAAACGTGTCTGTTCCACCGTCGGCCAGTCCCGCTCGAAACCACAACAGGGAGAGAGGTCTGGGGAAACAGGAGAGCCTCGTGGTCCCAGCCATTCCCAGCAGCTCCTGTAGTGACAGCGTCTCCCTCCTGTCAGACCGACTCCCCAATAGCTATTCCTCACATCACCTCAAGAGGAGCGTGGTCGAAGCCATGCAACGCCAAGCCAGGAAAATGTGCAATTATAACAAGATCTTAGCGACAAAAAAAAATCTGGACCACGTCAATAAAATCCTGAAGGCCAAAAAGCTGCAAAGGCAGTCGCGGACGGGGAATAATTTTGTGAAGCGCAGGCCGGGTAGGCCCAGGAAATACCCGATGCAGGCTGTCGTTTCCATGCAAGCTTTCCAGGCAGCTCGACTGGTTAGTCAGGAGTTAGACAAAAGGGAAGAAAGCAACAGTCCCTTACACCTTGGCCCCGACACCATCACGGATGTGATTGAAGCTGTAGTGCAAAGCGTCAACTTGAACACGGATCCCCGGAAAGGCTGGAAGAGGAAGAGGTGGCTCGCGGAGGAACAGGCCAGGAAGCGACAGAAGTCTTTACCAGAAGATGAACAGGAGAGCAATAAGAGGTAATTCCCTTACAGTTTTATACCCTCAACATAACCGTTATTCATTTCCTAATATTTCAGTCCTCGAAAGAATCCTACTCAAGGGTTACATTCGCTTTTAGTAAGGAGTTCAGTTTAGAGGGTACCAACATGCCAGTTTTAAGCATGCTTAAGGTCTTCCTCAGTTACTGAACACATCCCGTAATAGGTCAGAATCTCAGGAAATCTAAAAGCACTGGGTTTGTGCTTGTGTCTCAAGTGCAGCAAGTTTGACAGTTATCTTCACAAAGAATACTTTTAATGACTTGGTAACAGGTTTACTGATGAGATACCACAGCATAGATTGTTCCTTTCTCCCGTGTGGAGTAAGGTGATGTAAGAGTCTTCCTTCATGTGTTTTCAAAAAATAGTCTGAGAAATAAGCATCCATTTGGGTTTCTAGAAATTAATATTGTACTCTGGGTATTTAAATTGACAGAATGTTGCTGGAACCACGTGGTCAGAGGGTATGGCTTTCCTGAGGGCTGAGGAGAGGTTTACCACACACTGGTTTTAGAGTAAGAAAAAAAGGTAGATAGTATAAACCACCTTCTAAATTACTCAACTGAAGCTCCGAGGCATAAACATAAGCAGTACAAACAACATTATTTTTGTAGTAGTTAATAACAACATCACTATAAAAAGATCATACATTTCTTATGATTGTGCTCAACCACCACTTGATCCTGATCACTGAATTGTGGGCTTTATTTTAATTAGCTGAGAAATCCAGTCGTTCAGAAACATGGACTTACTTTTTTCCTGCTGACCAGATTATAAAGAAGAATAATGAAATGTGGTATGGGAATCTTTCATCTTTACCTTTTTTTTTTCCTTCCAGTTTTTCTGAGACAGTACCTGAACCTCCCAGCCCACATGATGCCCTTGGGAAACCACATGAATCTGAAAAGACTGAACAGCCTTTGCCTGCTCTAGCTCAGCGTGAGAAGAAAGCCCCTCGACCCCCAAAGAAGAAGTACCAGAAGGCAGGGCTCTACTCTGATGTGTACAAAACAACAGAGTAAGTAATACCACTGAAAAGCTGCTGTCTTGATATTCCAGTGGAAACTGTCTCCTTTCAACTAGAGCTGTAAAGAGCTGCTACTAATGAGTAGCTGAAATAAAACCATCAACTTAATCCAAGCCTGGGAAAAATTGCATGCATGATAATTATCAGAATGTGACCCAGTGAAGACTTAAAATGTAACCCCAGTCAGAAAGCAGCCTCAAGCAATCTGAAAGTGTTTCTGATTATCGACCTTGAAGGAGGTAAGAGAGCTTTGTTCGACAGTATAACGATAGTGGCAATAAAAGTGCTGGGAGAGCTTGAGGTGTTCAAGCACTGAGTACAGTGTCTACATAAAAGGGACCATTAGGTTTCTATTTTTATTGACTGAATGATGATGACTGGTCAGCTTTTCTGTGCAAGGATTGCAGATGTGCACCCTGTTCATTTCACAGTTAAGTGAAGTTGTTCTCTGTCTCCTGTGAAATTTAAGAGTCGAAATCCAGCATTCTTTTCTATTCCACCCCCCCTCCCCCTGCCACTGGTTGGCTCACAACCTGTTGTACATTAGAAAGTGGACATCTCCCCTTTCTAAACCAGCCCATTTCATCTTCCCTTTGTAGGGAAGTTGTAGACCACTTTAAAATGTCACTGGGAGACTGCTGCTATAGTTTATCACGGGCTCCTGGTGCATTCTCTTTCCAGAGCAGAGTGATTCTCTTTCCCGAGCAGAGTGAAGGCATCAGTGAAAGGATCAAGACTTTAAGGAAGAAACAAAGATCTGGGTTTGATCAAAGTGAGACTGCTTGTGTTTCTGATAGTTTGAAAATAGATGTGCTAAAATTGTTAGCATTTGGATGGTCTGCCTGTCACTGCTGTACACAGCCATGCAATGTTCAAATATTGTATCATAAAAAATTAGGTCTGTTGCCTTAGGAAAGGATGTGAGAGAGTCCTCTCCTTTTCTTTCCTATAAAATATTTGTTACATTGTCAGTCCTAGTCAGCCAAGGGAGCACCTTTATTTCAGAGACAGTAAGCCAGCCTGTCATTTGAAAAATTGTACGAATACAGCAAGTCAAGATTTGTAGATATTGTGGATGATGATAGAATCAAGTTCGCCACCCTGGAGAAGGCCATGACAAAGCCGAGTTCGACTTACAACCCTCCCTCTCCCATCACATTTTGTGTTGCAGTTCCTTGGAAGCTTAAAGAGGTCTGATTTGGTCTTACCCTTTGCCTGTTGCTCCACATGATGAGTCCTTCCCTTGCACTGATACTGATGTTTGTGATGAGCTGCTTAAGAACACTGAGAAAACTTTACCAAGGAAGCAAATGCTACCTACACAATCTGAACTACCTCTCTGCGTGGTTGTTTAAGCACTGACACTGAAACAAGGCATGGAAATGTGTAGCTGGGCAAGGACAGAGCTATAGCCACCTTGATGTAGGTGTCTTGTCTTACAACAAGGTGCAGCTTGAAGGGCTGACCCCACGATTCCTTTGTGCTGGCACCAGGTCACTTCTTTAGTTAGTTAGTTCAGCAAACGAAATCAGCAGTGTAATACTCACTTTTTTTTTTATTTTCTGCTGATTTAACTCGCTGTTCCAGTTCTACTGCACAGTCAGGCATAGGTCAGTGCAAGAGGAGAGCAGAGATTCGTGGTGTCCCATTATTGATGTACTTCCTGCGGCAGGAATAGGAAAACATGATGTTAGCTGAGAGCAAAAATGCAACTCTTTAATCGTATGGCACCCTCTAGTGATGGTACAGTTAAGTGTTAATCACTCTCCATCAAAACAGCCTCTGCATTTGCTGTTGCACTCACCAGTATTTCCAGTTACAGTGTTCAATGGCAGCCACTGCCTCCCAGACCATTTTCCTGCTCCGTGGCAGCTTTCTTAATTCCTAAACACCGTTAGAACATACAAAGTAGGGAAAGTTTTACTAGAGTTTTACTGCTAGAGTTGACAGCCTCTCTCTGCATCAGTCACATCCAACTGCTCGACAGCAGCACAGAAAATGTCCTGTCAGTGCCAGTTTTAGTCTTTACACTTGAATTGTACTCTTTGCCTCGACAGGATTTTGTCCAACTCGCCTTGGTCTAGAAACTTTTAATAAAAGACAGTGAAGAAAGCTCAGACTGATTCCTCACAGATAAACTAAGAGTAAAAGGAATGGTTTATGGAGTTGGTCTCAGTTATCTCTCAATTTCCAGATCTCATTTTCTAGACAGCATACCTGACCCAACGTTAACCCCCACGTGAGTTTTCCAAACTTCTTATCTCTCCCTGGAGGAATTACACAGACTTTTGTTCAGCGTGGGGTTGCATCAGACTGCAGCTTTGAAAACAAAGGCAGATTTTGTGCAGGTGTCATGATCTGTTTACCCAGCATTGGCTTTCCTAGAGGAGTGCAAAGTCCAGTCCACCAGAGAAATTTAATAATCATGAGTAAATTATTAGCGGTAGCAAAGGAAACCTGCTGTCACTCTGACAGCCCCAGGAGAGGTGAGTCAGACAGACTGGGCAACGGGCCCCGGTAGCACCCAAGAGTTCCTCCTTCTGACTTTGCTTGTTTGTTTGTTTTTGTCACTGTCATCCACAGCCCGAAGAGCCGCCTCATCCAGCTAAAGAAAGAAAAGCTGGAGTACACTCCTGGAGAGCACGAGCATGGATTGTTTCCAGCCCCTATTCACGTTGGTGGGTACTTCATGTGTGGTTTAGCTGTTGGGAAACAAGTATCGCACTTAGGTGGCTGACATGGAAGTACTCTGGACTTCACAATCTCTCTGCCTCTTTTTATTTTATTTTATTTTATTTTATTTTATTTTATTTTATTTTATTTTATTTTATTTTATTTTATTTTATTTTATT
>WUAM01000323.1:27003353-27029751 GCA_024336885.1 Actenoides hombroni
GGGCAGCCTGTTCCAGGGCAAAGTCATCCTCACAGTGAAGTTTCTTCTCATGTTGAGCTGAAACTTTCTGTGTTCTATATGAACCCCCAAATTTCAAGTGAACCCCTCAACCTGCCCATTCTCCTTCCTTTGTGCAGAAATAATTACCAATACAGTGAATTAATTTAATTCCAAAGTGACTTAATTCCTCAGCAACTTAATTACCTACAGACTAATTTTCTATTACTATTATTTTTAAGCAATTTGGGATCACCAATTGTGTGAGTAATTGGCTGTCACCTTATTGAATTAGCAGGGACACATGGCCACCTTGGGGCACGGTGGCACAAAGGCTCCTCTGGCTCCATTTATGTCAAACTCACACAAAAGCTCATTCCCAGGATTTTCCTGACTCCTTTTTAGTATGGATTTTTCTGGGACTGAGTTGATTTTTCAAGCCAGCCAGGTGAGGGGAAACATGGGGGAGAAAAAGGGGAATGTCACTGAACTTGAATCTCTGCTTTCTTGCCTCAAAACAGGTGGTTTTTAACAGTTTATGGCTGAAATCCCCCCTTTTCTCCAGTTCCCACCACACCAAGAACCACCTAGCTCCAGGAGCACGGTCAGCATCCCCCATCTCTTCAAACCCTGTGCTACAGGGACAACTAGGTGGGAACAAGGCCTCCCAGCTAAGCTGGTGACAGAGGACAAGGACAGTCACATCTCCTTGCAGGACCCAGTCTCTTGCTATTAATTTTCTCCAAAAAATCAGCCAAACTTAGAGATGATGCAACCTCACCAAACAGGGCAACCATGCATGCCTCCACTGCAGAGGAATTGCCTCCTTTCCTCGTGTTCCAACAGCTCGGCTCTTCTCAGGCAGAGAAAAAAAAAAGGAAAAAATATATAAAAAATAATCAAAATTAAAAGGAAATAATCACGACAACTGTTCTCCACCTCCCTCTGATTGCTGGGAAATCTGCAGTTGAGTTCTCCGCTTAGGTGCTATGAGTATGCCAGATCTCAGATGACCTTTGGGATGGACTGCAGCAGAGCTGGGATGTCTCCAGCTCCATCCCTTCAACCCTGTGCCTGGGTGGGTGGCCCTGCACTTAGCTCCCTCCTGCCCTGGGCTTCTGGGAAGGGAAACTGAGGCACGAGGAACTTACCCTTTGGCTGGCACAGGGGACCTGAGCAAATCCCACCCGGTATTTTGGCCATTGGCAGATGGAGGAGCTGGCGGTCCAGGAAACCTGGTGAGCATGCTCCTCCTTGTAACTCATCCAAATGCTCCAGCCAGAGCCAGTAAGCGCTTTCAGCAGAGGAATATGTTTGAAACTTCATTTATCCACACTTTATTGCTTTTATCTCTGCGTCTCCATTGAAATACTCACCGGCTGGGTGTAAACAAGCCCTTAACTTCTTCTCTGCCAGCTGCCGACAGCCACAGAGGTCAGCTGCTACAATTGATGCCTTCAAAATCTCTTGTTCAACCATCCGTTTCTTGAAGCGTGGGGTAATTTCCAAGCCACAAAAAGGCGGATTTGTCATCCCAGCCATCAAACCTGCCAAATCCTGGTTTCCTTGGGTAGGTATAGGAGAAAGGAGAGCACATATCCCCCAGTGGTTAGCAGCAGAGGAATTTTTTGGATTGTCTTGTCCCTAAAAGTCTTTTTCCTGTGTATTTGTCTGTTGATTGCATCCTGAGGGAAGGGGCTCCAAAGCCAAACAAAGTCTGTGCAAGGTCTCCTCTTCCTAGAGCTGGTCTTGAGGGATGAAGGCAGGGGAAGGGGCAGGGGGGGAATGGGAATATGATCTGGGGTAATAAAACTAAAAATCAAGCTTGGGGAGAGGTAGCTCCTCTCCTCCTTTCTCCCCAACCTGGGCAACACCACAAATATTGCAAAACTCGAGAGCAGTTCTGTGGAGAAATACCTATGGGATGGAGCAGGGAGGTCCCAGCCCTGCCATTGCCTCTCCTGGGCTCTGCTAGCTCCTTTCCCACCCCACACTTGACCCAGAGCTGGCTGAAGAGGGTCTGCAAGTGATGGTGGTCCTTCTCCAAACACATGCTCCCCTAACTTGCTGTATGGCTTCCCAGGATTTTTGGACCCTTGCAGCACTCCTTGCTTTCTACACTGACATTCCTCTACCACATTCAGCAATTGAAGGTGATTTTCTTTTCCCTTCCGCATCCTTAACAGAGCTTATAATTAAGTCACTTCTGATTTGCATCTTGGCCTCATCAGAGATGTCAGCAAAGTTCTTCAGTAACATTGCCTCTGGGTTTTTTATAGCCAAGCGCAGCTTGGGCTGTGAATCCAGGGAGTTTCTTTTCCCAAAGGATGAGAAACTCAGTGTCCCCATCCCGTAGCACCCAGCCCACAGGGACATCTGCAGGCAGATGAAGCTGTCAGGACCCCACGGCTTCACCCAAATTCCCGGCTCCTCATCTCAGCACAACCCACACTGAACATCCCATCACAGTGGAGGAGAAATACAGCTTCTAAGACCTGTCTTGGTAGCTCAAATTAGCCTTCAGTGTAGGACCAGCTATCGAGAACATTAAAGGTGACCAAGAGAAGAAACCTTTCAAGCTGCATAGCTGGCCACTCCCAGACAGGAGCACCTGCAGTTCACTGGGGGTTTCTCTTAGCTCTTGTAAATTTAATAAAGCTGTCATCATCCTAATCTTGGTGGGTTTGCATGAGGAATGTTCCCTCCCTTATCTCCCTAAAGCTCCTGCCTCAAGCTTCCATCCCATTTTGAATGCTTTACAACCCAACCTGGCTCTTAGGCTGGAAAAGGCACAGTGATTATCCCAGACAGGGAAGAAGGGGTGGACAACTCCAGGGACATCACCCTCAGCAGCTCTGAAGTCCTTCCCTTCCAGCCTTCCCATGCTCGCATGGTCACAGCTGGATGTCTGAGTCCAGGGAGGGATTTAGGAGAAGAGGAGATCTTCATCCAGATCTGCACAAGGTGGGCAGAGGATCAGGAGAATCCATCAGCTAAAAAACCAAACCAACCAACCAAAGCAAAACAAACAAACCAACCCCAAATACATTAAAACTTCCTTCGGGAAGCCAGGGGAGAGGCTTTCTCTGGCATCTTCCCACCTGAAGGCATTGAAGGAGCTGTGGGTGCACTGCTGGGTCTGGCAGGGCTGCCTGCACCCAGCCATGCAGGAGAAGCACCCCAATGACAGCCAGCCGAGCCCTATGGGAGTTTTTCTACCTCTACAACATCATTCTGCTGATTTCTACATGATAAAAATAAACATTCTTCTTCCCCAGTCCCATTGCCCTCCACCAACACACCATCATTAGTAATCATGTCCGGAACAGCAGCACCTAGGGACCAAACAACCCCAACAGCACCCAGCTGAAGGCCAGCCCTTCCTGGTTCTTGCCTGTTACCCCCACCAGCCAATTAACACCCTAAAATAACACAAACCCACTATTCCCATGGGCAAAATGATATTTATTTTTTTTGGTAAATCTTCATGCAAACATCGAGGCCCAGAAGGGGTGACCCGAGGTGGCTCGGCTGTTCCAGCATCAGCAGATGGCAGCCTCAAAACCACCCACCACTGTCTCACCCATCCCCGCAGCATCACCCAGGGGGTCCCAGCATCCTCCTGAGGGTCTCAGCCTCCCACTCAAAGGGGTCTCACAGTACTTGCCCCCCCCCGCACACATGCCCAGTACCCTGTGGGCTTTGCTCATGGATGGCAGGAGATGGAATTAATTAGGGAGTCAGAGTGGATAATAACATGTTTTTTAAAGCGTGTTGTTTGCAGCAGACTTCTCTGGAGTGGGTTATTTATAGGATGCATCTCTAATCTAAATAAAGCAGCTGATTTTTGCTGTGCTGCTCTGGGGGACCATGCTGGATGGGTCCTGGTGGGGTGCACACCCCACCACTGATGCTCCCCAGGCACCCCCAGCCCTTCCCTGGGTGCAGCAACACGTTTTGAAGGAAGTCACCAGCTTGAGGACTCTAAGCGTCTCCCTCTCACCAGGAACACTGGTTGAATGAGCTGGTTTAATGATCAGGCCCTCGTTAGGGTACTGCAGCCCTCCCCTCACTGTGCCAGATCCCTCCCATGGGCCCTCTAGGAGGACGTGCTGCAAGCTGGACCAGCTGCTTCACCATGGCTTCATCCCATCCCTGGGCTGCTGTGAACAGGGAGCAACAGCCAGGGCTGTATCCTGAGCAGGATAGAGACAGAGCAAAGCTGTCTCCCAGCCCAGGTAGGAACTGGGAGGAGGGACGTGTGTCTCAGACATCTCCAAGCCCAGCTGACCCCAAGAGAGCCTCACATCAGCTGGCAGGGATGCTCCAGCCACTTCCAGGAATAGCAAACCTCCTCCAACCACCCTCTTCTTCTTCTTCTTCTTCATGGTTTTGATCTTCCTCCTCCTCCTCTTCCCACTCTATTCCCTCTGGCTGCGCTCAGGTTTAAAATTTCCCCCAGGCTTAACCCCCACACCAGAAGCAATGAACCTCCTCCCACCACCATCTTCTTGTCTTCTTCCTTCTCCCCTCCCTGTATTCCCTCTGGCTGCTCTCAGGTATTTAATAATACCCTCAGGTTTAACCCATTGCTGCCTGGTCTCTCCTGGGTGGGCTGGAACAGTGGTGGCAGCTGCCACCAGCAGAGTATTGCTTCCAAACCTTGCCATGATGGCGTGTGCTTACAATGGGGTCCCCCAAACCCTCATTTAATTAACCAGACATAGTCAGCAGCAGGGTTATTACCATGCTTCTCCGTGCCTCAGTCTCTCCCCTTGACTGGAAGAGGCTCCAAACCTCCAGCAGGAAGCTGAGCCAATGGCAGAGAGGATAAATAAATCCCAACACAGCCCTGGTCTTTCCTACAGCTGCTTGAAAAGGAGAAACACCACCCACAGCTGTGACAAATGTCTTTGTCTGGCTCACAAGTGGAACAGCCAACACCCAGAGAGCAGTGGCTGCTTGTGCTCTGGAGTGGTAGGTGTATAAATATATAGGGAATAAAATGAATAGTTTTGTTTGTTCTGCTCTTATCTAATTTAATAGCTTCTGGGTGAGCAATTACTCTCTGTAACAAGAGCAAATAAGCAGCATTAGTGTAATTGGTTGAGTATTACTCTGCTTTATGCTATATAATGCAACGTTAGGACCTCAGCACTTACTCCTAACAGAAGGTTTTCTGCTCCAGTCAAGGCTGGAGGGATTGCTCGGTGTGGGCTGGCCCTGATTTTAACTGCAAAACCCCAAACCTGACTCCTTTTTGCCATTGTGATCTAGGAAAAACTGCTTTCCTTCCCTCCACCCCCCCCGCTTAATATTTGCTGCAGAAGATCTGCAGGATGAAATCCTGGAAGGAGTGGTCTCAGTATGGGTCTGGATACATCTCCCCTTGATGTTCATCCTCTCCCTCAGCCACACCAAAGCTGAATCTGGCTAAAAACCTCAGCCCTGCATATGGCTGAGTTTAAAAAAGAAGAGGAAAAAATTCCCTTGTCAGGAAAGCAAGAGAAACCAGACCATCCTCTTCAGCCAGACCAGTTATGTATACAGGTTTAAATGGTCATTAATGCATTCCTTCCTGCTTGAAATCATATCTGGGTTAATGTCCTTGCTCCATGATGGACATCTCCATTAGGAGCAATTGAAAAACTGACAAGAACTGTCTGTGGAAAAAAAAAAAAAAAGAGAAAAAGGGAGAGAAATTGGCTTTTCAGTTGGGGACAGGTGAAAATTTCATATAAATCTGCTTATTTTCTTTGCTGCTGCTGGGGAAATGGAAGTGGCAGCTCCAGCTTCTGATGTGCATGGAGAAAGAATTGGGAAATGGGAGCTAAAAAACTCAAACTACAACAGTTTGGTATTTTTTTTCTGGGCGGGGGGGGGGAACGAGCACCTCTTCTTCTTCAACAACCCCAAATTCCTTCTCCCAACACCCCTTGGGAGCTGCTGCATCTTTGCCACATGGAGGAGGTGTTTCCTCCAAACGTTCATCCCTGGGAAGTGGAAGTAAAGCCCAATTCTACCAGGTGCCCCTGTTCCCATTTGAAAGATTCCCAACAGCTCCCAGTCTTTCCAGCTGGCCTCCCTGACCTTGGATGAAGGAACTGGAAAGCTGGAAAGTACTTGACCCTGCCATGCCTCAGTTTCCCTCTCTGTGGCAAAGAAAGAGGGAGGAAAAGGGAATGTGATGATACCTGAGCTATCCCAGAGGGAAAGGGATGTAGCATCCATCCCACCCCTTCACCCACATCCCTTCTCTGGGTGTTGAGCAGCCTCAGCCACTCCCACCCCAACCCAGGGACCCACTTCTGTATGCAGTGATGGGCTGTGCCTGACATAGTGTCACCCCTAGAGAGAAGCAACACAGACAATCCCTGTATCTGATGCCCCCCAAGGTCCTCCCACAACAGCCCTGCCCCTCATTAGGGAAGGAGCAGCCATTTGGCTGCTCATTGTGAGGGAATAAAATAAAGGATGAGGAGGAGCTGGGAAGGATGGTTGAACCCCATCGCAGTGTCCATCTACAGAAAGGATGGCTTTTCCCCACATCCTTTTCTACCTAGGCAAGAAATACATAGCTTGTGAGCAGATGTACTGGTTTGCAAAGGACAACATGGAGTAAACTGGTGCAAACTGGTCCCCAGCAGCATCCGACACAGCCCTGGAGATGCTGGACTCAGGTGTTTTGTCCCAGTGGGTAAGGATAGGTCTCAGGAGCAAAGCAACATGATTCTGTGTCTCCTTTTCCCTGCCCTGGGAGCAGGCAGGGGACCTAAAAAAAGCAACCCCACCCCTCCTCACCCCCTCCAAAAAAAAACCCCAGCACCCCATGAAAAGGCCTTTCATGACCAAAACCCTTGTCCCCTTTAAACCGTTTAGCAGGGTTAGCTCCCAGCTTGTACAAGGCTGATTATCAATATGCTCTCGTTTATCCTGCCAAAGCCGCCTCGCGCCATGAAGCCACACGTCCGCCCGTGCTGCGGCATCTAAACCCAGCCCGGAATAGCAGCAACCCCAAATCGGCTCATGCTCATTGACTAACTTTGCTAATCCTACCAAGAAAGGACAAAGGGAAAAAAACAACCTAGGAGATCGGGGAATTTCTGCTGCAAGCCCAAAGCCGTCTTCATTTTGATAAAAGCAATTTATACGCTGCTAAATACCCAGAAGTAGTCGATGAAGCCGGCAGGAAAAGGTTTGAAACAGCCAGAAAGATGAGCTGGGGTTTGCTGGAGGGGATGCTATGGGCACAGCCAGGTCCATGTGGGTCCATGGAAGTGGATGCAGAAATCACTTTATTCTGGTTAAGAAAGGCAAGTTTTGCAGGAATTGGGGTGGATGTAGCTAGAGAACAGATACAACAGGGGAAAAGATACAATCCAGAGTGAGAAAATGAGGTTTCAGGTACAAAGCCTGCATTTCAGCAGCAAACTTCTGGCAAGGAGAAGGGCTGTGAGCATCTCAGATCTAAGATAATGCTTCTACAAGCTGATAGCTCCTCCTTTGGGGCTGCTGAAGTGCCCGTGATGGTGACAAATCCCCCTGAAATGTGGCCAGCACCTCATACTTACTCTGCAGAGCCTGCCACTTCTTGGGGTTTTCCCAGAGCAAGCCCTGTGCCCCTTCTCACACTGGAGAAAAGCACCATCACGACCTTCTCCACCCACAAACCCCATCTGTGCCATCATGATCCTTCCCTTCCAGCCCACCCCGGCTTTGGGGCCTCCTCCATGGCACCTGGGCTCCTTGCTGCTGCAGCCCTAGGGAAATCAAGGCAGCTCTTTCTCCGTCACTGCACGAACACAGTCAATCACTTGCAGTGCATGAACATTTCAATGCCTCTCAGGGATGGAGAAAAACCTGCCGCTGAGACAGTTTCAATCTCCCCCCTCCCGGAGTCCTCAGCTCCATCTCAGGCTCCTCTCCAGGCACGATTATGTCTCTCCTTGCATTTGCCAACACGGGAGGCTGCAGGGGTATGGGACAGTAAACACAGAAACAGGGACAACCTAACCCAACCTGGTGCCACCCTTGAGAGTCTCAACTCAGGGGCCAGGGCCACTGAGATGGGTCAGAATTCATCTCAGGGATCAGATGAGAGAGGACCAGCAGCCTCCTCCCCTCCTCCCCAGCACAGAGGGAAATTTGCTTCTGCAACAAAAAAAAAGCCACCAAACATCAGCATCATCTCCATGCACATGGTCCCACCACCATCTCCAGGGGGTTCCCCCTTCCCACCCTCCTGGTGAAAGCAGAGGTGGCATTGCCCATGGAAAATCAA
Organism: Actenoides hombroni; assembly: GCA_024336885.1. NCBI lineage: Eukaryota > Metazoa > Chordata > Aves > Coraciiformes > Alcedinidae > Actenoides > Actenoides hombroni. The sequence goes on from WUAM01000323.1 coordinate 27,011,632, forward strand.
CCTCTAGAGTCCAGTACAGGAGCTGGAGCATCACCCAGGGAAGGGCAATTCCCCAGGTACTCACCCCCGCAATGCCCCAGCTTGGGGTGACACCCCCCATGATGGGGCTATCACTGCTTGTTCCTCCTCACCAGCATCCAGGATGGCAGTGGGGGGCAAACCAACCCCAAAACCAAATCGCACTGCATGCAACATGCTTTGAAACAGGAAGGAAAGAGGAGGAGGAGAAAGTGAGGCTCAGGAAACACAATCCTGTTCAAAATCTCAGCAGGGACGTGGTGTAATTAATCCTAACAAATTCATTGTGGAACAATCCCTCGGTCGGTTTGGGATAAATCAGGAGCTTGTGCCTATGGCATTGTCACAAGGAGGTAGTAGGTACCTCCGGGTGCTTTATGGCAAGTGAAGCAGATGAATCCTCCCCTTTCTGCTGCGGTTGCTGCCAAAAAGGCAGCTGCTTGCAAAGGAGAAGGGGTTTTGCCAGGTTATTAGGTGTCAAACAGGGACAGAGACCCTGCAGGTACCCAAAGCCCCCCAAGCTGAGACAGAGAGTGGGGTAGGGATGCTCAGGTGGTCACGACCAACCCTCCTTCTCCTTAATATTTAAGAAAAAAAGGCTGAGATCCTCCCAGATTTTAGCTACAGGGTGGAATGAATTGAGTAAATAAATCCATGTTGATTTGCTCTGTTGTTTTCATGGATCACCTTTTGTCCCTCATTTTGCAGAAACGCCGTTGCAAGTGAAGCCAGCACTGTTGTGCCTGCATTGCTCGGCCTTCCGCATCTCCTCTTGCCCTCGTCACAAGCAATGAGTTCCCTCTGCACGACAATTTTTGCACTGTCCATCTGAAGTAGAACGCATTCAGAATCTCTCCTGTTTCATCTGGTGAACAATGCTTGCCTTAAAATATAGAGGTACAAATGTGCCTCTGTCTCGCATCGATGGAGAGGGACATCTAGGCTTCCTCGTCATGCTCTGCCTTGTAAGATGTCAACAAAATAATCATGAAACAACCTCAACCCTGACAGCTTCTCCTTGCCAGAGCCTAGGAACTACTGTTTTTAGCATCCTGCTCTGCCTTGGACTGGCATGCTGGGCTTTGGGTACCAGCAACATCCCAATGCCCTCGTGTTGCCTTTCCCAGTGCGGGAGGGTTTTCCTCCCTGGAGGCTTTTCCAGCTTTCCTCTCCTCCTCCTTGCCTGGTCTTATCTCTTAAATGAAGTATGTCAGGCAGCATTAGCTCAGCCTTCCCCTGATCCCTGCCCAGGGAGCATCCCTTGCAAAACAAATCGCTCCGTGTCAGCAGAAGCGTCTGGAGTGATAAAAGCCGTTCAGCAGTGGCGGCTCCGTATGACCAGCCACTGGACATTCTCAAACTTATTAGGACCTTGAATCTGCTGGCAGATTTTCTGCTCCACCTGCCATCTTGGCTGAGGATGAATAAATTCCTCATGCTAGCTGGAATCTCTTGCTTCTCCTTCTTTAACCCTCATGCAGATTTATGGCCTTTCAGTGGCTTTCACCTTTCTGGGGAGATGACAAAGTCCAATCCTTCCTTGTTCCACAGCAAGGTGCACAGTGGCTGGTTGCCTCAGTTTCCCCATCTGTAACAAAAAAGGGGGGGTGCATGTGTGATAATTCTTGGAAGTTTGAGATCTATTAATCCATTCCCCACATCCCTGGTGCTGACTGCAAGAAGACAGCAAAAGCAGGAGGGCTCTGGGACATGCTACCCAACATCACACAGGATGGCATACCCAGGTCAGGACAAGCCAGGGGGTTGAGACATGTGCAGCACACAGAGCTTCTCTCTGAGATGGACACCACACCCTCTGAAGCAACAGCCACAGTTCAGCACATCCCCACACTCCTATTCAGGAGCAATTTTCCTCCTTGTGCTTGTTTAGTTTGTTGTGAACTCATTCAGTGCTGAGGAAGATCAGCCCATCGGGCTCTTTGCAATGCTAAGGAAGGCTTTTTCTGTTTTTTCCTCTTTTTTTCCCTTTTTGTCAAGGTTCAGAGCTGGGCCAGCCACTAGACAAAAAACAGACACTCTCTTTTAACCCCTCTCCTTTCCCAAAGGGGAAGAGGAAGGGAATAAAGGAGAGAGGCTTATATGGATTGAAAAAGAAAACTAAATCAGCTTTAATGAAAATAATTATAAGACCAGCTCTCTAAGCGGTTCACTACATGCAGAAAGCTGGAGAATGATATTTTCTTCACCCAGTTAGGGAAAAAAAAAAGTGAGCAAGGAGATGTATCTAGCTGAGGGGATGACATTCTTCTAAGGTCTTCTCCAGCTGGATGCAGTGTCCTTCATTTCTAAAGCAGCCACTTTGTCAGAGAAAGGCACTTAAAAAAAAAACAACAACAAAAAAACCCCCAAAAGCCCAAACCTTACCTTCTCACTTCGTCTGGGTTGATTTATGCAGGTTACATTGATTTGTAACATAAATTTTGCAAGATCATTTAATATTCCTTTTGTTGTACAACTTGGAGAAGCCTAAATGGGAATCTGAATATAATGATGCTCTTCACTGAAGTAAGCTCCTTTCATCCACCAAAAAAAACCAAAAAAAAAAAAAAACAGGCCTGGAGGTTCTCTCCTAGCTTTCAGCTTCTCTTTAATGGCATCTCTATCTCCTGTATTTCTACATATAATTCCCTATCTCTGGGTCACTTGACCCAAAGCTGCAAAGCCAATGGCTCCAGGTGATCCTGTATCAGGTGCCAGATCCGACAGTCAAATGCTGCTGCTTACAGTGAGAAAAGAGGTAGAAAAATGCCATAAATTGGAGTGGCTGTGGGGATTTTAAGGTGTTCAGAAATATAATGACATGTGCTGGGGCTGGGCTAGCTAAGTGGTACCACTGGTAGCCGCTGGTGGATTGCTATCCCTCACCCTGCCACTGTCATGGGGCAAAGAAAGCCATCCCAGCACCCCAACTGCATAAAAATCCAGCACTGGTAGCCCTGGTTGTGCTGCAGCTGATGGAGAGGAGGGAGGGTTTCATTGCAGCCTCTCTCCCCAGTCCCAGTACGCAATTTTAAAAGCACCTTAAGGTGATGCAGGACCTTCATATGGTCTTTGGTGGCATTGACCCCATGCCTCCTGTGAAGGACTAGTTGCCATTTCTTATTGATTTTTCCCCATCTGAAACCCAGAGAGAGTGTGCAGCTCAGGGGGACAGGCTGGCACACGGACATATCTCAAAGTGCTGTCAACAATGTGCATCTTGTCTCGGGATCTGTCCTGTGAGATATTTCCACACCTCTGGCTGCATAGAGGATGCCAAGCCCTGGGGAAGACAATGCAGCATGTCCCCCGGGGTGGTTTGAGGCCTATCATCTGCTCTTGTAGCCTGATAGAACCTTGTGAAGGTCACAATGTCCCAAACCATGCTACTTGGACAAGCAGTTTGAAGGTTTCCTGCTAAGCAGCCCCAGTTTAGATATTCATTTAAAACCAAACAACTCAGCAGAAGTGTTTTCAGCCTAGATTTGCCCATTCCCAGATGCACTGAGGCTCCTTGGTGCCAGGAGAAGGGAGAAGGCTCATGGGGTGCTGCAGGGGTAGAAGATGGACCCTTGCACAGGGTGGATGCTCTGCATGTTTTCAAGATCAATTCCATGTCATAGCCTCTCTTGGACAACACAAATCCATTTCCAAGAAGTCAGAAGCATCTTCTTCCCCACATCCCCTGTGTCTCAGAGCTGCAGATCCATACACCAGACAGACAAGGTCTAAGAAGCCACCCTGCCAAACAGCACCATCCTCAGTCTCCACACCACCAGCAAGCCAGCCCTGACCTCCTCCACTGCTTTCCAGACACTGCATTTAAGCCCAGAGAGGAAAATTTCTCACCATGAGCCCAACAAGGCTGAAGTAGACTGTTTTCGCAGCTCCCTGCAAGTGTGACAGTGTGGACGGGTTCATCTCGGAGCTCTCCTGGCTGCTTTCAGGGGAATGGAGAGCTGGTTTTAGAGGCTAAAAAAAAAAAAAAAGGAGAGAGAATAAAAAAATGAAATAAAATTGGTGTGTTTCACTGTGGGAATCAATGCTCCCTGACTGGGCAAAGCTGACTAATTTGTAAACTGTGAGAAAAGAATAAAAAGAAGCCAGCAAGCGAGAAATACCAGATGAGGATAAGCGCAGAGCATCACTACGCTGGTTCCTCAAGGACTTAACTACTCTCCTAGAAAAATGAGGAGGAAAAAGGAAATTTTCTCAAGGCGGTTTTCCCTTCATATGCCACCCAGGTGCACCTCCCAGTGAGGCTGGGGACCCCCCTGAAACCACCCTCTCCACTGCTCACCTTACTGATGGGTATCTTCTCGTCTCTCTACAAAGAAGAGGAGAATGGAGCCAGCCAGGCAAGAATAGCAAAAGCTCCCTGGGATTAACACCATCCTAAAGCTCATAAAACACATCAGCAACCTGCTTGGATGCTATTGACTCTGTACCATGACTTTTTTTGTGAGAAAACGCAGCCCCGAGCCTGCATCACTTCATTTAATTCCAGTCCAAGCCCGCTTTTAGCAGAGGGTAAAAGGCGAGTGCAGTGTGGGTTAGCATTGATAATTAGAAATGATCAGAGAGGAGGAATTAAGGGGATGAAAACAAGGAGAGTAAATGGCATCAGAATCTGAAATTTCTGTATGCAGCAGAAGAAACACTTAGTAACACAACTCCCCGGGTCCAAAGGCAAGTCATGGAGTAAGGGTTGTGCAGGATCTGGGAACACCACCAACGCTGCTGCCCACCTCCTTGAAGGAAATGGGAACAAGGAATTTCACTTTTTTTTTTTTTTTTTGGGTAAACCCAGCACCAAACCAAAGGGATACAAGAGTAAATTTGTGTCTCTTGCGCTTCTGCTCCCTCCTTACAAAAGGGTGGGCTTCAGCAGAAATTTGGCCATCCTGAGAGCAACCAGACCATGTCCCCATCACTGGCACCGTGGGGCTATGGGAATGGAGAAACATGGTGCAGAAAACCCAATCTGGCCCTGGTTGAGCTAATTCAAGGTGTATTCCCAAACCAGGAGGCCTATAACTGGAACACCTGCAAGGTCCTGAGCAATGCCAGCTCAAACAGTGCTTATCAAGGCACAAGTCAGAGATGACTGACCTTTCAGACCCTGTCTCCAAAACACCTTTATATCTTGTTGTGATCACCCTGTGCATGTGCAGTTGTGCTTTTCATTTCCCCTGGGCTGGAAACAGCATATGGGGAAGCCTTATGAAGTATAGACTTGCCCGGCTTAAGTTCCTCTACAAGTGAAGTATAAGACAGGAACTAGAAGGGCTGCCCAGACCTGAGGAGTCCTATCAAGTACCAACAGGGAGAAAAGGGGTCTGAGCTGAGAGATGTCAGTTTGGGAAGAGGCACTCATCATCTCCCAGCTCTGCAGTGATGCTGATGCATCACCCACTCATAAGTGCAGAGGGGAGGAGATCACATGCCTGCAGGGCAGAGATGCACTGATGGATGCCATAAGGTCACAGGGACAGGAGTTCATTGCAATATGAGATCACATGGCACCCTTGGCAAGGAGCTAAAGTGCCCAAGTCATTCAGCATCTCCTGGGTTTGCTGATGACCCATTTACAATGGCTTTGGTAGATCTCAGTCTACATCCCATGTATAATGTGATTACAAGGCTGTGTAATTGCTGCATAATTGTCCTTCTTCCTGAGGCTGGTGCACCCTGGGGTTCCAGCCTCTCAATCTTAATTAAAAAGAATAACTCTTAATCAATCTCCATCGCAATTTCAGAGCTGGAGGGGAATGGGGAGGATCCCTCAGCACACAGCCAACCTTTGGGGTGTGAGTGGAACATCAACCTATGTGGGGAAATCAGCCTGATAAAGGGGCTCAGAGGTGCCATGGCCCGTCATGAAGGGTCTAATTGAGGACTCTTTTAAACAGTACTTTATCTCCTCAGCAACTGACACAGTGAAACCTCAGGAAGACCCACCTGCCAGCTACAGAGCATTTCCAAGCAGCCAGGCAACCTCTTCCCTGAATTTTACAGAGAGAAAACAGGGCACAAGCCGAGCTGCTTGCTGTCCTCTGACTGTTGGGCAGGAGAAGCAGGTCAGCCTTTTCTTGTCCTTGAATCAAGGGGAGTGATGCCACATCTCATTTTTCTCAGTGAAAGTTTGCAAGAGGAGCTTGAGACTCTCAATTCTCCCTTTGCCCACTCACTGACAGCCCTTTTGATTGCAGAAATGCACTGACCCATGGGGCCAGGGCAATGGGATGCAAACCAGCTCCTGCTTTGAAAGCAAGAAGCCATGCTAGTGGTGAAGCAGAGCTAATAAAGCCTTGCCAAGATCTGGTCATTAAGCTGCTGGGACCTAAGGAACCTGAAGATGAGGATAAACCCTTCCAAGGTAAGGGTATTCCAAGGAAGGGATCTGGAGAGAACTGCTCAAGAGGAATCTAGGAGTGAAGGCAGGACTTGAGGACACTGTGAAGAAGAGAAAGCCACCCCAAGGACTTTGCAGAGAACTGCTGAACATGATCTGCCCTGTGAAGAAAGCCTGCTCCTGGAAATAAAGTCTGTGCCTTGGCCTCATACCTGCTGAAGTGGAGGATCAGACATCCAGATGATGGCTGGGGCGAATGAATGAAAAAACAGGGAGAAAACAAACAGGAACTAGGGTAAGGGGTTAAAAAAAAAGCAGAGAAAAACAGCCAAAAAGGCAGATAGATGTAGTTAGGAAGAGTCTGTCTCACTCCCCCAGTGCAGAGCCCTGGTATGTGGTGGGAGCCTGCAAAGCCTGGTTGCAAGCAATTGTAAAATCAATTAGTCAGCCCTCATTGCAAACGAATCACCACCATTATTGATAACACCCCAGATGGCATGAGAGGGATTCTTAGGCAAGGAGGCTCAAGGCTGTTGGCCCACAATCCCCATCTCCCTCCTGCATCCTCCCATCTAGGACCAGGAGAACTGCCCCACTAGCCCTGATCCTTTCAGAGAAAAGCCACCCCAGAGAGCAGGGTTTGCACTTAGGGAGCTGAAATAGTGTTAGATGATGCAGCATGTGAAAGAAGAAGGGTCTAGATATAAAGAAATGCTGTTTTTTAGAGCTGTCTTGTTGAGGAGTAACTGGGCCAGATCCCCAGTATTAACTACTTTGTCTTCAATTCTGTCTGAGACTGGCAAAGATCTGCCCCCCTTGGTGTCCAGGAAAACCTAAGAAAGTTGAAAAAGGGCTAAGAAAGAGTGTAATGAGGAGGAAAAGAGAAAAAGTGATCCCCAAAAGCTTTGGAGGGAGCTGCTGGAGGAGGAGAATTCAGATAATTACATCCTCAGAAACCTCACCACTTCCAAATGAATTTTTAATGAAAAAAAAAAAAAAAAAGCTTTTTTTTTTCACAGTTGTTTAACATAGAATGGAAAAGCTTTGGAGATTGTCACACCATCCCCCAATATCTACTGCCTCTGGGCATCTCAAGACTGTGTGGAGAGGTGAGCTAGAGCCTTTTCCAGACAGGTCCTGACCTTGGGAGGCGGGACTAGAAATTAATTCAGTCTTGCACAGACTGAGAAAATGCTCTTTAAAGTGGAGGTGGGGAGATGGTAACTCACAGGGGTCTACTGGTGATGACACCCCTGGGAGGAGACCTGTTGCAGAATGCAGATATAGGGACCAAAACCTACTATGATTTGTTCAAAAGATGGAGAGAAATTCGAAAGCTCCAGCTACAAGATGAGAGGGAATTGATCCACACCATTTCAAAACAGTCAGACTCATCACTACCAGGTCCTGCCCTTCAGCACTGACACCACGGAGCTGAATGATGGGTTGTGCAAACAAGTCCTGCCTTTGTTTTAAAACTTCTTTCATCTGATGTCTTCTGGTTCTCGCCTTGTGAAGAAGAGTAATTGTTCCCTGCTCGCCCTTCCCTGCTGCTCGAGTTTTTATAGACCTCTCTGACCGACCCCATCCATCATCCCTTCCCTATGCTGATGAGAGTGGGGTTATTTAAGCTTTCCTCGTACACAAGCCGTTCCAGCCCCTGATCTCCCTCAACTCCCCTCTAAATTGTTGTCCAGGGATCTCCAATTCTCAGCACAGCAACTCAGAGCCACGAGATGCACATGAGAAAGGCGCAGGCACAATCCTACACCTGGCTGAAACCTCTAAAAGTGAAAATGTGGTTCTTTTCCACCTTTAACCATCTCACATCCACCCAAGACTATTTTCAGGCAGCACTCAGACCTGTGATCTGGGAACCTGACATCCTAAAACTGTGTGCCTGGCATCACTGGGGAACTCTTGACTACTGTGCCTGGTGAGTTCAGCACAGCTGTTGTGTTCTCTTGTCTTCTGGTTCCCAGAGACCATGAAATATTAAAGGAAAAAAACAAACATAAATAAGAATTTATAAGGGATTTCCAAGGAGCTTGTGTCCTGCTTGAGTGGGTCTGAGCTAGACCCCTAGAAATGTGCAGGGAAAGGAGGTGAGGAGTTCTTTGACAGCACCAAGATCTTGCTAAGCAAGGTGGTCTTAAAAGAAACTGAAGGCAGGAATACTTTGTGAGGCAAAAAAGGGTGTTGAGATGGAGGAACCCCTTCGGGCAGCAAACCCACCATCATCCAAATAGCTGTTTAGCTTCTCTGACAGCATCTTCCAGCAACCTATTCATCTTTTATGGATGAAGGGCTGCAAACTCGCCCTCCCTGTCCCCAGTTTTTTTCTTAAACACTGTTCCATCAAAGAGATCTATGAAAGGCTCAGTTCCCAGCTGACAAGCTATCTATTTAAAGTTTATATGCCTGGGAACATTCACAAAGACTTATTAATGGGAAACTGCTGAAGGGAGCAAGCCCATATGCAGCCGCTACACAAACATGTCTCCATTATCATTTAATGTTCCCCAACTTGGCGAAACGGCACGTTCTCGCTCCTCCTCCCATCCTCTCACTGCTTCGGTGCTTGAAACTCATTGCCCACCAGTGAGAGCAGGTAGGTCTGAGGGTCTGGCAGACAGGGACAAGACGGCACATGGCGGTCCACCTCACTGAGAGGGTGAAGCTGGATACAAAAGTCACCCTAGTGCTCCAGTTTCAATGACGAGGAGGAGCATCATCTAGGACATGCCTGCAGTCGATGGCTCTCATTGAGGAGATGTATCTCCAGCATGAAGCACGGTGCTTCAGTTTGCATTGTTGGGAAGCAGCTCCCACTGCAAAGAGGTGGACATGGGAATGGCAGAGTCAAATGTGTGTGGGGATCAAAGGAGCAGGCAAGTGTAAGCTGGAGCAAGGTGAAACCACTTCCAATGCATACTGATAACCTGGAGCATTTTAACACTCTCTGCAAAGATCTCAGAAGAAATATGGATGGTCTGGGTGGAGAAGAAGAGTTGGGGTAAAAAGGGCTGAGGGCATGTAGAGCCAGAGGCTCCTGCCTGCCCCTGGAGGCTGCTGCAGGGCATCCTGCATCCCAAGATCAAGGCCTAGGGTGAAAGTCCAGGCATGTTGCTGCAGATGTGTAGCAAGAGGAAGAAGAAAACAAAGAAAGGTTGACTCATGGCCTATGCCTCTTCTTGGGGCTATCTGCTGAGTTAGTCACAAGGAAACACCCTTGGGCTAGTAGCTCCACAAACCTAGAGAGCATCCTTCCACCCTTCCCAAGCACTTGCTGCCCAGGGAAAACCACCTTCTCCAACACTGACTTCATTCAAGCTGGGACAATGAAAAAATGAGCTAAAAGTGTCCTCAACTTGTATCAGCTAAGAAACGTAAGCAATCACATTCATTTATGCGTGCCCAGGGTGATGTTTTACTCCTGGCACACTGAGAAGCAGAGCATGACCTTGGCTCCTTGAAATCAAAGATTTATCAACAAATGCCCTCAAAGATCATCAAACCAGGCAAGGAGTGGAGCAGAGATGAATGGACAATAAGGGCATCGCTCTTCCCAACGCACATGTAAATAAATGCAGTGCTTCCAGCCAGGCGATGACATATCAAATGGGGCTGATCCAAGGTAATTGTTTGTGCTTTTTCTGGCTTAAGATTTCCAGCCTTGGGGGTTTCCGCCTGGAAGAGAAACCCTGCTCTTCTGATGAATACCTCTGGCCCTGCAGCTTATGCTTAACTTGCCAAGAGGATAAACCAATAAAAATCTTGAAATGAGAGACTAAAGAAAAAAAAAAGTTATCAAGCATGAAAAGACTTTCTTTGGGATGAGGGATGGAAAAAGCTGGGACTGTGAATCCCAAATGACTGAGGCTAATGGACAAAGGCAAAGCAATGCATGCTGGAGATGGTCAGCAGGGAGCTCCTGGTCCCTCCATCTCTTACCTTACGCTGATCTCCCTCCACAGACCAGCATCACCATGAAAATTTCATCCTGGCATCTCCGTCACTCCTGCTTGCTGCAGGCTCTGGGTTTCTGCATCATTCCCGACTATTTCTGAGATGATCCAAATGTCTCCACGCCCACCTCCAAGCAGCTGGTGGATGCTTTGGAGTGATGAGACAGCAGGGGCTGGGATTTCTGCTCTTATCCTTATTCAGCCTCACACCACTGCCATCATTGAGCATCTTCATCTCAGGGGACGGAGCCACACACCTCTCCTGGCAGCAAGAAAGATGTTTTTATAGGCAGGTGAGAGCTCTGCTGTAGGCAGATGGTGCCCAAGTTGGTGCTTAAACCCATTTCTAAGTCTATATAAATAGACAGCAACACCAAGCCTCGTTCTTCACCTGCAGCCAGGTGGGAAAGGCCATCAGTGATGGAAAAGGCATTCCCCAAACACCCACAAATCCATCTACTCTGACAGCCTCACGTAGCAGCTATCTAATGTGGCCAAATTCAGCAGCTGCTGGGAAATCCCACCAAAATTTACGGACGCCGCTTTGTGGCACGTGGATTTTTGTGAGGACACAAAGGATGTAATTTTTGGTGTCAGCTCGTCTATGGTATTGCTTCCTTTGATTGGTTCATTAAATTTTTTTAAAAGCCCTTTTATTGAGCGATTTCCTAATGAACTACCCTGCCAAATGGCTTCTTGAAAGAAGTCAAGGTAATATCAACACTTTATGTCAATGCAGTAAAAAGCAAAATAATGTTAACTCCTCAGACTCCACAGGTCCTCCTCTGTGTGGATGCAAAGAATAGATCCACCATAAACACATTACCATGAGCCACTTACTATTGTGCATCAGCACATTCTATGGAGACCAGGTTTGGATTTCAGTGGGAAATATGCCTATATATAAGTTCAGCTCAGTGTTCACTGCAAGGTTCTCCATCTGTTGGGAAGGGTTTTCTTAGGCTCAGGCTCTACGGACAGGTTGGATGTTGGGTTGGGGCATCCCAACCTGGAGGTCACTACAGGGAGATGGGACCAGTAGTGGATCTCACCTAGAAGTAAACTAAAGAAGCAAGCAGACCTCAAGAAGGAAGGCCAGATTTCACAAGGACTAAAGAAAGAGATGTAAAATGTGGTCAGGCATAACAAGCACAGATAAAGAACCAGCAGGAGACAGCAGAAAAGGGGAGTCAAAGATCCAGACAGCCTTCCAAGTTCATTGCCTCACCTTGCAGCATCGCCAACAGACAGCCCATCTGGCTTAGCCCCTGGCAGCAGGGACGGGGACAAGATGCTCCGGTCCAGAAAAGCAGTCAGGGACTGGGAATAGACAAGAACAACTGCCCTTAGCTCAGCTTAGGAGCTCAAAAATAGCCACTCGCCACAATTAAATCATTGGCAGGTTATTCACCGACATTGTCAGCCCAGCACTAACTCCATGTTTGGAGGCTCCAGTCATTGGAAAGATGGTTTATTTGGGGTGAGCTGGAAAATTACAGGGGGCAAGGAGACAGATCACACTGAGATCACCTATCCTGTTGTTTGCTCAAAGTGAATTACACTGGTTTAAATTCAGACATGAGGTTATACCCAGGACATATTTCCTAGATAAATAAGCCACTAGCCTTTTCTACTTGTAACCAGGCAACATGCAGACATGTGGGTGTAACACGCCAATGAATGTTTATATTGGGTATTGTAACCTTTATTTACTGTTGGACCAGCTCTAGTCTCTCGTTCTGAAGAAGAAAGGAAGGTTTATTGCCAAGCTGAGTGGCAACAGACTCCTGCCTTATAGCCAAGCCCCACAAGAGGCAAAAAAAGAAGTATTAGATCTCTCCATACTCCCCAAGCATTCAGATCAAGGGTCCCTACCACAGCTCCTGGTGTGGGGAGCAGCTCTTTAAACATTTAACATGCTAAAATCAGCAGTGAGCGAGACAGAAAAATAAAAGAAACACCCGGAGCAGCCTGATTTTCCAGCCTTGAGAGACACAGAGCCATTAAAATTTGATGTCCACCCTTCACCTCCTCACTGCCTGGCTCTGATCTGATTTAGCAAACATGAGGTCCCAAGGACCGGGACCTGCCGTAGGCAAGGTAGGGAATGATGGTAAAATAAAGGTATCAGTGCCTCGGCACAGAATGCCAAGACACAACATCCTAAGAAAAAGGTGGTTTCTTGGGGTTAGCCTTTCCTTTCTGTGCCAGATCATGTCCCTTTCACCAGCCCTGCAAGACTGTCAGGGATAAAAGGGGCATCACTGGGATGATTAGACAGGTAACCAGTAAGGGCATATATGCCCCCTCCTGAATTATATAAATACATATAAAAATATATACAAGATAGATAAATAACATACATTCTATAAATATGTAAAAAATAAGACAGAGATGTTTCTATTTTAGTGACATTTTCTCAAAAGGATCTCACAGGAATGATTAAAAAGGAACTTCTTGGTAAGCCAGCCACTTCAAGAATAAAAAAACCCCAAACAACAGAACACATAAAGGAAAGAAAATAGACCTCTAGAATACTTCAAATTAAGGTCCTAGGCTTTTTTCCCTTCCTTCCTGTCTTCTGCAGCAGTCCCAGCTTTCCCATTTCACCCAGGTTTCTGACACAGGGCAGCAGATTTGGGGGAGTAAAAACATGTGATGAGCAGATACATTTTTCTGGAGGTTTAAATACAACCAGCACCATGACCAAGTCACCCACATTCAAAAATAACCCCAAAACCTGTGTTTGCTTGCTGTCCTACCCGCTCTGAAGCCCATCAATGTAACAGGAGCCTTGGGAAACCGTTCATACAGTAATACGAATGTTATTTAAGCCCTAACAAGGTGAGGGTCTCCTGTCCCAGCACCCAAGGGCTTCCTGCCCCATGACAGCCTGCAAGGTGCAGGATGGTGCCCAAGGGGGAACACACAGTAGATGCAGACCTTCAACCTGATGAGGCCCACCTGCACACTCCCCTACCACTGATACAGTCCCTTCCTTTTACTCCATCTCAAATGCCTCTTTGGGGATTTTTTTCTCCATTACAGGAAGATGCATTTCCCAAATGAGCAGCTCCAACCAAACATGGCCAGACCATCTGGCAAAATGAGTTTCCAGATGCAGCAGTGTCTTTATGGTAAGCAAGGTGCCTCCAACCCCTGGCACAACCCACCACCCACCAGGATGCTCACTGCAGGGGCATCTCCAAACTCTACGGCAGATACCAGCACCCCCCATCTCCACACATCATCGCTGCAAAGCCCACATCTTGGCCAAACTGGACCGTGTGGACAGAAAGTGACACCTCCACTGCTCCTCCTGACCCAGCTGAGCCACCAAGCAGACATGAACCACAAGTCTCAAGCTGATGACAGCCCACTACAGCATCCATGCATTAAATCCATAGATATGGATATTTATGGAAGCATTACAGTGAAGCCCTCAGGCTGACCAGCTGGTTGGGATGGTGAGTACCAGCTCACTTATAGTTCTTCTCCTTCCACACTAGCAGAGCTGCTCCATGACAAGCCCATAAATACAGGAATCCTTCCCAAGGCAGAGAACAGGCAGGAGATGGAGATGCTGATGGCATCAGCAATAAAACCAGGGGAGGTTTCAGCATCTCCGATGGGTACAACTGTGGGATGCCCCCTTAGGATGATGCCCTTAAAACAGAAGAACCCCATGAACACCAACCAAGCATGCTCACGTGCTGATAGGGAAAACCTGCCAGCCCAGCTACCCTGGGGGGACATTTGGAACACAGATGGAGACAGACCCATGCTAGAGGATCTCCTGGAGCTCTCCAGTCTCTGCAGGCAGGCTTGGGGCACTTAGGGTAGACATTATGCACCTACAACAGCTTTAAGGGTTTAATTTTGTACCACCTTGACTCCAAATTTTGGTGCAATTCTTTGCCTGCTGTTTATCCACTTTAAATATGTTTGGCCTGCTTCTGCAAAGACCTTTCTGGGACACTTTCCAACCTTCTGTCTCTGTTTATCTTGCACCCTTGATAGGGGAAGGGAAAAGAAACCAGAACCCAAGCTCCAGGCAGGCAATCTGGTCTCTTTGCCACACAGCGCATCTTCCTTCCCCTTCTTGCTGACCTGTTCTTGTTTCTATTTCTCCCCCACCACACCTCCTGTACTAATGAAAACTGGCCTTTAGGAGACTGAGAGAACAGATAGTTTCATTTTACTGCAGCCCTGAAAGCCAATTTACCTGCCTTTAGTCTGCTTAAATGGACCACTTCACCTCTGCAGCATCCCAAGCCCAATTAATATCAGGCTAAAAACTGCCTCATGTGCATGTTTGGAAAAAAACCCCATAAGGAGCATTTTAAAGGATTTGCTCTCAACTAGGGATGCAAATCAGGTTGGTGATGCAGGGAGAGAAACTGCTTTTTACTTAGACCAATTTTATTGCCCCCTACTCCCCTTGTTTCTGACAGTCCAGAGATCAAATTTCTTCCAGTACTTCCAAATTCCATGAATGTTTTGGATGCCAAAATGGTTTTGCTGCAAGAAAATGATGGTTCCCTTCAAAGTGTTAAAGAAGGGGGGGGATAAGAAAAGCTTTTTCTTTTTTTTTTTTTTTAGAAAAGGAAATACCAAAATATCAGATTGATGAGCACAACCCACATTGCTTCAGGGTGTTTCCGTCAAAGGGATGCAGCTCATGCACCAGCTGCAAGACACAAGGGTACCCAGTGACTTCCAAAACCTTGGGTGGGGAGCAGGGCAGCAGACCCCAGCCCACAGTGAAAGATCACAAGCTGTTTGTCTTCTTTCAAAGGCTGTTTTCTATCCCATAGCTCCACAGTGAGGCATAAAAAGAAGACTTGAGCCTTGCTAAAGCCTGGCTGGGAAGGGATGGAACCACATGCCATGTGGCAAGGGTCTCCCTGGGGACCTGGTTCACCAAGGGGTGATCCTAAGGGGTGATCCCATTTTGGGGTTGGGGTCATAAATAAGCCCCAAACTAAGAGGAACTAACTTATTTAGTGCTTGAATAGAAGCCTTCAAAAGCAATCCCCCTGCAAACTCACAGAGTGGGTGCCCCTTGCAAATGAAGGGCTTCAGGGGCTGCCAGAGAGGTGGAGCAGCTCCATCCCCAAAGGATTATTTAGAGGTAACTCACAGCATCACCCCAGGATGAAGCAGCAGCTCATGGTGAAACTTCCATTGGCCACAAAAGCTCC
Organism: Actenoides hombroni; assembly: GCA_024336885.1. NCBI lineage: Eukaryota > Metazoa > Chordata > Aves > Coraciiformes > Alcedinidae > Actenoides > Actenoides hombroni. The sequence continues at coordinate 27,027,177 of WUAM01000323.1, forward strand.
CAGCAACCTGCCACTACAGGAAGAAACTATCTTTCCACCTTATCACCTCTCCTCTACTAACACCATCCCCTGTTGCCTAACATCTCTCTCTCCCCACCCCTTAGTATCTAATTTATCAAAGTAATTAAGCTCAGCTTGAAACAATTGCTTCTGTGGTGCTGGGAGGGTACCTGAGTGACAAAACAGGCTCAAAGGCAGGAAGCTTATGAAATACAATGCACAGAGCTAAATTGCCTTCTGTAGGCTTCAGAGTGAACGATTTGTTGCTGTCACAAAAAAAAAAATCTCTGGAAAAGGGGTGCCATGTCCCAGAATCAAGCATTTCTCTTAGCTTAGCCCCCCTGGAAGGAATTCTGTGTCCTGTAGGAAATTCCAAAAGGAGATTTCATTTTGAAAAGTAACAACGTTCCATAGGGATAATGTTTGAACGGTGTAATGCGACATATAATATGAAGCCTACACATAAATGAGGCAGTAGAAAAGGCTGGATGAAATGAAAGCATTAGCGTCTTGATGAAACATTTTGACTATCGAAATGAGATTGAAAAGATCCATTATGACACTTTTGCAATAACAGGTTTGGAGGGTTGGGTTTTTTTGGTATTAATATGCTTCTAGGAATTTTTCCAGTTCAGTAAAACTGCATGTTCTGCAAGAAAACCACAGTAGCAGCGTCATAAAGTTCCCCATTGGGAGATTCCCTGAATATCCCAGAGGCTTGGGGATTGTTTTCCTTCCTGCAGGGAGCACTGGCAGAGCCAGCCTGGCACATCCCTGGCACAAGACTGGGGATTCCCTGGCTCATCCTGGGGCCACTGTCCCAACTCCAGGGCTCCTCAGCCAGGCTGGGCACTCTGGGCTTCACAGCACCAGAGAAAGAAAGGCAAGCGAGGGAATCAATATCTCCAAAGTCCTCCCAGAATCAGGGAGAAAAGGGGGATTTTTAAGAAGAGATGAGCAATTTTCACAAGCTGTGCTGAGTCCATGTCCACAAGCTCCCTTTTGTCTGTCTGTCTTGACAGCCTCACCAGGTCTGTTGTGGCAGTGTGACACGTCCAGAGGCAAACAGAGAGAAAAGAAATATATCCATCTAAATGCATCTGGCCAGTGGACATGTGGCACCATTTCCCCAAGAAGACCCCCAGCTGGTGATGCTCCTCTGCCTGCCAAGTGGCCTCCACCACTTGAGCATGCCACAATTTATCCAGACTCCAAGGGCACAGAGAGAAGTGGTGGGGGAAGAGAGAGAAATCCCTGATGCATTTATTAAAGATCATTTTGGTCACAGCAGAAAATTGCTGGAAGCTCCAGCTCCATCATCTGAGCAGCTGCCATGTGGCCTCCAACCCTTCCCTGCTGGAAACCAGCCTGGAAATGAGCTGGCCCTAGTACCAGTCTTACCCGAAGGGTGGGAGGAGATTTGTTCCTTGAAATCAAACCCAGTGAATAGCCTGCCTGACTTTGCATGGGGAAATTAGTGCACACAAGGTGTCCCTGGAGGGGACCAGAGCCCTTCACAGTGACTCTGGGCTGGCACAGGCACCCCCCAAGGGCATCAAGTTCCTCTGGCAGCGTGAGGACACACTGGAGGAGCAAGAGAAAAATCAGGATGCTTAGTACAATTGTACCAGCCTGGAAACACAGAGGAAGCATCATCTGGTGCTTGGTCCCTTCAAACAAGAATGGCAACAAGAGTCAGGGTGGGAGAGGATCATCTCTGTCATCCCTACCATCTGGCCAGCCTGGCCTCCTGCTGCACTCCATCAGAGAAGAAACCATCAGCCAGAGCCTAAGTGATGCCCAAACACTTCCTAATGCTTCAGGAGATTGTACTTGTCCTGGATGGCTGCAAAAACACTGTGCAAATAGTCAGACAAGAGCTGTTAATCTCTCATTGGTGCCCATTGAGAGGGAAAGGTTGGGGTACACCTGCCTGGGTCCGGCCCCTGGTCCCCACAGTGGCATGGTGGCTTCGCATGGACATCAGGCACTGCCTCACACCTGGCTGGACACTGCCCAGTGTGGGCAGTGTCACCCTCCTGCTCTATCCCCAGCACATGCCAACCCAGCAGCAAGATACCACTACCTAGCTGGAGCTGTGTTCTGTGTCCCCCTTGGCCATCAAACTCTCCCTCTGCTCCCTGGTTCCATCAGTCAAATGTGGGCACCTTGTAGACCCACCCTGTGTTCCTCCATCCTGCTCCTGCCCAGGAGTCCTAACTGGGCTGGGGCTGAGCTGTTGTCCCAGTCAGGGGACACGTCAGCCAGTGTGCAGCGGGCTGGATGCCCTGAGCCCATGGCACCGGTGCTGCCAAAGCAAGCCTCACACAGATGGGCAGCAAACTGTCTCCCAGCGGGAGATCTTCATCTTTCATCAGACCAACTCCCCGGGATGACTTTCAAAGGAAAAGCGAGTCTGTGCTGGAGAATTTGAGATCCTTCTTTCATGGTAGGAGACACGACATTCTCCCTCCCTCCCCCCCCCCTCCCCCCCCCCCCCCCCCCCCCCCCCTCCCTCCCCCCCCCCCCACAATCAAAAATCAAAAACGACACAGTTCGCGCGGCTCCCCCCGCT
>WUAM01000323.1:27038215-27049784 GCA_024336885.1 Actenoides hombroni
CAGCACCACATCTCCACAGCTTGGAAACCCCTCCAGGGATGGGGACTCCACCACTGCCCTGGGCAGCCTGGGCCAGGCCTTGACAACCCTTATGGGGAAGAAATTTTTCCTCAGGTCCAACTTAAACCTCCCCTGGCACAACTTGAGGCTGTTTCCTCTTGTCCTGTCACTTGTTCCTTGGGAGAAGAGACCAACCCACCTGGCTCCAACCTCCTGTCAGGGAGTTGTGGAGAGAAAGAATGTTTCCCCTGAGCCTCCTTTTCTTCATGCTGAACAACCGCAGGTCCCTCAGCCACTTCTCACAAAACTTATACTCAGATGGATGGATAGAGAGAAGGGGTTGGAGATCATGCACCCAGTGGGAGCCATCACCCTGCCACAAGCCAGGTTTGTTGCATACAAGCACACATCTTTTGGGATCAGCTTAAGCAAAACCACCTCACGTCATGTTGCATTTGCTAGAGGGTAGGAGCATGCACATGTATCCCGAGGTGTGTGGGGGGGAATCCCTTTTTTCCTAACACAAGCCTTCAGGGGAAACAAGCAAGCTCAGGCGTCTTCACGTGGGGCACAGCCAGCCTGGGGAACTCACTGCCATGGGATGTCACCAAGATTGAGAGCTCTGAAAAGAAAGAGCTATTGAGAGAGATCCTGTGACAGAATCTATCAGGAGGGACAGGCAGACAGTCTGGGGAGGGTTCAGATGTGTCCTGTGGGATTTCTGATCTACACATGAGATGCAAGATTTGATGGCAGGAAGGGTCTCCAAAAGCACTTGCTACACCTTGAGGGCTTTGCTGGTGCTGCCAGGATGGGAGCACAGCTTCTGAAAGAGACCCCAAGGCTAAACCATCACAGGGAAAAATTAAACCCTGCCTCCTGCCCAAAATCACCTGCAAGGGATTTAATCTAAATATATCTCCTCCATCACAGCTTGTATTTTGAGCGGTGCATTAATATGAACGGTGGGACGCTGGCAGCAGCGGAGGAAGGGATTGGAGCATCATGGGCAGGCACGGGCTGTCCCCAGTGTCCCTGTGGGACCCCTCTCTATGGGACAGATGGGGTGTGGAGGGCAGGGGGAGTATGGGAGAGAGCAGGCATGGGGGCTCTGGAGCACAGGAGGGGGAGTCAGTGCAGAGCTGAAGGTATATTTAAGTGCTTGGGAGTGGGAAGAAAGAGGGTGTGCAACGGAGGCGGCTGCATGCGTGAGTCATGGCCCATGATGGTAGGTATAGAAGCTAGGTTGGTGGGATGTTGGGGATGTCCCCAAGGATGGGCCTTAGGGGCTGTGAGGGGAGACAGATACACTGGGCATCCTTCCAGGACAGGATTGCTCCTGGTGAGCCAGAGTCACCACCCCCCCACAGTCCTCCTCTGCCAGGAAGTGGGGCAGCAGTCCTGGCTTGCTCTGATGGCACATCTTGGACCTTCAGAGATGCAAGCTTACCCCTGCAAAGTGTGGGGCCAGTGCTGTAGCTGTCACTGCTGTTGGGGTACAGCAGCCAGGCTCTGATCCCACCACCCCACCCTGGCTGCAAAATAACCTTTGGAGATGCCCAGGATGGTCTTTGGTGATCACCTTCCATCCACCCAGCAGAAACACCTGAGAAGGGCCCAAGTGAGTCCCCCTGCATAAGGGCACTCAGCATCTGACCCCAGGGTCTGGCTAAAGACAGGCAGCTGTACATCACTCCGGCCATCCAAGAGAGAAAAGCTCCCTGAGCATTCTTCCAGCAGATTTTAGCTATTCTGCATTAAATATTTTCCAGAGCAGCCCCAGAGACCTGGGCACCCTGGAGATTTGCTCATGGGCAAACGGCAGTCAGACCCTCCTCCTAATGAACACGAACTCTGGCCATGAAGCCTGCCAAAACCTAGAGCAGGAAGACAGAAGGCAGCCAGGGGAACGTTCATCAATGAATAAGTTTGATGGCAATTCCCAGTTTTTATAAAGCTGCTGAGTTTCCATGACTCTCAACAGCTACTGAGTGATCCACAGGTCTGGGCAGGACCAACCCACCCCCTGCAGTTGGACATCATGTTTCTTATGTGGCTTCAGAGAAACAAGGGGGTTGTGTTTTCTTTCAACACTGCTCCATCAGGCCTTATCCTGCATGGCCAACAAGGTCAAACCTTTTCCCAAACTGAGGGCCTCCCGGACTTCTTCATGTGTTGATGGAGCAACACGGAGAGACCTGCTGAGCCAAACCTCCTTAGGGAGGATCTCCATGCCACCACCACCAAACACACAGCTCCTCCAACCCACCATCAAATTTATATCCAAAATATATTTTCTGAAGGATGCTCTAGTCCTTTTGCAAGGCAAACCCCTCTTGGCACTGGAATCCTCCATCACTATCTCTGACCATGTTGGACAAGTGATCAAACTTATATCAGGTTATTCCAGCATCATTCCCATGGAGGAGCCTACAAAGAGCATCAGCTGGGAAGGGCTTTCCATTCCTCAAAATAACAAGTGGAGATGACTCCAGGGTGACAATGCACCCTCCAAGCTCAACCCATCAACAGGAACTGCCAGCCTGAAGCTCCCAGGGGCTGCTCACAACCACCCATGAGAAGACACCCACTTCCAGCCCACTTCTCCTTGCACTCAAGCTCTTGTCCAATGCCCTGCCTATATCCTCATGCAGGTCCCCAGGGCAGGGGGATTTCAGCAGTGGTGCTTCATCACAGCAACACATCCTTATATATTTTCCCTCTTGCCTATAAAATACTTTAAAAGAAAAAAAAAAAGAAACTCAACAGAAGCCATCTTCAGCATGACACAAAGCTTGGAGGAGTGAGGAGAAACTCAAAGCAAGTCTGAGGTCACCATGCCGCAGCACCTGCAAGTAAATATATCACATAATCCCACTCCTAAATGGATTAAATTCCTTCATAAAACCAGATGGACCCCGGCTGTCCTCAAAATCCCTCCAGAAACTCTCCTGACAGCCAAAAACCTTCCACTAATTTTTTAAGCGCCTACACCCTAATTGGCTGTACCGTGCATTGCTGCGACTGTGCATCTTGTTTCATCTGCCGAAACAACAAATACACGCAGTACTCAATTCCCTCCAACTTAAAAGCTGCTTTATAGCCCATAGAGGAAGTGATTACCACTTACACTGCAAACACGCAATGCAGAAGCCTTGAATTTTGTACTTTCAAGTGTGCTCATGTATTTTAAAACCCCCTTTTTACTCCATTTTAAATCAGAGTTAAAGTTTGCCTGCGCATATGGGCTGCACTTCGGTATAATTAAAAACACAGAGCTTGGGATTGTACTTCCATAGTAGCTTCACTGGTGTTGACAAAGTAGGGCTGGGAATGCCACGTGCCCAGCAAGAAATTCAACTTCAGGTGGCAGGGGACTGATGGCTGGAAGGACGGCTGGTGGCCTGCACATTGCTGGGCGTCCTCTTCCTTTTTGCACCTGCCTATCTATTTCTACACCTATCGGGGAAGAGTGCAATTATTCATCATTAAAATAATTAAGAGGGTAATCAGGGCAGGGCAACTGCTGGATCCCAATCATCCTCACTGAAGACCCTGGAGCTGCAGCTACATGAGTAGAGTGGAGCCCTTCCCTCAGTGTTTAGTGTTTGTACCTTGTTTCCATGATAACTAAGGAGAAACAAGCAAAAATCACGCAGAGTTCAAGATTTGTGCGGTTTCTGGCTTTTTATCCACATTAAAATATTCAGTCTGGAACCACAGGGCATGGAAAGGGACCCAAAACCCATTCCAAGCCCCAGAGCTACAGGCCATAGCCAGGAGCAATATCAACTGCTAGGGAGGTCCCTTTTCTGACTTGAACCACCTCTTCTCTGCACCAGCCAGGACAGTCAGCTTGGGATTTTTCACTCCTCCTTTTCTTCCTACCCTCCATTGTTTTGGCTGCCTGCTGATTTACATTTTCAGTGACAATCAAATCCCCATCAGAGCCACTGTTCCCAGAGAGCAGGCTGCGGTGGGGAATATTCTTTCCCAGCAATTTGCCTGGCATGAGATGGGTGAGCACCAGCATGCATGGGCAGCCGGCCCATGACCAGCATCCCTGCTGCTTGCTCCAACACGGGTTTCCCCTCCATCGCTCCAGGTCCCACCAGGCTGGTCTGTACCATGCACAACAGAAAACAAAACAGGGTCTGGCAAAACAAAACAAAAAAGTGTCTGGCAGCTCAGTCAGCAGCATCCTCCTCAACAAGCCCAGCCTATCACATTTTGGATGGAGCATTTTGAGATCTGCAGTGACCCTATAACATGCCTCAGCACCTTGCCAGCTTCTCTTCCCACCCAAAGCAAGCTGCTCCACGAAGCCAGGAGGAGATGCCAGCATACCATGAAGCCAATTTCATCTTGTTTTTAATAAGGTGCTTGTTATTACTACAATCTGCCTCAAGGAATGGCTCTGATTCCTCCACAGGTGCTGGGAGCCAGGCATCCTCCAAGCAGCATGGCCATGGGAGCCCACCTGGGGCCATCAAGGTCTCAGAACAGCCCCCAAAGCATCTCTGCTCCCCACATCCAGGCCACCTTATTGACCATGCCATTCTTCCACAATTTGTTTTTCCTTTAATTATATCAGTGGTTTCCAACAGAAAAGCAAACAAGTATTTCTTCCTGAGAAGTTTTTCCACACTGCACATGGCACCGGTAGCTCCAGTTTCTCTCCTCCAGCCCCAGAACCCACTTCAGCCCTCCAAACCATCACCACCCTTAAAACACAGGACCTTCCCTATTAGCCCTCTTCATCCTCTGCCTCATTACCCCATCATCCAGCCATCAAGCTGCGCTTTGTGTTTGCCTCAAAACAGGCAGAAATTCAATTTATTTGATCCTCAAGCTCGAGGTGCAATTTCTCAACTGCTGGAGACAAAGATTCATCCCTTGCCAAAAAAAGCTACAACGCCTTGTAGCAGCATCCACCAGCAGCAAAGGGTTGTTTTTTTTTCTGAATGGGAAGGAAATAAAAACAAGCTTAAGTTATTTCTGCAAAGGGCGGGTAAAGGGGGGAGTAATACCTTTTCCTGCTCTTGGCACACTGCTTTGATCTTTACTTTGTAGTTACCATAGTGACAAATAAAAAAGGCATAGGTGGAATAAATTGCTGAACGTTGATGATGTCCTATATATGTTTCTCCAGCACTCACAAAGAAAACATCGCCCAGCTGTTGCAATGAATGCTTAGCTTCCATGTAGGGCTCCCAGGGAGTATTTACACTATGCCTTACCTTAAGTGGTATTCAGGCATGTCTCAGACACCTAAAAGCTCCATCGCTGGTGTTCCATGGTCTGGAAGGAGGTAGAGGGTTTGGCTTGTCTGCAAAATGAAGTGGTAATATTGCAATGTGGTGATGGATCATTGTCATCATCCTCATATGGGACTCGAGTGTTGAGGGTGAAGCAGCAGTAAAAAGAATACAAAACACCAGAGGAAAAGAACAGGGAGGCAGCCTGCAGCTGATGGTCAATGCAAGAATGTCTCCATCACCCAAGAAACCTTTTTTTTCCGCTGCTCTGAGGTCTGCACTAACACAGCATCAGGCTAAAAAACCGCAAAGAAATGTACAAAGCCATTTTTACTGAAAAATTCTTTCCTGGATTCCTTTGTTTTTCCCCTGGTTCATTCACCCTGAGGACCAAGCTTTAGGACAGAAAGTTGCTGCCAGTTCCAAAACATCCAGAAACTTCAGGGATTCCCATTTCTCCTAGAAACCACCCCAAAACCCTACTGCCCAAGCCAGTTGCTTCTGGTTAAATAAGATTTAGCAGTCCAGAAAACCTTTGTTCTGGCCACTTGCAGAGCCTTCCCCCAACCAACCTCCACCAGCGCCTTAATACTTCTTTTTATACTAAAACAATAATATAACAAAATTGTAAATTACTAATTTTTATGTCCCCGTTGGTGGAGAAGCCCAAATATTTGCAGGGTCCTGAGCCTGCATAAAGGTGCAGAGCGAACGGTGATGATGCCAGCCTCCATTACACATACATGGAATAAAATATAATAAAAAACAGAAAAGCAGGGCCAGTGTCAGCACAGTGGAGATCTGAGCACTGAAAAAGAGCCAGGGCAAGGAGTTCCCACCTGGAGGTATGAGGCAAAGGCACCATGGGTCATTGCACCCATCTGGCAGGCAGGGAGGGAGGAAAAACAAAAACCCAAACAGACACCTCTTTGCAAAGTCCCAGAGAAAGACCATAGGAGATTCCAACCGCTCCTAAGAGCCCATCAAATCCTTTCAACTCAAGAACCCACAAGGATGAAGCTGGGCTTAAGAGATGCAACCAGCCTCGGGCTTTGCCAGCCCCTGCCTTGCTTCGATGCTGTTGACACACAGCTCTTAAGTCAATCCGTGCACGACTAATACGCTACATCTGCTGTGTATTTTGCTCAGCATTTGTTTGCTTTAGTTCTTTTGAATCTCTTCCTGCGCTCCCCGGTAAGCTCTAATGATGTGAGGCGGCTGCTGTTGTTGCACCATTACGCCGCGATAATCTTTGGACAATTATTTGCTGGATTCACCCTGTTGCTGGATGAAATGGTGCTTTTGCCAGCTGTCAGTTATATATTTCTCTGAGCTGAAGCCAGACCGTGGGGAACTATCCTGGCAGTAAATTAAGAGTTGCCAATGCCAGGAACATCCTAAAGAAGCATCTCTGGTTTCAGATTAAGCGTGGGTTGGGTGAGGTCGTCTCCCGGGGCAATAGGTGATGTCTATGGGTGATGGGAGAGTCTGCACCCAAAGTAGAGGTTAAATGAATCCCAGGTGTTTGCACGCTTGGTTCCTAAAGACACCATTTCTTCTTCAAATATCATTCCCAATTTTATTTTCACTTAACTCCTAGAAAAAACAAGTCTCAGATAAACAAGCTAAGCCAAAATCAAGAAGAGGCACCGGGAGGTCACTGGTTGACTCCTCACTATAATATTTGCTACAAAGGTCACAATTCCCTGGCCCCTCTAGTCCATGCACTACCACCCCAACACACATACTCCTGGGCCTCCCCAGATGGAGGAGACAGACCATAAATCCAAAGCAAATCATCGCAGCAGAGGAGAAAACCCATGCAGATGGTATGTTGGAGGGTCTGACCTCTGAGTCAAGCTCATGGTGGTGGTGGTGAAATTATCCAGCAAAGTTCCAAGCAGAGCTTTGCAGGAGAAGAAGGGATGCTTCTGTAACAGGGAGAGCTGGGGAGATGGCTCAGGCCCCTGCATTTAAGGCTTTTAGTCACAAAGACACACAAAAGAGGGAGGTTTTTTCATGGTTATTATTTCAAAACAAACCCTCAGAAACTAATTTGACTTGGGGGATCCTCCTAGAACATCACAGAGGTAACTTGCTTGCAGATCAAAACAGCTGGTATTTTACATGGAGCTTTCATCTTCCTTCGCTGCCTCTGATGTTCCTGTAATTAGAGACAAAGGTCCTTTGTCTCCAGCTAAACCTCCCCTTTCCCTCTCTCCCTTCCAGAAGATAGTGACTCTGATTTTTGATGACCAGCCTTTTTTCTTTTTTTTCCTCCCCACCTCCCCCTCCCTTTTCTTTTTTTTTTTAACAAGCTTGCTCCTGCGTGCCCCATTAGCCTGGTTTCGAGTCATTACGGGTTTGTTTGCAGCATCTTCTTCCCTGTATCATTAATGTTGTTGCTCATCAGGTCTCCAGTGCCTCTCACCCAGCCCATCCATCAGCATGCTCAGGGCTCAGTGGGTTTCTAACCAACTGCTCCTGTTTAAGTATTGTCCAACCAGGCTGGGAGCAAGCATAGGCATCATTAGAACCTGAGCTCCCCCCCTCTCCCTCCTCCTATCCTCTTTTAAATGGGGTTTTACCCTCCACTTCTTATCACCTGGTCAGAAATGAGAAAGGAGGCACCTCTCATGCAACTATGTTGCCCTAGGACACATATTAATGGGTTACAGAGAAAACCAGCTGCTTACATCTGTTCTCCCATTACCTTCCCATCAATGATGCATGAACCCTTCTCCGCAGGTTCCACTTGTCCTTGAAAACCCAAATTAAGACAGGGATTAACAGTCTCACCTGGGAAAGGTCATGTCTGGCACATCAGCAGGCACCGTTGCCGATGTCAAAGACGTTGAGCAAGCTGGTGACGTAGGGACAAAGCTGTAAAGAAACCTTTTTAGTTTCAGCTGTGTCACTCACAGAAGGAATTGTTTCATTCAAATGGGCATTGTGAGCGGGGCCAGCCTGCAAAATGAGATTTCCCAACAGTACGAGGAGGCAGAAAGCCGACCAGCCACCCACCCACCTGCCCTGGCACTGCGTCCTCGTGTCACCACTTCCCATCTCGCCTTTAATCCTTTACATTATTACAACAGGATATGAAATTGCTGGAGGGACGAGAGAAGAGATACCACTGACATTACACCGTTCGCTTTCATTACTTGTGATTAAATGCATCATTCCAATAACCATCTCTGAAGGGGATGGAGAGGTTGTACTCAGCATGGGTCATGATGCTCTCAAAACCTGGCAGCAAGGAGAGATGGGCTAAAAGAAACCAAGCTGGGATGTCTTGCAGAAATACCCAATGGGGTAATAAAATGGGAACCCTGAAGGGGAAGACCAAGTCAGTGGACACTGACCTTCAGATGGTCCAGGAGTTTGGGGAGATTGACCAGAATCCCAGGACTCTGAGGTGATGTACATGGTACCCATGCCTGGTACTTGGTGTTTTCCTTGAACACCCAGTTGCGTGGGTTCGTGGGATTTCCAGGGAGATGGTACCACCTCCATTTTGTGCTTCATGGCTGGCAACGAGCCCTGCTGCCACTGGTACCTCCCTTCCTATTAACACCTATTAGATGGAGAAAAGAAATGAAATACCACAAGATCTGGATATCCTCTGGGCAGCATCAGGACCTGGGTAACAAACCCAGTCTCCGCACAGCATCTGTTCTTTAAATAAAGGCTGGACTGAAGCATCACCTTTATGAGCCTGAAAATAAGCTGCTGCTTTGAACAGCACAGCCGCGAGTCCAAACCCCATGATACCAGGACCTCCTTTTCCCCTGCTTAACTAGGGATCTCCACAATAGGGATCAAAATCTGGAAGAGCCCAAAAGCTCAGGAGATGACAGAGTATCCTTTGCACACCCTGCAAGCAAGTGCAAGCTTTGTTTCCTCATTAAGAAAGGATAATGGAGGAATTAGAGGGGAGAAAAATTACCAGGGAACAGCAGAAAATGCCCAGTATATTACAACCACCAAGAAGCCTTGTTACTGTGATGTGTACAATCGGCATTTGGTCCTGTCCTGTCTCCAGCAGGATGAGCAAAAGCTGGTGAGAAACAGGGAGTAAAAGACTGTTTACTGGTTGGCACAGCTGCCTTGCTACAAAAGGAGAAACACAGTGGCAAGTTTCAGAGCAGCAGGAGTTAAAATATTCGCCTCATCTGTCAGCACCATCCAGTCTCCTATGAAGTTCAGGAAGAAAAAGAAAGAGGGAAAAAAAAAAAAAATCCTGACAACATCAAATTAAAATCGGCAGCCATCCTTTTCTCCCATTACTTTAAAACACGAGCTCAGGCAGCATCCTGCTTGCAGGGAAAATCAAAGTGATTTTATTCGCCTGCAAAACAGATGCTTGAGGGTCCGTCACATCAGTGGGGGGATGTGGCCACAGTGGTACCCTTTGGTTGAGGCACCCTCACACAACATATCGAATGAGCATCACCATCAGCTGCCTCCATCCGTGGTTAAATCAAGCCCAGTTATGACAGGTGCAATTTTTATATCGCTGTTTGGCTTTTATTGCCATCGTAAACGGTCCAGCTGGCATCAGGCTGGCGGTGGTTCATATCGAGAGGTGCACAGAGAGAAATAAAAGAAGGAGAAGGGTTTTTTTTTCTTTCATGCTGTGCCTGAAATCCCTCCCTGCGTGGCTCAAACGGACCCCAGAGCCAAGGCTGGAGAGGGGAGAAACCAAAACTTCATGGGAGAAGATGATCTCCCACATCTGCTGTTTGACCTCCATCAGCCATGCCAAGGAGTTTGCATCATCCCCCATGGCTGGGTCAGGAGAACAGGGATGAGACGATTTGCCTAATGAGGGTCTGTAGCTGACAGCCTTTGCATTTCATCCATCAAACCAAATTGGGTGGGATGGAAAGAGGTCCAGAGCTTGTCACCAGGAGATGGCTTGTGCCACCCAGCCAGGTATAATGCATGGGAATGAGCATCCTCAAAGGCAACATTTTAGGTAAATACTTCACCACAGAGCCCAAAGGATAAATCCTGCCTGTGGCTGATGTTATTTTAGCATTTCTTGCTCTCACTTGCCTGAACTACAGCCCCTGGAGCTCAAATCCAGGGACCAGATTCTGCTTGTTGCTCATTGCTCAGGACAGAGTCAAGAGCCAGTATCTAAGCCAAAACTCCCCCCTCCCCAGGTTACTACCGAGCTCTTCAAATATATCAAGTTAATTATCATCCCACCCAGAAAATCCAGAAACAGACGAGGATCACAGAATCATTTAGGTTGGAAAAGACCTTTAAGATTATTGAGTCCAGCCATTAACCCAGCACTGCCAGGGCACCACTAAACCATGGCCCTCAGCACCACATCTCCACAGCTTGGAAACCCCTCCAGGGATGGGGACTCCACCACTGCCCTAGGCAGCCTGGGCCAGGCCTTGACAACCCTTGCAGAGAAGAAATTGTTCCTCGTGTCCAACCTAAACTTCCCCTTCTCCAATTTGAGGCTGTTTCCTCTTGTCCTTGTGCTTGTTCCTTGGGAGAAGAGACCAACTAAGTCTAAGTAGAACTCCTTCAGGAGTTCCTTCTTGAGGAATGTCTAGCCTTCCTGGGGACCCCTGTGCCCTTCAGGACAGCCTCCCAAAAGAAAGTCTGCCCTCTGGAAGCCCAAGGTGGCAGCTCTGCTGACCTCCCTCCTTACTTCTCCAAGAATCTTAAATTCTATCATTCCACTATCACTATGATCAAGACAGCCCCCAACCAACACATCACCCACAAGACCTTCTCTGTTCACAGACAACAGCTCCAGAAGGGTTCCAGAGGAGTCAGGATCAGCTGAGAAGCAACTCTAAAAACCCACTTGTCCCACCAGCCTAGAAGAGGACACCTTCTCCTGTAGAATCACCAGGTATGAGAACAGCAGAAGTTTAAGAGCAAAAAGCAAGGGCAGCTCTGTAACCAACTCTGTGACCCACTCCTGCAGCAGGGAGGAACCTGTACCACCCCAATGGGAAATGCTTTGGACTTCAGCCTAGTTTTAAATTAAGAGCTTTTCAATTAACTCAGAGGGCTGGGAAAGGCCAGCCCAGCCCCTCCCCAGCTATTTAGAGCCAGTTCAAGGAAAAAAAATTGATGAAAAAGCACACATAGTGGGAATCACCCTGTTTACCCTCACGATCGCACAGCTCCAAGTAAACCCTCGGAGGAGAATGAAGTGTCTTGGCCGCTGCCGTAGAGCATCATAGCAGCTGGTGTGTGGAAAGAAGGAAGAGATTTACTATCCCTGGTGCTTGTGATTCTCCTTCCCCACCCCCTCTTTTTTGTAATAATAATCG
>WUAM01000323.1:27058763-27080581 GCA_024336885.1 Actenoides hombroni
GCATGATTTGGGGTTGAAGAAACTGTCTCCAACATATATGTCCAACATATGCTGTGGGGCTGCCCCATGCCTCAGTTTCACCACTACCACCACCTATGTGCACAGACGCTGGGGAGATGATGTTGTTGGTGCTGGTCCCAACTGACAACCATCTGCTTTGAGATATCCTCTTCCCTCCGAGCACCTCCAGCCTGGCTAAGCCCTCACCGAGGCTCTTCCTTGGGGGGACACAGATGTCACATCCTATCCTGTTTGTCCTCAACACCCCCAGGCCCGCCTTGGCATGCCAACAGCAGATGGATGTCGGCAGAGCCCCAGCCCTTCACACTGCCAGGGCCATCCCTATTTAACGGGTTATTTGCTTCCCCTTTCTGCTCCACCACATTTCAGCATCTGCAAATATGTCCAGCACATATTTGATATCATTTTTCAGCTCAGTGACAAATATAGCAAAGAGTCGAAGAGCAACACTGATGATCTCTCCATTAACTGGCTTTTAATCCATTTAACGCGAGCTGCACAAAGGCTGGTACGGTGCTGGATTTTTATCAGGCTGGGATGCACGATTAAGTCAAATGCCTCACAGAAGTCGAAGAGCATTAAGTCAAGTTATCTTTATCAGCCGACCTTGCCACTTAATAATAAAGATAGTCTCGAGGTTACTTGGCAAGAGCAGGCCCCAGCTTCACTGCAGGTTTGAGGTGACAATAACCCTCCATCCTGCCTGCTCTGGGATGGAGAATCGTGTGCCGTGCCCTTGACTTCACCCCACAACATACTCCTGTCATTCAGCAGCATCATGAAGAGGATTTAAATTCCCCCTGCAAAAAAGGAGCCTTGGAAAGAGCTCTCTTCCAGTCCCATGGACCGGGGATTGCTGAGCGAGGAGGTCCTGGATGCTGGGAGAGGGCAGCATCCCTGGTGTGAGCCCAGGAAGGGACCAGATCCCCCCTGTCCTCAAAGCCATACATGTTGGGGATGAAGGCAGGTGGCAGATGGGGATAAGAGGATGGCACAGCACTGGTAGGAGCTGCTGGGGATGTCCTGAAAACACCATCCGCTGCTGCCTGGTTGGTTGGGATCTCCAGGGATGGGTAAGAAGGGTACTGGTGAGCACAAAAGGGGTGACTGGGGGTGTGCTACCTTCCCTTCAGCCTCTTCATCTTTGCTGGAGCAAATTGAGGCCATTTCCTATGGAGGATCCCACAGTACCTGCCTGTGAGTCACCAGTTGCCAGTCCCAGTGAGTCACTGCATGGCCAGAGCTGGTAGATGCTGATCTCCAGTGTTGCAAGAGCATCCCCACAAAACCACCAGACCATCCCCACATCCAACTGTGGCTTCTCAAAGGACCTTATTGGCTATAAACTATCCTGACTGACAGGACTCTTCTTCTCCAGGCTTCCCAAACGCCGAGAGCACCAGAACATGGAGAAGGGGAAGGATGAGAGAGAGGACAGGCTGAGGAGGAGAAAGCAGACCTGTCCTGTTGGATGAAGCTGGAAAGGATGAGTGTTCGGACAGCAGATGAGGTCACTTTCCTAACCCAGAAGGGTAAGGGTTTCTGCTCCTCCCTAAGAAAACACCATGAAAACATTTTGTTCTGTGTGGTTTGAAAGCATTAAAATGATGGATAAATCCAGGACAAAAGAGCAAGAGTAAACCCCATGCTCTCTTAATCATATTTCTCCTGCTTCATCCCATCCCTAAAGCATGACTGATACCCTGATGTCCCCAAACCCCCAGGGCAGGGCAAGGACCAAAACTCTTCTTTGCGCTCACCATCTTGGCCCTGCCGTCACTGAGCACCCCCAGATCCCCATAAGGACTTTTTTTTTTTTTGCTGGTTTTGACTTTTTTTGGTTCACTTTTTCGTAAACTCAGTGTGGGGTTTAAGCTCAGTCTGTCAAGAGCAGGAATTAGGGAGGGAAGGCACCAAAGCAGCACTCGCCTCAATGACATTCCTGATCTGCTCAGAAGAATTTGAAGCAGATAAATTCTAATGCCTTGAGGCTGATGGCAACACTCTAAATGATTTGTTTTTTCCCCACTTCCCCTCTTAAATATTCCACTTTAAGGAAAAAAAAAGCATAGGTAAGGAAATCAAAACAGCTCAAATTGCCCACTGATGCTGGGATGGAGCTGCTCAGCTGTGGTGGGATTTACTCTGCTGGGCATCGCCAGGATTGGGCATCAGATTTGGGCATCTCTGTGTTGGGTCGTCTAGGTTACTCTGAGCCCCCTTTTCTAGCTGAGAAAGAGAGACAGCATCAACATTTCACACTGTTATTGGAAAAAAATGGCTTGATTGACATTTCCAAAGTGTTCACACGGTTGGGTGCCTCCACATGCTAAAGAGTGCTCAGTCATTCTACCATGCTTTTGAAGACCATCAACATGCAGCTAATATTGACCTCTGGACCAGCTTTTCATTCTTTCTTCCTCACTAAGCAGATTTTCCTGTTCTCAAGAGCCCACCAGGAACCAGAGAAGATCTCACGCTGATCCTTCAACCCTAGTAACCACAGCTGAGCTTCAGGGTGGATGTCCCCTTGCTTGGTACTGTGAGCAGACCCACCTCAGCAGACAGCTTTAAAACACCTCCTACGTGCTCCTATGGCTTCTGATGGCTCTGGTGCAGATGATGATGGATGGATGGATGGATGGATGGATGGATGGATGGATGGATGGATGGTGGTAGCTTGAAGAGCAGGGATTGAACATGCAGCATCATAGGAGTGTGTTCTGATGTTCTTCAGCTGGATGAGGAAGGAAAGGAGGTATCAGTGAAGGTCTTTATCTACCTCTACATGAAGTAGGTAACAGCATGGATAGTTATTTCAGGGAACAACCCAAAAACTTAAGGAAAAGAAATATATCTTTGGGTTGATGTGAAACAGAAACCTTTGCAGAAAGTTCAGCAAAATCAAAGAGAAAAAAAAAATGGGTTGAGGACATGCAGAGATCTTTTCCTTGCCTCAGGACAAAGTGTGTTTCTTTGCCCCAACACAGCATGTGCTATTCCAGGCTTTTATATCCTCTATTTAGATCCCTTTTTAAATTAAAAGAAAAAATAAAATAATAATTTAAATGGCAAAAGTCAAACCGGTTGTTTTTTGAAATTAGCAGTGTGCCAGGATGCCCAAAGCAAAATATTCCATTAAAAAGGAAACAAAAAGGGAAGATTAAAGATCTTGGAAGTTCCTCCTTCAATTCCCCCAAGGACAAAGTTGGGCCAATGCTCTTGACACCCCTGAAACACCAATGCCCACGTGTTGTACTCATGGAAAAAGCTGCATGGATGGCCCCATACAGGTTTTTCTGAGCATCCATCCCTGGAGTCGGATCACCATCAGGATGGACACCCAAGCAATTCCCAGATCCTGTTCCTTGGTCCATATACTTCTTCTAAACGGTGCCACCTCCATCCAAGCTGAAGTTTGCACGGTTGTCATGGTGAGTGATGTAAAGGATACTCACCAGTGCATCATGTCTGCTTGGTTTTGGGGTAAATGTGGAGGAAGTGTCTGCTCTGGAGCAGGGAGAGACTCCTCCATGCCCCAGATCTGGCAGCTGGGAGGGACCTTACTCTTCACAAGGACAACATCTGCATCTTGCTGTCTCCCTTATTTATCAGCAAGTTTACTTGGGAAAATCTAATCACCATTTTGCAGTTAATCCCCCTAACAAACCCTTACAAATCCCTTCATCCAGAAGTTTATTAATATTAGCTCCTCTCGAGCAGAAGTGAGTTAAGTGCCTTTACCTCCCTTTCGCCTTTTTGTTCCTCTTCTCCTTGCTGCTGTTAGCAGGAGCAATTCAATTAAGGAACAAATGACTTCCCAATAAAAATCTTTCCTTGCCGTCTCCCTCCTTTCACTCAAGGACTAATAATGTTTAATTGGGGAAATGAGCTCAGCTGGTGGTGCTGGTGGGGGCGAGGACAAGCCCCAGAAAACACAGCCCCCCCACGGGCTTTGAGCATGGGGCAGAAAGGTATAACTCGTCCCAGGGAAGGGGGATACTTGGCTGGGAACCCCCAGAGCCCCATGATTTGACAAGGGAAGGTCTTCCCAGCTCCAAAGTGTCTGTCCCAGGGACCAGTTGATGCCATCCTGCTTGGTCATGGAGAAGAGAACCCTCGAAGGTTGCACCAAACTGGGACTGCAGATGGCAAATAATGCTCTTCAGCTGCCCAGCAACTCACTGGTGTTAAAGAGAGCCCTGAGATTTCCTCTATCTTGATGCAAAACCATGTACATCTCAGCAGACATTGCTGCAAGTCCACCAGGACACAGGTCTGAACCTGGCACCAGCTGAGCTGGCTGCAGTGAAGGACTCAGTACCCACATCCAGCACTGCACAACTGGGGAGAGGGGGTAAAACCAGCAACAAGTCTTGAAAACAGGACAGCAAGCTGCGAGTGTCGCTTGCACCCTGCATGCAAAAGTACAAGCCCCTTCCATAGGGGTCCCTCAGCAGTCCAAGCCTGCCTCTGCTGACTCCATCTCCAAGCATCATGCTGCCGCAGGCACAGTCCCCGCTGAGCAGCATGGGAAGAGGAGTCTCCACTGGCCCAGGGTGCAGTGCTGTCCATCAGCTCAGCTCCACCGCAAAGGCCACGGCATTTCCTGGCTGTCAGAAAGGATTTTTCAGTACTGCACACTCCCCCCTCCACCTCCTGCAGTGACAGAGCGGTTCTTCTCTCCAACCTGGGGTTAGCATGGGAAAGGAGGTTGCAGCTTTCTGTCCAACCCAGGCTCTGTCCATGTGTTTGGCTTGTACTCTTCTGCATCAGCAGGATGCTATGGACCAGAGATGCTCAGCTGTGAGCTGACATATCACCTACAAGGAGAAGACACATGTGAGCAGGGACAAAGAGCAGATTTGGGACACAGAAAATGCATCAGCTGGCTTGGGGAGACACATCAAACACCAGCCCCCCTGATATATGCCCATCATCTCCTCAGACCTCCTGCTGAAGGTGTTGGGCAGCAAGATCCACTGAACTTCCTCCCTTTGGAGGTGCCCCCACTCATTGGCCAAGCTCTGCCTCTGCTATCCCTGCTCCAACTGATACCTGAGAGGCTGTACCACACCTTCAGCTGGACTGAAACTCTTTAATGAGGATCTGATGGGAGAAAAAGTCATGGTGTGCTCTGAGGTGATATCTTGACATGGTTCATTCACACTTCAATGTGCCGTTGTGGCCAGGAATGTAAATGGTCTCCTGAGCTACGTTCAGAAGAGTGTGGCCAGCAAGTTGATACAGGTTCTCCTCTCCTTTTACTCTGCCCTAGTGAGGCCACAACTGGAGTATTATGTCCAGTTCTGGGCTCAGCAGTTCAAGAGAGACAACGAACTACTAGAGAGAGTCCAGCAGAGGCTGCAAAGATGCTGAGGAGACTGGAGCATCTCTGTGCTAAGGAAAGGCCGAGAACCCTGGGGCTGTTCAGCTGGAGAAGAGAAGCCTGAAAGGGGATCTGATCAATGCTGATCAATAGCTAAAGGGCCCCTCATCACCAGGACCTGCACCTGGGTCTTCTCCAGCCCCATGTTTCTTATGGACTTCTACGTTTGGACCCTAGAGTTACCCACACACAGAGGGGCCCTATCTTTATCCCATGAGGGTGATCACATCCAGCCTGTGCTCCCAGCAAGTTGGTAGCCACCTTAACATGATTGAGGTGACGGAGCAGCAAGTGTGTTTGTCCAAGCACATCTGCACGGGGGTCATCACCTGAAGAACATCAAAAGCTCAAGACTAATACATCAACAAGCATTCAGTGGCATTCTTAGAGTGGACAGGAAAGGGACTGTCTCCTCTTCTGAAGCTCAAAACAGTGAAAAAGTCTCAGGAATGCAGCTCTCTGCATCAACATTTTCTTCTCCCATGTAAGGGAAAGATGCCAAGCTGCTCCACAGGGCATGTAATACAGCCAACAGCTCCCCTTTGCCCCTCCCTGTGCTTCACTGAAGGGATGGCTGCTCATTAGTGAGTGGCACTAATTAAAAGGAATGAACCTAATTTGCAATTGCAGAGTGAGCAGCCTCTACCTGCTCCTCTTTGCACTATCCAGGGGAATATTCAGCTGCTTGACCATGCTGAGGGCAGTAACTGCTGGACACAAGCATGTTCCACCCAGGATGAGGAAGCTCCTCTAGGGAACACAGGTATTTGCAGATGCAGATCACAGGAATTTCAGCAATCGTCAGAATTATTTTTTTTTTAATGACACAGTCACAGAAAAAGCACAGTTGAAAGTCTTCCCAAACCTTGACGTGCCTGCCTTTGATTTCTTAAAAAAAAATGAAGTTTCCACAAATAAATTAATTTCTTTTTATGGAGGAGGTTCTTGTCAGGTCCTCTGACACCTGCTGACCCAAAATGGAAACTTTAAAAAAATATTTTTTTCCCCACCCTAAAAAGAATTCAGTTCACATTGACCCAAATTTGGAGCCTTCTTATTCTTAGCTTTGACTCTGGACAGTAAATGGAAGAAGCAGCCACTCTCCCATCACCAGGGGACACCCAACTGATGCTATCAAGCATTATGAGAACAGCAACATTAGAAAACATTCAGGTGGAATCAGTAACTCCTGCCTACAAAGGAAGCTGGAAGGAGAGTTGGTGGCTTGCAAACAGCAAGCCAAGAGCATGAAGATGCTCTTCCTATGTTTCAAAACTCATTTCGTGCTTTTAGCATGTCCTGGCACAGGGATGCTGGAGGCTGTATCTAGATGATGATGGTCAAAAGCCCCTCAAAACCTCCTCTCATGGGCTCATGGGAGCTAGTGAATTCCATTTTGTTCTCCAGAGCATCCTGCAGCAAGAAGTCCCATGAGTGAGTGCCCCATTGCAATGAAATGGAATTTAAAAAATCATGTGATTTGGGGGTTTTGAATTGAGTAGAAGAATTTAACCAAGATCTGTAGGACAAGCTTGGCCTTGGATCTGCCAGGATGCTCAGCAAGACCTTGGCTTGCAGATGCAAACGGAGGAGGAGAGGTCTGAGCCACCAGCAGTTCCTTGAAGCTCTAGATTTCACCTTTAATATATTTCAGCACATGATTCAAGCACATTATCTGCATGAAATGCTGCATTAGCATCAAAATGAGGGCAGTTCTGTTCAATATACTAAAGTGTCTCTGATGGGTTTGAAGGTAGCTTAGCCGAGAGAGGCATTAAGGAAGTAAATGCCACATTTGTATTCAAAAGAGCTTTCTTTTTTTTTTTCTTTTTTTTTCTTTTTTTTTCATTTAAAGCCATTGATGTAAGAAGTGGTGCTTAAGACAAGCTTATAAAAGCAAGAGCACATCTCTGCTATGAGACAAAAAAAGCTGTGTTTATGGTGAATGGTAAAGGAAAGCAAATAGCCCATTTAGAAAATATATTTCTTGGGGGTTTTGGCACATCAGCTGGAGAATTGAAGGGCTGGCAGGGACGGGGCCTTCTCTGCAAGAGACATTTTCTTCCCCAATATCTCCCATGATGCCTTTTTTCAGTGTGAGCCTGGAATTAAAAATGGCTTTTCCAGGCTGGCCACCTCCACCATCCTTTTCCCTGGATAAAAAAAAAATTTAAAAAGGAGATTTATTGACCCAACTGCCTGGCGAACACCCAGTTTACCTTTTTCTGCTAAATTTCCAGTAAAAAAAGTTGGCCTGGTTAGGCATTTCAATTTTTTATTTTTAATTAGGATGGCTTTCTGCTTGACAAAGCAGCTTCAAACTTTTCATTTGAGCATCAAAACAAAAACAGCACCGACATACCCACCAGGACAATTTCTATGGTCTAGTTCACCAAGTGTTTTTAAAAGCATGGTAATTCTGCTTCAAGGTATTCTTTATATCTTTATGCCATTAAAATAATTAAAAAAAAAAAGTCTATTTTATAGTCAGCTCTGAGGAAAGCAGTTTTCCCCAAAATCAGGCTCTACACCACAGTCCTGTGTAGACCACAATGAATTTTTACTCTCTCTTAATGCTGGCCAACAAGTATTTTAGCTAGAACAGCAGGATTTCTGCTGAACTGAGGGGAATCAAACTGGTTTAGCTTCATTATCTGAAGAAAACAGAAACTGCCCTGAAAGCTCAGGGAGAGCATTAACTGGCTTCATCCATCTTTGCCACCTCCGAGGGCAATTAATAATCCTGTGTCTTTCCAGGTGGAGAAAGCGAGGGGTTAAATTAATTGCTTCTGACCACTTAATGAGTCAGGGAGAGACCCTGTAAAGCTTCTCTCCACTGCTTGCAAATCAGCCTGGGGATAAAAAATAGACTTTTCTTGGCCGAGGTGCATCGTTCACAGAAATATTTATGTCTCTGAGCTAGCATGGGTGTCATCACCCCCAAGACGTGGGGCTGTCGGAGGTCATCACCCTGTGAAATTCAACCATGTGTGGCTTCCTCGGCCTTTGGGGTGAATTAAATGAATCAGAATATTTGTTCCAAGGGGAGCTGCAAGCAGCACAGCTGGGGAAATCTACTTCCTCACAGACACCATGACATTTTGGGGTTGCCCAGCCTCTCAGAGCCTGGTTACACACCAGGACCTTCAATGACCACGCTGCTGACCTGTCACTGATGTCATCCCTCCCTGGAGAGACATACCAAGGGGAAAACACACTGGGGAAAAAGCTGGACATCTTGCAAGTCTTAATAAATTAAGGGCCCCTTCCTGCCAACAACATGAAATCACAGCCCAGAGATGGTCGCTTTTATTCTTCAGATTTTTTACTTGCATCATGCTCTTCCTCCATCACCCAACAAAGCAAAACTGAGCATCTTGGGGACATGCCAGCTCCCTCATATATCCCCCAGAAGACATGCAGCCCATGGAGCATCCCCCAAGACCCTGGAACATCCCCAGCCTATCCAGGAGGATGTGGCAGTTGGCTGGAGAAGCATCCCCTAATTTGGGGGGCAGACCCTGCTCCCAACCCAGGTATCTCCCACTCCCAACTTTCCCACCACAGGTCTTTTTCCTCACTCCTCCCCACAGTGGGCTGTCACATCACAGAAGAAGGGAAGGAAACAATGTGGAGGAAATTGATAAGCATGGCTTGAAATCCAGAGAAAAGGAACATTTGCTTGGGAGAAGCTGTGATTAGATCCGTGTGTGTGTGTCCTTTGCCAGCACTCCTAAAAATAGAGCTTGGCTGCACAGACTGTCACACGCATGCAGACATGCTCTTACTGAAGCTATATTTACCGGTCTCAGAGACAGCCAGATTCCCATATACGAGCTGTATATCCCCTCCAGAACTGGCACATGGGGTTCATGTGGCCAAGAAAGGAACACAGCGATGGTGAAGGACTTCCCTGAGCATCCCCAGGAGCTTGGAGGCACAGGGATAAATGGGGTGGTGAGCACAAGAAGGGGGAAATTAATTTCTGGAAGGTCCTTAAGACCATCTAGAAACTCTAAGGTCTCAATTTGGAGACATGCATATAGAACAAACATCAGAGGCCACTCAGGTGGCCAGCAGACTCTTGGTCCTAACCCTCTGTGTAGCCCCCAAAAGACATACTTATCTCTATCTCATCTTCCCATATCTCCCCAAAAGCAAACTCTCATGGACCAGTCCTCTAGGCCTGGTATCTGGACAGCACAAATATCTACAGCTATGGGCTGAAGAAGGTTCACAATAAGCTCCAGCACTCCTCCAATTCATGAGACCACTTCTCAGTGCCATCAGCCGCTATGCTGCATTCATGGGTCTGGGCATGAATAGGTTGGGAAGGAGGAAGTTCCCACAGCTGCTTACTGGAGAAAGAAAAACTGGAGCATGACCTACATCGCCTGCTGGAAACCAGCTCCTCCACCTCCTGCCAGGCTTGTTAGCCACTCGTGATAAAGTGGAGACTGTGTAAAGGGACAAAATTGAGGCATTTTAGTCACATTCATGAGATTTCTGAAAAGGCTATTTGAAGACCGAGGTATTATTATCTACATATGTCTTCCCAGAGGTTGCATGCAATTAGCATTATTCAGAGATGTGCAATTGGCATTATCCAGAGATATGTATTTTGGGGTAGAAATAATTGTTTTCCTTCCCAGAGAAGTTGTTTTCTGCACAGTTTTCTCAGTTCTGAGTGGTTTTTTCCAATTGGAAATTGGAAAAGTGCCATTTGCCCCAGCTCACCTCTGAAAATGGAGCAACCAGTAGCAAAGGATGGTTCTGAGACAGCAGCTTTTGTTTAATGGGTGAATTTTGGACAGGTTTGAAGTGCCTACAGATGCAACAGGCACCTAAGTAGCAAACTAAGCCAATTCCACCTGTAGCAGCATTCCCTGGTGACCAACACCACATCCCCAGCAGCTCTGCTCCCCGTCTTGCCCAGCACAGAGCATCTGCCCCAGTCCTGTGTTTTCTCCAGGAAAATAAGTCATCTCCAGATCAAGAGCCCAAGTCATGGCTTTGGTTGCAACCGTCCCTTCTGATGCCTGGGAGTGATGCTTGGATGGACCCAGGCTGCAGAAGGGTCCCCATGTGGGAAGCAAGGGACAGTAGCTCCAAAAGTGGGTTCATTTTCATCACCTCTTTGATCCTCCCCTGCACAGAGAGCAGCAGATGCCTTCTGGGACTTGTCTTCATTTTTCAGCTCAAACATCCTCTGTTTATTCAGCTGGCTGTAATATCACCTTGTGAAATGTCATCAACAGAGGGTGAGAGGTGAGCTCCATCCCATTATTGAAATGAAGAAGCACAGGGTGTCTTGCTCAGAGCAGAAGAGGCTCTCCAATGGAGAAGGATCGATTAGGTTTACTGTGCTAACAGCCACAGGTTTTGATCACAAGCTGCAGCACCCTAAATTGTGCCAATAAACACTTAAAACCTAGCTTTGGTTTAGCTCAGTGAAGCTCAGAGCTTTATATAAAGAGGTATTTTATAAATCAGGAATTTGAGGGTCATGTAGTGAGGACAGCTCCATAAATCCAGTCCCTTTTCACTCTCTAGCTTTAAGTTTCAAAGCCCAGGCAAGGGCAAGTTCTAGACCTAACCAGACACTCTCAGCATAACTTTACTACCTGCAGGAGTTGTCCTCTATATGAGGACTCCAGGCAATCATTCACTCACATACTCACATCCACATTGTAAACACCAGCAGATAGGTCCTTTCTCCATTGCTGACAGTTTGGTCACCATAGCCGTGGGGTCCTTTGAACTGAATCCAAATGGTCTCTGGAAATATTAGCACTTTCAGGAGAAGATTAAATCCAGCAAGTTTTCACAGAGATCTTTAGGCAAGATGAAGGGTGATAGGTGCCTGACTTGAAATTGCTTGAAGGCACCCTGATGTGGCAGAGGAGCTGATTTAAGATGGGACATCCTCCTGGGAGGCAGGTTAACTTAATGAAAAAACAGAGAGAGACTGCACCACAAAGGTAGATATGGGCTGATGGTCAAGCCAAGAGTGGACCCCTGAGCTCACCAAGAGCAGACAGGCATCACTGCACATCCAGCCCAGCTTCTCAGCTCAAATGGACCACAAAGGCCACCACACAGTCCTGCACTTTCTTCCAGAAAGAGCCAAGCCCTGCAAAACCATCATTTGTCACCAATGTCACTTGCTCCAGGGCATCCCATGCCATGTGGCTCCATACTGGGCCTTTCTCCAGTGTCACTCCCTGTTCTCCCTTGCTGCAACTGAGGACCTTTACAAATAATGTTCCACTCCGATGTTTGAACAAGTTGGCTTCCTTGATGCCAAGGGGGAGGGTGGCAGATGAAAGGGTTGAGGAGCTGCATGGAAAACACCTGCCCATTGCCCAGAAATGCTTATAAAAAGCAAAGGGGATGCCTGGTGCTCTAAAAATATCCAAAATCAGGAAACCTGACATTGCTTCCATCTTCTATTGCAACCAGCACCAGATTCCAAAACATTGTGGCAGCCCAGAGAGCAGTGCCAAAGACCCCAGAGCCTCACATTAAGGGAATGAAGACTTTCCAACAGCTGGCAGCCCAGAATGAAGGGTTAGTTGCAGTGGACAGACGCCAGAGGCAAACATCAGGATGAGCTCACCTATGCTGCAAGAGGAACTGTTCACTCACCGGCAGCTCCTGGCTGCACACAGATGGCTCTGCACCATCCTCAGGGCTGTTAAACCCCTTCATTTCCCCAGCAAGAGCATCACTTAAGCACAAAGCAACTGGCAAAGCCATAAGTGGGCTCTGGAGTTAATGCACAAATTATATTTCAAAAGCACTTCTCTCCAGCGCTGGCTCCACAACACAGGGAAATTGGTGTAATAAAAAGACACCCTCTCCAAGAGGGAAAAGCAGCAAAAGGGACAGGAGGGAGCAGGGACCTCGCTGTGAGGCCAGCAGCACGGCAGCCCTTTGGGATGGGATTATGCAGCACCCCTCACCTCTGAGGACAAGGCAATGCTTCCACGGGCATCCACCTGGGAAAGGGCTTTCCCAGCGTGATTGCTGAGACCTGAAGATGCAAAACTCTGGACAAGGAGCCAAGGCTAAGCAAGCTATGCTATAAAAAAAAAATAAATTACAGGGTGTGAGTCCTGTCTCTCTACCAAAATCCACCTCCAGCACACAGTGACCACACCTTCCTCTTCAGCAGCTTGCTCTGGAGTCCTCAGCACAGGAGAGACAGGGACCTCTTGGAGCAGGGCCAGAGGAGGCCACAGCAATGATGGGAGGGCTGGAACCCCTCTGCTAGAAGGCCAGGCTGAGAGAGGTGGGGTTGTTCAGCCTGGAGAAGAGAAGGCTCCAGGGAAACCTCCTTGTGGCCCTTCAGGA
Organism: Actenoides hombroni; assembly: GCA_024336885.1. Lineage (NCBI taxonomy): Eukaryota > Metazoa > Chordata > Aves > Coraciiformes > Alcedinidae > Actenoides > Actenoides hombroni. The sequence continues at coordinate 27,071,530 of WUAM01000323.1, forward strand.
CTTCAAGGGGCCTGTCAGAAAGATGGAGACCGACTTTTTAGCAGGGCCTGTTGAGACAGGACAAGGGGTGATGGGTTTAAACGAATAGAGGGAGATTAAGACCAGAGAGAAGGAAGAATTTTTTGGTGCTGAGGGTGGTGAGATCCTGGCCCAGGTTGCCCAGAGAGGTGGTCAATGCCCTTCCATTGTCAAACTTACATTCCACCACTGCCCTTCCAATGGTCAAGCCACTCCAGGTCAGGTTGGCCAGGGCTCTGAGCAACCTGCTCTAGTTGCAGATGTCCCTGGTCAGTGTAGGGGGATTGGACTAGATGACCTGAAAAGGTCCCTTCTAACCCAAACCATTCTGTGATTCTACAATTCTCTGATCTTTCTGTTGTGACTTTCTGGACCTGAGGGTAAGCATCTGATGTTGCAGGTCATCCTTAAGGCTCTACAGTCAGACAGAGCACCTGCAGTCAGGGGCAAACCAACACCAACCCCAGGCTCACTGAGTCCAAGAGAAGAAAAGCTGCTGCTGGGCTCTTCATGCTGAATCCAGGCACTCCAAAGCAGGGTTGCCCCTATAAGACCTTTATAAATGAGCAATAGGAAAATGATTATCCATGCAAATTATTAGAAGAGTAATTTCCAAGAGCAGAGTGCACTGCAAGGAACACTCAGCATCCACTTTTCACAACAAACCTGCCTGACCCCCATGGGTCAAGGCAGGGCTAGTAGAACCCAGATAAATACTGCAGGACTTCACCCATGGGGAAATCCCTGGTGAAGAAAGTCACCACAGAGCTCAAACACATATTAATGAGGTCCTGAAAAAAGTTTCAAGGATCTGGGTTGCCTACCTCTGATAAAAGCCAAGGGCATTTAAAAAAAATAAATTAAAAAAAAAAAATATTTGCAATGGAAGAGGGAAAATTCAAAGCTGCTTTAATTTCATGGTGGATCCTCCACCCAGCTCATGGTTCCAAGCTTGCTAGTTGTCATCCAATTCTTCCCTGACAGCAGGATCGCTAATTTTGCACATCCCAAAATAATATTTGCCAAGCAGCACTCCTTGCTATTAAAACAATATCGGGCACTAAAAATACACAGCTCCTGGGGGAATCCTGTCTGCCCAAGACAACAAACTATTTAAGACACATCAAGGAGGAGCTTCTTTCTAATTAAATGCAAAGCAGGTCCATGCTCTGTGACGGGGAGCTCAGGAGGGATGAAGACAATGAGGGGAAGACAGGGACAACAAGGAGTGGAAAAGGATGTTTCAAGAATGAGATACCTGTGCTGAGCGGGACAGGGTTGGGGAAGTGGACATCTACCAGAGATGAAGCCCAGTGCCTGGAGATAACCCCAGGTGTCATCTCAGTACCCTCCTTTCTGCAGGTGTTTCCATCACTGGTCAAATCATCTTCCCAAGTAGGTTACACTACTATTATCTCCTGCTGGCTAACAGACAAAATTTCTCTGTGGAAGTATTTCATTATTCAGACAGCCCCCATGGCCAGATACAATTCATCAAGGCAAATATTTGCCTTTATGTTCCATCAACTAGCAAACGAATTATCAGGCAATACCTGCTCCTGGTCCCCAGCAGCAAGGAAACATCCCTAAGAACATCTCTCCTTTGTGGTGTCTTTACATGTTTGCTGATCTGTCTCTCCTCTGTACTTTTTTCCTCATTTCCAATCTAAATATACCTCCCATGGGGGCTTTCCCCATTTTTTTTTGTGCCAATATTGTCTTTTAGCTCAACCTCTCCCCAGTCCCTGGGTCGTCTTCTCACCCAGGGCATTGTCCAATGCGTGTGGGCTGCACAACCTCCTTGGAGCCAATGTTGTGTTTCTGGACTGGTGCAACTCAAGAGCTGCAAAGCCCTGTGTCCTTCCCTAGCTAAATAATTAATCATCACTTCTCTGATCCTACAATTAGCATGGCTAGCAGCCAAGGTCATATCACAGAGTGCTTCCTGGTGGAGAGCAGCCTCTGATGGATGCCCCACCACCTTCAACGTTCCAGATGAGGGCAAGGACCTTCTCGGTAGATGCTGGGGCAGGTCCCTGCAGAGCAGCCCCCACGGTGAGCTGTGGTTTTGAACTCAGCATGCTTGCCGTTCCCTTTGATCTCCCCTTCATTAGTCTTTCTCCTTTGCTTTCGAACGTAATTAATACTTCCCTGATCAAAAGCCCCAGTGCAAGGAGAGCTTTAACAACTCTTGTTTCTCTGCATGTTCCCATTAAAGGATGGTTCAGGCAGAGGGAAGGAATGAGATCATTTGGAGCCTCAAAACCACAGCAGTTTCCCCTCCCTCTGTCCCATCCCCAGGGTCTTGTTGCCAGGGCTGTCAGAGGAGTCAGAGCACACTGTGTCCCACTTCTTCCCAGCATCCAGCCACCTAAGCACAGGTTCTCCAGGGAACTCAAGACCTACACGATGCCTGCTTGAGGTTTGGTCAAACACCCACCTAACCCAGAAGCAGCACCCAGAGGAAATATACAGGGTTTTCCCCCCAGCACCCAGGTGCTGTCTCCTCTCTCCTGAGCCAGAGGAGGACCATGTCCTACATAACCTTCACTGGATTTCTATATCCATCCCCAACCTACCCCCATTCTTATTGCTCAGCATCACACTCCAAAGCTCAAGCTTTGAGCAACCCCTATCCCCTCCCAAAAATCTTACAACTAATCAACAGCCTTGCTGCTTGCCCACTCAACCCACAACCTGATAATCCAAGAGGGACATGTTGAAAACCCCCTGGTTTAACCTCCTGCACTGCCACAAACCCCCAGCAGATATCCCATAAGTTCTAAACCAGCTCATAGGACTGTGGAAAACAGCTAACATTGCTGAGAATGAGGGGAACAGAATCAGGCAGGAGGTGGTTTCTGAGATAACTGAGAGTATTGGGCACCCACAAAGCTCAGCTTGGTCCTTCCATCCCAGCACTGACCCACTATGGACCATTGTGTCTAGAAAGGGCCATAAAGCATCATATCTTCTACCAGCTATATGCCCTTCACTGGCCAAAACCACCTACCCCGCACCTCCCCAGGACAAGCCAGAACCAAGCTGCAACTCAAGACGCCAGGAAGGTGTTGATCCAACCCCCAGACTTTACTGTACACCAAGGGTCTCCAGAACCCCTGCATGGAGCAAAACACCATTTCCTCATGCAAAGTGGGGAAGGAGATGCTGATCTTCTTCATCCGTCAGCAAGCAGTTTTGCTGAGAAAGAATAAAATGAAACAAAACCGTCACCCAAAGCATGTCTAGCCCTGACCAGATACACCTTCCCCTGAGACATCTGAATTCTAAGGGCATGTTGCTTTTTGGGCTTGACAGAGCTTTGCTAACTCATTCATATCCCAGCCTTTCTGTCAGCCAGGCCAGCAGCATGTCCCACTCAGGGACTCGCCAACACCAGAGCCAAGGTCATTACATCCAGGTGACATTACCCAGCAGGCACATCCAAGGGGTTGGCTTTGCTCCCTGGCACAGTCAGCCTGGCCAGACCTCGTGAAGTCACAGAAGGTGACCTTTTCCCAAAGAATTTAACTCACCCTGATAAAAAGCCAGCTAAAAAATCCTACTGTCTGTACATAACCCTACTGGGAAACAATGTTCTAGGGGGGAACAGGCTGTTTTTACTGGCATTTACTAAGGAGAAGGAAGAGGAACAAGCTCTTTCCCAAGGTAGGAACCACATGAGAAGATGATTTTCTTTGAAAAAACATTTGGTTGGGCTTGATTTTTTATTCCGCGCTGCAGCAGGCATGATGATACACATCTGTTCAAAGGCAAAAGGAGAACACGATGCTCTGATCCACTCGGACAACCCCAACCGCCCCCCCTCCCTTGTTATCATGGTTCAGCTTTCCTCTCGACAAAAAGATTGGCTTTTATTCCACCTGCAAACATGAAGGAAACCAAGCAGCTGAACACATCATGATGCCCAGCCCTGGAAGCCCTCAAGTATTTGGGGAACGAGCCTCTGCCCCTCAAAACATGGAATTTTCTCCTTTTCATCCTGGCAACGAGCAAGAAGAGGATGCATGCTTCAGGGTAAAGAGCAAGGAAAAGCCTGAAGCTTCTCAAGTCAGGGAAGCTAAGGAAAAAAAAAAAAAAAATCTAATTTCAATATGGTTTCACAGCCTTCTCCTTGCCTAGAGCTGCTGCTGCAGGCACAAATCACAGCCCCTGCTCAAGCAGGCCAGCAACTGAAAAACACTGCTTAGGAGCAAAGATTTTCTTTGCAGTGCTTTGGTGATGTGCTGATAAGAGAGTGGGAATGGGGTGGGCTTTATTTTTCTCTCTGGTTGTCTGTTTCTGCACCCCTTCAGATGCTAAAGTTCAGATCCCAACCCATACCATGCTCCAGCTGCTCCCCTCCTGCCTAAATTCAAGTTGCCAGCAGTAAGTGCCTTCTTAAGTGATACTGAAATGCCTTTTCAGTAATAGAACAACTCAAAGTTCCTCTCAGCTTCTTTACCAGTGAGGAAATGTGCCCTCCCAAAGCCCAGGAGAGATGTCCCCACACAGGGCAACCTCTTCAGCATCTGTCCCAGGCAAATCAGAACCTGCAATAGGCTGGAAAAATTCATCCAGCTCTGAACACCACCAGGAAGCATTAAAAGAAGAGACAGATTTAGTGTCTCTGTACAGGGAAAAACCTGTAAAATTTGATTTTTTTTTTTTATTAACACACCCAGCAGAAGAAACTAGGAAATATTAAAACAAGCAAAGCACAGGACATTAGGAAGTGTTTATACAGGCTCAATTTATTTCAGTCCCCCCCCCTTAGAAGCCCAGGACGCTTACCTCTTGCATCCCAAAACAGAAGGTTTGACCTCAGGATAAATCTCTCATAAGGGATGCACAGAGACTGGGATAAAGGCTCAGGGAGTTAGAGGAGTCAGGGCTGGAGGCACTGGTTGTGGAGTTTTGGGCTTCCCCCCCCCTTCTCCTTCATTTTCTAGTGATGTGACATAACCCTCTCCAAGCTATTTTTAAGCCCTCGTGACTCATTTAATCTCAGGAGCTAGGGGTAATTCTCACACAGAAGCATTACTCTGGGAGAGATGGCACAGCCTTGGCTGGTCACCCTTTAGACATGCTGAAATAGTTTCTAAAAATACCCGATTTTAAAAAAAAATTTTAATGGAAACAAGGGAGCTGGAGACAAGAGGGGAAAAAAACCACTCGGTTTTGTTTACCTGATGCATTTCCTCACCCCTGAGCTCATCAGAGGACACTGCTGGAGACAAACAGCCCAATTTCTCCTTCACAGAGTCCATCACAGACATTCTCATTTTGGGATATATCAGAGTTGAGGGGTTTGACCATTTTTGGATAGCAGGGAAGACTGGGACTGCCACTTTCTTAGGGGGGTGGCTCTTTTCAATACAATTCTAAGCAGGGAGGAACATCCTGCATCCAGAGGGGCAAGAGATGGGCAAGGACAAGGTCCAGGAGACATCTCACAAACTTTGGCCTCCAGGGTTGCTGCACCAGCAGGAGGGGAAGCGTGTCCTCTGAGGTCTCCTCTGCCTCAAAGTTCCCATCTCTCCCCTTCACTCTCCCACTTCTTTGCACAAAATAAGTTTGAGGTGCCTCAGCCTCAAAACAGATACAGCGAGGGCTGGCAACAGTTTGCGGGACATCTCCAAGCTGTTGGATTTACAAAGTAACTGTACACTCATTCTGGATGCACCAGGAAGCATGCAAATGTTTCTGGGTCAGCCCTGGTCCAAGAAGAGACACAGAATCACAAAATGTTAAGGGTTGGAAGGGACCTCAAAAGATCATCTAGTCCAACCCCCCTGCCAGAGCAGGATCACCTAGATCAGGTCACACAGGAACGCGTGTCCAGGTGGGTTTTGAATGTCTCCAGAGAAGGAGACTCCACAAGGTCCCTGGGCAGCCTGTTCCAGGTTTCTGTCACCCTCATCGTACATTTACATGGAACCTCCTGTGTTTCAGCTTGCACCCATTACAAAAATTAACGAATTAAATACTTTATCTCCTGGTGTTGCATACAACAATGTGCTGCTAGAGCTGGCAACGACATGAGCATCAGGGGACAGGGCAATGCAACAAGGCTGTGTCACCTCGCATTTCCCTGTCAGAAATGGGTACGGATGCTGTTGCTTCTTATATTCCACATCTGTGTCCCAGAACTTCCACATCCCATCCTTGCAAACAGTTGATATCCTCCTCAAATAGTTCAAGAAAGAATGTACGCCAGCGGTGCTGCCTTTCAACTCAAAAGCCCAGGTCACCTCCTGGAACTCTCCGTTCTTGCCGAAACACCTCCCACACCTTCACATCGAGGGTGAAGCTGCAGGATGCCACAAACCTCCTGCAGGGCGACACAGTGGTGCAGGCATTGTTCATCTGGTTGGTGTTAATGCTGTCCAGGACCTCACCCTTCAGGCATCAGATCAGGATGGTAATGTCACTGGAATCTGTCACGATAAACTTCCCAAATCCCATGGAAGGATGGTTGTCCCACTCCAGGACATGCAATGGGAATATCACACCAAGATGCAGAACTTACTCCTAGCTCTGGGGGGGTTTATGGGATGCTGTAGACCCCAAACATAACAGAAAGCTGTGCAACCACACCTTCAAAGCCTCAATACTTGCTGAGGTGGCACAGTCCAGGGCTGGCGGGACTGTCACAGGGCACCAAGCAGTAGCTCCACACACAAGGGTTCATCTTGTCTGATGCACAGCATGGGGAGAGCTGGTGTTTTCCTTTCACTGCGCAGAAGTGGAACAGATCTGCTGTCATCAGTGTGGGGATTCCATCCTCCTGATGTCCCAGCAGTGCTGAAACCTTACAGCACACCAGCAGCTCATCATACCCAGACCCAAAACTCAACCACAGCCAAAACTCTAGGTGACCCAAGTGCACGCACGTGCGTGCAGTTTTACACAGCCCTCCACGAGTGAGAGCTCAGACGCTCCAGCGACACGTCCCCACCTCACCCAAACACACAGCACCCACCCCCACTCCTGCCCACACATCTGCAGAGCTGCTTCAACAAACCATCTGATTTTTCCTATGAGCTTTAAGGGAAGCAATACTTATATTTATATATATACACACACATATATTTTGCAATTGCTTCTATACTTAAGCACTCGGCTTTTACCAAAGGGAAGGAGCAAGGCAGATAGCGATGGGTAATCCAAGCCTTGCAGCTAACGTCTTCTGAGTCAGAAAGGTCGAACCTGTGTAACTCAAGTGCTGCCTTCTGAAGTTTCAGGCACAGCACACACATCTCACCATCATCTCTGAAGCAAAGAAGGTTTCAGGGAATTTTGTCTAATCCTTTCCAAGTGATGAAGATTTAAATCCTTTGCATTTTCATCAAGTGTATTCAAGCTCATGAGGAGGAACAGATCCTCTTTAAGCACACCGAGAAGAGAAGAGTCAAGCATGCATGAGGTTCAGAGCACTTTCCCACAGCATCCTATCCACATCCCATCCTTTACAGGACCTTTTGGCAAGAAAATAAATCAGTCACAGAATTATTTATGTCTATTTTCCCCAAAGCTCGGAAGCACACAGCTGTAAGTTGTTCAGCCTGTCCCAAAAAGCTCCTAACAAAGAGAAAACCAAAGCTGGAATGTGTGCTGGATGATTTTGAAAGCTCTGAATGACTGTGCCAAGGAAGCAGCTGGGAAGTCCCCAGGCAGACACAGCCCATTGGGATATCCCATACCATGCAGAGTCACCATTTCTTCTTGAAGAGGGTCAAGATGGGGGGGAGGGAGAAGCAGCCACACATTTTTCTGGTGGGTTCTCAGCATCACCTAGATCTGCTCATCCAGCTCCTTGGCCCAGCCTTTCCTCCACGGGCAGTGCTGTAGTTTGAGACATAACACAACTCTTGTAGGGGCCATTAAATCCTCCCAGGCTCATCAGCAGAGGAATTAAATTCCTCCTTCATGTCATTCATGGAGAGCCGGCATCCTCAAGCAGCTCACCTGGTCCTGGGAACACCAACTTTTGCTTTTAAACCAATAAACAAGGTGTAGAAATTCAGAGTAGCCACAGCCACATGAGGACCAAGGCTCAACGATAGATGGTAAGAAGGACCTGCTGGTAGAAGAGCTGTAAACCCAGGGCAAGGAGAAGAATGAGGGATGTACACCTAAAGCCCTTTTTTCTTATTTCCCAGTAGAGCTGGGAAATGGGGACAGCACCTCACTCATCTTCATTTCTTAAGCTCTTGATATGATCACCAGAAAAATGGAAATCACAAACTTCTGTAAGCTACAAAACCCTTTCCACCAGGCTGATGGATGGTTCCTCATCAAGCCAAACCCAACACAACCCTGCTTGCAGCTCCCTGTATTTCTTCCAACAGGCTGAGATGATGCTTTTTGCCACAGACCTTGCCTAGGGCCATCCCACCAGGGCAGGGGACACCAAAATGAACACTTCTTGATGGAAAGAGGAAAGCAAACATCAACTAGATGAGGAATTGTAAAAAAAAATAGATTAAAAAAAATAGAATCCCTTCAAAGTCAGCTCTTCAAGGTTTGAAGGAACATGGCCTTAATTTCATCAACTGTGAAAATCCATTAGCATCTTACTAAAGTCCATTTAAACTATTCATCTGGAGGATATTTTATGCAAAACTGCCTCTGCCTCTTAAAAGCTGCTGCAAAAAGATTAACAGCCACAATGAAACTTCCCTCCTGCGGCAGTCACTTCCCGGTGGGCTTAGTGAGGGTGGCAACAGGGACAACAGACACGGGGCAATCCGAGGGAAGGGACAAGCACTGCAAGGAGCTCCTTGCCAGCTTTGGAGGAATCAAGTTTGGCCTTGTGGATGCTGGTTCTCCAGCCTGGTTGCACCCGTGGGTCCCCACAGTACCCCATAGAGTGCAAACCCTGGAGCATCAAGAAGTGCAGTAAAAGGGCTTTCCTGTGGTCACAGCCCAACTCCAAGAGGGATGCTCAAGTCCGTCCCTCCCTCCTCGCCAGCTTGCAGGAGATATTGAGGCAAATGCTTGGCTTTTTCTCCACCCCCCCCCCCGTCCC
>WUAM01000323.1:27080681-27101205 GCA_024336885.1 Actenoides hombroni
CCCCCCCTCCCCCCCCCCCCCCCCCCCCGGAAGCACTCTGGCTGTTTATTTAACATGGCAGGGAATTAGAAGGCAAGAAGCTCTCCACTGTGGCCTCTGATTAACAAAATATATTATTAGCATCCTAAAGTGAGCTTTGCCAGTGCCTATAAATACGAGCCAGCAGTGACTCAGCAAAGCTGCAGCTATTTTTCACCTCTCTCCCCTAATTCCCCAGGTAGTTGCAACTTGGGGGGTGCATGGTCCTGGCTCACAGGATGCTGCACAAGTCACCATGGAAACCTCAATGCCACTGAAATCATCCCTGCTCCAGGAGAATCCTGCACACTTCCCCTCAGCCTGGTCAGGGATGCCCCAAAGCAGATGTGGGACCAGGCTGTGGTAGAAGTTGGCAGCACAAGAAAAGAAAAAGTGGGTTTGAGCTTTTGTTTAAGCTATTTCTCACCCATGCAGAAGGAAAGATTTCCTTTTGTCTTGTATGTGTCTGTGCTGGGCACCCTGTCTGTGTTCAGCACTCAGCCCACATGCTAAGCCACAACCAGGACATCCTATCACACTCTACATTTCTTAAATAGCAACTGGGCAAGAGCAGTAAAGGGAGATGACATGAAGAAGCTCATTATCACATGGCTTTCCCACCATCTTGGACTGTTCTGTCTACTGTTAATGAACCCTGCCATGAAACCAAGCAGATTTAATACCTCTGCACCACCACCATCCCCCCTCCCCACCTCCCAGATTATCAACACCAGTAACATCTGGGGTTTCTAACAGCCTTTCTCACATCACTTTAGTGGACTCACCCAGCCCCAAGGCACAAAACACTTCAGTTGTTACAGCTTAAAGAATTTTTATTTGCAAATTCACTGTGCTAAGCAATGTCCTGGAGCTGAGACAGCCAAAGTTTTCCAGGAAAATAAAATAAATTTCAGCCCAAAAAGTCCCCACAGAAGTCTTGGCAACCCCCAAATTTCCATGCCTTTGTCCAAGTTTCAGTGAGTTGTTTGTGCCTGGAGGATGCCAGGGCTGTTTTGCTGCAGCATTTAAACAAGCCGCTGCCACAGAAAAGGAGATTTGCATTCAGAAACTCCTTGTAATTTTGCTTTCCCATTCCTATTGAAGAAAAAAAAAAAAGATTTAATTTGAAAGCAATTTGAATAGAAATTTCTGTTTTGGCTAACCAGTGAACTGCAACTGGAGCACCACAGGATGGCTCAGACCCTCTTGGACCAGACACTACAGAGACGGGCACTGCTGGGTGAGATGGAAACAGTCACCAGAACTATTAATATTTCCAAGTCAGAGGCAGCAGCTTCTGAGGAGAGAAATAAGGAGATGGTGATCAAAAAAAGCAGAGTTTGTCCCTATCCTAAGTCCTGCCCCGGAAGCAGACACGTCCCCGTGCCCACAACCAACTCACTGCACTGCCACCCTCCAAGGCAAGAGATGTCCCTCAATTATTTATCAGTACACACTATAAATCATGAAGAATTTGAAATGGAAACCTTCCCATGCAACACAAGCAAGGTCACTTTTCCCCTGCCAGAGCTCAGCAATCATGTTTCCAGGTTCAACACCAAGGTGCCAGCCTGGCTGGAAAAGATACTGTAATTATATACAGCCCTCATGATGGTCACACAGAAACTGAAGATTCAGTTTCCCCATCCCAGCACCACAATGACCCAAATGGTATCTGGGGTGAAGTTATCAGGAAACATCAAGAAACCCTTAAATCCAAGTCATCACCATGAGCAATGCTGGGGCAAGGCTCTGTCAGGACAACTGGTCCCAAGGGATGCTCAGCTGGCTCCTCTCCAAATCTAACTTTGTTTTTGGAGACCCCCTAAATCATTTGGGGTCTTCAAAGCCAATAAGACAGCACATCCCTAATCCTGCTGATTTTATCCTTCCTATTTATAGCCATGTCCCCAGCCAGCTCACTCCGGAGCATCTCCAAGCTCTTGCCAGCACAGCTTGGTCCCCACAGAACTACAGAAGAGGTACGAGAGCCAGAAACACACATAAGGTCACGGAGAAGGCTTTTAAAAATGTAAATGAAGCCCAAGGAGTTGGCCTAATCCTGCAGATGGGCACTCTGCAACACACAGAAATGAGATTAGCACAAGGTCCCCTTGGCACAGGTCAGGTCCATCTGCTTGGTATTCTCCTTGCAGAGCGTCTCCCTGAGGACAGGACTGAGCCTGGAGCTCTCAAGGACATCTCCTGCTCCACCACTGTCCTACTCTAGTGTAATCATCCTGGCAGGTGTCAAACGGGGGAAAAAAGGATGTGGTTTTGGGCCAAATCAGCATTTCATTCACAGAACATCAATGCTGATGCTGCATCCCTCAAAGGAAAACGAAAATGCAAGGGAAGCTGGAAAACCCTCTTCCAAAGCTTTGGGAAAAGGTTTACTTTTCCTTTCAGCATTTATTTGGGTAGGATTGGTCAGGTTGTTTTTTGTAAAAGTAGCTGGAAAAATCCACTTTGCTGTCAAGCTCCAGCCCCAGCCCACAGCCCTTAGGCACTGCTGGGGCTCCTCCAAGCCCAGTTTTGCTGCATCCCTGGTAGCTCCCCAGTCCTCCCAGCTGGGCAGCCCCAGAGGAGCACAAAGCTTGCTGAGCCACACTTCAGATCAGCACCTTTATAAAAGATTTCCCCTTTGAATAATGCCTGTCAAGCTTCAAACAAGACAGCGTGTACAAAGTGAGGAAAACAGAAAAGAGGCTTTAATGCTTGACCCCAGCAGGCATTTTCCAGGGGCTCAACTCTGAGCCCAGGCTAAGGTTCAGAATAACTTCCAGTCACCCCAATCTCTGGTGCCACCTGGCTGCTGCCCACTAGCCTCCTGATACTTTCCCTGTTCTCTTGGAGCACTTTCAGCTCAAACACAGAAACCAGAGGGCAATTGAGGCACAGAGCATTGATGCCACCTGCCAGCTTATCAGGAAGCATCATACAGCAGTTTTCAGCCCCACGCTCTCCACTGGCCTTTTGCCCTGCAGCAGACACCTCTACTTCGGTAGCAAAGCTAAAACCAAGTATTTTTAAGGCTGCCTATCTAAAGAACCCCCAGCTCCACTGAATGTCATGCTCACCCCCTGCTCAAGCACTAGTGTGGATACTTTGAGGTCTCCCCTCTGCTGATTTCCAGTGCTGTTTGCACAGATAAGCCATCCCTAAGCAGACTCAGCTCCCCTCACTGGGGTGATTAATAGTGGTTTTGCTAGTAAAACAAAAGGCCATTAAGAGCGCTAATATTTGCTCTCCCTACTCCCTGCCTACTTCATTTCATACTTCAATGCAAGCCCGGTGCACTTTCTCCGATGAGAAATTAATAAGGGCACAAAGCCACATTGATTTCCCCTACTACCGGGGATCGGATACATCTTCCCAAACTCAGAGCCCCACGGGCTGGGAAAGCAAAGATGCTGCTACCTCCATGCACCCACATAAGGGATAAATCACAGACTGGGGTGGAACTGCTGGAGGTGCCCTGTCTCCATCTGAGACCAAGTGTTTTTTGGTGTTGTCACAGTTTAGGATCAGGGTGGCCCCTTAGACGTATAACAGACTCTCTCCGTTAACTCCCCTCCCTCCCCAAAGGGGAAGAGAAAGGGAATAAGGGAGAGAGACTGAGATATTAAAAAAGGAAACTAGAACAGCTTGAATGAAAAGGAAATTAATAATAATAAAAATGGAATATATATAAATATATACAAAACCAGTATCGAACCCAACCCCCTGATGGTAATTACATCACCATCACCACTGATGCTGTGGAGCAGGCACCAGGGCAGTCCCAGACTGGGCCCCACAGCAGACAGGAGCTGTGTTCAGGGGCTGGATTCTGGTACCAAGTTCAGGAACACCCAGACCAGAATCAACAGATGGCAGAACGGACAGAGTCCTCCTCGGGTGCTCCAAGGAAGGAACCAAAAGAAGACCCAAGCCAAGCTGGCAAAGCAGTCCAAGAGGGGAGAAGAGCCCAAAGACCCTTCAGATCCCTCAGCTCTATGCCAAATATGACGTATATGGGCTGGAATCCCTCACTGGTCAGTTTAGGGTCACTCTCCTGTCCGCTCCTCCCTGCAGGTGCAGCCTTTCAGTTTCTGCACCCCCCAATGTGATACACAAGACCCAGCAGTGGCCTCGGTCTGCGCACCAATCCTTGGTAGTAACTCTAAGCATGGGGTGTGATCACTGCGAGAAGCAGACACTGTCTGTGAGAACAGGCTGCTACCTTCAAAAAGTGCAGTTAGTTAAAAGAACTGAGCTGAAAAGTAAAATTACAGAACCAAATTAGTTCTGTTCTCACTCAAACCAGGACATCTGTTAAGGAGAATAGCAGCATTTCCATAGGGCTTTTAGCTGACCTGATGGTGGAGACAGTCCCACATCCATCCCCATCCCAGCTCTGCAGAAACAAGGAAAAGCTTCCTTAAAAAGCAGCTCAGACCTCACATCCTATAAAGTTTGGAAATCAAGAGAGAAACCCCAAAGAACCAAATCCCAGGGGAAAAAAAAAAACAACCCACTATGGATCACTCACTAGCATCAGCTCCTCCACAGTTCAAAGGGGGACAATCTCCTCTTGCTAAACCCTCAACACCAGAAGAAAACTTCTCTTTAGGTGGATGCTGAGCTCCCTTGAATCCTTTTATACTGATGGTCCACCCCCTCCAGGTGGGCTGTGTCTGGGCTAAAAGCCCTGGGGAGGGAGGTTGAGTGTCTCTGGGTTTATGGGGTGGTGATTTGCTCTGGTGCTTTATACAACAATCAGACAAATTAATATAACATGGACCAACAGCCCCATGTGGTGGGATACATGTTTTCTGTCAAGAAAAACACTAAATCATTAAAATAGAACCTTGTTTTTCTCAGGATATGGGTGGTTTCTCATTTTGAAAGCATCTTTGGAAAGCAGTTGTGAGTTTTCCCATGTCCCATTCCCATCCAAGCAGATGGTTTTCAAAGTCACACTCACGTTGCTGCTCCATTTTAATAGGCTTTATTTTCTTTCCCTATGCTTAAAAGCAATGAGTCAACCTGAAATCACCTGGCTGCAACATGTGACCTAAGCAAGCTGACCAAGCAAAACCATTACTGCTCAACACCAACAGTGGTTTCTGCTCCTCATCCTCACTATGGCCAAATTGTGATTGGAAATGCAAGGATGCTCTGCTTGCTGCGATGAGTGGACACTGGGAATTTGAGGCAGCAAGAGCGTTGGTGTGGAGGTTGCCAACCACAATACCAATAATGGGCAGACCAGGTAGCACTGGAGCTGCTGGGCTCTCCTGGTGAGCAATGGACACAAGCTCCCAAGAAGAACCCATCATAGACCATTTCACCAAAAAAATCTCTAATTATCAGCAAGTGTGAGGATCTTGGTTTCATCCCAGCCCTTGTTCCAGGGAGCTGAGACCTAAGAAGTGAGCAGAGCCCCCTTCTCCCCCAGACCATATGCTGAGCATCTTGGACCATGTTTTGAAGCATCTCAGAGATAGATTTCCATGTCCCATGTTTCAAATGATCCAAGGAAAAAGTCCATCCAGGAGAAGGCTGTTTCACCATGAGCACTGTGTAGGATTTCTCCCAGGAGAAGGCACCATTGGCTGCTGCAGAAACACAGCAGGGAGGAACGTGTGGGTCTGCAGGCCAGGGAAGGGCAATAGAGATGGGGAAAAAAACAGACTTTGAAACATTGTTCTAAACAGGCTTCTTCAGGGATAATTTTGTTTCTCCTTTGTGGTTTCTTACCATATTCTCTGCAAGTTTTCCCCGGGTGGCTGGGACCTGAGGTGCTCCCAGGCTCAGTGCTGCTAACACATATTTCTGTATTCTCACATCTCTCCCAGCTAATCTTTAGGGAAAGAGGAATTGACAAACTGGTGAAAAACTGACTGACACTCCAATCAAAATACAAAAGAAACAGAAATAAATGGCTCTGAAAAGAAGCACTATTTAATTAGAAATTAGATCTGTGCCAGTGAGTCACGGCAGGGAAGTGATACATCAGCAGGCTCAGTAGTGAAGGGCACCTGCCAGCAGCATGATAATGGGGACCAGCTCCATCCTGGGGCCACGATAGATCCCCTGTGACTGGGATCCCCTGCTAAGCCCTGCCAAGCCAAGAGCCACCTTATAGGAACCAGCCTGGCACAACCCTGGAAAATAAAATGCTTGCAGGGCTGAGAGCTTTGCAGAGAAGTCCCCTCCCAGCAGTTTTCCTGCTGGAATGGGAAAATCCCCAGTAAATCAGATCTAACGAAAAGCATAAATAAAGATTGCAGAATGGGGGAGGGAGAGACATTAAGGAGGTGGGAATAAAATCTCTCCTCTCTCTCTATTGTGCTCCAGCCATATCCCTCCCACAGGGAAACCCCAACTCTCCATCAGTGGGGTACCAAAGCTGGGCAGCATCTAGTGATCTCCCCGCAACTCCTCCAAGAGACCCCAAGGAAGGTGAGATGCAGTAGGAAAGAATTTGGCAGGGAGATTGGGGACACAGATCAGTCACAAGGGATAAGAGATGCTGAGATGAGGGTGGTCTCTGACACACACACACACACCCCCACCCCCCCCGAATCTGGGCTATAATGCACAAAGTGGGAAGCAACATACTCAGGAAAGCTCCTGCCAAAAGCTCTGTCCTGAGCTGAGCTCCTCACAGGGAGGAATTTGGGTTTTGCCAAGCATCAAATAAAAGCAGAAAACAAATTTTTAAAAGAAAACAAACCACTCTCTTTTTATTCTTCATCCACAAATGATGAATCCACCAGCATCTGGAAACACGTTGGCGGCTCAAGACACCAGGAGTAGAGATCACTGGCTCCCTCTCAATTCCCATCCTCAAGACACCAGCCAGAAGGTTTCAGAAGGTTGCAAGAAACATGACCTGGATATCTGAGCACATGCTGGAGGCTTTGGACATCCCTGCAGCCCACGTCTCAGCCACTCAATTTATCCCCCACGGTAGTTTATTTGAGTCCTCCTCTGGCTCAAATCATTAGATATCTCACCAAAACCACTCTGTGTGTGTGTGTGTGTGTGTGTGTGTGTGTGTGTGTGTGTGTGTTCGGAAGTGAGACCTCACTCAGCCCAACATGGCCAGTCCAAGGGGGATTTCCCAGGAGTAGCTTTACCACCTACATTCTTTCCCCAAATTATTGTCCTAATATCCCCACTGAGTTTTGGCTCTGTCTGGTTAATGGCAGAGACAGAGCATGAGCTGGCATTAACCTGGTCTTAGAGAAAACCAGAACTTGGGAGTGAAGGAGAGACTGTTGTGGTTGTTGCAGACCTGTGTAGCCACATTGTCCCTGGCTGGGCGTCAGGTGCAAATTATTGCATGGAGGAGGCTGAAACAGGCTGTCCAGGGGGGTAGTGGAGTTTCCTTCTCTGAAGAAATTCAAAACCCACCTCGATGCATTCCTGTGTGACCTAATCTAGGCGATCCTGCTCTGGTAGGGGGTTGGACTAGGTGATCTTTTGAGGTCCCTTCCAACCCTTAACATTCTGTGATTCTGTGAGGTTCCTGCTGAAAACTCCACCACTGGCCGTGTGGTTACTCTGGAAAACATCTGCACAACAAGGCTGACACACCAAGGGGTTGCTCACCAACATCTGCCACTCATCCCAGCACTGGGCATCCGCCAGCACCGGACCCCAACCTGAATGTCCTGCTGGAATTGGAAGAGCCCCCAAAAGCATCATCTTCAGACGAGCTGCTCACCGAAGGATGAGTCAGTTCAGATCCGACGCCAAGAAGTGTGTTCAGCACTTTTGAACACAGCCGGTAGGAGGCACTAAATAACACGTATGCTCACACTTGCAGACCTGGGATCACCACCTACCGTCGCGTCTCAGCAATATGACAAGAATCAATCCTTGCTCGCAGTTCTGTCTGGATTTTCCCAGGCTGGATCCCTGATTCAAGCCCTTTCCCTCCCCTTGTTGGGGTCTCCCCCAGACCACCCCTCCCGATGCTCACACAGGCCTACGGTCGTTATTTTCCTCCTGCCCTGGTAAGTCCTGCAGCAGAGACCTTTGCTAGGATGATGCTCCTGCATCCTGGGCATGTTGGTGGTTTTTTTTTACAGATGCTGCAGAAAGTGACCCCACATATGACCCACAGGGTGGAGACAGAGGGACATTTTGCACCCAAAAAGGACCAGAATTAAAGAGCCTATTATTATTTGAGGGGGGTAAAAAAGTGGGGAAACTGAGTCACAGCCCCCTCCCAAGCAGGTGGCCCCCACCAGCTCTGCCTCAGTTTCCCTTGGCGCTGCACACCTCCCCCCTCCACCTCCCCCCCATCACCTTGCAAAGGGGTTCCCGGCCCCTTTAAGCCCCCCCCGCCTGGCGGAGGCTCGGCCCCTTTCTCTGACACAGCAACCGCCGGGGCGAGCCGAAGCGGGGAGCCGCGGGGAGCGGGGAGGCTGCGGCCGGGGCCGGGGTCGGGGGGGGCCGGGCGCCCACCGCCGCTCCACCCGCCCCATGGCTCTGCCCGGGGCGCCGGGCGCCGCCCGCCCCGCTCCGCCCGGCCGGCGCCCGGGGAGCGGCCGGCTCTGAACAGGCATCGCCGCCGCCGGTCGGTCCCGGGGGCACCGAGGGAGGGAATGGGTGTGCGGGGGCACCGGAGAGAGAGGGAGGGAGGGGGGAATGCGGGCAGAGGGGATGAGGGCAGCGGGGATGAAGGATGCGGGAACCGAGGATGGAAGATGCGAGCAGCGGGGATTGGAGGATGCGGGTACCGAGGATGGAGGATGAGAGCAGCGGGGATGGAGGATGCGGGTACCGTGGATGGAAGATGCAGGTACCGCCATCCTCCATCCCCGCTGCCCCGGAGGATGCGGGTACCAGGGATGGAGCATGAGAGTACCAAGGTTGAAGGATGCGGGTACCAGGGATGAAAGATGCGAGCCGAGGGGTTGGAGGATGCGGGTACCGGGGATGGAGATGCGAGCATGCTGGGACCCCTCCTCCCTGTGCGCACCCCCGAGATGGGGGGATGCACCCCCTCCCCACTCCACCTCCGCCCGTGCTGCCCCCCCTCCAGGAAGTGGGGGGACCATTTGGGGGCAAGGTGTGTTTCTCCCCCCCCTTCCTCAGCTTGCACCCGGGAGGAGGACGGCAGTGGGATGGTCCCTGTGGGGGGAGGAGGCTGCCTGACCCCCCTCCCTCAAAGCGGAGAGATCCCATGGGACACGTCCCACCCACCACCCCCCCGCCCGCAATCGGCTGTCACCTCTGGTAACGTCTTGCTCCTTCCAACAGTGACCGAAGGGGAAGTGGTCCCCGGACTCCTCTTGTGCCACGCAGAAGACCTGAGGGAGGAGGAAGAGGAGGAGGAGGAGAGGGAGGAAGTAAGAAAAGGAGGAAAAAAAAAAAGGAGAAAGAAGAGTTTGGGCTGGAGCCAAGGGGGATCTGGATCGTGACGGTAAGTTCCTGAGCTAGATGTCTGTCTGTCTGTCTGTCTGTCCATCTGTCTGTTCATCTATCCATCTGTCTCAACAAGCTCCCACTGTGCCCAGTCTCCCTGTCTCAAACTGGAGGGGGAAAGGGGGATGCCAGAGACAGTGGCAGACTTCAACCTGTCCCCACCCCTCAATTTTGGGGCACCACTCTGGGGGTACCTGGGGGGCTGAGATCAAGGCAAAGTGTGAGTGGGCAAAGCCCCACCCCACCCTTTCTGCCTCCAGAAGGGATGGTTCCCTCATGCTGTCTATCTGTCCTTGCAGGAGGGGACCCTGGGCTCCCCTGAACCCCTACGCCCAGCTGGGAGACACCTACCACAACCCAGTGTTGGAGTTGGCGACACCAGGGTGAGGGCTCGACAACGTAGGGAGAAGCATCGCTCCCTGGAAATACCCAGCCCTGTGTCCCCCTCCCTAGCATCGGGGAGCAGACAAGGCGTGAGCCACTGGATTTCATCTTCCTGGGACATCCAAGGGACTCTTCCTCTTCCTCCTCCTCCTCCTCCAGCTCCATCACAGCAGACAGGTGAAACCCTCTCTCTCATGTCCTCTACTCACCCCATGGCCACCCCACATCTCTCCACAGCCACCGGCTGAGCCTCCAACTGCAGCACTCCTGACTCCGCATGGTGCATCCCAACCCTGTTTTCCGCTCCACACCAGAGCTCCCCAACCTCACGGGGAGGAAAGCGTGCGGCTGGGACTTTCTTGGAGGCAGGGGAACGTTAAGATGTTGAAAGGTCCCCGGCCAAGAGGGGCTGCGTGGACGCCAGGCCACCCGGCTAGAGGGGAGCAGGATGGACAGAGCCGTTGGGGCCGGAAACCGAGGCCGGTAGGGAAGGATGGACTCCCAGACCTGCCAGGACAGGCAGCCCAGTGACCACCCCAGCAGCAGCAGCAGCAATTGTAGCAGCAGCAAGGGTAATTGTGAAAGGGAAAGGATCCGGAGTCGGATGAAAATGGTGATTGGACAACTGGAAGGCATCTTACAGGAGCTCAAGGAGGTGGCCAAGGAGCTCCGGGAGGTAAGCAAGCCCTGGGGTGCCATTGCATACCTGCCCAGATCGTGATAGATGCTGTCCCGAAATAGGGGTGCCCTGTCCCCTTGCCTGTCCCCAGAGACAGCTCAGCACCTGCAACTCATCCAGCCCAGGAGGGACCTGGGGTGGCATAGACCAGATGATGTGCAATAGGATATTCAAAAAGAAGGGGGAGAAAAAAATAGATGTGTTTTGAAAAATTACTCTTGACCTGGACACCGGGGTTTACTTGGTGTCAGAGGGTCCAGCCAAGGCTCTAGCTCTGCAGGTGCTACTGGTGGGAGAAACACTGTGGGGTCACACACCAGCGCTGGAGGAGCTGGTGCCATCGACACCATGCCACAACTAGCCCTGGAGGGGGCTTGCGGGGAGTGTTTTCCAGGCCCCTTCCAAATCAGGGAGGCAGGTGGAGAGGGGCTGGTGGGTTCCTTTGGCATTGCAGAGAACACTGAAAATATGACATCAGCCCTGGGTTCAATGAGGGGAGGTCCATGAGGCAGGCAGGTGGCCAGAGTGAGTGGCTGTCCCATAACCTGGCTGTCAGGGTCCATTGCTCCTGTGAAAAAAAAAAAAAATTATATATACACACATCCAAATTGTGGTTGGAGTTTCCTCCCAGTGCGGATGCACGGCAGAGTTTATTTGGTGTGGGATTTAAGATTTCTGGGACTTAAGTGTCTGCACTACACAACTCCAAGGTGGCGGGGGCGAGAGGACCTGGATGGAGCTGGTCATTTAGGACATCTCTGTAGGCGATGGGGAAATGGTGGATGGAAAGCCTGAAGCTCGGCATGAAAGTTGCTTGTAGCTTCTCTGTGGTCTGGGCCATGGGGTTACACCCAGACCTGTGTGCAACCTCATCTCCCCCCAGGAAGGGCAAGAATTGGTGGAGGTTTTGTCACAGGGCCACCACAGAGCAGCCCTGTGCGGTAGGTGACATTTGGGTGCCACCCAGAGAGAGCTGATGCAGGTAGACCAACATCATCCTCAATGTAGACACAGCTGTGTTCAGGGAGGTGACATGTCCCAGCCTGAATCATCCCCTGGGATGCAGTGTCCTCCTTTGGGGTGGCTCTGCTCTGACTGGGAGATTTTAGGAAGGTTGTCCCTCTGGGAAAGCCAGCACCGGGGGGGTGCCATGTCCCACTGCACCACCCCACTAGGTCCCCATAAGGCCTCAACCTGTCTGTGACATTCTCAGAGATTTTATTTTCTCCCATGGCTTTGCCTGTTCTTCCTGCAGCAGAAAGCAAGCCTGGCCACCCAAAGCAAAACGTCCTCCCTGATTCCCACAACACCAACAGGGGAAGCCTAAAACCCCTTCAACAAATCTCTGATGGATTAAAAGTAGTCATAATAGTCATAATCGGGAGGCAGAGCTGTTTCCTGTTTAGCCCGAGGTCACCTCATGCTCCTCCAGGAGCTTAAAGAGGCCTTTAAAGTGAAGATGATGACAACCGACACCCTTTCATTTTGTTTTAAGGCCAGGTGGGACCACTATGATCCTATGAGCATCCCTCCTCATGGGGATGCAGAAGCATAAGGAGGACCAGGATAGGACAAACCTCTGACCCTTTCACAGCTGAGGTCAGGTTGTGCTTCCCCACAAAGCTTTGGGTGGCTCCACAAGGTCCCTGTGCAGCTCTTGGGGCAAGAAGGACCTTGAGCATTTCTACAGCATCCTTGGTAGGCTGCCCAAGCCAGTTTGTACCACCATGTGTCAGAGCAGAGAAGGTGGCCTGAGGACACAGGGGACGGGTAAAGGACTCTCAGCATTCCCTGGGGACACATTTTGGGAAGCAGTCTCAAAGAAGGAGGAGTAATGTTGGGGGATGGAAGAGCTGAGTTGAATGCAGCAGGTCTCTGTGCTTTGAGGAGCAGAGGGTGGCCAGAGGATACCCATCTTCTGCCCCTTACTCCAGGAAGACCCTGTTCTTGTGCCAGAGAGAGGGTCCATGCCACAGGAGATGGCTTCTCCAGAGGGTGCTGGGAAACACTGAGCCCTGAAGATGATTTTTCCAAGGAGTTGGCATGTCCCTAGACATTGGTGACTTCCAGGTCTGCATCCCATAGATGCCCTGGAAAAGCCCCCTCACATCATGGGACAACATGGCCAGGTCAGCATAGAGCCAGCCACAAGGTGGGTCCTAAACTTCAACCCTTCTCAACAACTCCTCCATATAACTTTGCAGCAAGTAGTCGAATTTATACAAACCAGCATTAAACAAGAGCAGGCTTTGGAGCTAAAACACACCAGTTCAACCAGGCTAAACTGGTCCCCAGTGACTCCAAAAGAACAGAACTAAGTCTGGTTTTCCCCAAACCAAGCAGATGTTGGGCATTAGAGGCTTTGGAAATTCAACTCCTTGTCCTTTGGATCAGTCAGAGCAAGAGCGACGGGAGCATATTACATGGAAATTTCTTTCAAGCACGCCTAGAAAAGTATGCAGTAGACACCAGGCTGAGAAGTCCTAAATTCTATGATGTTGGAGAAAGAGAAGATAGAAAAAATAATAAGACCCTGTGGTTGTCTACCTTGAACACAGTGATGCTCTTCCTTGACTGGAGGTGAGGGTCAGGACATGGGGACAAGGCAGCACTGCAGCCCCGGGCAAGGACTGATGGTCTCGAGCTTAAGTGGGCTTATGGGTGGTGGTCCCAGGAGGGGCTGCTCAGGGCCACCAAAGCCCTTCATTGTCTGCAGGGCCCTGGCACTTGTGATATTGGTGTATTCTCCAACAGAGCCACAGGGGGGGCTTTAGAATGTCCATCCCTGTGGCCATTTCCTCTGCTTGCGGCTTTGCTGGTGGGTTAGGATGGAGGACTGGATGTGCGTAGTGAGTGCAGGGGTGGATCCAACCCTGCTGCACCAGATGCACTCATGGAGATGGAAAATCTTCACTGTGTGATGCTGGAGGGCACTGAGTGATGCTGGACCCGGCCCTTCCAGGTTTTCCTTGCAAGAGGAGCTGGATGCCAGGACTTTGCAGGTCTGAAAGAAGCAGGCACTTCAGCAGGCACTTCAGCAGGCACTTCAGCAGGCACATAACCACCTTGATACAAACAAGCCCCGAGACCATCAAAACTCCCACGTGAGCACGAGGGCTTTTACCCAGGGATGAAAAAAAACACTCATCAGCTCCAGGCGCAGACGGTTCTGGTTCACATAAAGATTTTCTGACAGGTTGTCTCTCCTTAAGCAGAGATTTTGAATTGTGGACTAAGCTGGGATTGTGGGAGGCTTTGGTGAAGGGACCGCTCTGCTGACCCACCCCTGGGGATGTAAGTTGGGACCAGACCTTGGTTCGGGCTCCATCCCCAGCTCCCGGGAGCAGTTCCCACCTGAAGGCTGTCATTCCAGATGTCCGTTTGAGTCAGGATGCGGTTCTACCAGTTTCTCCACTCCCACTCTCCCTCCCTCCCTCTTCCCTTTTTGTGTATATAATTATTCCCCAGCGCTCCCAGACAGGGCTGTATTATGTGCGGGGAAAATGATTATTAACATCTTTGATTGAAATCGCGCACACTGGAAGTAGAAGCGAGGCAGGAGGCAGGCAAGGAAAGGCGCTTCCGCCAAGCGCTTGCCACGCCGCCTGCCCTCCCACGCACCTCCTGCCAGCCCCGGCCTTTTCCTGCGGCGATCCAGGGGAGAACATCCCCCAAGAGGTCCCAGCTGTCTCCAGTGCAAGGCTGAGCTCCTTCCCAATCCTGAGGGAATTAGTGCTGGGGGTCAGAAACCATGAAGTATATTTATATATATATATAAAAATAAGAACAAAGATCTGTGCATGTCTCCCCATGTGTTGACCCCCAAAATCCCGTGGTAAGGGTCCTATCACCCATGGAAGCAGTGGGGTCCCGCCACTGTGAGGAAACAGTGCCGAGAGGTCCCCTCCGTGCTTTTGGCAGGAGGAAAAACCTCCCTGCAATCCCTGATGATAATAAATACCTTAATAATGTTGTAATCAATAGGTGATTAGCTGGGAACGCTTGGGAAAGTTTGCAGTGAGAAGGCAGCTTATTATTCTAAATAATAACATGTTTTGGAGATCTGTGCGATGATTTTGAAATATTTAGCAGCTGATGATCTAGCAAATGATCCTGAGATCCGCGACACGCTCATTTATAAGCTCATTTCAGCTCGGTGAAGAGAGACCCCTGTAACTCAGCTTTGGTTTCGCAAGCTTCAATTAATCATTTATTCCATATTAAATATTTACTCACCTTGCCTGTGCCGGGAAGTGGTTTGGGAGATGTGAGAAGGTCCCTGCTCTGGGAATGTCTGGCTAGTGGGACTTTGGGGTGGCTTTTTTCTCCCCATGAAGGGAGGAATTGATGTTCAAAGTGACGGCATCAAATGCCTCAAGGAGGATTAGATGCTTTGGAATAGAGTTGGGGATTTTTTTTGCCTGGGCCAGGTGGTCCCATTGCAAATCCCATCCCTGCTGACAGCAAAGGACAGTACATGGACAGGCCAGTCAGATCCAGCCTGGGAAAGCAGCTGTGTAACACAAGAAAATGCTTTGGACCCAAAAAATGTGCTTCTGGAAGTGCTGGGGATGGGGT
This sequence comes from Actenoides hombroni, assembly GCA_024336885.1. Taxonomy (NCBI): domain Eukaryota; kingdom Metazoa; phylum Chordata; class Aves; order Coraciiformes; family Alcedinidae; genus Actenoides; species Actenoides hombroni. The sequence goes on from WUAM01000323.1 coordinate 27,095,770, forward strand.
CTTGGGGGGATGCACGAAAATCCATGCTCCTCTCCCAGCTTTACTGGGGACGAGATGTTTTGCTCTGGGTTGGGCAAACAGTTGCCCCTGGCCAGAGGGCAGCCAAGGGGACACACACATGTCATCAGAGCACAACACCCCACTTTGATCACTCCACCCCAGACATCCAGATGGGCCTCCAGCCTCTCTGCCTCAAATGCTGCACTGGGTTGAAGGGGACATTAGATTGCACCACTTTGATCCCAGCATCTTTCAGCTCCTTCCCCAACCTCAGGAATATGTGTTACCAATTACCAGTCAGAAAGCCTTTGAAGTCTCCTCTCATCCTCCCACCTCATCCTTTGCCTCTCCAGCATCTTCTTGAGCTTCCAGGAGATTTAGCTCCTTGATAGGAACCAGCACGGGCAAAATGTGGAAGCTGAAGCCATCAAGCTCAACTCGCAGCCTCCGTGCTTGACTTGCAGCCTATAATAAAAAATCCCATTAAAAAACAATGATGCTCCAGATGTTCAACATCTGTCTTAGCTGGGGTGGTAAACACTCAATTTGGGGCAACCAGGCTTTTATCTGAAAAGCTTCTGGCTGCCAGCAATGTGAGTATTGGACCATCCATAGGGTGAGGATAGCACCCAGCACTCCCATTTGGGCTGAACGGTGGGAGCTGGTTTTTAGGGTGGGGATGAATTGGTTTAATGCATCCTTACTCAGTGCCCACCTCTGTGGGGTGTCACAGGGATGTGGGCTCATCCCTCTGCCTTGCTCCATTACCTCCTCCAGCTGCTCAAACCTCATCCCTTTGGGTGAGAACTGAACACCTTTGGCCATCCAGCACCTGCTTTCAGGGCACTTGAGCACAACAGGATGAGGTCCCTCAGTGGCACCATACATGAGGTCAAGGGGAATTATTTTTGCTCCCCATTTTCTCACTGCCAGGTCCTCCTGGTTTGACCAGGGATGTTCTGCTGTCACCAAGGTGGCTTCTTGGCAACAAAGTGAAACCTAAAGGTGAGGAAGGATGGAGGCACGTCCTCTTTCAGTCACCCCCATGGCACCTCCAGCACATGCTGGGGACGCTCCAACCCTCATCACCTGCTTGTAGGAAGACAGAACCACCCTCAGTTCCCAGAAGATGAGACCTTCAGCAAGGTTTCACCCTGAATCACTCAATCCCAGGCAGCAGAATGGGATCTGGTCCATCCATCCCTCCCTCCCCATCACTTTCTCCTCAGCTCCCTCTGCCAGCAGCCAAAAAAGCTTTGGCAACCTGCCTCATGAAGGAGAAAAATGGGGAGAACCCCCCCTAAGTCCTACTTTACATATAAATCCTTAACAGGTACCAAGTGTCACGTAGGTATTTATCATCCCCCCCCCCCCTCCCCCTTCTCCCCATGCCACCGTATCCAGTTTAAAATAGAAATCTCTCCTAAAAATAGCCCCGAGCAAGCCACTGCTGATGTGACACTAATCCCTATGTGCCACAACAAGGACTGGGATGGGGACAAGGACCAGGACAGGGATTTGCCTCCTTGTGATGCAGACCAAACCCAAATCACAGAGGGTCCCTTTAATGAGTACAAAGAGTAGCAGGGACCTGGGGTGACAGGGAACCCAACTCAAAGCCCAGGGAGATGCTTGCCCTGAACCCAACACTGTAATCACTGCGCCTCTGTGAAAACAGAGGTGAGCTCATTTTAGCTGAGGGTTTTCAGCAGAATCATTTGCTGCCTTATTAAATAATAATAATAGCCGGGTGTTTCCCAAAGATGGCTCTTTTCCTGGCCTTTTTCCTAATTCTTTCCTGTCATCGAGAAAGAAAAGGTCACATCGTCTTGATTTTTCCTCTTTTCCTTGAATTTCACCATTTTGTCCCCAAAGAAAAGAGAGAAAAAAGGTCGGGGGGAGGAAAAAAAAAAAAAGAAATCTGATGGTGCAACAGGAACAGAAGCACTCGCCTTTTCTCACTTCAAGACTTTCTTACAGGTGTTCCCAGCTTGCCCTCAGCACCCTTCAAAGCCAAAGCTTGAAGGACAGATGAGTCTCTGCCCACCCTCCCTGAAGGTCTTGTCAGGGCAAGGAGGCAGAAAAAAAATAAGTCGGAGATCATTGGTGAAGAGCTTAAGTAAAACCCATTGCCTTCTGCTGCCTGGGATGAGAAGCAATCAGCTCATTATCTCCAGTTTTACCCTGCTTTGGGGACCCAAAGTCCCTCCAGGAGACAGGGACATGATGTAGGTCCAAAGTCCACCCCACAGGCAGGACCAGGGATGGGTTTTGAGAGGTCCATCCAGGAGCAAAACCACTTATGGGGCCAGCACATGGGGCTGGGAACAGGTCCTCGTGTAGTACAGCTTAGGAGAAGATTTTCATCCCAGGGCTGAGTTTATATGGGCTCCTAGGTGGGGCTGATCAGAGCCATTAAGGTGTATTAGTGCCCATCCCCACGTGCTCAGGTCTGATGGTGGGAGCACTCCTCTTGTTTCTAACTCACCCCTTTTTTTCCTTTTTTTTTTTCCCTCACATTCAGTCCCATCACCCTCAACCAAACCATATCAGCCGTCCTGGGGTTGTGTGCCCATGGAGGTGACCCTATTTTGTCCTCCAGAGGTGCTCCTGCAGGTTGTCACACAGCATTTGATGTTCAAAGAAATGGTCTGGAGATGTTCCATGGGGACTTGCAGCTCATTTAAAAGAGGAGGTTCTGCGAGCCCATGGCTAGATCCCCTCAACAAGCAACTTGGGGGTTGGGGGCCACCATCCTTGGTGCCATTTCCTTGGCAGACCAAGAGAGCTGCATGGGCAGAGTGGTTAAACAAGTGAAATTTGGAGCTCAAATATGGGAATTGTTTTAAAATTAGGTCAGCAGAATATTACAGAGCAACTTTGGCTGCTGGCAGTATAATCATCCCCCCGGGCTCCTGGTTTTGGATGCCCAGACATATTAAACTACCCTTAATTCTGCCCATGTGTCCTCATGCAACACAAGGGATTTTTGAGGACCCTGTCCTGCTGAGCCATGGTTTATGGTGCATTTCTAGTGATTCATGGTGTTGACGCCAAACCTCTTCATGCTGGCATCTAGCAAAGGAACACAGAACCCAAGGGCAACCTGGAACCGTGGCAGCAGCTTTGGCATGCCCATCCAACATGAGGATGGAATGAGGTGCCTGAGCCCAAGGACTGAGTTTCCCCCAGAAAAAGTGCTTGAAAAAATGAAGTTATGGGTTAAACAACAGCATAAAAGTGACAGAGAGATGTGCCATGATTAATTATTCTTCGTGGGTGAGGAGGTCCAACACCCATTGATGAATCATGGGACTGGTGGAGGTGTAGCAGGGTTTTTTGGTGGCACGAGGAGAAGGAAAGGAAATACATCTGGCAAGATATTGCCTGTTGATTTGTCTTCCCTCCCCTATTTTGGGAAATGTGTGGCCGATTTCCACCAGGGAAGGAAATGAGGAAGGGCAGCAGAAGGAAAATGATGGAGAGAAAAAGGCAATAATGAAAAATAACCAGGGAAAAAAAAAAAACAACCCACATTTATGCACATAATATGAGTGCACAAACAGGTATGAGTGGTATCAAGGGGTTCCCCCTAGTCCTGTCCCCTCGCTGTTGTCTGCCACTGCCCACCTCCTGCTTGGCAGTACTGGGACCATCCAGGCCCTCTGCCAGATCCCCCAGCGAGGTGGGGGGGGAAGCAAGCCAGAAACCCCACCAAAAATACACACTTCCAACTGCTGCTGAGTTGAATTTTCACGTCGTGCGCTGCCTCCCACCCAAAATAAAGTCGCCACCTGCCCTTCCCCCTCCCCCCGCACACATATACACACGCAGAAACACCAGCCAAGAAACATCACGATGCTCCTGGAGACTCAGCAATGGCTCCAGGTGGATACCACAGCATCTGAAGGTCATTAGATGGAGACCATGGTCCGTGGGAGCCATGGAAGGAAGGTCTTCCCCTTCCATCCCTGCCTGTGGCTTGTACCTCAGCTAGGACATGATGTCTATTATTTTTAATTTTTCAAGGGCATGTTTTATCCGTGCCCCATGTGGAGTCTGTCCCCTGTGGTATGGCAGGGGACCACATCCCCAAGCCACCATAGGTCCTGATATAATCAACACCTTGCAAGAGAGAAAGGATTGGGGACTGAAGTTGTCAGCATCCCAGCCAGGGCTGGGGGAGACAGCGCTGTTCCCACAGTCCACCCACCACGTTCCATGATCCTGGGACATTTTCCACTCCCTGCCTCAGTTTCTCCACCTGCAGAGCTGCCTTTTCCAGAGGGAGATGGTGGTGGTTGATAGTGGCTTCCCATGTCAAGTGCAAGGGATCAAAGGACACCACATGTGTGGAGATTTGGGATGGCACTCATGGTCCCAGGGGACAAGGCAGAACCCAGGGCCACCCTGGAGAGGGCCCATCCTGCTGCACCCAGCACTCAGGGGCACCCAAGGTTTCACCATCTTCTTGGGCCCCATGGGTGCTGTGCAACCAGGTGGGCTTTGGTCCTTGCTGAGGGGCTCCCAGAGAGGCTCCACTCAGGCTGAGTCCTCCTAACTCATCACATCAGTGGTGCTGGGAGAAAAGGCAGAGATCTGGGGATGTGGTGTTATTACAGAGCAAAACCAGGACGGTTTCATGAACTGGTTCCTCTCTGTCCGTCCATCCATCTGTCTGCAGGTGGTGAGCCAGATCGACCGACTGACATCCGACTTCGAGTTTGAGCTGGAGCCAGACGACTGGACAACAGCAACAGCCAGCAGCACCTCCAGCAGCGAGAAGGGGGGAGGCGCCTTTGAGCTGGGACCCCTCGATTTCGCTGCCTCTGACATCCTCTCCGACAGCTGGGAATTCTGTTCCTTCCTGGATGCTTCCACCCCCTCCGACCCTGGCGATGGTCCTGAGCCCACCCGGCCACAGCCACAGCCCCCGCCAGCCCGCCAGCCAGATTACCGGCTGATGAACGGGGGGATCCCCATCACCAACGGCCCCCAGGGCGGTGGGACCCCAGATTCATCCAGCGAGGAAGCTTTCGGCACAACAACCAGCCAGAAGATCTCCCATCACCGGCCAGCCGGCACGCGGGAACGGGTCCGATTCAGCGACAAGGTGCTTTACCACGCTCTGTGCTGCGATGATGACCGGGATGGTGACAGCACAGCATCCCCGGGGGATGATGGCCCCGAGGAGCCTGGCCGTAAGGTGCTGGCGGGGCCACCCTCAAAGCATCCTTCCACCACCAGGGGTGGTGGTGGACCCCTGGCGCGGCGGCTGACGAGGAACAGCAGCACGCAGACCGTAGCTGACAAAAGCACCCAGACAGTGCTGCCTTATATCCCGGCCAAGCAGAAAATTAAAAATAAAAACTGACGCCGGCTCTGCCGCGTGGATTTGGGGAGGGCGGGTGGATGGGGGGAATTCCTGGGGAGGGA
>WUAM01000323.1:27123291-27166643 GCA_024336885.1 Actenoides hombroni
AGCGGCTGGTTGAGCGGGGGCGGCTACTGGGGGGGAAGCGGGTGTCAAGAGGAGGGAGGGGGCACCCTGGGCCTGAGTTTGGGGGGGCCCGACCCTGGGTTTGGGGGTGACCCTCCGCCGTGTTTTCGGGTCTCTGAGGGGAAGGGGGCGGCTGGGAAGGCGGCTGTTCCCCCCGCACCATTCCCTGCTTCTCCTGAGGCGTCTCGTGCTGCCGGTAAAATGGAACATCTCCTCCCGCCTACAAAACCTGCATCTGCTGGGCTGCCTTAAATCATTTATAATGCAATAAAACCGTAGTTCCTTAGCAACTAAAGAGATCCTCTGATAGGAGCGTAAAAGAAGGAAGAGAGAGGGGAAAAAAAAAAGAAATGAAAAAAAAAAAGCCACCCTTTTTTTCTTCCTTGTAGGATAACATGAGCTAAATCTAGCGCGGCATTGCCTCCTCCCTGATGAGTTTGCAGCCAAGTGCATGACAATTAGTGGCAGAACGAAGCAGGGACAAGAGGCTGGCCTAACCTCCTGCTTGAAGGAAGGTCCTGCTGCAGCGCTTATAAAAATGCAGGTCTTATCATGCCATCCAAAGGCAGGTTCCGTCTGCTCCGCCAGTGCCTCCAGCACAGCCTTTCTGGAGCTGCTTCTTCCGCAGCATCATGATGAAAGTAATGTCAGGGATGCTTTGGCCTGTAAATGCCGCCAAGGGCGGGGATCTTGGCTTGCTAGAGACTAGTCTGTGTGCGTTGGAAGAATCTACCTAGAAGGAAGGGGGTTACCATGCTAATATACCAATCCGACACGAGTTTTCATCGTTTCATCCTTCTTTCACCTTCCTTTCTGCTCTGCAGATACTATTCAGCCGCGTAGCGTTTTCCTTCTATTGAGGTGAATTTTGCCTTGCAGCATGAGGTCAGCTTTGTTGGCTGCTTGCTCTAGAAGAAAGGGCTTTCAGCTTAATTGACAGTGATGGGTGAGATGTAGATAAAAGAAATAATGTCCCAAAGATCCCAGGTCAAAATTATTGCCTTAGTATGTGTAGATTTAGCAGTCTGAAACCAGAACTGAGCCTCGGTCTGTCTCTGTTAGCTACACAGAAGCAGCTTTGGCATCCAGACAAAATGAATGAAAACTGTAGGATTTCTGCAATACGAGGGGCTTTTGTGAAGCCTGAAAAGAGTCGGGACAAATCCTGCTGGAGTGCAGTGAGAATTAGGGACCTGACTTATGCCGGCTTCCCCTTGTATTTGGGTGGAGCGAGGTGAGCTGTTTTCTGACAAGCAAGTTAAATGGGTCGTGTGCCTGAAGCTGTTTCTGTGGAGTTTGCAGGCAAGGTGTCAAATGCCGACAGCTGGTGTAACGGTTCCAGATAGCTGGTAGGCAGTGCAAACATTTGGCATTTGACAGTAGTTACAAGTCTGGAGGTCAACGATGAAAGCAGTTTTTTGGGATGGATGGAAGACTTTAGCTTTTTCAGTGTCTTAATCATGACTTCCAGAACCGGCATGAAGCTAACCAAGCAGCAGCAGATCTTGGCAAGAATGCATATCCCAGATGTATCCTGAAAGCTCATTCATTTTGATTTGGTTAGCTGGGGGTCACCCAAACAATTAAATGGTAAGGAAGACTTGTGACTATCTGCACTATAGGGCTTTATACAGGTGAGTGAAAATCTTCTTGACCATACTAAGCCAAGTGAAAGGTGGAGATCCTTCCAAGTAAGGTTTATTGCTGCGGTTGAATTTTTATCCCAATTCAAATGTAGTTGTAACAGAGGGAAACAAATTTAAAGGTTGTAGGCCCTGCTGCAGAGGAACTGTTCTCTTTTTGCAAATGAGATACTTCATGAAACTGAACAATTCCTCTTTTGCTTAAGCATAAAGAGCAGGTACATCCATTTCCTGAATCATGTCTACTCCTTGTAAGTCATTAGAAAAAATTCTTCTGTAGTTGAAACAGGCGTGTGAAGGTATGTCAGAGACAGCTCCTTTAAAAAAAACCCAAAAAAGTATTTAACACATAGGTGTTTGCTTTGAAGGTATATGGAAGGATCCCAAAGTGTATATGCAAGAAAATGTGTTATCGATATGCAAGAATTGTGTTATCCATTATTGATGTGAAGTCATCGGTGCAGTGTAAGGTGATAGTCCAAGTGCTGTTGAATGTGGAGAGACACCATCTGAGTTTAGGGTGATAAAGGAATGGGGATCTACTTGTTGAAACACCACGGGGCAGGTCACTGCTCACCTGGCACAGCAGATGCCTAGTGGAATCCCAAGCGGCTGTGGGAAGCAGCCTTTTTTTTTTTTTCTGCTTCTGACAGGAGATCACTGTTGAATTGCCAGTGATTTTTCCAGAGTTAATGTAATCCAGAATATTTTGCATTGGGCTCACCTATAGATTTAAGCTTCTTAAAACTGAAAGCAGTTTTTTGACGTTTGTATGGATTATTTTTGAAGCTCTTGCATAAACACCTAAAGATCAGAGAAAAATTTACATGTCAGAAATTTTAACTTTTCCTGAATGTTCATCTGAGAAACTTGTCAGGTTCTTGGAGGCTGCATTTCTGATGCACACGAGATCATTGCTTGTATCCAGAGCATGGTTTGGATGAAGTGATAGAAAGGAGGGTTAGAAGAGAGATGAGGGAGCATGAGGAGGAACAGCTGGGAAAAGGCAGTTGTCAAGACAATCTGTGTGAAAACCTGTAGTTTCCACCTAGTATTTGTTGGAAAATCGCTTTAGAGACTCAAAATAGACAATATCCTCCTTATGGATTGGTGCTTGACTGGCTCTTTGGTGATGAATAACGTTTTTTGCCAGTTACTGGGCTTTAACCTTTGCAATATCTTTCTTCAGCTGCTTGTTTAAAAGTAGAGATTTCAGAGTATTAATACTTTTCACCTGAGAGCATTTGGATCGAAAGGAGTGTGGCTGTATTTTTACTGCCTGAGATTTATTGTCTGAGGTACTTGCTTGGGGTGCCCCTCTGAAATCATCTGCAGTGTTTCTTCAGCACGCCAACATGTGAGTTGGAATTGGTAGGCATTTTGAGTTCTCCCCATTTTCAGAGCTTTGGTCTGGCAAAGAGTGCTTAAAACCAGACTTTTATTATGTACTGTGTGGAGGAGGGAATTACTAAGCATCACATTTTTAAAACTGGAAGCTGATTGAACAAAATTGCTTGGGTTATTCAAAGCCAGGGATAAGTGGAAATAAAACCAATTTAAGTTAGGTGGTACTTGTTTAGCTCTTCTCTCTTCATCTTCTGTTGGGATGAGTGAGAAGGAGCTAACTAGCTGGCTAAAAATACGACGTTGCTTTTCTGTTGGCAGAAACCAGTGTAGAAATGGCCATAAACCCAGGACAGAGTAGCTTCTTAAAGTTTCTTCAAAACCACACAAAACCCCTCATCCTTTTATCCTTGTAATGCTATTTCGGACTGCTGATTCTCATCTATTTTGCACTGATGGTATTCTGACAAGATTTTAATGGTCCCCAGATAAAACTATGAAACGGTTTCCTACAGCATTTATGGAGTGTGAGTGTGGGCTGAGCATCGAGGAAAATGTTCAAAGTTCTGCTCTTATTCCCACCATTGCTATTCTTCCTCCTACCACTCCTGCATTGGAAACTTAAATACAAGCAACATGACTAACTTGTGTATACACTGGAAAATTGCACCGAATTCTGACAGATCTCAGCTAACAGGTAAAGAGGCGATAATTTGCCAGTGCTGACATTTCAAACAATAGCTTTCATTATGTCGGGGAACAGTTCAAAGCAAGGGACTCAGTGGAACTGCTGCTCATTGGTGAAATACACTGAGAGTGTTAACTGTCCTTGCAACATACTATTGTATGAAGATGACTTCTTGTTAACTTCATGAATGAGGCGCGTTCTTTCCTTCACAATGAGCTGTTTATTTTGCTGTAAGTACTACTTCAAAATCTTGCATTGTAAAGGCCAGTGCTAGCCTGTGATTCATCCTTGTAAAGCCAGGCTGTTCAAACTCTTCTCAATTTCTAGTGCTGAAGGTGCTGCGGCTCTCGATTGAGAGTTAGATAAACTATTAGCTGGCAAGTTCTTCTGTAAATCTAATCCAAACCTGCTTTCCTGTCGGTTTAGGCTTTTTGTTCTATTTATGCAATTTAGAGCAGGGAGGAGGGTGTTAACTGTCTTATTAGCACGCACTTTCTGTACTTCTCCAGGTTAATTGTCACAGTCGATCTCTGTAAGTTGTATTTTCCTGACTGGACCTGGTGCTTCTCTGTGGCATTTCTTCAGTCACGTTTTCTGGAGTGTGATGTGTAAAACTGTACATCCTTCCAGTTGGGACCAGACCAAGATTCGGTGGAGTGGAAGGATCATTCAGTGTGTCTTGCATATGGCATTCCCATTTGCATCACAAGACAAATGATTTCCTTCGGTAAAATATTTTTTTGACTCGTGTCTGGTGAGATCCTTTACTGTGATCAGATCTCGCATTGCAGGACTTCTACTTTGTTCCTTCACTACCTAAACCAAGTAGTTCTTAGATGTTCTTATTAAGCAGCATCTTGCCCACCTCTGTCTTCCCCTGCTTGCCAAAAGTTCTATTTTTATCTTGAGCGGGGAACCCCAGCTTTATCTTGCTTTGGTTTTATCAGCTTAAGAGACCCTCTGGGCCCATCATTGGTCTTATTTAATTGTGTTTTTCATCTCCCTTGTTCAGGTACCGTAAAAACCACGCACATGGTACATTAATGAGATTTTATTTTTGGTTATGAGGCCCTTGTACGGCACAGTATTAAAAGCTTTGCTAAAATTAGGAAAACTGCGTCTGTTCTTTCTCCTCTAGAGTCACCTTTGGATTTTATTAATTTTATAGCAGGAGGTCAGGTTGTCATGGACAAGCTGTATCAAACCACAGGTACACAGTGCAGCTCGCTTCACAACTCTCACAAACTCTTCTGGTTTTGAGGTCTTCCAAGCAAAAGGGCCAAGTGTGCATCTTTATTATCTGACAGCCTTAGTGTGTTCAGGCAGACTTCTTAAAGCAAGCTGCCTTTTAGTATTTTGTAGCAATTGTGATGGCTTGTCATTGTTTCCGTTAGTTCTAGAGTATGAAACCTGACTTGTGTGAAGTTGGAAGAGGGAGACTGGCAGTTAAAATGGGTTAACTGTGGAGATATCAAATATAATAATCATGATAATTATCCAAGATGTTATTTGTGCACCTTTAAAAATTTTGATTTGTTTATTTTTCACTGAGTTAAACACTTTTTGGATGTACTGGGCTGTCTTTTTTGGTGTTAAAGGAGATCGAGTCTAAACTAAATATGATTTCAACCTGGATTGAATGTCTGTATCTGTGCCAAAACTTGGAAGTATGTATCCCCTAGTAAGGTAACTACTGTGGAATTTTAAAAATTCATGCCCTGTAGATAAGCTTGAAGCTTTTTTGGGGTCATCCATGTGGTTAAGTCACCATTTACACACTGATGCAAACTCAAAAAAGACTAACTTTTGAAGCTGGGAAGAGTTCTTCATCATACGGAGTCAGAAAAGTTATTTTGAGAGCAAAATTCCCCCCCTATTTCTGTTCAGAATGCTGTGGCAAACAGCACCATCATGTCAGTGTAGTATTTCAGTGCCTGGAAGGTGTGTATGTGTGTGGGAAAGGAGAAGAGTGGTCTCTGATCCTAGGAAGCAGATGTTGACTGAAGATTATCCCAGATGGCCCACTGCTGAAGAGCTGTAGGATAGGGAAGCCTTCATCCTTTCCTGAATGGCTTTGGTGTTGGAATGGGGTGGGATAGCAGAGAGCTCTGAAGGAGGGAGAAAGAGACATTGTGCCTGCTGCTCTTCTGAGGTGTAGTTGGAACTTCAGCATGTAAGATGAAGCCTGAGGGACACAGTATTTGTATCAACTGTGTGTGTTTTTGATACTAGGTTGGGAGCCCTTTGATATTTCAAAGAAGAAAATGGGGGCAGGGATGTTCTGAAAGAACAAATTTTCCAGATGAGGAGGAGCAGCAAGGTGCCCAAGACAGTAGGTGACTAACTAAATGGATTTGCATTGCAAGACTTCTGTAGAGGAAAATTAGATCATAATGTCCTGTACTGGTCTGAATAAAGAAAACAAGGTCTTAGATTGCTCTAATTCCTATAGACTTGTTCTACATTACATGTTTTAAAACACCACATTAATGAATATATTGAGCCAAGGTGCTACTTAGTGTAGCTACTCAGGACTTCCCACCTTGTGTGAGTTATTGCTAGCTTGGAGTACACATAGGGCTGATGGTGACTCTCCTGACAGCTTGTGTGTTTGTTTGGAAACCTAAACTAAATGCACTTATTATTAACAGGCGTATTGAAGATGTGAGAAAATAAGAGGAAAGGGAATATAATGGACTGAAAAAAGGGAAGGCGTGAAAAGATGCAATCAATCCAAAAGTGGGTGAAAAAAGGATTTAATTCTGGGAGGTTGGTGAAACTGACAGAGAATGTATTTTAAATGAAAAAGGAGAAAATTAACTTAAATGCCTAGAAAAGAGCTTGATAAGGATTTTGGCAGTGCAGTAGGCTCCCAACAGACATCATGGCAGACCAAAGGCAGACTGAAATAATTTGGTGAAGGCGTACAGCAGGAGTTTGACAAAACAGATGCTCGAGTGCATTTTTAAACTGAGTAGATACCATATTGACTGATCACTCTTGGATTTCATTTTTTTTTGGATGTAGTTTGTTAGAAAAGCTTTGTGGTAGTTAACTCAGATATTCTACCTTCACGGGTTCGATCCTATAAATGTAGAAGTATTTTAATTCCTGTCATGTCATAATCATTCAAAACTCCTAATAATGAATTAAGAATTAGAAGATCTGTAGCATACAGTTTGTTTGTTATAATTCAGTTACTAATTTCTGCTTGAGGTATAACAGGTCTATACAGATACTATACTAATTTCTGCTTGAGGTATAGCAGGTATATACAGATGATTTACCTTCCTTTTGCAGGGAGCTTTAGATTATTTCATCCCCTCTCACATTTTATAGTATCGCATATCTGTATGTTTGTTTCTTTTTTTAAGAGATGTGATGACAAATTAATTCACATTTTGGGGGCTGATTTGAAATGGGAGAAGCTTTCATCACAGTATGTAACTTGAAATGTTATAATTCTGCACTGATTCTTGCTCTATGCAGTCCCGTGTAATCTTTAGTTAGCAAGAGGAAGGTATAGCAGAAAAAGATAAACTGTTCCAGTGATGTTTGAAGGCAGAGTTAAGACGTTGAGATCAAAAAAAGCCAGGAATAAATGACATGGAGGACAGAAATACCTATATAAAACAAGTCTGCTGGATTTAGTATAGTAAGAAATGTGGTAATGGGATGTACAAATGGCAATTTTATGCCAGATAAATCACTGAATAAGCAAACTTTTATTCTGAGCGTGAGGTGTTATCCGTTTTCTCAAGTTTATAACTGTAGACTTGCAGTGTAGGCTCTGTCAGGCAGCTTAGTTTATGCTTGTGATAAATTACCTTAATGACTCTAGGAAATAAATAGGAAGCTCATTTTGTTTGGCTTTTGCATGTGGTAAGACAAGTTCTGCAGCTAACTTCTTCCTCTTGGTGTGGCTGCCAGGCTACAAAAACAGTGAGTTCAGCAGTTAGCTGCTGTTGAGGTTTCCCACTTCACTGGAAGAGAGTTGCCTTGGGGAAGTGTTTTCAAAATCCTGAAGCAGCTGAACAGCTTCATTTTGTGACTCAGAGCCAACCTTTGGAAGTCTTCCTCTGGATGGATTCTTCCCTGTTTGTGTATACTGGGAAGCTTGGGCCTGCCTGCTCTGGCTTCCCTGCCCCACTGCTGGAAAGGTGTGGGGGGGAATGTTTTGAGGGCACTTAACCTAATACATGATTTAAATCTACAGTATCAATGGTTTACTTTCAGACTTTAATTGGATACATTTTTAACTGACAGGTTTTTCAGTGCTTTGCTGCAAGTTCTGTAGTGCTCACTAGCAACTTACGGCCTCACTTAAGGGCATAAGATCGTTTTAAGCAAAGTTGCATGTTCTGCATCTCAGACTCCCAAAGCTCCTATTTTTAGCAATACCAGGATCGATTTAGTGACCCCAATCTAAAGCCATATGGAGTAAGAAAAAAGAAGTTGCTTTTGGTTTCTAGGAAGGGAATTATTTGAAGAATGGAGCAAAAATGACAAGACAGAGAAATAGCTGTTAAGGAGCTATAAGTAGCGGCCAAGACAGGACCTGTAAAAGTGCATGGATGGATACAGGACTGTTCAGAGATGATTTATCTTTTTAACATCACCTACCAAATGTTAACCTGGCATCAGCTGCCCAGTCAGCACCAGTATGAGTGTGCCTTGTCCTGCATTGCTGCTGTTCTGTTGCAGGGCCTCGGTGTGACAAAATGAAGTGAATTTAGACTTCCCAAAGGGTTTTCCAAATATTACACTGTCCTCTTTTTGCAAACTGCAATAGAGCTCTTGCCTTTCTGAGTTGGAAAATTACTAAATAAAGCATTTGGGCATCTTTGTGGAAATGCAGACTTGCTCTAAGGTGGCAATGAAAACTTCTCCTTTGGTTTAGGTAGACCTTCAGCAGCAAACTCTTGGAGGCTACAGAAGATAACTACGTGTTTCCTGCCTTGTTAACGTTCTGTGTGATGCATTGTGTTGGTGATTGGGTAGTTTTGCTGCTGAGTTCAAAAAATCGGAAGAATTTCCCAATTGATGTTTAAAGACAGTCAATTTGTTTCATTTTTGCAGAAACCTTATAGCAGATACAGTTTTGGGGTGCTTCCCCCCCCGTAATTAGTACTGGTGGCACAGTGGCAGTGTTTTGTAAATTTTCTTCTTTATACCATACAAAGGAACAGGTTTCTCTCAGTATTTTGTGTCAGCTCCTTTTTGTGTTGCCCGCTTGAAGAGTCCAAATCTTCTTGGCCCCTTAATTGGATTGCTGCTTTTGCTGCAAAATAGGAGTAGAGAAACCTGCTTCAGAGGGCTCTGGACTGGGCTTACAGCTGGAAGGCTGACTCTTTTAGCTAGAACCCCCTAGAAGTTCAAAAATGGACCTGTGTACCACAGGTACCTGTCTTTTTTTGGACAGGTTTGTTGCCCTTCATCATGTGACTTGTGAGGACAAAATCGGGAGATCAGAGTGGCTGCAGTCCCTGTGATGCTTTTGGCTGCAGGAGGTGATGTCTGTGTGTGGATTAGGATGCACAGTGTGGGTGATGACCAGGTAGGCTCACATTAATCTTGGCTGATGCTGAACTTGAATTGCATCTCAATAGCAATATTTGATGCTGTGGAGAAGCTGCCCCCCAGAAGTTTATTTCTGTATGAAGAATCTAAGCAATATCATGTGAGATCAAAGCCCAGGTCCAAGGAAGAATCCCACTTAGGATGTAATCCTTTCCTCTTCCCTGTAACTTGGATATAGTACTGGTGTTCTCCTGGAAAACAGTCTGCCTTTGGGCTGTCCCCTACTTTTCCAGGAGACAGGGAGATCCAGCCCCAACCTGCTAGAGTTATGTTACTGTGAGGTTCACAGGTAGTAGGTAGTCATTCTCTCCAGCTACAGAGCACTGGAGTAAATAAAACATCTGTCCTCTAGCACAATCCCCTGCAGCAAGGCCGGCATTGTACATATTGTTGGTAGGCAGATCTTGCTCTGTTAAATTGAACTCTGATTTACATAAAGATATGTACCTAAAAATGCATTACAACTTCTAATAACACTTCTTCTGCACACAGAGGAATTTTTTTTTGCCGAATGACTTTTCTCAGCCCTGCCTCAGATAGTCTGACCTGTTACATAATCCAACAATTGTGTAAAAAGGGCATTTCTTTTAAAAGGTCTGTGTAATAAAATGTCCTCCTCCTTCATCATGGATGAGATGGAGCTGCTTGTACTTCTGCAGAATGCATAAAAATGGTGGGGGGGAAGGTTTGTCACTCAGTACGTGCTTCCCTCCTACTAAAGAGAAATGTAATCATTCTCCTTTCAAGCACATGTTTGTTGGATCAGGAAAGGTCAAAGCAAAATTGAGGAGTACTTTAAACCTTTAGCTCTCTAATGGCACAGTCTGAGGATTTTAAATAACGAATCTGAACACAAGGTATGTTCTGTTATTCTCACTGACATTTTGTGGTGGTTTTAATACCTTTAAGATGCAAATCTAGTGGTTTTAAACACTTTTGAGGCTTCAGTTGCTGTGTTCCATGTGAACAATTGGACAAATTTAAATTCCTGTCTACTGTAACCTTGCTTTTTCTGTGTTCGGAAGCTGAATTCTTTCCTCCTTATTCCCAGGGAGTGGGTTCCTAGTTATTAACAGTTATTTTTTGGCAATATATGGAAGTCTTTCTGCTTTGGAGAGATTCTTGTATATTCCATAGCTACAACAATAACATTTCTATAGTGACTTAAGAAAAGGAATTTAAACTATGGCATGCTGGCTTATTGATTTTCTTTTTTTCCCTTCCTTCCCAGCTTGGATGATTGTAAATCTCTTTGTCCCTAAATTGTGCCAGGGAGAAGCCTAAGTGGAAAGAACAGGAGAATAATGTCTGCCTTTTAGCGGATGATGCGAGTTTAATCTTTGGAAAAAACCTTTGAGAAACTAGCCTACAAATTCTCCATGGAAGGAAATCTCCTCTGATAAGCGCTTCTTGATGTGTTCAGACTGTCTTCCTGACAGCTCTTTAGAACAGCCAAGCTTACAAAACCAGCATTTGCCACATGATTACATAGCTTTAAAAAGGCTTGGAGTCGAATCCTGTGTGGGCAAGCACAGATCCCAGCTTCTTCAGGTGATCAGGTTGGGTGCCTGATACCACCAGCCAGCTGGAGCATTTGTTTTGTGCCTGTCTGTAAACAAGGGGATTTTTTGCCTTCAAATTAGAATAGTTTATAGCTCGAGGTCTTACTAGAGGCAGAGTGTGGATACTTGGTGAACCTGATTACCACTTCTATGTCTGCTTTGAATCCCTAATTAGTTTACTAGAGAATGAAAATTGCCTGAAGTCACTTGACTGAAGTCCTAGCCCTTCAGTTCATAGCCAGCCCAGGGGAACGTTTTCTAGTTGTGCCTGTAGCATGCAGGAACTTGACAATGACAAACTTCTCTGGGCTTTTGAGATACTTTTCATATGAAGCCTGACTTGTGTTCTGCTGGTGTGGCCCTGAATTGAGATGTATGTCCTCTGAAGAACAACTTGCCATTCAAATGGCTTTGCCATCCATATTTAACCGGTGTTAGATAAATTCTTGGTCTACATGAGCTGCTGAATGAAGTTACACACACTTGCCTTTTTTTTTTAATGCATGGTATTGAAAGGCCACGTAGCTAAATATAATTCTGTTGTCTTCTGGCCTCCTTGTGGTGTGTATGAGCTACTTCAAAGTAGTTCTTGACTGATGTCCTTTAATACTTGCTTTGAAATAGGAAGAAATATGCTCTTTAAGGCACTGAAGGCATGCACGGATTTGCTGTTGATGTGGATACCAGTAACTGTTTTCCAGGCAAGTTAACATGTGCTTCAGATTGGTCAGAACTGGCTTCATAACGTCTCTGTTGATCTATTATTTGGAGACCATTGGACCAAGTCTTATAAGCAAATGAGAGATTTTTCTATAGGAAGTGAATGCTTTAATATCATGTCTGCAGTGATATTTTAAAATGTCTGTCCAAGCAGGTTGTCTGAAGCAGCAAGAATCACTTTAATACATAAACTCCAAGGGCAGAGAGACATGGAGCTTTCTAGCTTATACTCCTTCAACACCTCGAAGCAGATGGGCTTATGATAAGAAAGAAGCTAAAAATTGAAGTTAGAGCTTGCACTCGGTAGAAAATGAGCTACAATAGGGACTGCAGAACACATTGCAGGGACAAGCTGCTGCAAAAAGAGCATCTTTTTCCCCCATAGTTTATACACGTAAACCACTGCTTTCATTATCTCTTTTAAGTACATTGCAGGAAAAAATGTGGGAATTAGTGATTTAGAGATCCTTCACAGAGAGCAATTAAGTGTTGGTATCAAGCTTTCCCTGCTGTTTTAAAGTGGAATGTATCTCAGGTTTCTTCCATGTTTTTCCAGTAACTAAGTAAAATGTCAGGTTTCCCAGTTGTTTGTGAAACACTTAAGTCTGTGTTCCAGTTAATTCTTCAGACTATGCTTTTATAGTACCAGAGAACTAGAACTTTGCTCTTTCCAGCTAAAGAGCTAGGAAAAAAGATCTGCAAACTCCTACACTTCAGAATGTGACTGTAGTCAGCAGGCTGACATTAACATGGAGCCAAAATGAGGGACTAGGTATTAATTTGTTGTTCTGACTATTCTCTTGCTGGATGTTCCAGACTTCAGCCTATTTTCACTTCTACCTTATGGTATCAAACCTACAGGTAGGAGGTTGTTGCAAAAGGAGGAGAGTTGCTGTCCGCAACTCATGAAATTGTGTGTGAATATGAGAAAGATGGCCTGAGAGAGTTTCTGAACCCAGTTTATATAATGAGAATGTATTTGGGGTGAAAGTAATTTTGTGAAACTGGAAGTATGTGACTGTAATCGCTATGACACACCAGTGCCTTTGCTACCCAGCAGTCTTGCTACAAACTGTGCTCTGATGTGATGGATTTATTTTTTTTTTCCCTCAGTGAATTATGGTTACCAAGATCAGTAATAAAAGTGACCATAAAATAACAGTTGAACTTGAAAGTCATGGTGAAATTCAGCATTGCTTTTTGTTTTAATGAATAAAAGCATCCAGGGTGTGAATGGATGCGGGAGATGAAAGGGCATCTTGAGGCCCTCCGCCTGATCTAAGGGGTTTATGTTTGGAGGAGGCAGTTGGACCAGAGGACCTTCAGAAATCCTTTCCACTCTGAATTCTCTGATTTATAACCCAGAAGCTGAACACTGTGTCCTTTCTCCATCTGTGCAGAGAAGTATCTTGGCTATGTGGGTCATAAATATTCGGGATGGCCTCCGAGGGTCTGAAACCATTTACTTAAGGACTCTCTGATTTTTACTTCAGCAAACAAATGAAATTAGTTTGTCCATAAATCTCTTTGCATGTCAAACTAAGCAAGGTTTTCTAATGCACAGAGTAATAAGGAATGTTGGTCTGAATCCAGAAAATGTTAATTCTCATGCCTGTGGACCTGGAGAAAGTAATCTTCAGGTTTCCCCTCCCTGTGAAATTAATCTAATGCTGCATCATGAGCTCATGCATTTTAGATGAATGCTCTCTGGGTAATGTCTTCCTCTGTATCAAGTCATAACCCACCTTCAGCTATATAAAGCTGCAAGATGAGATTGCAGAAATGAATTTCCTGTATTGCCCCACTTCTGAGCGTGCTTCTAGACAGCATAGGCTCATCTGGATATTTGATACGCATGGCAAAGTGCTGGTTTTAAACCTGCTTCTGTAAGTGGCTAAAGAATAGGGCAAAACCGACCAAGAAAGTTCCAGTGTTTCAGTTTCTGGAACTGATGCACTGAATTTAGGAGACTGTAGTCAAAGGTTGATATGGCACATACTTACTGGTGCTCACTGAAGCTGGTGAGTCATACTGGGGCACCGAGGACAGGGTGTGCGCTGTGGAACTCCAGCCCATCTCTTACCAGTGAAGTGATTGAACCCAAACCCAGTTTTTATCAGTGGCATGATTAAAACCCATGCTCTCTAGTGATAAAAGAAGGGGGAGTCATCAAACTGATGAGAGGTGGAAAGAGGCAGGATGCTTTAGTGCTTTCCATAGAATTGGGGTATCTTTACCCTTCTCCTCCCAGCTGTCACTGTTTTGTAGGTTTGACTAATTAAAAATACTTTGGTTTGGGAAAGGTGAGCTGTGGAAAGAAACTGAACATTAATTAGGTGGCCTTTTTTCTGTCCTAAATGAAGTAAAAAGTCAATATTTTGACAAAGTGATTTTTTTTTTTCCCTCCTGCCCTCAGAAAAGTATCACTTAATTAACAGCCTTCTGTGAAGAAGGAAAACGTGTTAATTAGCCCAAGTACCATTGTCAGTAGCAGGCACCCAGAAGAATAAGTCATTGAAGAAATCAGACTGCATAGGCCAGCATACCATTTAGGAAGAAGGTGTGAAAGCAGTTTAATGAAGGGACTTTACTAAAGACTGCAACTCCAATGCGTGTTTTTGGTGGCAGAAATACTTTATCAAGGGTGATGGTGTTTGCTAGAGTAACAGATTGATATCTCACCTGGATTATTTTGGATAACACTGGCCTGTAGAACATACAAAACTTCATTTTGTCAAAGTGATTTGGCTTTTTGCTATTCCATTTAGGATGGGTGCTCCTGAGGGCAAGTATTTACAAAAAAATAATTACATTGTATTAATAAGGCCTTTTTAAAATGGGTTTTGGGAGATAAAGGGAAACAAAAAACCCAGGGCTGGTTGAGCTCTCTTTATTCAGACTATAAATAAGTGGAACTGCAGCAAAGCTCTCAAATGCTGCAGAGATAGTATCTGAAGGCCTGAGAGCAGTGGAAGGGCAATGAAATACAGACATATGGTGGGTTAACAGGACAAATAAGAAACAGCAGCCTCTTGCTGTTTACATGATGGTTTTCACTGTAAATATAGACAATCTGTACATCATGCAATCCTCAAGCAGCCAACATTTTATTGGTGTATTGTGAGTTCATACCAAGAATAGGACTTCTTTTGCAAACTTTTTTTTTTTGAGCTGTGAACCTTGTTTTCTTCCTTGATACAAGTGGAATTCACAAGATAAAATAGGATCAGGGTAGGAGCATTATCTTCCTCAATGGAGATGTGCTGCTTTGCACCTGACTGTACAATTGGTTTGCTACAATTATATTCCTCGTGGTTGCAAACGTCCTTGAAAATACACTGCAGTTCCTTCATTTGGGTCACCTTTGTGTGTTCTTGTGTCTGTGTCCTTCTTTGAACCTTACCCAACAGCCCTTTGTGCTCTGGGGCTTCATAGCTTCTTGCATCCTGATCTTTGCAGAACATTTTCAAGACTATCTGCTTTTGCTTTTTGATATTGATGATCTTGTGCTTGTTTTCAGCTTTAGTTTTCATACTTTATATACTTAAAACTGAAATAAATTCATTTTGTGTTGTTGGGGCTTTTTTGCAATACCTGCATTTTATTTAAACCTGGTTGTTTCTGCCTTTGCTGGGATTGGTTTAACACTTCCTCAGCTAGCACTTAACTATGTTTTCTTCAGGCAAAATGTAGCTTTATTTTTCAAACCCTTTCTTTAGACTTTATTTTGGGAAGATCAGTATTCTCCTTGCTTTCCTTCTCTGGTGTCATTGTCATTGATTCTTTTGCAATCATGTCATTTAAATGGGTAGCACAATGATTTCTGTGAATCAAGGAGGGTTTTTGCTTACTGCAAGTTCTTACATTGGTAGATCACTGCTAGCACATTTAATAATAATTGTTGTTCTCTTTGTCAAGATCCTAATTTGTGTGTTCATTCTAGCAAGTGAGGAAATTGGGAAGCTCTTTGGTCACTGCAGTACTGGTTTTGAGCTCTTCAAGGTAGAAAACAATCTGCTGTACAGGCTTCAGAAGTTGGTCAGAATTCCAATTAAATAATTCCACACGCTTCTAATATGTATAGATTTCCAGTTGTATACTGTAAGTATTTAATCCTACACTTACAGGATCACATCAACAAGAGGATAAGCCTTGTTCCTTCTCCCACCTGCACCTCTTCCAGAGGTGTACTCGGTTACCAGCTCTTCTCTGCCTTCCATCAGCGAGGGGAATAGCTGCAGTTGGACAGGGTGCTGCTGCCATGGGAATTTGGAAGGGGTTTTGCTAGTATGTAAAGCTGAGATTCAGTTACATGCTAGAGCTGGAACTAGCTTGGCTTGGCCTTGCTTGCTTTTGGCCAACAGGTAGCTCATAAATATTGGCAGAAGACAAATTAATCTGAAAAGGTGTCTTTCATAGATAACACTTCATTACTGAAAGCGGGTTGCTTGGGAGAGGTAACAATAGGTTTCCCCTTTTTCTTTTATGCATGATTGCAGTTAGCTTTAAAAATATCCCAAACCTGAATAACCCTCCTCCTCAAACACCTTTATAATGAGGAAAACTCATTGTGTGACAGAATAACTCATTTATGACTAGAATGAAATAAATACAGCTGTCAACGTAATGAAAATTTACTGTATCAGAACTTCATCAGAGTGTTTTCTTACAAGCACTTGAAAGTGCTTATTCCTGTTATATTTGACATTAAGGATTCACTTAAGATTTGGGCTATTCTGCAACTTCCCATGGGTCTATATGATCTTTAGGTATGATGTGTGGATTATTGCTGCCTCCTTCCACGCTCCCAAGAGCTCTGACCTTTGCAAGCAGCAGTTTTGCTCTATGTTTCTGTACAGGACTGCCCCTTGCCAGCTAAAGCTGAAAATTATTCTTGCCACTGGTGCTGCCAATAGTTTGGAAATTAGACAGCTAGAAGTTACAAATAAGGGTAGGTTTTCAGTTTTAAACAGAGTATAATGGCTTTATTGAAACCTTAACCTCTTAGCTTGATCTGTTTGTATTTTGATACATATTTGTTCTTTTGATACTTGTCTGGAATTGTGCAGGACATGGTAATAACAAAGCAGTGAGTACTGTGCTTGGAGAAGACCAAGTAAGGAAACTGTTGGGCTCTAAGAGCCTCTTATGTAAGCAGTGAAATCTGTAGTGTGTCATTTTCTGTTTGGTTTTGGACAATTATGGAAATCACTGACAACTGCCAAAAAGCAGGAGTACTTAAGGCTCCTGTGGTGTTACAGGGAGCATTCTCTGTAGTATTTAGCATTTTTTTAATTATTAAAAAAAAAAGTCTGAAATCTCCCAGTACCAAGCAGCAGTTTTTGTGGCTTCTGGCTAGATATTTTAATCATAACCAGCCCTCTGGCAGTTGTACAGTAGCTGGAAGCATTGCCTTAATGTCCTGATGCTGTTTCATGCTGCTTCTGAACAACTGGAAATGCAAAACATGAACCTGAGACTCTTGTGTGAAGTTTTTAAGGGCACTGCCAGTGCTTTGTAATGCAGAGGGCCACCAAATCCAGTTAGTGTTTTATCTTTACCATCATTATGGAGTTATCTGTGCCAATGACATGGTTCCTCAGATGAAGAGGGAGTCTTGTGTGGAAATATATCATAATTTGAGCCTTTTTTTTTTTTCCAAGAGGATTTGAAAGTGATGGAAATGCAGGGTTTAAAACTTAAACCCTGAGAATTTTTACTAAAGAGACCTTTTGATGTAGTTTGTCCAGAGTAATCTTTGAAAATTATTTTTTGGCTTTGTGTGAAAGTTATAATGCTTTTAACAGCTTAGTGAATGCAGAATCAGGTTCAAACCTGAAAGCTTTTGACAGCTTGTTTTATTCAAATTGCTGATATTCCTTTTAATAAGCGGATTTACAGTACTTTCACACCACATATGTCTATTGGGTAGCCTCAGCAGCAGTGCAGCTCAGTTATTATAAAATACACAATTACACCCCTCCGCCCCCGCCACAGAGGGTCGGTAGGAAGCCTTTCTTTCAGAAGTGGTTGCTTAGTAGCCAAGACAGGTGGAGAAGTAGGATTGAATTGCAGTTTTAGGGTTTGGGAATGCTTGGCCTTTGTCTTCAGGGATGCATTTCGTGACAGGGGAGTTTCTAATCTTTTTGCCTTGGTGTTTAGTGGGAACCTGTCAAAGGGGGATTGCTTTCTGAGTGGTCTTCCCTGAGCTACTGTCATTTCTTTGGCTATGGGTGGCATTTCAGTATTATGGTGGAAGGAAGGAAGGAAAGGCTATAGTAGAATCATAGAAACATGTTGGTTGGAAGAGTCCTTTAAGACCAAGTCCAACCATTCCCCCAGCACTATGAAGTCACCATTAAACCATGTCCCTCAGCATCACATCTCCATGTCTTGGAAACCCCTCTGAGGATGGGGACTCCACCACTGCCCTGGGCAGCCTGGGCCAGGCCTTGCAGGGAAGAAATTGTTCCTCAGGTCCAACCTAAACCTCCCCTGGTGTACCTTGAGGCTGTTTCCTCTTGTCCTGTCACTTGCTTGGGAGAAGAGATGGACCCCAGAGTTGTGGAGAGCAAGGAAGTCTCCCCTGAGCCTCCTTTTTTCTAGGCTCGGCAACCCCAAGTCCCTCAGCTGCTCCTCCCAAGAGTTGTGCTCTAGACCCTTCCCCAGCTTTGTTGCCTTTCTGTGGACACACTCCAGCCCCTCAATGTCCTTCTGGGAGTGAGAGGCCCAAAGCTGAACTCAGGATTTAAGGCACGAAGTACAGTATAGGAAAGGGACACCAAGATTTGGATGCCAGATGCTGCTGCTTTAGGCTATTGTGTCTAGTAAAGCATGTTGAGAGAGATGCTGGTCTTGCTGTTTAATTTATACCTCTATGGGAATACAAAGTCATCCTCGTTCAGCATCCTTTGAAACAGGGACGGTCCAGCAGAGCAAGATCATAACCCAGTCTCCTGCGTTAGCTCAAGCAGCAGTGTGAAAAGAGTGTGATCCTTGTTAACGTCCCGAAACAACAATGGTAGCCTTAGTGCACTTTGGAACCGCGAGTCATTAAGGCACTTGTAGTGTTACAGCTTTTCCTCTCTCCCTGCATTATTTGCCGCAGTGTTTGTGTCGAGTGTTAGTGCTGGAGTACGAAGTTGGAGAATCCTTGCCCAGTGAGTTTGTAATTGAAACAATTTCTGAGGTTAATATTTCTTATTTCCGAGCGGTTGTTCTTGTGGCTGTTACTTGCAGTTAATGCACAACTGCTCTTCAAACAGGACTGTGCTGGCGAGGAGCAGTTTGTGTGCGCTCTGGAGACTCCTGGTCTTGTTTTCTTGGCTGAATGATTCTTTAGAGATGCATCTATAGCGCAAACTTCTCATGTCACTGGCCATATACAACTACTTCTTTCACAACTATGATCAAACAATACAGAGGGAAAGGGATGCTATCTAATGAGCATGCATCAGAAATTTTTCCAAGGCTTTTTAGTCCCACCTTTCCATTTTCTAAACCCCATTGAATTGTCTTTCAATCCTTTTCATGAAAATGAGCTGTGAATTTGAGGAGAGGGGGATGAAACAATCTGAGTTTTATCAGCTGTGTGGCACTCTAACTCAGCGTGCTGATGAGCGGTCCTGCTGCCCGGGGAGCACGGCAATATGATGGGTTTTGCTGCATAATCTGTCTGGCCAGCTGTATTCTAATCTTTTCGTTTAAGGGGGGGCCTGGTGGGGGAGAGACAAGCTTTAAGGCAACATTGTTTTCAATAGATACCTTTGAAAATAGGATTGAAGGACAATTTAGTATGTCTGCGCTCTTAACACTGCTCTGAAGCTGGTAAGTATTGAAGGATTTCATGCCATAATAAGGATATTTTGGCCTGGTCACGAATGTCAGCATGACATCTCATTTCAGAAGGCAAAAATCACGTGGTCTGTTGAAGTATCTTTGTTGCTGTCCTAACAAATGAAATGGTCTTTGGGCCTGTGTGTGTATACATCACTGAAATTCCCTGTACCTTAGAAGGTTGTGAGCCTTCTGGAGCTGTGGTGATCCAGCTGCTTCGGGGAAGTAGGTCACTGGTATCTTAAGGAATTCCCTGCCTCAAAAGTCCAAAAAGGTCAAAGCAGAATTTAGAATTGTGAGCTGCGTAGGGCAGCAGGTTGGGGTTTTACACTTTTTTACTGCCCCTCCCACCCCCCCCCATTGTAGGTAGGTCATACAAACAAGAAAACTTCAGAGAAAAGACATCTGACCATGAACACTTAACACTTGCAAATTACGAAGTCCCTACAACTGCAAAAGGCTTGAAAACCTCTGTCTGCTTTCTGGCTTGGAGGTACCTCCTGGCTGGTGTGTGCTGCAGCCCATATCTGCCATCAGAGGATCCCCCGGAGTGATGAGGATAAGCAACTTGTGTCATGGAATTGTCTTGATTGGAAGAGACCTTTAAGCTCATCAAGTCCAACCATTAACTCAGCACTACCAGGGCACCACTAAACCATGTCCCTCAGCACCACATCTCCACGGCTTGGAAACCCCTCCAGGGATGGGGACTCCACCACAGCCCTGAGCACCTGGGCCAGGCCTTGACAACCCTTGTGGGAAAGAAATTGTTCCACAGGTCCAACCTAAACCCCCCCCCGGCACAAGTGAAGCCGTGCCTTCCATGGTTACTCCAAGTAGGAGCGCGCTACTCCATACTATCAACTGCCATCCACAAGTGCTCTGTGTTGTGCTTTTTTCTTTTTTATTTTTTTTTCTATGAGAATTGTCTTATTGTAGATGCTAATGTATTATCTAACTCTTTGTTTTCTGCACCTCATTGCTTTGTTCTTGATGAGATCTTTTGTTTTCTGCCGCTCTGTCACTGCATTTCTGCTGCCCCTCCCTCTAGCTGGGTTTGTCAAGTCGCCCATGTCAGAAACTAGACTCACGGGGGACGCCTTTGAACTGTACTGTGATGTGGTTGGGAACCCCACTCCAGAGATCCAGTGGTGGTATGCTGAAGTCAACCGGGCTGAGTCTTTCAAACAGCTGTGGGATGGCGCTCGGAAGCGCCGTGTCACCATTAACACTGCCTACGGGGCCAATGGGGTGAGTGTGCTGAGAATAACCCGCCTTACCTTGGAAGACTCTGGGACTTACGAGTGCAGGGCCAGCAACGATCCCAGGAGGAATGACTTGAGGCAAAACCCTTCCATAACGTGGATTCGAGCCCAGGCTACTATAAGCGTCCTTCAGAGTGAGTCCAGCACCATGCAGTAGCGGTACTGTAGTATCTAGAGGCAGTCTAGTGACCGTTAACCCCTGTTACCCTGATACAACCCTCTGCTACCTTGTCCCCTTGTTCTGAACCCCAGACTTCTCCTCCACCTGTAGTGCTGACGGTGTCTGCCATCTGTGTCTCTTCTCCTTAGGATCAAAAGACTTGGGGGCAGGGCGGGGGAAATCTATGGGTCTGGTTTGCAGCTTCTGTGGGAAAATGTCCCAGTGTTGAATTTCTGTTTCTTCCCTACCCCTTTTAGTTTTGTATTAGGTTTCCAGCCCCTTCTAATACTGTCTTCTCCATGAGTGCCTTTATATTTGATTTTTGTGTTCTTCCCAGGTCTAACTGTTTTATTTTTATTTCTTCTTTTCTCTTGGAATTCCACTGAATGCTGCCTTCTCATGTGGTTTTGGTTGCATATACACTTCTGTACAAATCCTACCCTTTTGGTTACACGAGACCTTTCATGTTTAGATTTTTCCATGAAGTTGTGGTGTTTCTTTTCCTTTCTGAACAGCAGCTTGTTCCTAATGAGTTCTCTGATGCAGCAGCACTGAACTGATGCAGCTATTCCTAATCTAGCCTATGAGAGGAGATGGGGGGGAATATCCTCCCCCAGCATTGAACTCATAACTTTAGCTAAATGACTTTCACCTGAGAATGCAACTTTTGGCAGAAAAAAAGCTTTAAAAAGTGGAGAATATGGTTGACCCAGAATTGCTTTCTCTTCATTATTGTTACAAGGTGAGTTTGGGAAACTTATATTGTCAGAGGTGGTAGAGAAGAACCTCATTTCATTTTGGGTACAATGCAAAACTCTTGCATTTGCTGACAACGTGAAGCAAATGTCTAACGAGTTAAAGTGAATTACATCTGCAACGTGAACCTGCTGAATGGAGGTAGAGGAGGATTGGCCACCTTGGTGATTTCTCAATGTCCTAAGGCAGCAAAGAGCAGAGCACAGGCGTTGTCTTGCTTATTGTCTGTGCATAAATAAACCTTTTATGTACCACTGAGTTTTGGCTCAGTACAAAAACGTCAAACTCTGTATGACGTCTCAGTTATGGGTTTGGATGCCTTAAAACCCCCAAAACCCAAACTCTCCCTAAAGCGTGGTGCTGCAGTCAGCACTGCTGGATCAGAGACCTCGCATCTGGAAAATGGAAACAGCACTGATGGACGTGGAAGAAGAGGCAGTGAGCCCAGTGACATGAATTGACTTGAAAATGTAAGCGGCATTGGGTGGTTCAGCTCAGACCTGCTCATGTTTCAGTTCTTATGCTTGATTCCCCCGTTGTCCTTTGAGATCCCAAAGGACTTGGATGAGTAGATGACTTGCATGATGCTACAACAGCAAGAGCCATGTAATTTTGGGAAATAATAATAATAATAATACCTTAAGACAAAACAGAAAAGTTTGTCTTGTAGGAAATAATGTCTTCTGGAAGTTCTCTCTGCCTCTAAAGTGTTTTAGTTTTTCTTATGTGACAAGTCTGTGGTGGTATCTGTGCTCCTCTCTTTGTGTCCTGTCAGTTTTAGTCGCCTACTGAGGGAGAAAATCCTTTTCGTACAAAAAAAGTCACCATTTGGGAATGAATTCCCGTGAAGCCATCTCCATCTGGAAAGTGGGTTTTTCTTCTCTCAGGCCATTGATACTAACCTGTGCCAGGGGTTGAAGTTTAACCTTTCGTCTTCCTCCCCAATTTTAATATCGTCTTGTTTGCATCTGGTGCTACTAATTGTGGAGTGTGTATTGTGACTTCATTGCTAAGTGCCTTGTGCCCCAGGATTTTTCTTCCGCTTTTGTGTTTTACTCAAGGTGGGGGGAGGGAGGGGAAATGTTGAACCAAATACTTTAATGCTTTTACTCTGCAATATTGTGTATGTGAAGAGATCTGAGCAGCTGCTGCTTGGGGAATGGACCGCTCGGACATCCACCTCCTGCATGACTGTGCTGGAAACGGAGATGAGGGTTGGGAAGCAGGTTTCCAAGCCATCCCTGGAAAGTGGAGACCATCTTAATCTGAAGCTGCCCCAAATGGCTCAGCAGCTGTATTGTGTGTTCAGAGGCACAATTTGTCTTTGAAATGGGAATTTTCTGACTAAACAGTGTTGCAGTTACCAGCTAAGGGTGGCTGTGCTGCTGTTGGCTTTATTTAACACTGACTTTACGGAAAGGGAACAGCAACTGTAGCAAGGAAACAGCTCAGTTGGACAGCGAAAAGAGATTGTGCTCTTTTGATAAATTAGAGTAACATAAATGCAGGTAAAAGATGTAAATGAGACCATAGTTGCAACTTTTAAGTTTTAGGTTTAGAAAAAGACAAGTCAGACACAAAAGGCTCCAGCAGCTGTAAATATTTTCAGCACATTGCTGCTTAGCAGAGATGAGGTAAAATAGGCGTAAATTAGCAGAAATAGTCATTGGAGTTTTTTTGGGATGTTCTGGCTCATCAGTGTTAGAGACTGAAGAGTCTCTAGGGCAGTCCAGTAATGGCATGGCTTTAACAAAACAATTTTGGACCCAATTTCAGACCCAAAGAGATCCTTGCATGGTTAAAATTCCCAGCAGTGAGGCAGAAATGCAGTTGAAAATGTGTGGTAATGTGTCTAAGAAGTGTCAAACCCCCTTCCATTGCTAAAGCTTTTCTGCAGTTAAATGTTAGTCCTGGTTTCAAATAGTTGTGAAAAGAAACTCTGTAGCCAGCCTGCTGAAGAAAGGGGGTGATGATGACATAGAGGAGTCAAATGGCTTTGTCAGGTTATTAGGTAGATATTTTTTTCTCCCTGCCTCTCTGAGCAATAATCTAAGGACTGTACTATCGGAGAGATGAATGTTTTATGAGATTGAAGAATGCAGAATTTCTGACAGTTCTGGTGTTTTCAATTTCCCCTTGCTCTGTTTCATAATTTGTGTTCCAAGTGCTTTGCAGATGAATAGCCAAAAGGCTGCCTGGATATGACTAAATCTATATTCCAAGTACGTTACCACAAGGCCTGACAATTGCAGCATTAAAAATCCTTTGCTGACTTGCAAGAAACCACAAAGACCTTCAGCGCTGACCGACTGCTTCACCCTCCCGCCCTTTGCAGCAAGGCTGGCGTGGCAGGAGCATGGCCAGTGAAATAAGCAGCTGGTGACAGATACTTGGGAATTCATTTCACCCTTTAAAGTGAAGAAATAAATCAGATGGGGCCTCACTGCAGCTTTTACATGGTATAGATTGCTATGGCAGTGGCCTTTAGTTCAAGCTGAAACTCTGTATTTTTGGAAGACTAATAGCAAGAATTCTTATGTTTCCTTTAAGCTCTGTCATCCGGTTCAAGGGTTTTTTCACAGAATACTTGAAACCAGCTGAGCCATTTCAATAGAAAGGTCTTTTTTTCCACATTTGGGAAGCAGCTTGTCTCTGACTACTCTAAAAATTCATCCACCTTAATTTAGAGAGTAATAACCGTCTGCACCATCCTAAGAAAACATAGTTACTTTGTAAGGACAGTGCCCTCATATGAACCTTAACACTTCCAAAAGGCTTTCCCCTAAAAAATGTCAATGTAATGTTACCAGGTAAGACTTTAGTGTGAAACAGCCTGGATTCAGTTCCTAATGCAACTAGCAAAGCATCTAACTCTGGTGGTCTGTTTATGCAACAAGGCTCCTATTACTTGATTTTATTTTTTTCATAAATGTTTAAGGTTACTTGAGAAACAAAATAGTTCCCACGTTTAATTTTACCACGCTGTATATTTTATTTTTTATTAAGATTGAGAGCTGCTTTCAGACATTTCTTCATCTAACTTGTGCCTTATTCACGATGGGCACTTGCTCGAATTACAGGCATCAGCAAAGTTGTGCTGTTGGAAATATTTTGTGTGCACAGGATATTTTCCTTAGGTAGATGTCAGTCTTCCTGCAGGGGGAAGTCCAGAAATATTCAGAACACTGTTAAACTTTGAGGGATATGAAAAAGGATTTGTTTTAAACCTTGAAGTAGAGGAACCAGTAGCCAGAAAGAAGCTTCTTCTGAAAGACCACCTGATCTCTTCTGTATAGTCAAAGGACAAACACTTCTCATGTTATGGTCAGTGGCGTGTAAAGAAATGAATGCTGGTGTTACGTAGAAATCTCTAGAGATGTAACTATTGAAATAAATCTAAAATAAATCTCTTTTTCCTATGTAGGGGTGCTGATCCAGAAGGTGTTGCCTTCACTAGTGGTCAGCTGTTTTATTGTGACTTTCTTTGATGTCTCCCAAATTAGTGCAGTGACGTTCCTTGTGTAGTCTTTTCCCCTTCCCCATTCCCCTTTAATTTTTGATTAGTGCAGCACAATTGCCAGTGAAGATTAGTTGCTATTTACCACGTCCTTCGTTTCAGAGCCCAGGATCAACGCCAGCGAGGATGTAGTCATTCATGTCTATGGTCCAGCCGTCACATTGCAGTGTAACCTCACCACAAGTCCAAGTCCCCTTTCTGCCAGTTACTGGGTGAAGAATGGAGAGGAGATCCCTGGCACTAGAAAATCCTCAAACACTACCGAATACAAGTAAGTCCCTTGGGAATAATCTTCATGTTACACCGGAGAGTGTCAAACCTTGGTAGGCTTTGGAATAGATGATGGGATGTTGGGATTTTGGGGTCCCTGGTTCAGCTTCACATTGGTCAGACAAATTATTATTATTTAACTTGAGTATTTTTTTTACACGCTTGATTGGTCTTTTGCATTCTACTTACCTTCCTTAAAAAAAGCCCCAATGTTTCAGGTTTTTGGTGTTTCAGTCATTAAGATGTGGTGTTTTGCTGTGAAATGGAGTTCAATTGTTGAAGTTCAGTGTTTTTTACCATTCAGAAAGTTTCAGAATTGAAGCTAAACTATATACCTTCAAAAATCGTGTTTCATCTGACATGAGAAATGAAACCCATCTTTCCTAATTCTTCATTCAAACTTGATGCAGCTGGTCCCACTGGAAGGCAGCTGTAATCAAAGCTGAGAATATATATATATTTTATTTTATTTTTTTTTAGTTCACCATTGTAATTAAAAATGGGCAAGAATTATTTGTAGCCTGTTCTTTTACAAGCAGAAAGTGCCTGGAAGTGTTTCTGGCCATCCTGGAAACCTAGTCTACATTCATAGCTTGGAGGAGAAAAGGAGGGATGTCTTTCTACATTCCTCATCAGTTAATTCAGAGTTACTGAATTAGTTGAAAAAAAATTGTGCTTTTTTTTGGTTGTTTTTGCATCTGCTGGAATGTTTACACCTACAAAAAGCTGGGCTTTTCCTAAAACCACAGGGCTGAGATAAGTTGCTGACTGAGCAAACTTGTTTCAGGTGCTTAAAAGATAAGCTTTTGTGAAATGTGGGTCTTATCATTTCTCTGAAAGATGTACTGACTTTATAACTAACTTCAGACTTTAACCAGCCAGTCTGAAAAGTGCTGTAAGTATGAAGGCTTGAGTCAAAGTATTGTGCTTAAACTGAGCAGCCCTTTCTGTATGGCTAAGCAGTTTCCACGTGTAATTAAATTGTTTTATTACAGTGCTCTTCATCTGTATGCTATTTACTTAATGTGTTTTCAAAAAATCATTAATAAAAGAAATCCAGGAAGCCTTTTGCTAAAGGGAGGGGAGAGATGGGGAGCACTCTACCTTATTGTGTGCTGTGTGGAGATGTAAATTCAGTGTCATCTTCTCTAGTAGTCGAGGATGTCTTTTGTAGGTAAATATCTGAAGAACACACATACAGAGCTATTAAGTCATTTGTATCTAAAAGCTTTTTGAAGTACAACAAAAGCTGGGGGACTTCAGGTTAGCACCATCTTGAGTGTAAATTCGCCCTGATTTTTAAATTTTATTATTTTTGCATATGGTGCAGCTCTGATTTGCTTTTGTCTGTCTTGCATCTGTTTTTCCTTCTAGTAGTTGTTGTTGCAGTTAAGTCTTTCTGAATTTTAAGTGGCAGCAGGTCCCTGCATGGTGTCTTCCTTCAGGAGCTGGCCAGCTTTTGCAGTTTTTCCCCATCCAACCTGAGTCCAAGAACACTATTAATGAACCAGTCTCATATCTGTTATGAAAAAGAGAAAAGAACTCAAGAGATGAGTGTCAGCCTTGGTTGTATTTGTAGTCTGTTGCTTACCAGTTGGCCGTGTATGATTTTTTTCAATGTGAATGATATGTAAAAATCCCATTTCTCCCTCAATGGGAGGTGATATCTATCTCATAGGCTGCTGACTTGCATCAAACTGTACTGCATAATTAATAGGTGTCAGGCTCCTTCTTTGCTTTTAAACTAAATGCAGCTTCTCCAACTAAGTTGGTACCGACTTTACAAACTAAAGCTCACCCTTTCTCCTAGGCAAATATCCTTTATTTTGAGTAGGTACGTCTGAAGAACATACCTTGAATTACCACAGTTCAAAGATTAACGTATGGGAGGGGGGAGGGAAATAAGTTCCTAGCCTGCTTATTTCTTGTTGCTAACATAGTACTTAACATGGCTCCTATGTTCTCTCCCTGTCTGCAGGATTTTGAAGCCCAGAGCAGAAGAGTCAGGGGAATACTTGTGTGTGTTTGTGTTTTCAAACTCTCCTATAGCCAACGCCACTATAGAAGTGAGAGGTACTACTCCTTTTTTTGCTTCTTCTCTCCCTGAAAGTAAAGTGCTCTCTCTGCCTCTGCCATCTCCCTCGGTGTCTGTCCAAGAGAACTAACTCAAAAGGCCTTTCCTCATGAAACAAAGCCTGTGTCTGATCCTTGGTTGTCATTTTAGGGCAAGTCTTGCAAGCAGCTGCAGGGGAAAGATCTCATGGGTACTGGAATATGGTTATTGCACTTGTGGTCCATACAGAGGGTACTAAACCCCCTTCTAGCACATGCTTCTGCGCTCCTTTGGTAAATCTGGCTATCACGAAAGAACATGGCTGTGCTTGTGCAAAGGCAGTTGTGGTTTTCTCCCTTTTTCGCCATAAATGAGTCCATTTGAATGCATTCAATGTACTTTGAATTTGTCCATTCTGAATAGGACCAACCAGCATCTCATGGAACTGGTTTTGTCTGCAGAGACTTTTTTTGGTTGCCGGGAAGGCCTGGGTTCTGTTTAGGGCAGATGCCCTGGACCAGATTGGGGTTTTCTACTTTCATGTGCTTCCCTCCCTGCTGCGTCTTGTGCATGTTCATAGCCTTCTGACAGTTGTTTTGCTCGTTGAAGAACTGGAAACTCCTGGTCTGCTGCTCTGCAGTAGCCGCAGTTTGCTGCAGTAAGGTGGAATTGATGCATGGTGGCAGCTTTGTTAGGCAAAGGCAGATGAGTTAAAGCAAAAATGTGTTTTTAAAAAAAACCAAAAACCTTGCAACCAACCTGTGCACATCTGAGACTATACTGATGGTGGTTTTATGTGTAAAGTTGTTTGCAATGGAACCTGCCTGCAGGTTCCTGAATCCAAAGTGAGGAAGTGGGAGTAATTCAGCAGTTGGTGTGAAATGACAAATGCACAGTATTACCCTGAACACTGTCTTTCCTTACTGGAGAGCAGCATCTTTTGAAACAGCCAAACAGTTTCCTGGGGAAGAGAAATATTGCCATATAAATAAGGATTCTGACTGATACAGTACCAAGAAAAGCTTGCTGATTTCCTGTGTGGATTTCAAAATGATCTTGCATAAAACAACCTATCAAAATATCACCAGGATTTAACCAAATCTAGTGCAGAAAGAAAGGAAGGAGGAGATCTATGTGCTCATACAAATGCACCACAATTTCCTGTTGATCTAAGATTTAAAAAAAAATCTGACCGCTCCTCTAATTATTGCCTTGCTTACAGCAAATTGAGCTCAAACTCACGTTGTACTTCTGGTGAGCTTGTCTTCTGGGTGTTCGAGGTATACAAATGTGGAGTTTTCCTTGGTTTGGGGGAATTACTTTTTTGCATTATAAACTAATTGCCGAATCTTCTAATATTGTCTTAATTAATATCTTAAGTGCTTTGTGCCTTCTCAAGGCTGCTTTGGGTGACAAAGCACTTCCAGAGACAGGAAATTTAACTTTGGTAATGGATTAAGACTTTCTTCAGCTTAAAGACTTTTTAGGAGGTTTGGCTTAGGGCTTCTCTGCTGTCCAGCACCAGGCAGGAACACCAAGGGAACTTGGCAGAGAGGTTTCCAAGGGCATAGGATTTAACATGGTAAACAGAAAAGCTGATAGATCTGCTAGAAGGACTGGCACAGAGGGCACAGGGAGCGTAATAACTAATCCTACTAACAATTTTTCAGCTAAACTTGTATGGTATCCCATATTTTCTTGTCTCTCAGGGTCTGAATAATATTCATGCTGGTTGCAAAGGATACACAGACACTTTTTTTTAATTATTTACTTTGCTAAGGAAAGCAATCTGTGATTCCTGCAGTTGGGTGTAAATATTCCATGTGTTCTGCCAAAGCAGTTCTAGTTCCCAAAGCAAACAGATTTTTGATACTACTTCACATTTAGAGATGTTATCTCATTGCTCATCAAGGTGTATGTTATGTATCAGTGATGCACAAACCTTTTTTGACTAGGCAGATGCTGTAATTTAATGGTTACCAGCATGTGTCACCTGTCACAGTACTTGTGGTAAAAATTTACACACAAATTTATTGGCTTAATTGCTAATTGGGATTGTATTGCAATTTCTAACTGCTGATGCACATAGAAAAGATGCTTCTGAAGACGAAAGCGCTTGTGGCCCAAAATAGTGACTTTCTGACAGCTTGTGAACAACTCTTACCAAATGCCTCGCAGCAGATGTAATCCAGGGCACACCAGTGCCAGTTGCCTTTTATGTAATGTTGCCTCTTTTTCTTCCTGAATCTCTCTGTGTGCTATGTAAGATGGGAAAGACGCAGGAGCACGAGCATCTCTAGGTGTGCTTCCACGTTTGAAACAGATTTATTTGATTTATTTATTTTTGTTGGGGGGGAAAAACCAACCTGCTAGGGCAGCACTAGCATAACAGCAGCTGAAAATACTGAGGTTGCTTTCACAGCACAGTCAGCAGGCAGAGCGCGTTGCAGGTAACCAGCTCGTGATGCCAGGTTATTTTCGGCAGGAGCGGTGATGATGATGATCCTGCCAGTCACTAGCCAAGCTGCAGTGCACTATCTGCTCCCCATCTGGAAGTAGGCTTTTTGTATTTAATTGCTCTGTTGCCACACAGCGGAAATACCCACAGTGCTTCTACTATGGTGTTTTGATGATGAAGCTTGAAAACTGGAAGATTAAAAGGGAAAAATAAAAGAAAAAGCAACCCTGAAGAATTCTGCCTCTTCACTCTTTCTGATCTTGTCAAGATCTTGGGAGGAAGAGAAGGAAACAAGTTAATCTTTTTGCCTTCTGATACTCCACAAACCATTGTCTGTTGTAGAGCAGCAGTGGCCAGACCCATTTGGGAAAGAATGTGCTTCCAGTTTGCTCTGGCTATCTAAAAGTGGTGCAAGCATTGAGATAACTATAGATATGTGTACCATGACTGATGGAGGGTGTCTCTTGTCCCTGCCCTGCCTTCCCATCAAAGGCTCCCTTCTTGCTATGCCCCGGTGCCAGTAGAGCCCCTTAATGCCATTTCCTACGAGGCCTTTCTGCTGTTAGCAAGGGGAGGGTTCTTCCAGCCTCCCTCCTCATCCCTTGCTCATTTTGTACCTTCCTCTTCTATCCTGCCAGTTTCTATTGATTTCCCAATAGCAAGTGCTCAGACCAGGTCTGTTTGCTGCCTCGGAGAGACATACCTTTGAAAAATCCTTGTTATACCCTCTGAGCTCTTACTTCACACGCAATACCTGTACTCTGAGTGTGACTCTCCCACTTCCCCTCTGGCTTCAGCTGATTATTTCAGCAGCCTCAGAAGATGTTGGTTTCTTAGCCTCCTGGCTGTCTCTGCTGCAGTTTCACAATGCTCTAGCAGAAATTAAGAAATCAGATACTCTTTTAGCACAGACGCATCTTGGAGCAATCCAGAGCATCACATAGAGAATGCACATCACGTTCCACCTTCTCACAGTACCTCTGCTGCTTTAGCTCTCTGACCAGGCAATAGAGGTAGATGTGGATTGGAATTACAATGCAGAAAAAGAAATTTTCCACAGCTCTTTTAGTAGGTCACCAGAAAACATAATAGTTTTTACACGTAAGAGTATTTTTGTGTGCTTTTGCCCTTGATTTAATTTTGTCTGTTAATGGGATAACTTGAAGGGGTTTTGTCAACCAGGACATGGTTTGGAGGTGTTCCACATGTTGGCTTTCCTCTTCTTTGTTAGTAATGCTAGCAAAATATCTTGAAAATAGGGAATTAAGGGCTGTGTACTTCCTGTATATCAAGAAATGACATTTCATGCCCCGTAATAAGGAAAAAAGCCTCTTTTCAGGGCTGTATTAAAAGCACACCATTGAGAAAGTGGCTTCACAGTTTATTTTGTGTCTGTTGGGTACTTGAAGCAGGGAGGTCCAATGTTTCCTCTGGCACAAATCCCTCTTTTCTGTTCTCATTCAGTTTATCAAAAGAATGACACATCAGAAGTTTATTCTTGTGTCAAGAATGGCTAAATCAGTATTTTTGATTTATACTTTTTTGGTAGCAGTTAAGTTAAACTAGCTCTGCCTCTTTTTGATCTTCCATATGCTACTTCAAACAAACCTTCGGTGTTTCATTTCCCCGATTCGTAACTTGCTTTCTTTTATTGGGGGCATTATCTTCGTTTTGTTGATGTAGGAGCTGACGCAGCATGTTGTGCCCATGTCCCCCCTGCCAGCTCTATCTGAACAGAAGTGTGGATTCTGATGCTTAAAAGCTGAAGTGGAATCTAAATCCTTTCTGAACAAAACCTGGTTTATCTGCTCCTGATGCTGGAGCAGAATGGTGTAAGAGAAAGCTTGACTTGAAAAACTTCCCGGGAAAACATCGCTCTGTTGTAACTGAGGTCACTTGCAGTGACATTTTAATTGTAGTTTGCACAGCAGAACGCAATTAGCTGAACAGTTTGGTAGAGTAAGTACTGGATTAATGTCTTGGCCATAGCTTGAAGCTGGCTAACATCGTGCCCTGGAATATTAATATATTCCATGTAGTGCTCCCCTCAGACCGTGTACAAAAATAGCGCCTGTCCTCGTAGAGCTGGAAATGGCTGCTGCAGAGCTGTGCCCAGTGAGGGAAGAGCAGTGTGTGGTCTTGTCACTGCTCCTCTCCTTGGGATAACCCGGAAAAGATGTCCTCATCAAGATAATTATCCCATGGCTGTAGGAGAACACGAGGTCACCCCGCAGTACAAGTTTAAGGTGTCCTAGAAAAGCTTTTTTCTGTTCTTTCTTTATCAGCAACCTCCCAGAAAAAAGTGGGCCAGCTGCAGAGCGCTGACTTCTGTACCCGTTTCCCCTGCAAGGCTTGGCTTTGACTCACTGTCTGCTGGTAGATGGCAGGGAGGAACAAGGTGCTGACAGATGGAGACTGTGTGGGGCTTCAACATCAAGCTGATGAATCCAATTTCTTCTCTTTGCCAATGGGGGTAACTTGCAATGGCTTTTGACAACCTGTCAGTGCCAGTTTTAGGACCATTGCCTTGCCCACATTAAGTTGGTCTTCTGTGCTCTACTTCTTCTAGACTTTCCTTTTCATTAGATTGGACAAGATCTTGGCTTATCGTCCTTGAGGAAGCACAATCCACAGGGAAACTGGGGGGCTTACTCAGCCTCTGCCTAAAGGAGAACTTTCCAGGCCTAGCAAGGAAGAGATGACACCTTTTGGTGGATCATGAACTGGATCAACCCAGAATTCAAGGTGTTGCCTCCCCAGTGCCCAGTCCAGGCTGATGACCCCTGCCCTAGTCCTGCTGGCCACACTAGTGCTGGTACAGCTAGGATGCTGGCAGCATTCTTGGCCACCTGGGCACATGTTGGCTCATCTTCAGCTGGCTGTCAACCAACCCCCCCAGGTCTTCTTCCACCGAGCAGTTTCCATCTGCTCTGCCCCCGCCTGAAGCACATGTTGTAACCCATGTGCAGAACCTGGCCCTTGGCCTTGGTGGAAACATGGATACATTTGATATGATTGTGTATATTGAATATTGTTAGCCAAGCCTGTGTGGATGATTCCAGACCTTGATCGAGTCCTTCTTCACCTTCTTCCTTATGGGCCAATACAAACATGTTATTTTTCTTAGGTAATGAGCTCTTTTTCAGCTCCCTGCTGTAAAGCTGTTTGCTTAAAAATCAGAGGTGGGGGGAAGGGAGGCAAACATGCTCAATGTGTTAAATACATTAAAGAGCTCTGGCTATTCTCAGATCAGAGCAAATCATGCTTTAGAAAATGCAACTGAGAGTTCATAATTCTGTAGGCAGGAAACGCAGGTTTCTTTACATGGCAAATGGTCAGAACTTCTGCAGAGCTCCCGTGTGTGTTGGAAATGCTGTGAAATGTCTTCGTGCTTTTAGCTGGCAGCTACAGATGAGCTGTCACAAACCTGTGCTCCCTCCCTCTACCCATACATGGGCATTGCTACTGGTAAAGAGAACTCTCCTTGAACAGACTCTTGTAATAAATTCCAGTGCCTGGGGGTCTTTTCCTGAAGCTCTTGGATAGGACTTTGGATTAACAGTTCAGTGTCCTGCAATCACACAGCAGGCCACGTGTGACTTAATTAGTGAGCTAGAAAGCAAAGGGGCTTTAAAGGTGGTCACTACGGCACCAAAGCCATCTGCTTAGGCAAAGGTTCAGCTCAGGCAGTCCATTGATCCACCATAATCTCTCGTGAGGTATTAAGCTGCAGTGGGCTGCTGTGACAAAGGCAGCAAACAGCGGTGATGTTACAGAGGAAGGAATTCAGAAGCACCTCTGCTGATATTCAGGGCTGTGTTTTGCTCAGTTTCACCTGCAGCCCTCCTTGGAATATAGGTTATTTGTGTGTAGGCTGAGTGAAGTGATTCTACGTTGGAGGGATTTTGACTTTTGCCACACGACAGATCCCCAAGCGGTACCCGGGACCAGTGTTGCTGGAAGGTGCAGCGAGCATGAGGTGTAACAAGTCACAGCCCGTCTGTGGACCGAATCTAAAATCTTCCTGGGAGGAAGAAAACCTTGCTTCAGCTTTCAGGCATTCACATTAAGACAGTATCAGTTCAGAATGCTGACGAGATGGACAAGTCATAACCAGGACCTCTGGAATGTTTCAAAGCTGAAGGTGCTGCAGAGCTGCAGGGACCTCCAGAGCAGTGGGGAAGCAGATGTTGCTGTTTCTCAGCTTCCCACACTGCGGAGCAGCTGGGCCATCTTAGTTCTGTAGGTTTTTGGTAGGTAACTTCAGTTTGATGTTGAGATTTCCCTCCTGTCTGGCAGACTAAGCCTGAATGACATTCTTGCCAATCTTTAGTTGAAATGGTGCTTGGAGAGACATGGGAATCGCGATTTTTCTTTTGGAAGATGGACTCAGTGTGGGAAAGGAGCAGCTTCCCAGGACCTTGTCGCTTGTGTTCTGTTCAGGTTATCAGAGCTTGAACTAACCCTTTCTAAGGGAGCAGCAGAGGTTTGTTGGGTTTGTTTGGTTGGTTGGTTTGGTGGTTGTTTTTTTGGGGTTTTTTGTTCCTTTTATTTTGTAGCTACTCCTGACATCACTGGCCACAAGCGAAGTGAAAATAAAAATGAGGGGCAAGAGGCACTCATGTATTGCAAGTCCGTGGGCTTCCCCCATCCCGAGTGGGTGTGGCGCAAGAAGGTCAATGGAGTGTTTGAGGTAAGGAAACTGGAGTGTCAGGCATGTACTCACCTGCCAAAACCCCTGGGGAGGAAGGGAACAAGCACATTTGGGTTTAGGGATATATTATTTAGAGTGCCTTTACAACTTCTCTGAGTGCAATTCCTCAAAAGTCTGATGCGTTAGTGAGAGAAGCTGAAATTTTCAGCAGCAGTGAGTAGAAAATGAGTATTTATATTGTTCTAAGAACAGAGTTGCTCATTGTCTTGCTGCTGGGTAACATTATGAACCATGAAGAAAAACAGTATTTAGAGTATCTGCGACAAATTGTCAACCTGACCTGTTTCATCATAATTGCTGGCAACTGGTAGGGTGAAAATCTGGGTTGTCAGTTAGGCTTTGGCATTTTGTTGTAACTTTGAAGCACGTCTCACTTCAGGGAGAGATACAGAGCGAACACCACTAGTGGGCTTCTCTTGGCAAGAGGCTGGTTCCTTAATGCAACAGAATCCCTCAAATCTCTTCTAGTTTCCATGATACAGAAGTGAAAAGCTACCAGAAGTAACTAAAGCTCTTGCTCTTTTCCTCTTCCACCTTTCTCTTTTTTTATCAGGACATCAACAACTCCTCTGGCAGATTCTTTATTTCCAATAAAGACAACTA
Organism: Actenoides hombroni; assembly: GCA_024336885.1. Classification (NCBI taxonomy): domain Eukaryota; kingdom Metazoa; phylum Chordata; class Aves; order Coraciiformes; family Alcedinidae; genus Actenoides; species Actenoides hombroni. The sequence goes on from WUAM01000323.1 coordinate 27,158,479, forward strand.
CACCGAGCTCAGCATCACAAACCTACAGATAAATGAGGATCCTGGCGAGTACCAATGCAACGCAACCAACCAGGTCGGCTCTGTCTCGGTCACAACCATCCTGCGTGTCCGCAGCCACTTGGCTCCCCTCTGGCCCTTTTTGGGGATCTTGGCAGAAATCGTGATCCTTGTTGTCATCATAGTTATTTATGAGAAAAGGAAGCGGCCGGATGAAGTCCCAGACGGTAAGTGTGCTCAAAGCCGCCTGTAAAGAGGAAAAAAAACCCAACAAAACCAAACCAACCAAACAAAAATAAACAAAATGAAAAAAAGAGAACTTGTGGAAGCAGAACGGAGTGGGGTTTTGTGTCAGGAAGGATCAGCAGCCCCGTTGTTCAGCTCTGAGCTCTTTCTCGTCTGTTTTCTCTCTGAACGTTAAAACCCAGCAAGCGCAGAGGGTCCGAGTGCTGTGCTAACCCTGGATTCCCCAAAGATCCTGGATTGTGGGGTGGGAGGGCAGTTATTTCGATATCTTCAAAGCTGTTGTTGCACGAGGGGTCTAAAGCTCCCGTCTCTTTCCTGCTGTAGTAGCTCTGAGAAATCCTGCCCTGAGGAGTGGAGGGAGAGCTGGAAACGCTCTAATCTGTCACTGGAGGCATTCCCTCTTCCATGGACACTGGGCAGGTTTGGGAAGGAGATGTCACCCTTAAAGGGATTGGGACTGCAGGGGTGCTTCAAAAATAAAATTATTTCTATGTTAGGAATGAGGATAGGGCTCTTATTCTGGTGTGTAACTGAATTTGTGTTTAAGGAAAGCTCTGGAAACTATATCTAATTGTAATAGCCAGTGAGTTACATTCTTTAAAAATCAGGGGTTTATTATCAGGTTTGATGGTAGCACTAAGTAGGTAAACTATGTTTGATACACCCAAAAAAACCCCAAAACAGCAGCTGCTTAATCTCTGAGCTTTTTCTGCATACCTTTCTCTGTAAAAGATAGGAGAAGGGGCAGTTTGAGGCTAAAATTGAGTATTTGAAAGAACCAAGTGGAGAAACAAGCTTTAAAGTAACACTTAGCTGCTTACTACAGTGTTTATCAAGAAAAACCTATCCAAGGAACCCTTGTGAGAAGCTGGTACGGTGAGAGTTGTGCTGTAGGAGCGTGACGTGTCCAAGTAACGGAGCAGGTCCTTTTGAGTGTGTGGAGGGCACCATGCTGGATCAGTATGGGAAGCGCTGCCTCATCACTGCCTTTCTGGGCTGGCCAAGCCCTTCAGCAATGGTTGATAAGTCCCAAAGGCAGCAGTGTTATAGCTCATGCAGCACTGAGGGATTGATACCAGTGCTGTTTGCTTTTTGGGATGAAAAATCCAGGTGATGAAACAATGATCTGTTTGTGGAGCTGGGGCAAAACCAACTTCAGTTCCTGAGAATGGGAAGGAAAAAAAACAAACGACCACAAACACAAAACCAAAAAACCCAACGACAAAAAAACCAACCCCAACCACCCCCACCCCCCCACCAAAATAATCCTATGAAACAGATAACTGTTAATACTTTGAGTGGCTGAGGCTTGTATCTCTTGTGTAGCAGGTCAAAACTGTCTTCAGTAATGCATACCTAGAGGAAACTTGCTTTTCATCTTAACTACTTGAGTAGCATTTACTAATTGCTTCTAGAGCATGCATTGAGATTGCTCTAGGTGTGTATCCAGCAGAATTTAAACAGTATACTGCATGTTCATTCTGCATAACTAACAGCTTCACAGGTGCTGAGGGGTTTATAGCACCAGCAGTTTGGCCTCAAAGTGGCTCTCAACCAGCAACCAGCCCAGGAAACTTTGGAAAGACAATTTAATTGTTTTCCTGCACATCTCCTACATTGTTATGCCATGTTGGCCTGACTTTGACATTGGGCTGGCCAGGGAGCATCTCACCTCTTTGGTGGCTGTTGAGAATTTCATCTGAACTTTCACAAGGACTGAAACAAGGTACTGGATTGTGATTTGCTATGTGCAGCCTCAAGAGCACTTGATCCAGCAGAAATTGGTTATGACTTGACCAGATCACGGTGCAGCTACCGCTGGTACTGTTAAGCATACATTGGAGGTGAAATGTTTGCTATCTGTTTGTTTCAAAAGCTGAAGTTTTCCTGGCTGGTCTGGCTGCTCTTCAGATGCCCGAGAGATCCAGGCTCATCATTTCTGGTAGAGGCGTCCAAGATGATGAGCCAAGTAACTGAGGTTACTAAATTTGCTTGCTCGGTCTGCTCTTATTTCAAAGGCAGCTAAGCTTGAGTCCTGGCTGCACCTCTCTGGTGGGCAGATGTGTTCTCTGTCCACTTTCTTCGGAGGACAAAATCCAATTGTGAATATCACAGTCGATAGCTGTGTATTAGGTTTTCTTGGATGGAGAGACACAATCAACATCATAACATCTTCTCAACTAAAGGCCAGCTTGAGTCCTACATGCCCTTGGACGCTTTTGTATTTGCTGTAATGGCATTTGAAGCTTTCTGCGATGTGATGGTGAGAACCCACCCTGTGTGCGGGGGCATTTTACAAAGGTGAACCTGAGAAATCGTCGATAGTCTGATGATTTCCACAGTTGGATGTTTTACTTCAGTTCTTCACTGTTTTCTTATTTTAAATATGAAATGCCAAAGTTAAGGGTTTAACGCAATGATGCGCTTACTGTTTGGACTCAAACCCTCGGCTTCCAAAATGGTATGTCCTCCTCCACGTTTGCTGTGAGCCATAGTGGGTAACATCAGTGAGCTCATAGCTGAGCCAGCAATTCCTGCAGATATTAGTCCAAACACCATATTACTAAATACAAATATTTGGCAAACCTATGGTCCCTCTTGACTATCGTCTGGTTTTCTTGAATTTAGTTGTTTGGGTTTTTTTAATATTGGTTAAGCTTTAAGGACAAGGGTTATGGTTGTGGCAGATCTTCATGTAAAGCTGCTGCAGCAATAACAACTGAGCTGTAAGTGCCTCCTTGCTAACAGGTGAGAAGAAATGGGAGCCTCATCAGTGGAGTAACCTCCCTGATGGCCCTTCATTACAGAATTTCCTTTGATTAAGTTTCCCAACTTCACTAGGATGACCTTGACCTCTCCAGACTTTTCCTTAGATACTGAGATGCCTTCATATTCCTCACCATCACCTCACTCCCCCTCATCCTGTGGCAGAGTAGCTTTGGACCTCCCTTAGATTTCTGGCCGAGTTCTAGTGGTGCTAAATGTGGTGACTTTTCTGTACAGAGAAATCAAAGCCTTTGTGGAGCTGGGTGACCTGCTAAATCAACAGTTTAGAAGCAGACAGCCTGTGCAGAACCTGACTGGTAACAGTGTAGGATGAAATGCAGTTCAACTGTGTTTATCTTGGGTCTTGCTGGGAGATACTGGTACATATGCTGAGGTCTCCCCTCATGCGGTACCCAGGTGATGTCATTTCTAGGGCTGGCTTAATTAAGCCCACACAAGTTACAAGCAGCTCTTTGGGGTATGTTCTGTTCACCTGCTCAGACAGAACCAGCCCAAGCTGGAGCAGGATTGATCCAAACTCCGCTAACAACAGGCAAGTGGTCTTACAGCTGCATCAGCCTAAAAGAAAAATAGCAAGGCTTGATGGCTGTACCTTTTCAGTAAGTCTAAAGAAGGACTTTTGATTAACTGGTGCTGAACAAAAGCACCCAGTTGCTAGTGGGGAACATGACTGGAGAGAAACATTATCCTGGAAGGTGTCTGGGATGCTTTCCAGAGCACCTGGGAACTCTGGTCAGCTAAAATAAAGTCAATGGAATTAATTCCCTTTCCCTTATCTCCATGTTCCACAGGCTAAAACTGACCTGTTGCAGCAGACTGACTGCCTCATCTCTTGGGGGAGGGGTAGAGTGACTGCTGCCTGGTTAAATTTGGAGCAGCTCTTCTCAATTTACTCTTCAGATGCAGAGAGAGTCTGCTTAGGTTTCAGAGCTTGAGTGGGAGACAAAGGGTTGTGTGTTACAAGGCACTTTCCCAACATACTTGCTGGCCTTAAGGGAAGGTGTCACCTCTGTCCAGAAGCGCTGCCATGCTGGAAGAGCGAGGAGACTCCTTTAACATTGGCATTTCCTGCAGGTTTCATTGCATGGACCTTGCTTTTTCTGCAGTTTAGTTGATTTGCTTTTTTTATGCCACTGACCGGGGCTGCTCAGTAGCTCCTTCGCTGATATTTCCTCCTTCACATAATTCAGATTTGTGAGTTTATTATTCTCTTTTTCTTTTTGGTCTCCTGCTGCGCTTTAGTAGAGCATGCTTGCCAGCCATGAAATCTGTATTGCCACCAGAAATGGTGCAAGGGTGGAACAGGTGCCCAGGGCAGGTTCATGCTCTCATGCCTGTGGATTAAGGGGCATTCTCGTCCCTCTTGGGAGGGGAGGTGTCGTGGTCGTGTCAGCAGCGAGTCCAAGCTCCCTCGCATTCAAATTATGTGCTGGAAGGAGGAAGGGAGGGCAGATTGCGCTTGAATTTCTGCATCCTTTCAAAAGGAGAGTTTTGACACGCTTTCTACCTGGTAAAGCAACACACATGCCTTTTCCAGAGAGCCTCAAGGTTGTGTAAAACCCCAAGTGGATAAAGAAGGTGCAGCTTCCAGTGGCTTTTGGGGGTGAAAGCTGCATGAATGTGGCATGTGGAGGCCAGAGCTGTTGGCAGATTGCTGCATGTCCGATGGGGATATCGTTCCGGCAGGCGACTGCTGATGTGTCTTTGCTCAGAATGCAAGTTGCTTGGACTTCCCTTTGGAATGAAAGGAAGCGAATAGAGCTTTATTCCTCTCTGGTATAGCTTAAGCTGCTTATTTTTTGATAGACGTAGTGATCAGCCATTGTGATCTGAATGTAGGATGTCAAAGATTGCTAAAGAAAGTGAGTTTTCTATTGTTGAATCAAATAGCCTAAAATTAGCAAAGATGCTGGTTTAAAGGGTGTGTTGTGGGGTAAGTAGAAAGTAAAAACTTCTTGGCTACATTCCGCTGGAGGAATGTAAACAGTTTTTACTTCAAAATCCATATTCTCCATGATCTTTAGCTCAAAGCCGTGGGGTGACTGCGTTATAACATGTCCTTTTTCATTCTTCCCTTCTCATTTCTCAGCTTAATACAAAGACTTCCCATAACAGTTTTTCTGCTCCGGCTCTGCAGAAGCTCCCTTCATATCCCCACATTCTTTCTAATACTGTTTTTTTTTTCTTGACCTTCCCTGTTCCTGCTATTACTGTAAGTAATTTAAAGAACAAAATGTTTTCACTGAAATGGTTTAGCTTGTAACAAGTTAAATTTGGGGTTGTTTTGTTGTGCCTTTTTTTTTCCTGTTACCTGCACCTTTCTCTCCCACACTTAAAATTCATCAAGGGGAGAAAACTTGTCAGGCAGACACATTGCGGGCCTGTACTGAACAGCGTTGTATCACGGTGGTGATCAAACAGCCTGGCTCCTCTGGGCCTTTGTATCCAATAAAAATTTCCAGCTTGGTCAAACACGTCTAAATCCACAATTTTCTCTTCCCAGAAAGCAAATTCTTAAGCTGGCTTTTAAATAACAAACTACAGAACAAACAAAATCAAAAAGAACCAACCAACCAAAAAAACAACAACAAAAAACCCCCCTCATCGTGGTCTCTGTAGTAGTTCCAACAAATTGTTTTGCAGACCGTAGAAATTGTAATGCAGGAACTGCCACAGCCCCTGGCTTTTTGTTTTGGGCATTTACACAGAAATGGAACCTAAATTTCATTTTGATAACACTCCCCTTTGCTATTGGTGTGGAAAGGCAGGTCTGAGGGTCACCACAGGCTGCTGTAAGAACTGCCACAGAAGCTGCTGGTCTCAACTCCTCTCTGCCTGGATTTCTGTGCAAGTTTTAAAGCTCAAGGGGAAACAGAGTTGCTTTGGATGCCAAAATTTGAAGCTTAGCGCTGGAAATACCTGTTTTTGTTTCATATTTAACTCCCGCTGGTCACAAGATTAAGGTGATGTTAAAAATAAATACCATGGCTTTCCAAATGAGGTAAAAGAAACCGAGCAACATCTAAAATGTGAAATGGTAATAAATTAAGGCTGAAAGTAAAGGGGGAGCATGAAACACACACCCTCCTTCTCAGACTGCTGAAGCCTGAGTGACATTTCCAGACAGTTCATACAAGCAAAAGCAAATCTTTGTCATCATCTTGTCATTTGAAGGCCCAGCTCCTTTTGCCTGGTGGGGTTGATTGCCCGTGTTACACGATGCCTTAAAGACAGCAGCAAACTCTGACCTTTCCAGTCGGAAATGTGCTGTTACAAGCAGATAACTGTTGTACCCACAACAAAACCTGTCTGGTTGGGTGTGTGGGTTTTTTTAAACCATGTATTATATCAACAGTGGGGGGAGTTTGGAATCTGCAAATCCCCCCCAAATTCCAAAGGCAGTCCCTACAGGAGGAGGGGATTAGTGTGCTGAGTTACAACTCTCTAGCTCACCTGGCAGCACTTCTGGAGCCCCGTGGGTGTGGAACAGAACAAAGCAGCAAATGGGGAGGACATTCTCTATGTCCATAGGTTTTACAGACCCTTAGAGACAACTGGTTACTAGAGCAGGTCCTTCTGGCACAATGGTTTGGAGTTCTATTGATACTTGTCGGTTACTATGACTTTTTTTTTCTTTTCTTTTCTTTTTTTTTTGTTTTTCCCCCCACCCCCTTCAATTGCATCATACCCTTAAAAAAAAATGGTGGTAAGTGAGAGCTCTGCATGCTTTGGAGTTTGTTTAATCTCCGCTTCAGTCTATACAATGCACAAGTCATAATGTTAACACTTTCTTAAAACCTCTTCATTCACGTTCACGACTAATTTGGATTTCAGTTTGCTGTTTTTAATCTTTATTTGGTCTACTCTTGTACTTATTTTTTTCTGTTGGTCTGTTGCCCTCCCCCCAACCCCCACCCCCCAGTTTTGCTGAAGTTTCGATTTTTGTCTGTACTGTACTGGGGATGCTTTGCCAGCAGTTAACTGGCTGACCAGGGTACTAATGTAGCACAGAAAAGTTCTCCTCAGTCTGATTTTATCTCTATTGGTGTTATTAGATGGGAAAGGGACAAACGGTGCTGATCATACACCGTATCATCTGAAGTATTCTAACAGGCATTTTTGTTGGAGTTTTCTTAGGAAAACACCCAATGGCAGCCTTTATAAATGTAAAGCCTTTTTTTTTCTTTTAACCACACAAAACTGCTTATCTGAAAGAGGCATCTGAGTATTTTCACAGAGAAGGAAAACTGGTTATTTTGTAGCGAGTGAGAGCTTGTATGTCAGTGGTGCAGTTCCATAGGTCTGAAGTCCATCCAAACAAACTCTCAAAGATGTTGATGACACTTGTTAGAAAGCTGGGACCCCCCTGAGGAAGTCTTGCAGCAGCATGGCACCAGTGGCTGTCCCACCCTGGGGTGGGGGGACAGCACCAGGGGCTCACTGTCTGTCCGAGGCTCAGCGCAGCTTCTCGACAATCTTTTGGCATCCAAAAGATGCTTGTGGCAGGAAGTTGTAGATTGACTCTACCGTGCTTTGTGTTCCAGTACCTGATGTGTCTCTGTATATCTCCACTGTATATACAACAGCACATTGATGTCTGGTTGTCCCGACTAGTCCTAGTTCTCTCTGTACCTTGTCCGATAGTGACTGTTGCTGGTAATGGACTTCTGTGGACACTGGTGTGTCGTTAGTATGTTATTTTGGCTGTAAAGCTCTTGGTTTGTGGTTAGTTCTTTATTTTCTTTTATTTTTTTGAAAATTTTTTTTTTTTGTTGCCGGTCACTGTCTGTGCTAGCGGTGGCTTTGCCTTATCCGTTGCCGTGAAGGTACAGGTGGAGTAATGTCCTCCTCGACTGACATTACTCCCAGCGTGTGCTCATGCGGATGCCTACACTGTTAAGACTGTAATTTCCATAACTGCTTCATGTGCACTAAGCACCCTTGTGGAATCCTGCTGAGAGTTTCTTAAAGACTTCAGTGAAAAAAACCAAAAACCAACCCAATGGCAACTGCTGAGTGCCAAAACCAGCAGGTCCTGAACTTGTGTCCGCCCCTTCCTGTCCCCCCCCTCCCTCCCCAAATAAATACTCCTACAGGTGCTACTTTCTGGGTTGATTTTCTTTGTGCTGCTGTTT
>WUAM01000323.1:27180835-27199486 GCA_024336885.1 Actenoides hombroni
TGTGAGGGTGGCAGAGCCTGGCCCAGGCTGCCAGAGAGGTTGTGGAGTCTCCTTCTCTGGAGAGATTCCAAACCCTCATGGACAATGCGATCCTGGGCCCCCTGCTCTGGGTGACCCTGCTGGAGCAGGGGGTGGGACCAGATATTCTCTAGAGATCCCTTCCAACCCCCACCATTCTGGGACTCTGTGATATTGAACATAAATGGGGAAGTTAATGCAGAAAGATATTCAGCTTGTCCAAAACAATCATGTCAATAAAATAAACAAACTGAAATTGCAATTTTTGAACTACGTTTGTGGTACTGAATACGTCAATAAAACTCAGATTTCTTCTGCTCTTTCAAATAGCAATCATAGGACCTCTAATAAAAAACCAACAACCTTCCTCTGGCTTTGCAATGTGCTACCACTGAACAGCATTAGCAGCCTGCTCACTTCCCTAGGCTTCTGTCAAATGTACTCATTTATTGCAGAGGAACCTTTGTCTACCCAAGGCACTGCTGTGAATATCATCTCCAAAATTTGGTGCAGAAGTTTCGGATACTGCAAAGAGAGCATCAAGAACATCAGAGCGTCTACTGAATGCTTGCCTAATTAATGAGTTAGAATCTCCTGTATCCTAAGTAGTGCTAGCTTATTAGGAGTCATGCGGGGACCAGGAGGGCACGGAGGACATTTAGTTTACACTTTAAAAGATCGGGTCACAAATCAATTACTCTGGATTAATTTTTGCCTATTAAATAGCTCCTCTTCACAATTTCAATTTGTTTAATTTGTAGGATATTAAGAATTCAAGCAGCAGAATTAAATGCATCAAATAAACCACCAAAAAATAATTTTCATGATTTGCTGATTTGAAGAAGGGAAAGGAACTAAGGGTTGTGGTAAACAGAACATGATGTATCTTGAGAATATGGCCAGAAATGGAGAGATGCTGTTGAGATATTCCTGTAAAATTCCATTATCAACAGTATGCAAGAATGAGATTTTTCTACCGTAAAATATGCAGTCTGTTAGGCAACACTGCAGCAAAAACAGCTCCTAAAAATACATTATGTAATTTAATTCCAAGTGAAGAACTTTGTTAAAAAAACCCCTGAAAACAAAACAACAAATCAAAACACCCTTTGATTTGCATTACACATCAGGTATTTTTATGCTCGGCACTCTGAAGTTACCTTCCTCTTCATTCCAGCGGGCCGACAGCAAGAAGTTCACTATATTTTTTTTAAGGGAAAGCAGCTGCTAAGATAGTTTCAAGAACATCTCTAGCAGCATCACCAAAGAACACTGAAAGCAAGCTTGAACGCACACCCATTCCCCAGAAGTTTACCATTATAACAAAGATGTTGTTTTCTTTGAACAACAGACTGAAACGCTGAACGTGTCCACACTTATTTGTTGCAGTAGCATGGAAGGAGACTCGTGACCGGTTCTGCAGCATAGGGTAGCAGGTTGTATGGTCCTTATCTGCCTGTTTTGAAAGTGCTGAGACTTGAGGTCTTGTAGCATTCTTTTTGGCAAGAAAATAGTATTTCAACTTGCATTTGTGAAAAGACTGCTAGAAGGGAATTCATTAAATATTCTACTGGTGAAAGTAATTCTGTAGTCTTCTGGATGTATAAAAAAATTAATCAGTTCTTAGGATATGTGAATATTTTATTGCCACTTTATAAATGTTAGAAACAGATCATAGAAGAATAATATTCTTGCTAGGCTCTAAAGAACTATAAGGAAAAGGTTTCTTAACATTTCTGCTTTAAGAAAATAAAAACAGACTAAGAGAATGCATAAATACATCCATTATGGAGAAAGTATTTTGGTATCAAGACAGGACGACCGGAATATTCTTCATGAACAGACCATGTTCATCCAACCATCAATGAAATGAAGATTTCAATTTCTGCACAACTCTTCCACCTCAGTTCTGTGCAAAGGGGGTTGCAGTGAATGTTGTTATGTAGGTGAAAGGTGGACACCAAAGAAGAGGACTCACTAAGTAACTAACTCACACAAAAGCTATCTCCTGATAGCTGACAGGAGAGTATGTTACCAAAAATAGTTTCTGTATTTTAGTATTTCAGAAATCATCACGTGGTGTGAAAAAAAGTTTGATGAAAGACTCACTAAGCAATGCCACAAAAGATGCCTTAATCCAGAAAAAAGGGTATTTGTGGGGCCCTTGCTCACGCTCTTCCTAAAGAAAATAGAAGGTACAAACCGAGAGAGTTTGCATCTATTAATGCCCTGATTTTACTACATTCCTTGCCAATTTTAAACCAGGAGAGAGAAGAATGTATCATACTATGGTATTACCCATTTTAAAAGCATATAGTTAATAAGTTTTCTTTGTTACAGGTGTCGGATGAAAAGTTTGGGGTTTTTTTTAAATGCTTACTTAGGATGGTTTGTGTGAAAATTCTTGGGGTGGGGTGAGAATTCCAGCTCTACCGTTACTGCTGTGGTAAACCAAATGTAAATAGTTAGGAATACTCACCAGTGAATGATTTCTTAAATTTAGTTAGTTCAGTTCATTCTTGGATTACTGTTAGAGGGTCAAAAAATCCCTCTGTAATTAATTCATGGAAATTTTACAGAAGTACACTATAGTTATTCCAGTTGAGAAGGAAATGGTGTCCCTATGACACAGATCTGGTGCCTTGCTGCATTCCTACGCAGAAGCACAAGGTACAAAGCGACGCTAATTGTTATCCAATTCCCTCAAAACCAGAAGCCTGTGGTACATCAAAAGGTCTGAAAAGTAGGGATTAGAAGGTAGATCAAAAAGACTAGACATCAGCAACTTAAAGTTACTGCAGAGCAAGAAACAGTTTTGTTAAGTACATCAGAGGGAATTTCAGGGCAAGTGAGGAAGGCAGCGTGTATGTGCTAGAGAACAGCTTGCCAATAAAAAGGAAACACTCAGTAGCCCAGGCCACCAAGTAGAACTGAGCAGACACAGTAAAACCACAAGCAGAATGACACCAACAATGGCACCATTCTATCAAACCTGATACAGTCCCTCTGGAGCAGAAACTTGTGTGTTGTATTCTGTGACAAAATGTCCGTTATAATGGCCCTCCAGTGAGAGGATTTCATCTGTGACAGATTCCAAAGAACTGTATGTACTTAGTGGTGCAAAGCCTGTTTAAATATTGTGACAGGTTTCTGACAGCTCAGGAGAGCTGGAGAGTAGAGGGAGATAGAACCACTGACATTAACCCTTTCTGCAGCCCGATTACTTCCACAGCAAGAACAGACCACGCAGTATTGTGGGGTTTTTTTGTGATACGGCTTCTTGATAAGGAGTTTGCAAAATGTCACCATTGGCGTAGTGCTGACAGTTAGAGCTGTCTGACTGGGATGCTGAAAACAGGAGCAGCCCCCGTGCATTCTGGACTGACCCATTCTAAGCAGAATTCTGTGAGAGATGGCAAGTCTCATTTCAGTTGCTTTTAACTATCTGGACTTTCCATCTCTTCATCCCTTTTTCTTATTGAAGGCATCTCCTAAAATACTTTCTCTGGTCCATTTTTATCTTGTCCAACAACATTCAACTTGTCCTCACTAAGTATGTGAGCCAAATAGCACACCTTGTACAAGGGGTATGTATCCAGGCTGACAACTCTCTGTTAGCTCATTCATTATCTGTTCAATATTCTTAACACACAGGCCAAAAAAAGTCAAAGGCTTTTGCCTTATATTTCTGTAAGTTTAAGACCTTTTACGAGGCACAGTAAAAACTAATTTAAAAGCTGACACATATTTAAAGCTACAACTTTCTCTTAAAAACAGCAAAAAAAGAGTCTTTGTTATCTTAATACTGCAGCATGTTCCAGTGGTTAGTAATAGCTTTCCAATATATTTATCAGCCAAATCCTACTTGTTATCATCACTAAGTATCGGTGATATGCACTGAACACATTTGATTCCACTTCCCAGCACAGGTCTTCTATGTCATGAGCAGCAAACCAGCTCCTTCTAGATGGAGTGTTTCTCTTAACCTCTTTGGTGTCATTGTCAGAGAGAAAGCAGCATATGAGAATTACTGTGAGGAAAATGGAATTGGCAGTTTCCTTTCAGTGAAAAACTTACCAGTACTGTTCGCCCTTGGGAAATAAAGAAGTGGCCAGATACAACAATGGTAAGGATGAGATGGCCCGATTCTTCATTTGATTCAAATACCTTTAAAAAGATAAGACAAAAGAAAACTCGAGTGCTGTAAGCACAGAATATACATTTCCCATTTCTAGTGCAAAATAAAAGATTTTAAAGGTCAGGTGTATATGTACTCAGTAATACAACTTGCCCTCCATTCCCTCAGACAAGAGGTGCATTTAAGAATTTTTTTACTAATTGTAACTCCATATACAGATATAGGTATTTTAAACAACCATTTGGACTCTTCCAAATTGATCTCCAGTTTTTAATATCACAGGTCACAGCTGAAGGAAGGAAGGAATAAAAAAAAAGTGGGGCACTAACTATAATATTGCATGGGGGATGAGCATCTCTGTGCAAAGGAAAAGCTGAGAGCCCTGGGGCTCTTCAGCTGGAGAAGAGAAGCCTGAGAGGGGATCTGATCAATGCTGATCAATAGCTAAAGGTTTCCTGCGGGGCAAGAGCATGAGGCCAGACCAACGGGCCAAGAAGCAGTGGGCACCAACTGGAGCCCAGGAGGTTCCATCTGAACAGGAGGAGAAACTTCTTTGCTGTGAGTGTGGCAGAGCCTGGCCCAGGCTGCCCAGAGAGGTTGTGGAGTCTCCTTCACTGGAGAGATTCCAAACCCTCCTGGACAATGTGATCCTGGGCCCCCTGCTCTGGGTGACCCTGCTGGAGCAGGGGTGAGACCTGATGATCTCCAGGGGTGTCTTCCAGCCCCCACCATGCTGGGATTCTCTGTGTTTACATTAATAATTCTTGAAGCAAAATCTCTCCCGATTCCTCCATTAATTCTGGACTTGCAAAAAGATCCTTGAAAAGGCCTCATTTATTACTTAGTGATACACAGCGGCCTCCGAGACCCCCTCGGAGCCAGACACAGCAAACCCAAGCAGCCGACCCCGGCGCCCCGCCCATCACCTTCCAAGAAGAGATGTTTTGCCTTTCACCGTCGCCATCCCTCAGGGGTAGGAAGCGGCCGTAGCGCTTCAAGGGCCACGTCGTGGCGCTGCCGAGGAGGGAGGTGTCGCCGGAGGGGCCCGGCGCCAAGGCTTGCCTCGGCTGGGAGCTGCCGCCCCCGTCCGCCGCTGCCGCTGCCGCCGCCATGGCCGTGCTGAGCGGCCTGCGGGACAGCGTGAGGGATAAGCACCGGACCCGCGGCGGGCACGTGAGGCTTGGGCGGGAAGCATAAGCCAATAGGAGGCGGGGAAAGAGAGCGCGTGGAAGCGTTCACCAATCAGCGGGCGGCTGGGAAACGAGAACCAATAAGGTAGGGTGCTGAGGGTCGCGCGAGCTGTGGTGCTGTTCGCCGCTCCCCTCAGGGGAGCTCCCGGCCCGTCTCCTTTAGAGGGTCCCCCCGACATCACCCTGCCTGTGCCGTTGTGACAGGGGCCGCCCGGCGGTGCCGAGGGAGGGAGAAGCGCCGGAGGCCTGGACACACGCTGCCGCCATTTTGTGGTCAGGGCTGCGTAGAGAGGAGGGTGGCGGCGTAGGGGCAGCAGCCCACCGTCCGTGTGGTGCCTGTGGAAGCCGGTCTCCGTGTCAGCATGTCAGGTGAAATATGTTCAGAGTCCCTCTAGAACATGTGTCCTAAATACGGCATCACCTTCTCATTTGGTGCGAGGTGGTGGGATTGCTTCATGGAACATCCACAGTTATGGCACCTGAAGTGGGATCTGCTTTAAATGTTGAAAAGCAGCTTTGCTTTTCTTCCTTTTTTTTTTTTTTCTTTTCTGTGTCTGTTGCATGTTGTTAGCCCATGTTTACACCTGTCTTAATAAATTGAAATTGCACTCCTCTCTGTTAGTGTTTTGTTTCCTCTCTGCTGTTAAGTTGCTCTGAAAATTACATAATGCTACACTTTAGAAAAATGAGTGATGATGAAATGACTCATACTGCAGTTAGGTATTCCATTTTTAGTGGGTATCTCGGCCCATTCACAACAAAAATGTGCATTAGCCAGCTGAGGTCATTGAGGGAACAAAGAAGAGCCGGTTACTGTACAGGAAGATGGTCATGAGAGGCTGTGACCTGAACAGGCTTAGGGATGCCAGTCACCACGAGCTGCTGTTAAACCATCTGCCAGAAGCTCTCATCTCCCTTCTGATCATTGCCTACTGCCAGCAGCATGTACTTGACCAAGACCAAGCTTGGCTAAATAGTTGTACTTCTTAAATTAAGCAGAACAAAGGAGTTTATGCTGTTTTTCATTTGTTTGGGTTTGTTTGGTTTGGTTTTGTTTTTTTGTTCCTGTTATGGTTTGCACTTACAATGTTGGCTTGGCTGGTATGAATAAGGTTAAAATGGAATGAGGAACTACTGCCGCATCTGAAATAAAACCTTCAGGTACAAGATTAACCTATTACTTAAACAGTGATGGTTTTATCAGTTAGAAAATATATTGACATTTATGTTTTGTGGCTGTGGCGTTCTTCATCTTGATGTTACACCCCGAGAGCCAGATGAACACCTGAAGAACTATTTCTGTGATAAACAACTTTTATGGCGTTTTCAAAAGGAAAGTGTTTATCTGAATGTTTTGCAGATAAGGAAACACAGTCAGAAAGGAGTGAAATGACTTGACAAGGTCATCCAGAAAAATCAGTAATGAAGCAGGGAATACAGTGGGAGCTTCCTCACTGCCAGTTGCCTTCTCTAATCACTGCTTCCCCAGGAGGATTTTGTAAATTGTGCTTGTCAAACATTCAGAATTGGCCTGTAGACTTGGGATTTTCCTGGAAACTACAGAAGCAGCTGAATATAATTGTCAGAGAAAGATAGTATGGAGTACAGATATTGAATCTATTTTCAGCTGAAGTTCTGTAGCAAATGGTTGTTTTGCAGTATTTTCTAGTGTCTAGTTTCCAAGAGTGATTTCTGGCAGACATGCTAAAGGCTTCCACTGGAGGAAAACAAAAGCTCCATCTTTTACCAAACAAAAAATTTAAAGAGGCAGAAAGTAAACTGAGAGCATCAGATACTCCCATCAAATCCTTTCATAATCCTGTGTTATTGAAATGGCACAGGAAAAGGAGGAGTTACTGGGGGGGGATGTAAAGGCTATGCAAATTTGTGTGTAAAAAGCTACACAAATTCTTTCCTTCCCAGCTTTGTTGAGGCACTGCTGTAGTGTAGGAAGGACCTGCAGTTTATTCAGGCCTGAGGCTCAGCCAGCACGGCTTGGCCATAATGATATCTCCCAAGGCAATGTCTCACCCTGCTCTCCTCTAGACGAGCCTATCAAAATCATGTTTGATGATCCTTAAACTATATTCTAGCACCCTTTAATTTTCTGATTGTAGCTTTTTGCTTGACTAGGATCTACTAGTTTCCTTTTAGTTTTTGGACATGACTGCATTATGCTTTTACATGTGTATAAAGTAAGTTGGAATAAAATCATATTACCGTAACTTCAGTGTCAGTGTGGGTGCCACAAGTGCAAAGGATGGACAGGAGTAACCTAATACCAATTGGAAAAATAATGTACTGAGAAAAGAGAGGCTCCCAGATGCATGAAATGGATGAAATAAGCAATAGAAGGTAAATTTTTTTAAAATCCCACCTGCTTCTCCCCAGCTGTGTTAAAAGGATAAATGGGAACAGTGGCATAATTAACAGGGTAGTGAAAATGTTCTATTCAGAATACTTGATTTATTGCTTTGATTTTATTATAAACAGCCTAAACTTATGCCTTAGTTGCTTTGTTGTGAGTCTTCCTTGTTAACTGACAGGTTCATTCCATTAATCAATGTTTCACAGAGTTATACCTGCTTTCATCTGAGTGTCATCTGACAGTTTGCTTATGCAGAAATTTGAGGCCAAGGCCCATGTGGTGTCCTGGGCTCTGGTGTGGTGGCTCTGCTGCCCTGAGCAGTGTCAGACTGTCACACAGCTACTGGGAGACTCATTGCCCAGCTGAACTGCAGTCTCTGCATTTTACTCATTGGTTTTAGCCTATTGCATTTTTTTTTTTCCTTGCTAAAGTCTACCCCTTGCAATGACCCTTACATTTTAAAGTGAAATCCAGGAACCAAAGCAGTGCATTTCTGACTGAATGTGCTTTGTCTGATGACTTAGGTATCAGGCTCAAATCATAACTTGCAGTTACACTTCATAGTCTCTCTTTTCTCTTCAGTGGCCGAATCAAGATTAAGATTAGGTTGGAAATCCACCCTTTAAGCACCACGAGAATTAAAGGGTCCTTCTGGCTCAATATCTTCCAGAATTTTAAGCAGCTGATCCTTCTCATTTTAGAAAGTGAAAATGTTTTCTCCAATGAAGTCTTCAGTTATCCCAGGTCACATTTGTTCAAAGTATAATTTATTTGCATTCCCTTTATTTCCTTTTAAGTTTTTCTAACTTTAGCACTTGTGGCACAGATGAAGGACCTTCTGCCTCACAGCTTTGCCATTGACGTTAAAACCCCCACCCACAAACACCCTTCCCTGTCAGTGCAGCCATTTTGCTGAGTGCTTTTCATTTTCCATGACCTTGAAAACATAAGGACATTTATTAATTAATTCACATTTACAGAGGGGTGGAGTGGAGAATTGCAGATTGGAGATAAGCAATTTGTTGTATGCCCCTTATTTGATGAGTATTTAGAAGGTGAAATAGTCCTCGCCATTGCCAAGGATTCCCATCCCAATCGACCACGGTTTTCATTTAACCACTGGTTAGATAATGACCCTAGCAGGAAGAGTCTGGACATAGAGTAATTATTGTAAACTGAATTCCTGACAGTCTTGGATGTGGACAGGAGCTGTAATTATCTCTGCATTTTTAACCCTTGCACTGATTAACTCTAGTTGCTTCCTAATGTAAGCCTGGATATACTGCTATAAACACAGCAATAATGGAAGGGACTTCTGGCTTGTATGCAACTGCCAGAGTTTGTTTCTGCCCAAATGTACACCAGGCCATTAAGAGATTTTTTTTATCCCCCCCCCCACCCCAGGCTGAATTTAACTGGTTTTAGTAGTCCTTGCAGTGAGCTTTTAGGGAAAAATACTTCTGATTGTCTCTAAGTCTCAACCCTAAAGCTCATGTCAGTGAGACCTACATGGGCATAGAGAAGGAAGAAAATAAGTATTGAACTTTTGTACATTCTCAAAGAACGATATTCTTTCCCCACCACCCACCTTAATTCTGAATTCTTTTTCTAACCTACCAGATTAGCATGTGTTCAGTTTAGGACTTAGTGGAGCAGGTAAATAGAGGACTCTAAATACCTGGGTAGTGCAATATATCTGTGCCAGAACAGAATAGAGTATTTCAGTTGGAACAACCCACATTAGAACCACTTAGAGTTTAATGATAGATAGGTCCCAGATTCAAAGCATCCTGTTCCAAATATATAGCCATGTAAAACAAAGAAAAAATGTTTTCTAGGTGCTAAAGCCATGAGACTTTGACACGCGACTGAACAGTTGCAATGCCTTCCAATACAAAATACACTATGAAGTGCACTTCAAGCCACCTTGCCACATTCAGCTGTCACTCTGACATGTAACCTGGCATACATGCCACACGAGAAGGAACCTGTAGCCCCCTGATTCCCACACCGGTTAGGAAGCAAACAGCAGAATGATAATAAATTTAATTTACTTGCTTAATCGCCCTTGTGTTTTGTACTAGTATGAATAGCATTATAGGAGCAGGGATGTGCTTACGTAACAAAGTGTTCTCCTTCAGCTTAAGGTTAATGTAGTTACCCATGTCTACCACACATAAACTTAATTCTCCCCCCTTGTCCCTGATTTCGTTGGGGGCAGTTGCTAAACAGACAAACGTGATTAAGCTTTGGACATTTCATCAAGATAGTTTGATACTAACCCATTTTCACCTCTGAGCTTGCTTGCCTTGGACAAGAACTGGTGTTACAGAATAGATCCCAGTGTCACCACTTCATAAATACAAACTGTTGTCTCTGTAGTCCTGAGTTACATTGTTGTTAATTTTAATACAGCAGGCAGCTGCTCAGCTCGGTCTCATTTAGTTGCTGCATGAAAACTGAGAGATACTTATTGTCATTCTCTGCAGAGCCTGTGTATGATTCTGATCATCCAGTGAGTTCACAGCAGAACGGTTTTGCCAGCTTCAGCTGATTTCTTTTTGATATTATTTGACAGAAGGTAAGAATGAGAGCCTCTCTCAGTCTTATTTGTTGTTGTTACACAAGACCTAAATAGACAGGGATGCAAATAAACACAATCTTAGTTGTTGTTCTCAGCAAAAAAAAATAAAATCAAGTGTGATAGATGCAATGCCATTTGAGATAGAAGATATTTTGTTTTCCTCCCGTAGCATTCCAGAGAAAGGGTATTTGCTAACATTTAACAACAATGTAATGTCAGTGGAAAACTCGGATGTCATTTGACATAAACTCTCACATTAATCAGGGAAAAATGTAATTTTTAAGAGACATTTCTGCTACCTGAAAAGAAGTGAGGCTTAGGGTCACAGTGGAAGGTTGCAGATCATTCTCAAGCTTCTTTTTCTCCTGACATGCTGCAAAATAATGTTTTTAAAAAACAGGCCCTTTCCAAAAAAACATTTTCATGGCTCCACTACATTCACTGTTAAGGTAGCTGTAGAAATGTCTTAATTACAACAGTGCTAATGTCAATTAATATGTTTATGTCTGTGCTTTATGAGGCTGACAGAGAATATTTTAACTTGCAGGGGAAAGAACTGGAAGGGAATGGGTTTATATTATGCTAACATTTCCAGTGCCACAGAGTCTGTTTCATATTCTGTGTAGCATGATTCTCAGATTGAAAGCCACTGCTGCAGAGAATCTACAAATCAACTAAACTTTCTACCACTATGGCATTTCTTCTGAAAAAAAAAAAACAAAGGTGATTTTGGTGTAATTTCCACATAGCCTTCGCCAAGGATTTCTTCGTACTCCCTGGGTGGTCAGGCAAACCTGTTACAAGAAAGGTATCATAAAGGCTACTGCATTCAATTCCCTTCAGAACAGAATGAAGCATGCTGGCATGCTGGTGAGCTTTGCCTCTTTGTCTTGGTAGTAATGGCCTGAAAGTTGTTTTTCAGATTTGTGCTTCTAGCCACGACAGTCCCAGTCTAGCTGTATGTATTAAGGGTAGTTCAATGCCACATAGAAGTTACCAGGCAAGAGGAGCCTGCTTTTATCATCATGAGCATTTGTACATATCGCACTAGTGGAGTACAAGCCATTATACCAAAGCCAGTCAGTACTTAATAACATAGAAGCAATTTGAGAGTATCTGGCTATTTTCAAGGTATGATGGGTGGTGCATAGCAGAAAATACTTCACTTTGCTTCTTGGTGTAAGAGCGGACTCAGGTGTTTGAGTAGAGCTCAGTGCTCTCCATAGTGAAAAGAAATGGTCCTTTAAATCTGGGCTTTTCACTGACATTCAAAGCAGCATAGCAAGGTGATGCAATCTGTTGGTTTTCTTCTCCAGCAGGTGTGACTCTTGTTAAATTGTTGTTTCTGAAGGTTTCAAATAGCAAAGAAGAGTAGGCCACACTAGTCCAAAATAATATTTTTTTCTTTGTTTTATAGGAAACCCTCAGACTAGTGTGGCCTACTCTTTGCTATTTGAAACCTCCAGAAACAACAGTCTTACAAGAATTCCACCTTGTTTTATTCGTCCTTGTTAAAAGGGATTAATAAAATCCCTTTAATTATTCCTGAAAAATACACAGGCAACCCAAGCTGAAAGAAACTCTCAGCATATCATATACAGCAGCCAAGGAACTAGACTTTTGTGAATTTTGCAGACATGCACACACATTATTCATTCCAGCAGGGTGCATACATTCATCCTCTGTCTCTTCCTTGCTTTAATAGTAAGCCTTCAAGAAGCAAGAACACATGTCCTGAAACAACTTCTGTCGGTTACTTAACTGCTAAGTGACCTTTTCTAGATTTGCCAAATCACTTAAGCCCAGGCACCATTCATCAGTATTTAATATGTACCATGAAGTGCCACTTGGCCTTCAGATACTTAGCTCATCTCATACAACTTTTCCACAGAGTTGTTATTTCTGTGAAGAAGGATTTCCAAATTGTTCCCTGTTGTCAGAACACAAACAGACAAACCCAGGTAAATCCTCAGCTTTGTAAAGTATGCCAGGAGGCAACCATTAGAATCACACTGTTGCACGATTTAAACTCAAACTCACTTTACATTTTTGGCCTGCCTTAAAATGGCTGTAAATTTGTGAGAATAACCTTCAGACTCAGAGAGCTGCCAGGCCTGGGGAGACACTGCTTATATAGACAGTGGGGTGGGGGAAAAGTATACAACAGATTGGAGTTTTCTAGAGATGAGAAGTGATTCTTTTGCCATTCCTGTGGAATTAGCACCAGCAAGCAGCTGCCCCCTTACTCCATTAAGGGCATATTGCTTCCATTTTATAGACACTAATGGACAATTTTTAGCATCAGTATTAATTAGTTCATGAACTGGTTCCTTGCCTCTCTTTTCCTGGGGAGAACAAACTTAGACTCTCATAGTGTGTGCATAGTATTTTCCAACCTCTAGTAAGGACTCAAAATACAACTTTTTTTAAATTTTCTTTTTTTTTTTAACAAGAAAAGTGGGAGTATCTGTTCACGATGTGACACTAAGAACTCAGGATCTCAACATATGTTACAGCTTTTAAATCTTAATTTGGATCACGGGCCAGAGGGATCATGATGCTGCTTATTATTGAGGTGTATGGATCTATTATTGCAAGGGTATAGAAGAACATTCAAGAAAGAGATGTCCAAAAATGAGTTAAAGTCAAATAGATAGAAGGCAAAACACTGCTCTATTTAGATGCTTCAAAATGCTCTCTGAAACAGTGTAAAGATCCAGGAGGCACTGGCAAGTCATTGCTGATTATAGAGAAAAAGTCAGGGAGTTCAGGTTCCAGCTGATGACTTTTCTCATGTGAGAGTTTACAAATTCCATTACACTCCTGTTAACTTCAGAACTGTTCTCGCTAACTTTCCCCATTGAAGTGCATTGCTTGAAACTTGATAAAATAGAAAAAGTAATTATAAATTTGGCTCAGAGACAGACAGGAGCTATGTCTGGTTGGATCTGTGGCTGTTCAATATTCATTTTTCTTCTTCCTTTTGCACAGTGAAAGGACACAATGTATTTTTACAATTGTATTGAGATACTTTGTGGATTCTATCAGATGAGCAATTCAGTTGGAATCTTCTCGCTATACTAAAAGTTGTTCTTGGTCAGTCCTTTTATTCATACACCACAGGATTCAGACCTCAAGGAAAAAGGAGGGTAAAAAACAAACTCCATGTGAGACTCCACTGGGAACATAAGGCCTGACTTGTACACCGTAAGCTGTAGAATTTAACCCACAGCTTCTTACTGCAGCTTGTTGATGAACTAGAGCATTTCTCTCAGAACCTGTGATTAGCTGGTGATGGTAACACTTGGTGTACCAACTCTTACAGCTTTCAGCAGAAAGAGGGTGATCCTGAGTAGGCCTGCTCCTGTCACTGGCTGTTCACCTTCTGTCAGGTTGCAGATTTCCCGCTGTTGCTGTTGGAACTGCTCAGTGCCCTCAGCCAGTGTTACTGGCACTGTGACTGCTTTTCCAGACAACAAGTTAAAAAGTGTTTTATTCTCAACACTCAGGCAATGGCATGCACCTCCTATTTCCTTCTCTGGGCTTAATATACTTGGACTTGTCCCAGCAATGTTTAAGTCCTCATCAGAGGTTGAATATGGAAACATTTGAAGATGATGTTGAAGTTCTTGAATAAAATCAAATGTGCTTCTTGCTGTGAGTCTAGGGAAGCCCTGGCTTATGACATCCAGAGGAGGATGGATGAAGCAGTTTCCCTGTCAGTCATTACTGTGACCAGTGAAAAGAAATTTTTGCTGGGTTTCATGCAAGTGGTAGGTGCTGGGGTTAAAAAAGGATGACATGAGTCTAATAGGAAATTCAGGGAAGAAGCTGCAGTGTCTCAAAGTCCTTTTGATTTAGGTTGGGATAGGAATGATTCTTCTTGCTGGGTGGTGGAGAAAGGTGGTAGAATTTTCTTCCTCCATGCAGTGAAGGGTGTCTAAATGTGTGTATGCATATGATGACAGGCATGGCTGTGACCTAACCAAGTCCATGCTTACTTGCTACGCTGTAGGAAACCCCAGATGGTAGAGAACATAAAAGGAGCACAGCCACTGCGCAGTCATTCAAACACAGAAGCCTTCTCTCCTGACTGGTCTGAAATGGTGACCAGGGGATAAGGAGTGTCTTAAAGAGTTGCCAATGACCACTCCTCTGAATTTCTGCATTTTGTCTGGTAAACTGTTTGCTTTTCTTCCCGTTACCCATATCCAGCTGTGGGCACACAACACTGAAGCTTCAGCGTTTGCTCTTAGCCATCACCTAAGCTGCAGTTAAGTACCTGCTTAGTCCTCCTCCTCTGGTCTAAGACCAGTGCTGACTCCTGCCATAATTTAAAGGGATATTTTTACTCTAAAAGCATGGTCTGAAAAGGCTAACTTTCATGTATGGCAAATGGGTCCGTCTGCTGAGCCACCTGGAAGGCCTCTATTTTTAGGCTTTTTCCTCGGAGCAGTTGTAATTGGAATTGACGTATTGTTAGCCAAATGCATGGCACACTGGGCAGCGATACCTCCTGCAAGTTGGTGATTGTTAACACTGCTAGAAACAGGGGCCCTAGTGAGAGCCTATTTACTTTTTCCAAGCAGGAAAACAAGCGCAGGAGTTTAGCTAGTGCAGGACTTGCTTTCAAGAGCCAGAGCTGAGCAGTCTTAACAAATCATTTATTCAGAAGACTAGAAGGATGAAGGGCATGTGTTTTATCTCTCTGGGAAGAGTTCAGACTGTCAGTTACCAGCTGATACATGTGGCAGACACAAGTGACTGTAGCCTGTTTAACTGTTTAAGGTAACTTGTTAATACTCTTTGTGTTTGGTATCTAAACCCTAATCTGTACACAGCACATAGGCAGTTTGGGCTAAGGGTGAGAAGTTCTATCTGGCTAAGGCAAACCTTCCAGGAGAGCATCCAGTCCTGATGTGAAGTTATTAAAGGACTGAAAATTCTCCATCTCCTTTGGTAGTTGGTTCTGGTAGTTACTCAGCTTGCTTTTTAAATGTACTCCCTATTTATCTCCCACTTACTTTAAGACGATTGTTATCTTTATGTGGTCTTGTGCTCACTTACAAAGGTCTTTAGTCGTCAGTGTTGGCTTTTTTATAAATAATCATATCACCTATTGATCCCCTTTTATGATAGATTAAACGTATTGAACTTTTCCTTATTTTAAGGCATTTTTTCTCCCAGATCTTTACACTTCTTCCTCCCTACCCAACAGACAAATCATTATTTATCACTTTGTCAAGCATTGTTTCATTCACAAAAGGAATCAGCAAAGATTTTGCATGTATGTGAATCCTCAGAAAGTAATTTTGAATGTCTTTCTGTCTGTGTTTGTGTGTGTGTGTGTGCAGACGTGCATTTCTGTTTGCTTTGTTATCACTGTTAAATATTAAATCCAGAGCTATTATTTCTGGTCTTTTTTTCCCCCAGATCAACTTTGACAACTACTCCACCAAGACAGATTTGCTTGGAAATCTGTTTTCCTCTTAGTTCTTGTTATGTTTTAAGAACAGGGAGGTCTAATTTCTGCCCCAAATTGTAACTCTGCAAGAAGCCATGTGCTGAAGCTTTGCCAAATGGAAAACCTGTTCCTTCCCAGGAAAGCAGTAACACCTACTACAAATCCTGCTGGGTTTGTGCATCACTTGTACAAATGGATGCAGTTTAGGTGCTAGTTTTTGTTAAACTGTGAACGAGGGAGTACTTTGATTCCACTCAGCAGCCTTTCCTTGCTCTAAAATACTGTCAAAATCTCAGTAACCCATCTCCTGTCTGTAAAAACATGCATTCATTGAGTTTAAAATGACTTCCACTTAGTTTTATGTTCAGAAGGCTGGCAGACCAGTGCATTATCTTGAAATTTGACCTGACTGCAGGAGTCTTCTTCTGTAATATGTATCTGCAGCAGTGCCAAGGTGAGGAAGTCAATAGAATACTGGTCTGTTTGCTCGCAGACTTTTTGTGAACTAATGTATATGCCCCAGATGTGCAATCATACCTCGAAAATAGGGAGCGTGAGGCACTTCATTTCTGCTGAAGTACAGAACTGTTCTTACGATGTGGAGGGAAACTGCAGGGTAATAATTCCTCTGGTGTTGTTGATACAAGGGCAAGAGAGATGATGATAAAATCCTCTTGTTGATGTGGGCTGCTAGGCAGGGGAGGGTGCTGGTCTTTGCCTTTCCTGTTTCTATCTCGATTGCTGTGAAAAGACCAGCAGTGAATGAATCGAGGATCCTAGAACACAGAGCTGTACAAGCTGGGGATCATTTTCTGGTTTGTCCCCAAGCATTCTTTGCACTGAAAAGATTATGTATAGTCATCAGGCCATGCTGTACCTCTGTCCCCTAGTTATATTATATATCTAGTTATAGTGATACTTCTCTGCTCTGTGGTTGTGAAGAGAGAGAAGTAATGCTAGAGTGAATTCACAGTTGTGATGTGCTCTTGCTGCAAGGGGATGGAGGGCAGCGTGACTGGAGAGATTAAAGCCACTTCCTATGTAATGCTGAACATTAAAACTAATTATTAGTGATGACAAAGGAATCCAGCTCCAGTTTATTGCCATCATAGGAAAAGTCAGGCATTTCTACCAACTCTGGATTGTTTAATTCCAACTAGAATGTCTGTTTCCCAATAATATAGCAAATGGTTCCAGGCAGTCAGACACTGCTACTATACCTCAACTCACCACACACTGTAGCTGTTCAGAAATCTTGGGTGATTGTGGTACACACTTTGACCCTGCTTGTCAAAACAATCAGTAACTCAGGGAGAGGATTCCTACAAAGGCTGCAGCCTATTCCTCTGGAATATGGAAACTTCCCCCCTGCATAACAGAGGATGTGATTAATTCTGACTGTGTTGAGTTGTTGAATAGGATTTCCTTGTGGATGAGCAAATCCATTCCCAGCAGAAAACCATTGCAGAGATGTCAGACTTGCTCCCATTGTATTCTGAAAACCCACACCAGGGTTGCATAAAAACAGCTCAGGGTGTGCACAATTAAAAGTTACAGAGAAGCATCTATGAACTCATGCATTTTGTAGTATTGTCTAGTTACAAAACAATATGGAGAAGACTACTTGGCCTGAAGAAAAAGATTATCTCTGCAGCCCTCCTGTGTCTCCTCAGTCTCTCTCTCTCTTCGTTCAATAGCAACCACCCATTAGTCTGGGATTTTGGTTCATGCTTCTCTATGTCCAGCGACTCTGGTTCCCACTCAAGGCAGTGTATATTCACATTTTAAGTGGTTTAACTGGTCACTGGCTCAGTCCATCCTTCTCCAGACATGACTTAAGTCCCATCTGGAATGAAGTAAACACCTGGAGTGCTGCACTAAGTCAAGTTCCCCTTAGACGGCCATTGCCTTTCTGTTGCTCCATTAAGCTTCCTGAAGGCAGTGGAAAGATTTGCAGCTCTAAAAAGTCACCGAGCAGTAACTGTTACCTCTCTTGGAAGTTCTAAAATCTTCCTTCAGCAGCTGTCCATGACTCATAAAGGCTTTTCTTTCTTTATTCATATATTGGACACTTTCGAACTAGACTATAAAGAGGACTCTGTGAAGAACCAAGACATTCTGTACATTTTCTTGCCAGAAGATGTGTTGGGCATATGGTAGGTTTTGGAATGTGTAGATTAACTCTTTGAGTCTCTGACACAGCTTTCTAGTATCGAGTCGCTTAGGAGATTATCTGTTAAGATACTGGCTGCTCTTAGGAGTCTCATGGTTAGTGGAGGAATGATACTGGGAATCTCACTGCTAATACAAGTTCAAAACCTCAGGGCATAGAGCCATGGGAAAGGAACCAGTTCAGAATGTTTTCTGTCCTCCAGAAGTCAAGAATTAGGATGTGGGGTTTTGGAACTTCAAGTCCCAATTAATATTTCATACACAGAAGTGCTACATGTCACAAGTTCTTCAGTAGCAACTACTGTATTAAACCCCATAAATACATAAATCAACTAAATGATGTTATTATTCACATTGCTAGTGTGAAATCCAAGATTCATCCTTTTACTTGGACAGATCTTACTGAGCAAGTAAAATGTTTTCCCAGTAAAATACAAATTCCAAGTAAATTTCAGTCTGTGTTGCAAAGAGTAAATGAAGGAGCAAACATATGTGTTGGTCACACAGCACTGAATAGTTGTAAGGCACAGCAGGAACAAACCCCAGTATAATTCAGGCTGTAAATAGACTTTTAAAAGCAGTGGGTTTAGTCCTTAAGTATTTAAAAAGTTAAAAAAAACTTCAGAAGATATCATTGAAATTTTAACAATCCAAGTTTGCATCTTTAAGCAAAGTGACAAACAGAAAAGAAAGCACGATCTGGGTTTGTTTGGTTTT
>WUAM01000323.1:27202931-27224130 GCA_024336885.1 Actenoides hombroni
GTTAATTAAAAGAACTGAGCTGAAAAGTAAAATCACTGAACAGAATTAGTTCTGTTCTCACTCAAACCAGGACATCTTCCCATTTCTTTAACTGCTGTTTCCTGCAAATTCACAGGATAGAATAAATTACGAGCACATTGTAATAAATTACTCTTGTTGAGGCTGCTTGGTGTCCACACCACTGCAGATGGTTATGGTGACAGTGAAGTCAGTGAAGGATGGTCCCTTGCCCATCCTCAGCTCCAACCATGACAATTCATCTCTTTTATGCCACCTACCACTCACTAAGCACCAGTAGAGGATTTGCGTCCATCCCTACCACATATGATTTACTAACATACCACTGGGAACCTCTTCTAAAAGAAAGACCTTGTTTCTTCCCTCTTTCATGGATACAGAAGCTTGAGGTGGGGCTCTCTTTTCTTTCTTGATTCCTAACTGCTTATTTTTGAGTCAGCCAAATAGCTGTCTTATTTTGTAACCACTCTAGTGTCTTCATATCTTACAGTCTCTTCCATGGACTTCTCCTGAGCTGTCCTT
Organism: Actenoides hombroni; assembly: GCA_024336885.1. NCBI lineage: Eukaryota > Metazoa > Chordata > Aves > Coraciiformes > Alcedinidae > Actenoides > Actenoides hombroni. Next base: position 27,203,472 of record WUAM01000323.1, read on the forward strand.
TTCAACATCACATCTTGGCTTCTGCTCCACAGGATACTTTGCTCTAAGACTAAAATATTAGGCTATTCCCCAAACAACGAAGTCCGTATTTCAGTCAGGTGCTACAGCTGAGTGATGAGTGCTTTCAGTCCCATGCAGGAGAAGCACTACAGAAGTTGCTCAGTAAGGGCAACTCCGTTTCCTCATTTGATGTCATTGTTATGAGGTACTGTTCAGTCATGGGCCCCGTGCCTGGCATCTGCCTGAGGCATTGTATCTACAAAAAGCTGTTTTAAAACATACTTTGCATCAGATTCCTGAGAGTTAAAGTTGATCTGACAACATTTAGTGCCATAACTGGTCTTTTTTGTGTTCCCTTTTTTAGCACATTCTTAGTAAGAGAGCTTTGTGATAATCTCTCCCTAATCCTGCAGAAACCTGTTTTTTACTAGGCTGCCAGGGGCTGCGATCTGTAGAGGTCGGATTTGGGATATAGATGCACGCAGGAGCATGGTCTTTCTTACACCTGATGGGGTCTTCCCAGGAATGACCACTCTGATTCTCAGCCTCTTCCTTCTGACTCTTATTTTTGGCAACTAAGAAGAGTCTTTGAAAGCAAAGGATTCTTCCACAGATAAGTCATGATCATCTTACAAGCCTATTGGTCTTCCTTTCATTTTTGCTGAGGAACAAGCCTCACTTCTACCTTCACTTTACTGATCAAACAGAAGGCAGCTGCCTGAGTTGCAGCTCACATCCTCCAAAATGAGCCAGACATTCCTGTGTAGCTCAATACATTGAGTCTTATACCAGTTTGAACTAGACTGCAATTGGTGGCCCAAGAGCAGAGAGGTGCTGCTGCTTTTTGTTCTACCAAGACGTCTAATTTCATAGAAGAGTATATAAATATTAACAAATAACTGGTGTTCTGGTTAATGAAGGAACCCATTTTCCATTGTCACAGGAGCAGCCACTGATTTCTGTAGAAATCCAGCAGTCTCTGCCCCCGAGAGCAGATCTCTGTAGTGTTTATGACCTAAACTGCAAGGTCTTCTAAAAAGCTGGAGAGTCACTGATTTGATCTTGAATGATTCACGAAAATCAGAAAATAGTCGACCCACAAGAAGGTCTTGGTCAGTATTTCATGATTGCAGCAGCATCCTCACAGGCTTTATTCCTGTTGTTACCATCCTTGAACTCCTTATTAGTCTGTGATTTCTTTCTGTCTTGCCCATAACCGTCCTGACTGAATCCAGGGACAGGCAATTCTGTCCCTGTCTCTGTTAAGCTCACAGCATTCGTTTCTGAGTTACCACAACAACAAGGATTACGTGACAAGCAAATGAAGAACCACTCAGATAATGGAGTTTTTAAAATGGGGATTACTGGTGCTGAAGATGTAATGGCCTCTTTGATGCTGTTACTATCTATAGCATAAATCCTTCCCAGTCTTTGGACTATTGACCTGACACACTGAAAAGGCTCCTTTGCAGCCCCTGTTGTCCAAAGAAAGGGAAAAGCTTTGAGCACAAACATTTTCAAGGCACAGGAAAAACACAAGGTCAAGAAATAAGCTTGGTAATTTGAAGGCATTTTCTTTCTTTCAAGCAGAATCCCAATATTTTAGCTGAAACTGATATCCTGATTTTATCTGTGTTGCCTTTTTTCTCCAAGGTATGCACCCAATACTTGGTAATTTCTAATGATACCCTGAGTTTATCTCCTCAGGGCTGGAGCCTTGCAAATCAGCAGCTGCTGAAAAGGAGATATCCAATCACAATTTTGGAAAAAACAGTTGATAGATATACACCTTTACTACCTAAAAATAAATAAATAGCTGGATTTTGGAATAACTAAGTTAGCTGTTCTTGGTTTGGGAAATACCACTCAACGGCAGTGGAGTAATTTGTCAAAAGGTGAGAATTTTTAGCCTTTATCCATAACAAACCCTCTGCAGAGCTGTTAATGTGAAGAGAACCATTTCTGAATTCTGCAAACATGAACCTTTTGCATTTTCATCCAGACATCTCTGAGGTTTTTATTACAAATCGTTTACCAGGTTTATAATATTGTGAGGAAGTAGGGGAATGTAATTCTTTCCTGAATTAGGGCAACATTGTGCTTTAAAGCCGAGCTACGAAGACCGCCTGCAGGAATTGAACAATTAGCAAATGTTGGACCGGTTTCACTTTGCTCTGAAATGGGAAACACGTGGCTGAAAGAAAACTGAAGGGTGAGGTTGAAGGCTATACTCATCTAGAAATTGCTTCCCTCGGTCTTGACTCTGCTCCTCAGCTGCACGCAAGGACAGGTGCACGGAAACTAAGAATAGTGGGACTCACTCAGGTGCCTTTTCCTACAGAGACCTTCTCGTCGCCGTCGCCCTGAGTCTCTGTTGTGTAACAGATGCTGTCACCCAGTGCGCGAACAAGCCTCCCGCTGATGCCAACGCATTTGTTACGTTACGCTGCCCGGGTTCACAGAGGCCAGTGCTTCCTTTCTCTTGTTGCCTGTTTACAACTAAGGACTCAAAATGAGTTGTCCAGGAACTTGAAGGAGGTGAACTGTACGTCTGCAGTGACTCCAGGGAGTTCTCCAGGGCAGCGGCACTTTCCATTTCTGTGCTCTAGTCTTTTATGTCGGAGCTGTTTAGTGCTCAAGACCTTCATTTGCACAGGTTTTGAACATTTCTCTCTTATCAGTTGCACTGTTCATGTAGCAGCAACATTTCACTGTCAGGAAGCTTTCTGGGGATTTAGCCTTTGCTGCCTTTACTCCTTTCTTTCCCTTTCCCTTCTCATTATAGCACTTCATAACAAACTAAATTTCCCTCCCCACTATGCATATTTAATTCTGTTCATTTAGTCTTTGTTCATGAATCAATCCCTTCAGCTCCCTAATCACTTGTGTGGCTTTTTTTCTGAACTCCCTACAAAATCTGTCAATGTCTTTATGATAATGAGGAACATCAACCTTTGACCTCACACCTCAGATAGATACACAGGCACCTTCCCTACTGAAGAACACCAGAGCTGGTTGTCTGCAAGCCCCTGGAGGGAAAGCCAAGTTTATTTGCCAAAGCAGCTACATACCTTCTAGACAGCACCGTGTGAACTGGTCTCTTTAGATTGGAGCTGGTTTAGGTGTTATCCATTCCATGGATAGTGAAAAGGTGAAACTGTGCAAATAGAAAATTAGTTGATGCATCAAAGAGTCATAACAGAGAAACAGTGTTGACGTATTGAACTGGGTTGGTACTCAGGAGCCTTGGGCCTACACCTTCCTTCTCCACTGATGACTACATAAGCATGCTTAAATGACCTTCCCCTCCTCATCCTCTATTTGCCCTCTGACCCTTTACCTGGTATATCAGCCCTCTGAAACAACAGCCGCCTGTCAAGCTATGTTTTTTGCAGTGCCTAACACAGCAGTGCCTGGTTTTAGCTAGGATTCTCCCATCAATCACCATAATGAAGCCCATCACAACAGAACAAACTACAGACACAGAGTAGAATGGTAACTCCCTCGAGAGGTTATTTTGAACTACAACAGGGCTACATCCCACAGAATCTGCTGAGGACAAGACTGGAAGCAAAGGGAATTTGAGTAATGTGAAGCATGTATGAGCCAAGATACACTGGGACAAGAATGCAAGGCCATAAGCTGGCCACAAGTAAAATTTAGGCTGGAAAGTTAGGAAAACAGCTTTCTAGGCATCAAACCAGGGGTGTTCTGGAAGAGTTTCCCACTAAGGAAGCTGGAGGCTGAAGATCTAACTTTTTGTACTAACTATAAATGCCCTCTTTAAAGTTCATTAGTAACAGGATATAGGGGTGCCTAATACTTTATTAAAACATGAGCAAGTCATGAAGTTCAGGGACAGATTCCTATTCTACATCTTCCCTTCTCAAAGCTATGTTAGATCTTCATTCCTTCTCTGTTCTTTTCTAACTTTAATTTCTGCGATGAATTTCATTCAGTTAACTTGAATAAAATCTAAAACAAATTTGTGAAAGAAACTAAGCTCAGATCAGAGAGTTTGACCTGTACATTCTAAGTGTGAGAAACTATGGGACTTTTTAACAGGCCTTTTGTCTGGAGCACATTGCCATAATGGAGATAATTTGCCCCTTGATTGCACCAGTCCACTTCAGGAAATTTGCAACTTCAGTGTACAAGCAAAGGCACATTCTTCACTATCAGCAGGAATCGAGCCTCTGGTCCCCTGCCTGCCACCTCTGATTTATGCCACATGCTTCCCAGGACTTGCCTGTTTCTTAAATAGGTCAGTCAATATGTAAAGTGGAACCTTAGCTAGTTATCGCAGGTGAGAAAATCACTGCCTTGGGTTTCAGCACAATCTGCTGATACAACCTGTTAGGAAAATGACTTCATGTAAAAAGCCACTTTTGTGAAAGAACAAAGCAGAGAGGAATTTGAATCTACTTTAGAGGAGCTGAGAAATTCCACTTGGTATCTGCCTGCCTTTGTCCCATCTGACAATGCATTTGCTCTGACATGTGTAACAGAAGAACAAGCCCAATACTTCCTGGGCTGTAATATGGCAAGAATTCTACCTGAGCAGATCGGTGTTGCTCCTGGGCCAGTGGCATCTCTCCTGATGCAAAGTCCAGTCTGAGACAGTCATAACCTCAAGGTCCAGGTAACACTTGTGAGTTCACAGCATCCTTTTCCAGAATGTTTTGCAGGGTAATGCTGACTGGCACGCAGGACAATCTTACATAGACCCTGTGCTTGAAGATTTAACACAGTCTGTGGAGTGGGAAGTACAGCCTGGATCAGTTGTTTCTGTTTGAGGTCTTCCTTCAGCCTGTGATTCACTGCATTGTCCTTTCTCACATGATGGTTCATCCTGGAAGGCAAATCACAGTTGCTCCATCCTTTCTTACAGGGAGTTACGTATGCTGCTGAAATTGGAGTCCTGAGACTTCTATAAAGGTACTATCTGATACTGCCCAGTACAGAATGTTCTTCGGGGCTTCCAGCACTTCTTTCAGAAAGCATCTCAGCGGCTTTGCTGGCAAGGAATCCCTCCCCGATATCTCAACCCTACCTTGCTATTCGGTGTGTCAGAGCGAACCTGATCAAAAGGTTACTGCTATTGAAAGAGGGAAGCTTTATTTCCCCAGCTGCCTCCTACATTCTGCTGCTTTTACTGCCTCTGGCTCTCATCAGGTGCCTTAATAAACTTAGTCTACTCATCTGTCAGACAACTAAAGAATCAAAATAAAAACCCTCTGGATTAGTGAATAGAAATGTTAGTTTGTGAAGGTCTTATGAGTGCAAGGAAAGGGGAAGAGAGAGCAGAGCTGGAGGGTGAAGATCTCTCAGCATCTGCCAGCTGGTAGGTCAGTGTGTGAAACTACAGCTGTAGTTTCATCCTATCATTTTCTCAAACATTAGGAAAAACTGAAAACTTAGAACAAAATTTCATGGTTCTGGGACATCTCTCTCCTAATTATGCAAAAATATCTACAGGGTAATTATCACAGACCACAAAGCACATGAATGCAGTGATGGGATGTTTGGGGGAATATTTTGGCAGAGCTCAACCCTTAATAGTGAATATCCTTCTCCTTGAGTGGAATCTAGGCTAGACTCATATGTTAAAAGGAAAAAAACCCAACTAGCTTGTCTCAGGGAAACATGGGGTGGTGAGTTTCTGTCTGTCTGTATTGCTGTTAGAACTTATAGATGTTATTCTGGATGCAGACTGTTCTCTCCTGCTTCATACTTAACCTGGTTTCATCTGTCTGGAAATGGCAACTGCTAGGGTTTGATGAATGGATTGAAAGGTTGTCCAGCTTCACTGTGAGTGTCAGCCTCAGAAACTCGCTTATATAACAAGTTCCTCAGTGATTTCACAGCAGCTGCCAGAGCTGCCAGAGTCAGCTGGGAGAACCATTCTCCTGCTCTCTAGTGGTAAAAGCACAAAAAAGCCAAAAATGTTCTGGTGTTTCAGAACAAACTCAGATGTGCGTGACTTGTTCTTGCTGCACAGACCTGAAAATGGCTGCCAAATTCCAAGTTGGTACCTTGGAAAATGGAAGTATCTAAACTACCCAAAAAAAAAGGAACAAGAAATCTTATAATCCAGTATATGTGCATATGCACAGTGTTACTTGAGAGTATCTGAGCAATGATTATGCTTAATTCTGTAAGCTTTTAAAGGGAGAACTTTTTGCTCTTCTCAGAGCCCTTGCAGGAATGATTTTTGCAGAATGATAATTTCTCAGTGCCATAAGTAGTAGAGGGCACAGGACACACAGTTGCTCCGTTTGGTTACAGCCAGTTGATAGCAGCAGTCAGGAGACTCACTCACCAGTTGGCTGCCACTTGGCGCTGGGATAGGTAAGAGCAGCACCTGGTGAGCAAGAGAGTCTGTTTCATGCTAGAGTTGAAAAGCCTCCTGACGTGTTCATTAGGGAATAAAAGTGGCGTGTGAGGCAGTCCTGCATAGAATCATAGACCGGTTTGGGTTGGAAGGGCCTTTAAAGCTCATCCAGTCCAACCCCCCTGCAGGGAGCAGGGACATCTGCAACTAGAGCAGGTTGCTCAGAGCCCCAGCCAACCTCATCTGCAATGGTACCAGGGATGGGGCATCTACCTCTCTGGGCAACCCAGGCCAGGGTCTCACCACCCTCAGCATCAAAAATTTCTTCCCATTCTCTGGTCTAAATCTCCCTGGTTTAGTTTCAAACCATCATCCCTTGTCCTGTCCCAACAGGCCCTGCTCAAAAGTCTGTCCCCATCTTTCTGATAGGCCCCTTGAAGTGCCCAAAGGCCACCAGAAGGTCTCCCTGGAGCCTTCTTTTCTTCAGGTCGAACAACCCCAACTATCTCAGCCTTTCTTCATAGGAGTCATCAGCGTTGTCTGCCAGGGGCATCTTGAAAACCACTCCTGGCAATGCATGGAAAGTCAGGGGGATGTGGCTTCCTCTTGGGAGAGCAGGGGTCTTGGGTCTAGTCATAGCTGATTTCTTGTAAGGGTCTCTAAGCAGGTCTGTACCCTTTTTTCAGACTGTAAAACAAAGATCAGGCAGTAAAACTGGAGGCAAAACTAGAAATAAAGTCCTTCCCCACCTCCTTGCCTCTTTTCTCACAGGGGTGGCTATCTCAGTTTAATTGTGGCTCACTGAGGACATCAGCAGGTCACACGTCATCGGTGATCCCTTTTGCTGTGAGCTGTGTGTAGTGGTCTGTTTAACTACCACTCCACCTAAGACTGGGGGCATGTAGTAAAAGTAGTAACAGCAGGGAGGCTACAGGCTCATTGGCTGCCAGTCAGCTAAGGACACAATCCTTAAACACCTACCTGCGATAAATATGTAGTTGAGTCCATCCTAAATTAAAGGTGAATGTGGATTTGAAACATGCAAACAGTGACGTGTACTGGAGCTTCTCTGTAATAAAATAAACAGCAATTCCCTTTAGGGCTTGTTTTCACATGGGCAACTCAGAACAGATGAATCAGTGCTGGAAAACTGCAGATTATTCATTTTTCCTTCCCCATCGAGTGGAAATGAAGGAATCTAAGCTTTGTCCTACAGCCACCTGCTGACACGTGCCGTGCGTGCTTTGACAGCTCGGTAGGCAATCCTGAGCTTAACTGCCTCGGTTGCTGAAGTATCTGTTTTAATCAGTGTTGCACAGCACCCTCTTCTGCTGAGAGGTGGTGAGGAGTGGAAATCCCTGGTCTGTCTCACTTTCCCCATCTCTGATAGGCATTTATATACTGAAGAACAAAGGAAGTATAAAACTCAATTACAGCAAATAGGAGAGAATCAATAAAGGAACGAGGAGCTGGCAGCCGCGCAGACGGGGGGTTATCTCCGCAGCAGAGTCCTGACACACGACATTACAAGAACATAGAGTGCTCTGAGGAGTTATGAAGATTGATATTTACGATGATGACTTGCAGTTGGGCTACTTAAAAAAACCTCACCTATTTGGTAATGAAAACCTGCTGGCAAGATCTGATCAAAGAGGTGAAAATTGCAGGAAGAGTAAAAGAAGATCAGTAAATCAAACGCTCTAAATCATCAGCGAGGCACACTACAATTAGGGTTGAATTCAAGAAGGCAGAATTATTGGAACTGCAAGCATAAATCCACGTCATGCGTGTGCTGCTATTTCTTCCGGGAAACACACGCTCACCTCTAGCATTTCCAGACTCGCCTCCATCAAGGGCAAAAAGACAACAACTGCTTCCTAACATAATGATTCCCTTTGACTGTGGCGTGTTTCAGTTCAACAGAGGACACATGCACTTTGAGGATCCAGGTTTTATTACCTTAGGAAAGCTCTTAGATTTCACATCAACTGCTGTAGAATAGAGTCCATGAGTGGCCCACGGTGCCAGGAGCTGGGTGGGAGCAGAGAGCACAGGTGGAGGCTCACAGACCGTAGCTGACTTTGCCTGGGAGATTGTTCATCGTCAGCAATCTGAAATGCAAAACAGCCTTGAAACAGCAGTGCTTTCTACCTTTTCTGACTACTAGCTTTGTTTCTTTTGGTTTTTTAATTCCACTTGCTCTATTTGTCTGAAAACTTCCAGTTCCTAATCATATACTTGCCAGTGTATGATACCTGAAGCATGGGAATTGCAGGTGAATACGACCTTCTGAATAATGCTGTTCCATCTCTTGTACACTGCATTATTATCTCTTCTCTTATACATTACAAGAAAAAAAAAAAAAAAAGAAGAAGAAAAAGAAGAAAGTGAGGCTATCTAGTCATAAAGTTCCAGCCTGGGATTCCTTTTTTGATCAGAGAAGTCTACTTAAAACATTCATATCAGATGGAGATTGAAGTGGGTCATTTCACTTTCAGGGGTGGTGGCAGCTGGTAGAGCAAGTTTAGGGAGAACAAACACATCTTTTGGAATGCATTTAGGGAAATGCTTAACAAAAACTGCTTTGAGTTCATTGACAACAGCTGGATTTTGGTTTTAAGAGGCCCTGCTGAAGAAGCACAAGTGGAGAGAAATAGCTTGGTCCAATGGGCTGACTGTGGGACAAGGAATAAGGAAATTCCTGTATTTTAGTTCCTAGCCTGCCACTGCTTTGCTGAGAGACCTTGATGAAATCATTTAGATTCTCTGTGGTGAGCATCAGACTCATTTAATCTCACATAGCATTAAAACTTGCTTCGGTGGAGAGTCACAAAGGCTACCAGCTTAAAACGGTACAAATGTGCCTGGCTTAGAAAATTAAGCAGTGCATATGGCTTCCCTCTTTTAATTTTTAGTAGAGAAGGTCCAGCACTGACTTTGTTGTGGTAATCAGCAAGGTAACCGTTTTTCCTCTTTTTCCCTACACAGAAACTAAACAGAAGGTGCTGAAGTGAAGTTGTGCACCTACTCCGAGTAGCATCTTTGGTGCAAAGTAGAGTGAACTTACTTCAGTAGCTCCACGATTTTCATTTTATGTCTGCTGAAAAAGTGCTAGAGGGAACCTGGTAAATGAATTGTTAGTTATTATTCAGTCTTCAGAATGGCTCCATCCAGTTGTCTAAACTGCCACTTTATTACTCATTTTACTTAGCTACAAGGCATTAATAAAACATGAAAGGCTAAAGCTGACGTCATTGCACTTGGAAATCCATGCAGTATAGTTACATAGACTGGGAAATCTCGTTATTGTGCATTCATTTTCTACAGGAAAATGAACATAATGCACCGGCAAAGTTTGCCATTTGTGGGTTTTAATTTGGATTTACTGTGAGGCTACACTGCCACACTCCCAGCTTTTCATCTGCAAAAAGCAAAGAGATGACCCCTTGAGAATCAGCTGCTACATGATGTACACTTTCTGTGTAGAGAAGGATTTACACAACTGAATGTCCAGACCCCTGTTCTCACCGCAGTTCTGAATTTCTGTGGACCTACAGGATGTGAATAGAGATAAATGTCATCTAGTTCAGTCTGCTTGGGAGGTGTCAAAGCGGCTTCTGTAAAGGAGAGTTCTAGTAGCTTGCAAACCTCTTGGACACCTTTGAAGAGTCATCAATAAATGGAGTAAGGGTGATCTGATTTATACTGTCCATTGGAGTTTTCAAAAGGCCTTGGCAACTCCAGTTTTTGAGGATAGTAAGCAGCCAAGGAGAACAAGGGAAGGTCCCAGCATGGGTAAGTAGTTGGGTTAGAGAAAAGCAAGAGATGGTAAAAGTAAACAATCAAGCCTCACAGCAGCCCCAGAGTTCTTTAGGGATTTGTGCTGGAATGTAGGTATTTCAGCATACTCCTAAATCACCCAGAAAAGGGTGTGAGCATTACAGTCACTATTACTGGGCATTTGCTTTTCCGGCTTTCCAGCTTTTAATGTAGAAAGGAACATTATTAACATCTAGTCTAGCCTCCTGTGTGACACAATCTGGGACTAACCCAAATTAATTGCAGATTCAAGTCTAGTATCTGAGATTGACTAAAGCAGAAAATATTTTAAAAATACCTAATCTTGTTTTTAAAATTTCCTGTGATAGAGAATCTACAAAAAACTTAATCATGTTAATCTAGAGGTTAGTTGGCCTCAACATTAAAAATTATTAACTTAATTCCAACCTGAAGGTGTGTAGCTGCCAGGCAGCATCTCTTATGTCTGCTGGTGTGAGGATTCCTATGTGTTCAGGTCTCCACCTCTCCATGTGGGTACTTATAGATTATTATCAAATAATTACTTATACTTCCTACTTCCTTTTGCTTAACCAAAAAAAAAAAAAAAAAAATAAAAAAATTAAGCTTCCAGTATCTTTTCTATTAAAGTTTGACTTCCAGTTCTTTTCCACTGAGCAGAATCTTCAGCTTACATTTGGTGCTAACATCTACCATCAGCAGCAAAAACAGGCCTGAGTTCAGTTTAACCACCTTTTGCTAGTCTTCTGCACTGGGGAGGCCTTCCAAGAAAAGGGGAAGGGCAGAATTGCCAAAGCAGCTCTGATACCACCCTCTTGTAGAGCAGGGAGTACGGGCATGGCCGGGGGCTACATCTTCTGCACTAATAGATCTGCCTCTTCTGAGAAGTCAAGGTAAGCTAGTGAAGTCCAGACTACTGGAAGTCGCAGGAAGGTGTTTTAACAAATTCTGTGTCAGCCCCAGGCTTGATGGGAAGATCAAGTCATTTTGAATCTCACATTCTTTAGGTCTCACAGTGAGACTCAGTCTTCTTCTCTATTTATTCCACTCCAGTATTCTCCCTGCTAGAAAAAGTAAAGTGTTCTCGAGTACTGAAAAGTGTGGGTGGCAAACACCTGATCTGAACCTTTTCCTCTGCTGAGCAACAACAAAATTGTGAGCTTCCCCCCACCCCCCACTACTCATGAACTGGCTATTTTTATCACCTCATATTTCTAAACAAATCCTGTCGCCTAATCTTGTTAAGTGAAACCTGCAAATCCAAGGATGTCGAAGTTTTGCTTCACTGAAACAGGGATTTGTGAAGGGTTTTGTAGAGCGGTGAAAAGCAAAGACAAAGACTTAACAAGCACACATGTGGCTAGTAATATATACAGTTTTTCTTCGAGCAGACTTCGAACAGCAGCCTGTCGAGCATTCACTATAACATGAAGTTGCTCAGCGGGGGGGGGAAAGTGCTATTTGTTGTCAGTCCTTGTTGTTTAACCTTAAGTGCTTCCTCTGGGGTAGAGCGTACTCTGAGATGTCGCTGGCTTCAGAGTGCTGTTTAGTCTGACATCCCTCTCTGGGAGTAGGAGGAGAAAATTATTGCAGTGTCTAGGTCTTCTTTACTAAGCTACTTTATATATCTGTGTACATATACAGGCTCTTTTTACAGCAGTAGCAAACAGAAGCAGTAAGCAGAAATAGTTTTTGCTAGTAACTTCCTGCTAGAACATGTATAACCTGAGAAGCTACATGGACAGATGTCTTGTGTCACCTCAGGTGAGCTTTTCATGCCAGACCCAGTGAAGGATCCAGGTGTTCAAAGGTCTTCTGTGCTGCCGTGTGTAACTCGTGGGGGCCTGACCAAGCTCAGAGTGGGACACTGAACCTTTCTGTCCTGTGCTCTGGGGCTCTCCAGGAACTACAGGAAAGCAATTTAGCTATGAGGGAAACGCTGACAAAATCAAGTGGCCACAAATTGCTTCTCCCCGTCATCTCACCACAGGTCAGCCATGTGCAGGGCTGCTTATACCTTCACATAATCTAGAACCCTGTCATAAGGATTTAAGCTTTTTTTAAAGAAAAAAACCCAAACAGTTCTCACTCTTCTCCTAAATCGCAGCTGGTGAAGCAAGTGCCACTTTCCTGTTCTTGTCGTGTCCCACAGGAAGCATATTTGTGAAGTTGCTCCATTGAACAAAAGATTTAAGATGCCATCAGTCAGTAGGAGAGCACAGGAGGGAATATGATTCTGTCAGCTAATGGTTTAGGGGAGAATCAGGAAGGCCTGTGTTCTCATCCTGCCTCCAGGAGTGTTCCTACAAATCACAGGGGAAAGGGCATTGACAGAGTCCAGGAAGCAGCATCTAAAACTGCTGTGTTTTGTCCTGCCTTTGCATTAAACAGCACAGAGCAGTAACGTTAGATGCAGTGTTTAGTTTTCTCATTGATTTCATCGAAAAAAAAGCTTCGGCATTCACAGAAGAGTCAGGTGAGCTTCCCCTCACCAAAACACATGCACACAAACACAAGACTGCCATCCACTGAGACAAATTTATACAATGATGAACTGATACTATCAAGATGATGGCCTCGAGAGTCTGTAGAGCTTTGTTTAAGCTCTTACACAAAGGTCAGCAGAGTGTTGAAAAGAAATGAAAGAACAGGCTGCAAAAATTAATCAATGGGGAATCCCTGGGTGGACTTGTAGAACTGCAGCAGCGTGGGGCAGGGCCGGTCACTCCCTGCCTGTGCAGAGCTGAACACAGCTCTGCTGCTCAGCTCCAGGAGCATCCGAGCGTTTGACATCGCTTAATCGGGGCCAGCTTGTGTGGCACTGTGGAAGATAAAATCTTCGTTCGTCCTTAATCTGTATGCCTGAGAACTAGGGAGATGCCTGCGTGATGGATATTAATTAGCACAAGGGCATACAGGCTGAATAGATGTGGCTGGGAAGGAGAGGCACAGATAAGAGAACGCTGTTCTCTGATAAGAGAACCTTCTGCACCCACCCTTCTGGCTTTACTGGTTATTTAATCTTTGTCAAGTGTACAGCACTTCCACTTCCTTCTATTAGGAAGTCCAAATCTCATTTTATTATTAGCCACTTGGGTAATACATTGGTTCCTAAAATACCTCTTAAAAAAAAAAAAAAAGAACAGGAAAAGTGCATTTTCTCTTTTTAGTTTTCTACACATACAACCTTCTTGTTTCCAAACCCAGCAGGTTCTGCTTTAACTTTCAAGAGAAGGAAATCCACTTTTTGGTACAGATGAGGCTTTCAGAATGTCAGCTTAGTTAGTTGAGAACAAGAATGGCCATAAAGAAGCTTATAATGGAAGTTCATATCCTCCTTAATGGTAGCATTGCAGAGTTTATCACACAGAAAGGTGAATGCAACGCAGACAGTTCTCTCCCTGGCCTCTTTCCATGTTCTTAGTTTCTTCTCTTCTGCTTTGCATCCACCCTTCTCTGTCTCTGAGAAATAATCTCCAGGTTTAGGATAACCACAAGATCCTTCTGGTGTTGAGTGGGTTATATGCAGCACTGATGGGCTGCTTTCTAAAAACAAAGCCCAGACAGAGGAGGCCCCTATTTTAATCTCATACAATTATTTGCAGCCTTATCAACTGAAGCCTATTCCCTTTCCTCTCCTTATCTACTGGCTCACGAAGGCACTTGGCATTGCTGACAGTTGCAGACACTGCTGCTGAGCAACAGACATGGTGGTGGCACAAATCACTCTTTTCTCTTGCAAGATAATGGAATGTCTCGAGGACTCGGACTGGCCTAACCTGGTTGTTTGCTTGTCGAGTATGTACTTATGCCAGTAAGGGGTGAAATGCAGGGAGAAATACTGTACCTCTCTTGACTTCGGCCTTCTTTTTACTGTGAAATTACAGTGAAATTCTATTCCATTTAAGTTACTGAGTGGGAGGTAGAACTACCTGAAACATCCCTCTGTAGGCAGCAGCATGACCAGAGGTATCTGCAAGGGGTAATGATAAGCTGGGATCTTCTGCCTGAAGCTCTTCTACTGCCGTATTGTTTAGACATGCTGGCTAAGCTTGTTTTTGCAATTTTGCTGTCTTCAGGAGTTCAGAAATCATGAATAAGCATGAAAATGTCTGAGCTTGTTCTCCAAAATCATGAAAAGACTTCTAGCTGCTTACCTGAGGAAATGAAGCTCATACGGTCATGCTTTGAATCCATCAGTCTGTGAGCTCCCTTCTACTAATGTTTCAACCTGTTTGATGGTTTAAAAAAGATTTGACAGAGAGATTTTGTCTTAAAGATACTACCTTCCTTCATATCTGTGAAAGTAGGTAGCTGGAATAAAGAGAAAATTCCTTTTGTGTCACAGAATCATAGAATTAAAGGATAATTTAGGTTGGAAGGGATCTCTGAGGCTCTTCTGCTCGAAGCTGATGCAGCCTACGGCACCGGCATCAATAAATAACTAGACATAAGATAATCTGTGACACTACAATTATGAATTATGGACAAAAACTTTGTGTTGAATCCTGCACATGAGACATGGGAGACTCTAGTCACGAGACATAAATCTATGGGACATTTCTTTCACAGCCGTTGTGCCAGCATCTTGTTTCTAATTAGTCTTATTTCAAAGTTTTAAATCTTCTGCCCACCTTCTGCAATTTGCTGTGGGGACACATTGTTGGGATTATGAGTTCTTCAATCAGAGCTGTGTAAATGTCTGACAGGTGGTATGGCTGTGAAACCTTGGTTGGCAGTTGCATCAACAACATGACGTTGGGTTCATTTGATTCACTTACTGAGGAAGAGAAAGGGTTGAAGTCAGCCCTGACAGAATTCAGCTCACTAAGAGCAGAGTCCAGACTTGCCAAAAGTTGAGGGGTCTGCCATTGCTGTTGTTGGAGACAATAGCACGTTTCCCATCAAATCCAGCACTGCATGAGAATCAAAAATAGTACAGTTCATGGAGACAGAAGATACATCGGCAGGGCCGGACTCGTGAAAAGGGATCCATTATTCTTTGTGAAGCCACAGCTCATTAAATGCTGGTGAAAGGCGCTATTTTGAGAAAGAATCGTTTGATAGTCACTGAACTGATCCAGTTTGAGCAAACCTCCCCATGCTGTCTCAACCCTCCCCTAAAGAATTCCAGATGAGGATAGAAAAATAAGCTAGTGCTCGGGTTTTAAATAGAAATTTGATGGAACATACATTTGGAAGGCAGATTTTATTGAAATCCAAGATACAAGCTTAATAAGAGCATTTCATGTGAACATTGGAAAATGCATTGGTAGAGTTTACACCATAATGGTGTAGGTGCCTCATAAACTACAAGTAATTGTGACTAAATCATATGGTTGCTGTAATCTCAGCAGCTTCTCAGCTTCTATTTAATTTCTCTTCCTGATACCTTCCTGCCTGGTTACCTGCCTCTGTTTTTCTATTTCTCTTAAGTTTTCTGTTCTCCAAGGGGAATATTAAAGGTCATGTGGCAAGATGCTCATGCTAATCAATCTGCTTCTAGCTACAATTTTTGGCTACTATCTACTGTGCAGATTACCAGCTTTTGCAAAACAGCTGAACACCCTGAAAATCTCAGAGGTTTCTTTCCTGCAGAGTCTCTGACTTCTTTCTGTAGATACCAACATGCCTGATTCTTTGGATGACATTTTCTTTTTTGCAGTCCAGTGGCTAAGCTGTTTGTTAGTTAAGAGAACTAACTCTCTCATATCCTGGACAAGTGCTCGTATTTAGATCTTGGTTGTAAGGGTGAAGAGAGTGGGATTACTCCAGATTTGTTTACCACTGGAAGCTGGAATGACTAGAGCTTTCCAGGTACTTCCTGAAGCAAGTTTTTCTGTCCTGTTGGGTATCTCATCTCCTGCTGCTGCCAGGCTCCACAGTCCGTTGCCATTAGGGATCTGTTTAGTATCTCTCCGCTCCCACTGATGGACTTTGAACTGTTCTTTCTCCCTCCCAATTCTCATGCAGCAAAAGTGGGCTTCTTCCTTCCATCCCGACCTCCTGCTCTGTGGGACTCTCTCTCCACTGCCCTCTGAGGTGGCTTCCCAGAGTCCAGCATCCTGGCATGGATCTCATTTCCCATTGCTCAGCTGCGTCCTTTAGCCTGGATAGATGCTCAGGTGCCCTTTTCTCTGTGCCTTAAATAGGTTTCAGCATATGTTCCAGCAGTTCAATCCCCCACTTTACAGTTTCTGTAAGGAACATGGTAGAGCAATAGGAAAGCACTGGCCGAATTTCAATGAGGACAAGTGTGACAGCACAGTTGGGTAATTAATAGGGGCAAGGAGGAGATAGGATTTGTGTATTTGTGGTGATTATTTCTCTATTCTAGGTATAATATAAGCTGCAGAGGCAGCAAGTGCAGACTCTACTGCTAAAACTCTGAGGTAGAATTTCCCTGTTTTGTAGCGTTGAATATTTCATGAATTTCAAATGCCAATTATGAGTTACTTGCTGCCTGCTAGGAACAATAGGCAGCTTTGAAAGGACTTGCTCCCATTCTTCCCATCTATACCACATGTTTGTTCACTCCTTTTTTTTTTTTATCTGAGGATCCAAGGGTTCAAGGGGGGTGACCAAAACTCTCATCGAAGGAAAGGGGATCCTAAAAGGCTTGCCCTGCTGCTTTCTGTACCTTGAGCTAAAAGATATCAGTTTTTATGTCTCTCAGTCTATTCTTCTATAGTCCTGAGCTCATTTGGAATGTGATTTTTCACATTTGCATTGCAGCACTTGATTTTTATTAAAATAGCACCACTGAGATAGATAAATAGATACATATCTGTATATAGGAGCTGGCAAAATCCTCTAAGAAACAAATGAATCTTTGGCTGCTTCACCTGTGTTATCCCTACTAAATTCATTCCCTTTGTATCTGTGCCAGTCTTGGAGCAGTATCTGACAAATGTTGTTAAAAAGGAGATCACTTCCCTCAAAACCAGTTCTCCCTTTTTCTGGCAGGTGAGTTCTCTATACCCCCTGTCAGTGTACTGGTGCAGCCAGTGATAGGCAAGATGTAGTCCTACAACAGTCGTAGCTTTTCTGAAATGTTATAGAACCGTGCCTCTAAAGGTCCATTTGCTGACAGGGAAAGCACTGCCATAATGCCAACAATAAATAATGCCCAGAATAATAGTTTCATACCATTAGACAAGGATAATTCCCAGCCTCCTGCACTTAGTTCTTGGAAGGCTCTCAAATAGAAGATCATTACTTTGAAGTTCTCTGGATGCAAAATTGTCATTGCATTTTAAAGGACTTTAAAACTTCCTCTGAGTTTGGAACCTATAACTCCTGGAAGTTTAGGAACCCACACTTGGAGACAGAGCTACAACAAGAATGTACCTTCTGGTTTCTAGCCCTTTGGGCTATCTGCTGGACAAGGCCTAGACTCCTTACAGCACTTAGGTTCTTATTTCAGCTTAAGCATTTTGTTTTCTTTCGAAATGGGTCTATAGCATTTGCTAAAATGACATGCTCAAAAAATTGCTTCAAAGCAGTTGTGATGCTGAAGTGAAGCTTAATGCTTTATACTAGATGTAAAGGTATCTAAACATGGTCCCAAAACATTAACTTAAAAAACATCTCTGTGTCTGAGGAATCATATGTGTTTTGTATAGACTGGACACTGGTGACTGGGAAGTGTCGGCGAGAATTCGGGGATCTCTTCATGCTTCTGTCATGGTGCAGCAGGCTGCCAGTCAGCCTGACTCAGGCTTTGCACCTGAGAATTTCTTTCCTATCTACAGAAGGGATAAAGGAGCATTCTGCTGCTCGGATGCTCTGTCGTGTTCTTTCCCCACTTCAGGGCTGTGAAAGAATCTTCTTTGTGTTACCAAATAAGTCAGCACTCTGAGAACAATCCCAGAAAGGCCTGGAAATAAGGAGTGTGGGTTTTTTTCGAGAGCCAGCTGGAATACCTAGGGCTGAAAGAGGACAAACAGCTTGATGCCTTGAGCACGTCCTTTATTGCTCTGTCATTCCCTGGGAACATTAGGGACTGTGTTTAAGAAGCTGCATCAGTTTCAGATGTTATGCACCTCATTAATCACAACACATTCTTTTGGAAGGCAGCTGATTGCAGCTTAGGCACAGAAGTGCTTACACCTCGGCATCCCTAGTGCCTGGAGGAGGGAAGAAGAAGAGGAAAAAGACCTTTAATGCTATCACTGGCTCAGTTCACATTATCTAATCTACAGGAGCATTTCAAAATCAAGATTTATTTTCCCCAAAAAGCTTTTTCTACCAGAAATTGTGATGAAAATAATAATAATATTATTAAATAATATTAGCACTGGGTAGCTTCACTCTGGAGCATTTCAAATGAGTCACAGCCAGTCTGGGTTGTGGCAGGAGGTGGGAGGAGAAGAGGAGCAGGTGAATGCTTCAGAGAAAGGATTTGAGAGTGAGAGAGAGGCAAACAAAGATGAGGAAGCATGTGCTGTCTGTGTGTCTGGTGAAGTCACTGCTGATGGCTGCATTTCCTTGAAGTAAGAGCTTAGCTAACATCGTGCTGCTTTATAAACAGCAGAATTGCTTTAGGCAAGTGGCAGGTGACTCCTGGAAAGGAAAAGGTGAATATCTGCTTATGAAAGCAGAAGTGCAGAGCTCATCGGGTGAGGATTTCCTCACTGCTCGCAGTGGGCATTCGCCACCTGCGTTTAGCCTCCCTGCCTGCCTGTGCATTTCACGTGGTTTCTTTTTCCTAGGAGGTATGATTTTCAATGTATAAGCCAACAAACATTCTACAAAGCCTCAGATTTTGAAGCTGTGCAAAAATGTATGCAAACAGTCTCTTATATGGCTATCCAGATTCTTAATTTCACTCCACTGGTTTCAAAGGCTTTACACTAGGAGATAATTCAGCCAGTGTATCGATTGAAGAGCTTCTTAATCTAACAGCATAGACAGGTATTCCCAAAGAAGTACAGGGCATGACTTACTGCCACCTCTTTTTCTCACAAAAAAAAAAAAAAAAAGAAAAAAAGAAGAACAAAAGGTAGGGAAATGCCTGATTTTACCTTTTTTTTCCCCCCCTTTTTTTTTTTTCCCCCCACGCTGCTTTGGCCTCTATTAGACGAGGGGCATTGCAGCCAGCAGGGAAAGGCAGAAGGATTTCCACCCGGCGCTGTGATTTTTCCCAGCCTCCCGGGAGACACCGGGGGTGAGGCGCAGGAAGTGCTGACTCAGGTGCCCACCGGGAAGTGGGTTTCCCCGTGTCGCAGGGAGAGCCCACGCTGCCCACACGCTCCTTCCTCGCCATCCCAGTCCAGCCTCCCGCAGTCCAGCGGGGGAGCTCTCGGAGATGCAGCTGGCTCGGGTTTGGTTGGGGTTTTTTTTTGTTGTGTTTTTTTTTTTTAATGACTTCTACAGATCCAACCCCGCAGGGGAGAAATAGTAACGTTTTGCGTGTCTAAAGGGGAAGCGAGGCAGCAAAGGAAAAAGAAACCTGCGATAGGTCGCAGGCAGGTACAAAGCACAACGTGTTTCCCAGCAGGCAAACTTCTGCTGGGAAAGCCAGGCGCTCCCCAAGCCCCTGCTTTGCATGCGAGTGAGATTTTCAAGGTGAACCGCTGTCTTCCCTTCAGATTTGCCCCTTCCCACCCCTCCCCGTCTTCACAAGTAAACCTGCAACAACTCCAGGAGAAAGGACCGTTAGCATCTCGGAGAAAATGGAATCTCCTCGCTCTCTGTTTTTTCTCGTATTTATGATGCCGCTGCTTTTCAATTCCCGGTAACGTTTGCCGTTAAGCCACGGAGGGCACGGAGCCTGGCGCTGCCCGCCGGAGCCGAGCCGCGGTGCCCGGGGCCGGGCGGCAGAAGCTACGGGAGCGGCGCGGTCCGGCCCGCCCGGCAGCAGCACCGGCAGCAGCACCGGCAGCGGCACCGGCAGCGCTGCGGAGCCCCTTCGGCCACCCACCCACCCTGGGCTGCCAGGCGTTGCCCTTTTAAGAAGCCCGGGTGCTGGCTCAGGTAGGCAGAGCCTGTGTGCAGTAGTCGCTCCTATGGCAACCCAATAGAATGGGATCGCTTCATGAATATTCCCAGGAGCTGGGGCTGCATGAGGAATAAGTGATGTAAGCAAGCGGTGGCTGCTGCAGGTTGCAGTTCATTGTGTTATTGGCCGGCAGGTTGAGGAGTTTGAGGCAGCCGGGCTTGCGCTTCGCTTTCCGGATGATGTCTGCCCGCCGGGAGCCACGGCACATTTGCATCTCGAAGCCAACATGGCAAGGCGGCTGCTGCTGCCGCTGCCGCCCTCCCTCGCCTGCCAGCCAGAAGTGTGGGGCTCTCCTCTAGACTTCTTGCCCTGTGCTCTGGATCCGAGCGGACAAGGATTGCAGTAACACTCCCCAAGGAGAGGCAAGCAGCAAGTAGCCAAATCGGGACAACGGAGGAAGAGAGAGGGAGGGGGCTTTTCTGCCTTTCCTATTTTCTTTTTTTTTTTTTTTTTTTTTCCCTTCCCTTTTGGATGCGGGTCCTGTGTTTTTTTGCTGAGCCCTTGGTTGCCACAGGCTGGGAAGG
>WUAM01000323.1:27224230-27264149 GCA_024336885.1 Actenoides hombroni
CTTCTGGATGCAGAGCCTGTGTTTTGATGCAGAGCCTGTGGTTGCCACAGTCTGGTAAGGAGATGACACGCCAGTCTCTGGTACCTCCTGCCCCTTGAGCTGGGGGCAGGGGCCTGGGGGCAGTGCCGGCTCCCCTCCTTGGGCAGAGCTGGGAGGGTGTCCCCCTCTACCTGAGCAAGCAGCAGCGGCGGCGGCGGCAGCAGCGGCAACATCGGCGATGGACAAGCTGCCCCCCTCCATGCGCAAGAGGCTCTACAGCCTGCCCCAGCAGATCGGACCCAAGGCGTCGATCATGGACGAGGAGGAAGACAGCGACAAGGACACCCGGAGGAAAAGCATCAGGCTGAAGCCGCTGCCTTCGCCCTCTGCTGGGAGCACCCGGGCGCTCGGGGGGGACCCCGGCAGAGGGGGGGACCCGGGCCTCCTCGAGACAGAGGCAGGCGGTAAGGGTGCCAAGACCAGCACCAACGGGGACTGCCGCCGCTTCAAAGGGAGCCTCTCCTCGCTGACCAGCAGACACCTCCACGACGCGGCCGAGGAGAAGAGGCTGATCGGAGGCGAAGGGGACCCGGCCTCCCCCAGTGAGGACAAGAGCCCCCTCGGCAGTGGGGAGCTGGAGCAGGGACTGCCGGCACCCCCACCGCCAGCCTCCCCCCCGGAGCCCCAGCAGCAGCAACCCCGGGCGTGCTCCTCTACCTCCATCAAAGTGGAAGCAGGTGGAGGGTGCGACCAGATCACCCCAGATGAGGAGCAGAGGCTGGGCCAAGCCGGTTTCATGCAGAGGCAGTTCGGGGCCATGCTCCAGCCGGGGGTCAACAAATTCTCCTTGAGGATGTTTGGCAGCCAGAAGGCCGTGGAGAGGGAGCAGGAAAGGGTTAAGTCTGCCGGATTCTGGATCATCCATCCCTACAGTGACTTCAGGTACAATCTCCCCCTCCTGGCCCACTCGAAACTACCTGGCTAGCCCCTTCCCCTACCGTGTCCACCTCAGACCTCTCTGCACAGGCACACACCCCGACATAACTTTCCCTGCTAGTCAGAGGAGCTGACATCCAGGATCCGCTCCAGTCAAACCATCTGCGGGTTGCATTTCTATTTAGGTTTAATTTTAGTGTCCCCATGCTATTAGTTATTTTAAATTGTGGTTTTAAACCAACGAATGTCTTTTGCTTTGGCTTTTTCTAAGGGAAAGCCTCTCCCTAACTTTCAGTGTTAATAGGGAAAAATGTTGCCACCTGATGCACAACTCCAGGCTAACAAAGGATTGGTGTCTGCTGCTTAACTAGTCCTAGCTCTCCAGTTCAGAGCATATGATCTGCCTGATTCATGTCTCAGTGCCCATTTTGGTACCTCAAAGCCCTCTCCCTTCTCCTTCCCCAAGAATTAGGGAAGGATGTTGTTGCTGTAGCTGTTCTGGAGGGCTTCTTACTGCAACATCGCTTGTGGGGAATTGATTTGTTCAGGGGATATCAGTGTTCGTGAAGAAAGAACTTAACACCTTCCAAGTCTTATGGAGAAAGATTTTCTCTTTTGCATCTGTAGATCTTTATTTTCAAAATGGATTTGGACAGGGAATAGTTAACATTGGCTTTATGAAAGTAATGCCTTTCTCTCACTCAGTAACGTTTCCACGCAGGTTAGTAAGGAAATGAACTTGTAAACCCTAGAGCCAATTTTTTTATAGTTCTGTTTAGCAGAGGGGTTGTGTTTGGGTATTTCTAAGTATTGTCTACTGTACAGGTGAATCATTCTCTGCAATATGTATGTAAAGTACTGCAATCAATAATTGATTACTTAATGCAATCAATGGCTAAGCAATATTGCTTCAACTTTAATTACAACTGGCTTACATCTCACATTTAAAGCACACAGTATAAGAACATTGTTCAAACACGTATCTATGAAATGCTGTGAATTTACTGAATTCTTGGACTCTTCAAAAAATCTTGCATTATTCCCTGAAACACAGTTAACAAAATACTTGCGGGAAGGAGTTCCAGGGTGGATTTGGGTGCCCGACAACAGAAGCCTCTTGACAGTAGCTTTTAGGGAGTTAACAAGCAGTCCGCATGCTTAGAAGATTCCACACTGGCACCAAACAGATTCCTTGATATTTGCTTGGATTAACAAATGTTATTAGAAGGCTACGTGAATTGGAAGACTGCACTATCATTTAAATTCAGTGCGTTCAAGTGTCCTGAGCGCATATGAGCTGTCCTGACCGAGCATATGAGGGCTTCCAGTAGCTACATCATGATACGTAGTCCTTACAAGTACCATTTTATTCAAACCCAGATTAGAAAGAGTATATAATTGTCTCCCAGTTGTGACTGATCAAGTAATTCCTCACAAACATGGTGAAATGTGGGAGTGATTAGCTTTAAAAAGAACAAACCTGAATTCATCCTCTTGGCTATAGATCTTTGTAGTATTTGCCACTTTTCTGGAGTTAAAAACTAATTACTGTGCTTTCTCGGGTTATTCTAGCAAGGTGTTCCCTGTGTGTTGCACTCTCAAGGAATTTTGGATCTAGTCTCAGAACTGTATTTGGATTTATGCATTCAGTTTGCTGGTCTTTTATGCATCTAAATAGTGGATTTCTTCCCTTCTGTCTTTCTATGTCTTCAGCATAGAACCAGACTAGCAAACTTCAGTGAAAAGATTGTAGCAGCAGCAGCTGAGGTAACCACCTTGCCCAAGGTGAGAGGGTTCTAAGAGGTTTTTTTTTAAGATTCCTAGTGAAGCTGTGCTTCTTCCTTAAAACGGCACAGTGAATGATGAGGTAAGCTTTTATTTCAGAGGTACTTGGCTACTGGGGCCACTCCTAGCCTTACACAAAGGAATTAAATACTCAGGCAAGCCTAGGCTGTCCCAAGCCAGACGATCACACTGAGTCTGCTAACACTTGGATGTTCATATGCATGCAGGTATATATGAACACATGTATGATTCATTAGTATTAATAATAAAATTATCCCATGACATAGCTTCGCATTTGTGCAGAGGAAGCACAGTGACTTGGGTATCTGTGCTCTGATGCAAGACACTCTCTGCTTGGTGTCACATTCCAGGTAGACTGATCTCTTGCTGCTCTCTGTTCCTTCTAAATTGGTGCCAGAAGCCTAGCACACCAATATAGGCTGTCTCCCTACTGTTACTTATCAACATCAGATGGAGCAGTGGAACAGATTGTCCAGAGGGACATTGGAAGAGATTAGGAGGAGCTGGCTGCACAACTGTATGGTCAGTATTTGTATTGTCTGGGGAACTTTGGTCACCCCTCTTTCAGCATAGCTGTTTGAATGCGAAGCAACTTAGAGCACATGCGTGGGCTTCCATGAAAAATGACCTATGAACAAGGGCTGCCTTGAAGGAGAAGAGTGGGAGCTTTCCCAGATTCTGTTCGCGTTTTGTGTTCCCTCCTTCTCCGAGTCCTACTGAAGCATCTGTCTTGAAAACAATTCACATGAATATGAATAACATTTTTGACCTCTGAAATGCAGCAGATTGCACCAAAGAGCAGATATTATCAAAATATTTGCAGGAGCTACATCCTTGACCCAAAGGACTCTTATTTTCTGGTTTGGTTTTTTTTTTATGCAGTGTGATGTGTGATTGCTCCTTGTTCATAGATGGGTGCAGGTTCTGGAGCATTAGGATCTTGTAAGAGGTGGGAGTCTCTCTTTAACCTTCTCTTTGCTGTCACGAAAGCTGTGCAGAATCTTTTGGAGTACATATTTCCATTTAATAAATATTTAGATCCAGATCTTGTTTTCTTTTTAGAGAAACCAGTCTCACCTCTGAGAGTGAGGCGCATCTCCAGGCATTTTGGTAGAGCTCCAGACCTCATGACTTCTGTCTCAGTACAACTTCAAATGGGGAAATTTTGAATGGAACGCTCCAGCCCTGTTTACTGGAGCTTGATTCTGCTTTGAAATGACATTGGTGTAATTCCTCTGACTTCATGGGAGTTGCTTCTCCTTTGCTTCTCCTTTCATCATCGTGCCATTAAATTATCATTTTAGCATCTAATATGGCTAATTCCAGTGGCAAATCTATGACCCTCCAAGAGTAAAGCAAATTAATATAGATTAAAGCTTGGTTGATTTCTGCTTTTAGTCCATTGTGAGGGGAAAAGACACCAAATGACCTTTATGAAAATCAAACTCAGTGCCCCTGAGTACTCAGGTCTAATTCAGTGGACTAGTTTTAGAATCACTTCAAAGGCTTCTTAGCAATTTCTAATGACAATAAGAATACTAGCTCCTGTACTGAGGTGAAGATGCGCATGCTAGCGGCTCGAGTTTATTTGCATCTGTAGTTGATCGCGCATCAGTCCAGAGCCAAACTGTATTTCCTAGATCAAGATTTATCTGTGACTTTGAAAGCTTTTTCCCTGGGTAGATAGAATTGTAATTTATTGCTTGGAGGAAGCATTGATCCAGTACAATTGGTTTAATAAAAAAATTCTAGACAAACAATGATCTAGTTTGCAGCTGACTGAAGCATATTGGTTGTAGCTGCTATCCAGAATTGCTTGCAAAAAAAAAAAAGTGTAGCATGCTGCTTTTAGAAAGGCCCGAGAACAGATACACTATCTGAAGGACCAGAATAGTCCAAACAGTGGATGTAAATAGAACTGCACATAATTCACTGCCCAGTAATCTATTAACTTCCTCACAGAAAAGAGAAGCTGCTGCCTTCTTGAAAACGGCGAAAGATACTCCACGCAATACCAGTCCCAACTTCAAGTTTTAGAATTCTTTTCCCTGTTCTTTTACTCGTCTGCAAACAGATCCTTGTTTTCATTTGCTTCCTCTGCCAGAGCCCCCTGTTCTGCTTGGGAACTTGGGGAGGTTTCTGTGGTACCAAAAGAAATAGATGCTCAGATGCAATGTATAAGGTATGGGAATTCCTGAAGAAAAAAAAATCATTTCCTCCTCATCATGCAGCTCCAGACCCCTAAGCAGCTTCATTCTTATGGGGCATCAGTGGGATTTACTAATTACAGTGCTAAATACTGAACCCAGTACCACTGGTGAGATTGAGCAACAATAGGAAGGATGCGTGTTTACCTTTTCCACTCTCCTGAGTAGAACTGATTTCCAGAGTGCCTCACAGAGTGCTGCTCTGCCTGCAGAGACTGTTTCCATCCGTAAGCTTGTCCCTGTTTTGTTTAAGGGGTAAACGATTTTCGGCAGTTCGCTTAGGTGGGTGCTGCTCTCCCTGCTCACAGATAATAATGCCCTTTTCTTTACCTGCTGCCCAGAACGCTGCTTCTTGTGCTGGCCTCACTTCGTGCCTACCCACAGTCAGAAGCTGCCCACAATGGCAAATACTGATCTTGTGACTTGCCCTCTGCTCACGGCAAAGTGAAATGAAAGCTACCCATTGTGTGAGCCTTATGTACAGCAAATTGAAATTCTCGTTCAGTGAAACCTCTGCTTAGCCAGAAAGGTCGGGGAAATGCATTAGTAGCACAACCCGTGCCTGTCATTAGAAACAAACAGAAAGCGCAGATCAGGCACAGGTTTATTGGTAGGCAGCTCAGAGACTTGGCTGTCTTCTGTTCTTCATGCTGATGGCAGTGGCCTCAAAAAGGTGTGGATTGCTCTTCAATGGACCGTGAATCAGGCTGTGGGAGAAGAACGTGGGATTGTGACCATAAATTCAGGGGACCAAATGAGTGCAGCCAAACTTCCCATGTTCATAGGCAAGTCATCACGTGCTACATGCCCTAGTTCACATGTCATGAGGCAGAGGGCAAAAAATCCCATGCTAGACAATCAATGAGGGGATGTAGATTTTTTTATATAAGACATGGTCAGATGCTACAGAAGGCAGCATTTGAAACCAGGAAGTCCTCAGTAAATGGAACACCTCAGTGTATCACCATAATATGTTTTAAGACTATAATCATATAATATTGCGGTATTTTCATGTATGTTCACATGCAGAAAATGAGATGAAAGAGTACAAATAAATACTAAAGCAAGCATTGGGATGTAAGAAAGTGCTATGATTAAGATTTTCTGCATAAACTTAATTCAGGCCCTTCGTACAAATCCCTACCAATAGATGAAGACATTCTCTCTCCCACAGAAGGCTGTGCCTCATTCAGTGCACATAGAGGTGGTTCCTTTGGTGGTTCCTTTGTGTTAAACTATTTAACGTTTCCTCCATCTCTCCTTGTAAGATAGCATAACATATTTGTTACTTTTATACTTAGATCCTGTTCTGAAAAAACAGGTTAATTTCCTCATGGCCTTTTAAAAAATTATTTATTTATTTTTATTTTGGCACTTATAAAATATTCAACTATAATACAAGTAAATGTTCATTTTTGCTTCCAGACATCTTGGCTTGGAAACTGGTACTGTCATGCTCAGTATATAGCAAGGTGGCAAAGACTTACAGAGATTGAGGTTAAAAACATTAACTTGGTGTAGTTGATTTGAGGGCCTGTTTTGCAGAGTACATAGCATTACACAGCATGCCTTCTGTTCAGAGCTCTGCCTCTGTGGGTGCTTAGTAAGGAATCGGACATCGCTGTGACCCAGAAGACAAGGTCACAGATATAAAGCCTACCTGTTCTAAGGGATGCTTTCGGAGGATTGGGACATTCTGATTTGGACCATTTCTTAGATGAGTTTGGTGAGCAGCCAGCCTCAGGCATGCCAATCCCACCCACCCTCTTCCCAATCCTCTGGTGTTTGTTAGTTTGTCTGTTGTTACAGCAAAAAAAATAATTATGGCTGTAAACAATGATATAGTGTTCCCTTTAATCATCACCTAAGGATATTATTCTAATTAGAGTTTTGGTTTGAACAATTTGCCTAACACCCCTGCAGGAACTTTTTGGCAGAGACGGAATCTCCAGGGCACCGCTCATCTGCCCCAACCATCACATCTCATTCTTCAGTTCCTTATCTCATTTACTGCAAACCTTCCAGATTGTGCAAGAAATGAGCTCCTATAGGAAAAATCTCTTTCCTGCATACATCTGACTCAAGCCCTTCCTCTCAGCTTGAAGGTGGCATGAAAGCTATAGGAAGAACTGCTTTGAATCATGGAATGACTGTAACATAATACATACAGAACCTCTGTTCTGCTATTTCATAACCTGAGCTTTTGACTTTGCAGGCTAATTTTTAATACAGTGGGTTTAAGGTGTTCACAAACAAATCAATCCCTATCCTCATCATCATATCATCTCTGGATTCATGAGCAGATGTGTATCTTTTCAAGGATATGCTGCACTGCCCTGTGCTCTGAATGAAGCAATGGCTATAGCAGGTAGTTACAGCAACGAAACAATGATGCACCAGACTCTTGGGTTACTCTCCAGGCTTTGAAGGGAAATGCTCTCTGCTTGTTAAACTCTTTGCTTGGTTTCTCCCCAGTACCCAAGCATGACACCTTCTGCCCCACTCTCTCCAACCTGTTGTTTTCCCCATCCCACACTTCAAGTTTGTGCTCCTTATCCCACCAGTTCCATCTTCATTTTTCAGGCTCCTTATGGCAGATTTCTCGTCCACCCAGTCCTAGTCCCACCTGATTGCTGTTTTCTACCTCGCCTTAGTTTTTAGCAATACCTCTCCCCTCTCTGCCCCCCTGCAACATTCCAGTTGCAGTATGTTGTGCTCAGCACTTTACTCAGTCCAGTTCCCTCCCTTGCTAGTCTCCATCCTTACTCTTCAGGGCTTTTTCTTTCTGTATGGGTCTCCCCAAATTAGTTTTCTCTCCTTCTATATATTCTTAGTTGCTGTCATCCCTCTGACTCTTCAAACAATCTCAGTTTTCTCAGTCCCTTCTTTCCTTCCTGATTTAAGAACAGATTGTTTTGCGTGGTAATTTTAAACCCTTCCACATTATCCCTCTTTCCATCCTTGGACGCTACCAGCCCAGCAATGTTTAGACAAATGCTACCCATCTTTCACCTTTTAAAATTTGAAATATCTCAATCCTTGGAGCTAAGCACTTAAAATGATGAGTTTGTATAAAAGCACAGTCTCCACTGCATTAGTACGAAACAGGTTTTATTTGAGGGAAAACAAGTGTTTTCTAAAGGTGTTTATTGGTAGGCACACACAGAATCAACATACAGCTTTAAGGTAAGCTTAAGTTTTCAGTCCGGTGTTATTCTGGTTAGGTAACTGTGGTAGTGCTGTCTGTTGCACTGAGTTTTTTTCTGCTGTCGAGTCACTGCTGCTGCACTGAAATCCATTTATTATACAGATAAAAGAGTGATCTTTGTCTGGAGATAACATAATGTCATTTTAGCTTGAAACCACTGAAATTTGTCTTTGTTTCTGATGTGTTATGAGCATCTCATTAGCAAACCCATGAATCCCTTAGTTTGCTCTTGAAACCAACTATCTGAGCTCTAATCTCTGCTAGAGCCTAGATTTCTTCCTTTCTCTTATTTTTGAAAGCCGCCTTGGTGCCAAGGCAGTTATAGGTCAATTGAGTTATTGGTGGTTCTAATTGGCACTCTAACAAGCTATTAAATCAATTTACCTGCAGATGAATGTCACTCAAAAAGAAAGGTGCCAACTCCTTTTCTGTCTTTGAGAACTTCAAGAAAAACCCATTTCCACTGATGAGTGTGAGGCAAAGGCCAGTCCGTAGTGAAGTGGTTAGTGAGGCTGTATAAGATACTGCCCCTAAATGTTTGTGCCACAACTGAAGGAAGTCCAGGCTGTTCCTGTATGCACAGGGGTGAGACTGTTGCCAGAACTCAAGGCCAAGAGGAAGAATTAAGAAAATCACTGCATCTGACAAATGCTGTTCTTGGTTAGTAACAGAGGGTGGGTTTATCTCCATGTGCAGAGACCTATGTCCTCTTCTCCTCTGTTATTGGTTCTCAGTGTCTCACATGCATTCCTGAGAGTGCTGATGCAGGTGTAGTACCCACAACCATCTTTCAAATTAGGCAGCACCTGGCTGGTGACATCATTGCCTTTCTGATGTCCAGCGATAACTTCATGAGATTTACTTGTTCTGTTTTTGCAGAAGAGTCAGAGTTATTACAGTGAACAGGATTGATTTAAGTTCCATTCTGAAACGTTTAGGAAGCCTCTTCTTCTCTCAGTGCTTATTAACAAATTATCTGAGCATTTCTTAGTAAGACTGTTGTAAAACAGTTGCTTTTCAGCCTACAAGTCAGGACAAGGTTCCTTGACCAAGCAGCACTGCAAGTTCACCCAGGGCTCTACAAATCAAAGCTGCTTTATATATGACATGCAATAAGAACCGCTCAGGTATCCTTGCTTAAGTGGGCAATTTTTTTTGGTGAAGCACAAGGGAGATGAGAACACAGCTTGGCTGTGTGCAGCTCTACAGCTCTGCAGTGCTGACAGTACTAAAACCGGGGGCTTGTCAGCAGACAAAGCAGTTCAGACTCCAGAAACAGAGGAGAGCAGATGTGTGCTGGGCTAACAAGGTGCTATTATAGAAACCTTTTTCTGCCCTGTTTCCCTGTTGAATGGTTTGCTACCTGGGAAGTCCCTTTACAAATGGAAATTATTCATTCCATGCAGTATATTCACAGTGGCTGACATCAAATATGGTCACCCTGTGTCTAGTCTTAGCACCAGACTGTAGTAAAACCAGGCTGTTAACTCCGGATGAGACGTTGCATGCAGCAGGGGAAAACAGTGCTGGGGAGAGCAAAGCAGTTGAGCATCCAAAGGGGAATTCCAAGGTCAGCTTGAGGGTCCATCACTTGGACATTATAGGGGCACAACTGCTGCCCCAGCGATGTGCAAAAGCTAATCTCCTTTGTGGTGACTCGTCCAAATGTGCTAATTAAGGATTTAAATCTCTGCCTCTTTGGATGGAGGGGTTGTCTATGTTTATGCATCTATTGTTAAAGAGCTTAGAGGCAGGAGAGGTGCTGCAGGTTGCCAGCTGACTGTAGTGTGGGAGCTAGAACTCCTATTTTTTTCTTTATTTTCACAACTGTGCTCAGGGTTCTTGTGACTGCCCAGAAATCAATAGCTGTAGACTGAGTAGCTCCTCAGCCCTGTACACAGCTCCAGCGAGACTGTATGCGGAGCAGCTCTGGTGGGATTAATTTTTCCTGCTCAGAGGTGCTGAGCACTGTGACAATCTGATGCTCAGTTCCACCCCCTGCATGTTTGAGGGATGGAAAAACCTAGTGAAGTGCATTTGGATTTGCCTGGGTGTGGGAAAGAAATGTCTCACCAAGTTATCAGTGCTCCGAAGCTTGTGAGGGAGATAAGAGCTGCATTCCAAAGACTCGGGAACTCCACATTAATAAGTCCCTTCCTTTCAGCCAGTTGCTTCACACGTGATATCAGGGCAAGGTGCTAACTCATTCCAGTGCTAACATTGTTGTTACCCAGTGCAATGTCTCATCTGCAAAGGAGTGGTGTGCGTGTGTACGTATGTGCGTGTCTCTGGGGGACGGGAGGAAGAGGAGGCCCCTAATTACCCATCTCTGCTCTGCACATTCTCACACCTCTGCCCACCTTTGTGACTAGGCTGAAGAGCTGGTGCAGAGCACAGGGGTGTGGGCTGAGCCAGTGCAGTGACATCTTGGCTTCTCTGCAGAGAAGCAGAAGTTGCATTAGGCATAGTGAAGCGGTGCAAAGGTGACGTTTCCTGGCAGTGTCAGGGTTTGGACTAGCTCTCCTGACAGTCAAAATGATAACACAAGTGATAACGATGACTGAACCCACGCAGCTTTTTCCATTTTCTTCCATCCCTGTTTTTCTGTGAATTGTGGGGAAGCAGGAGAAGGGACCTGTCTAGACTACAGATCACGGTCTGTTCTCTTTGATGCTTGTATCATTCTCCCATGCTCATTTAGCTGCAGATACACTTTGAATCCTAAGCAATGTATAACAGATAGAAGGACAACTGGAAAGCAGGTTGAGCATCTAGTTTTGACCCTGTAAGCTGTAGACTTGGCTACATTTCTTGCCCAGCTTTTGATAGGACCACACAAATAAGTAGATCCATGTACTGTTATGTGATTCCTGAATAATTGGTTCCTTTGCCTTAATAAAGAAACTGGTTACCAACACCTGTACAGTTCCACCTATGGTGTGATATTGTGTGACACATTTAGAAGTAGGCTGGAAAAAGGTAGAAAAAAAGCCTGCACGGGAAGGGAGACAAGACAAATTTTACCTTTTATGTCCATAAATGAGAATTGTGCAGGCCCTGCATGAGGTTTAGAGATGCTCTAAAAAGAAAATGTTTCATCTTTTCCTCACCAGCCATGTCTATTGCAAGGTGTGCTCCTCTTTTCTTTGGGAATCTTTTGTTGTTGTTGAATCTTTTGGATAATCTGTTGGGACCCATGGCTTTTAGTGAAAACCCAAGTGTGCTTCAGATGATGCCAGCCACAGTTCAGGAGCATGCTATAGTTAGAGAGCAACTAGGCTTGTTCCACAGTTGGGAACTGAAGCAATAGTCTAGATCAAAGACAGACTTAAATCAAACTCCAGATTTGGCGATGACTGTTGGCTCAACCCTGAGTGCATTTGGAAAGTTTCTGGTCCATGGTTTTGCAAAACCTCATGTGAAGTTACACTGCTCAGAGCTTCTCTCAATGTATTCCTATTAGGACTGGGCTCCTCTGCTGTCTCTTTGAACCACAGACACTCCTCTCTCGTCTACTCCCAATTCATCACCCAAATGGGGCAGATTCCTCTGGCTTCTTGTTGTCTACACATATTGATTGTGAGTTGGACCAAAGCCTTCCAAAGGGCAGCTCTGCTGGTTGCGTGCTCCTTTTGCAGCCCAATCCAGGAATTCAGGCTAACAGTGGCAGATGTGGGCATGGCCTAGGGCTCCTGCTTTTGAATAGGGGATCCAGAAGCCTCATCTGCAACCAGCAGAGCTGCCCTTTGGAAGGCTTTGTGTCCGTCTAACCATTACTACATGTGGGTGGATGTGTTATGTGTGTGTGAATGAGTCTGCTTTGGAAATTCATACATAACATCAGAGGTGCATACAATACCTCGTGAGTGATGTGGCTGTGAGAAGCATAAGACAGAGCTGGGCATGTCAAACATCTGTACAGAGATCCCTCTCTCTGGTACCACAGGATGGTGATTCCCATATTCAAACCACCACTACCTTTTTTTTTCCTCTTTCTCCCAGCCTAAAACACCTTTCCAGTCCTCTCTTTTCCATAGCTGAAATTTAAAAGCAGGAAAAAACACCCAAGCAGTGAAATGTCTCAAAAGCTCAGTCCCCCACTCAGCACAACCCTCCTTGCAGGGCAGAGCACCCCATGGTGAAAAGGAAATGACAGAGGTGTTGGCTTGTCCACTGAGGTGGAGGACAACTCCTGTCCATGAGTATAGCTGTTGTATAGAAGTCATGTGTGACTTGGGGAGTTGAGAGATGGAACCCTTCTGGGACTTGGCAACTGTTGTAGGGTATTATTTTCAGAAGGCTGAGCTGTTCTTAAACATTTCCTCTAGTGTAATCACCACACACACGTTTTCTCAGTAATGGCAGGCCATCAACATTTCTCCCCAGCCTTCTTAGATAAGATGTACAGAGACAAGCCGTGAAAGAGCTGAACAAGATGCCTTGATGTTAGTCATTTGCATTTCCTCAGTGCAGCCCACGAATAAGCTTTTGGGCTTGCTTTCTGTACACATCCTTGTGGGTGAGGGGTTTTTTTTTTTTGGAAAGAACTTTTTTTCCTCTTTTAGGTAAGGACAGGTAAGTGGAAACTTGTGATTGCCCCACACTTGGGTACTAAGATCTGCAGCCCAGTTAGAGAAAAAGACATATGGTTGGCTATGCTTCTAGTTGTAATGGTTCCAGGTGAAGCATCACCTTCCTACAGCTGGTCACAAGTGAAGGGGAAGAGAATTCTTTGCAAGCTCTTTAAAAACTTGTTTTTCAAAGGAAAAATAGTTATGGTCCTGGTTACCTCAAAGTGAAAGGGCAGATATTCCAAATAAAGTAGTTTTGTAGTGATATAAACTACCCTGATAATTCAGAATCCACGGCAGACAACTCACCTTTATAGGCAGACAGGTAACACTGCAAGTGATTTAACTAAAAAGAAGAAAAACATAGAAATCATGTCATCAAGTGTTATTGAAGTGCATGAGTTCCATAATACGCTAGCACATTCTTGCTCCTGCTGAAATCAAAGTCAGCACCTGCTATAGCAGCCTCAAAATTGGGTCCTGTATGTGTAGAAGTAAAAAACTACAAGTACATTTCATGTTTTAGAGAAGGCCTTTGAGAGTGCATTTCTGTGTTTCTTCTTGGACAAGCTGTGATTCCTTGAGACGACGTTGCCACCCTAGGTACCCAAAACAGGGCAGGGAACAGACTTGCCTCTAGGCACTACAAGCAAAGGGTAAGTCTTGTCTTTTCCTTACAGACACAAAATTTAAAAGTCTGGAATACTCTTTTGCAGCTGGAACTTTCAGTACCTGGAGCACGTTTAAGTTCTTTTAGGGTTTCTTCTTCCAGACTGGGGACCAGAAGTACATCTTGCTAGATTGGCAAGGGGGGCTCTCGGGAAAAGAGAAAAAAATAGAGCTCTGTGATGAGTTTGCACCTTGAAGTAAGGAGATTTAAAATTCCAGACAGGTAGATTTAAAATACACCCTTACACCTCATTTGTCAATGGAATCTGCACCTTAAATAGGCAGGACAGTGTTTGAATATCACTGTCGTGGAATAGCTCCCT
This sequence comes from Actenoides hombroni, assembly GCA_024336885.1. Taxonomy (NCBI): domain Eukaryota; kingdom Metazoa; phylum Chordata; class Aves; order Coraciiformes; family Alcedinidae; genus Actenoides; species Actenoides hombroni. Next base: position 27,237,930 of record WUAM01000323.1, read on the forward strand.
GTCCCACGGTCCTTTTGGTAATGGTTTACTGCCTCAAAAAACCTACTTGCACGTTTTGGTTATTCCTGAAGTCTGTGGTAATTATATTGGTCATACATCCAAAAATCTTTCCAAAGATTGTTACTTCACATTCACTCTGTAGCATGTCTGAGCCCTGATGCCGAAGTGCAAATACAGGGTTGGGGTTTTCTTCGTTATTTATTGGGTTTTCATGACTATCATATCTTCACTGTCCCAGCTGTTTGTAGAAATAGCTTTGTAATGTTTCTGTGAAATAGCAAGGATATATATTCCCATTTTATGTCTGCAAAACTAATATACAGAGGAACTACTTTCTTTTCTAGCGAGTTGCTCACAGAATCAGAACTTGAGTTGTGTAGGCAGCACAAATAGTTCCTCAGTGACAGGGCTGTCCTCCTTTTTTCTGCAGTGTCCCTCTAGGTAGGATGGCAACTGGCAGGCTGGAGCCTTCTTGTTATGTATTGATGGAAAATGGGCTGCATCAATCTGAATATATTTCTGAAACAACTTGTTTCTGGCAGGTTGTTCATTCCAAAAATATATTTATTTCTAATTGCTGAGCGGAATGCTTAATGAATTCTTCCTTCCCAAGAACAATTAATCAAAGACATGATTTAGGGCTGGCACTTGCTCCCCCAGGGCTCAATGGCTGTGTTCCATTGACTTAAATGGAGCAGATCAAGTCCAGACCATACTGGAAAAGATTTATCTAAGCATTTTTTAATGGTGCCCATCACTATCTGTCTAGATGTCTCTGGCAGAGAAGTACTATAGATATTGGAGGGGCAGCAATGGACATTGCAGTAGAGTTACAGCAAGCTGCTGTGTTTTGCAACCAGTGTTTTCCTGGTTTGTATATATTTTAAAGAGAGGTATTAGGGAAACTCCCATTGATCATAAGGGGATTCGAAATGGTGAGTTAAGAAAGGGCTGTTGTTACAACTTGCTCTGGAAGGTTTCTTGACTGGAACAAATGGTTGGAGAGTAATTGTGGGTCACTGAGCCCCTGCAACGTGGATTAGAGCTTTGACAAAGGAGAATCCCCTGGAATCCCCACCACACCATGAAGATGGAATAATTAGTGATTCAAAGCATCCTCTTTGGACAAGTGTGTCCGACAGCATCCTTTCTAGGGGAGAATAATCTTCTATATGTCCAGTTTCTGAGTTTTTCATTCTCCTATCTCAGAATGTGCACCAAGTCCTCCTCATTTGTCCTCAAGTCTCCTGCTGCCTTTAAGCTTCTAGTGGGTTTCCTCGCTTCAGCCAGTTCAATGACAAAATGTTTGTGGGGACAACAATAAACAGTTTCTCAGCAACTGAAAAGGGCTTTTGGAGTACAGTGGCTCCTTGCAGAAGGAACTGGCTTTGTGTGGAGCTGAAGTGCTAAGTTGTGAGCTGAGTTGAGTGCCCTTAAGATGCTCAAGTGGATGTCAGTGGAGATCACTGCTTCCGTGCCTCAGTTTCCCCAGCTGGCAGATGCTGCTGGTGAGACTCCTGCTATAAAATGCTTTGAGGTCAAAAGGAAAAAAAAACAACAACCTCTTGTGAGCTCCATACCATTTCAGTACATGCTGTAATGAATTCAGCATCCGATGTTTGGAGGGGATAGTGGATTCACGTGGATGCCTTTGATGAGCAGAGCCTGAGCACAGTGTGTTTCTTCTGAGACTGAAAATAATCAGAGGCAATTGGACTTTCTTTTTTCTTTAACTGCTGCATTTTTAGAAGGTGATTCATCTCTTATCTGGGGTCCCGAATACCTGAATAGCCCCAAGATCCCAGGAGCATTAGTCTTTTTGAGGATTCATTGTGCTCCGATCCAGCCTGAATAACTCATTGCAAACAAGAGTCTGATGTTAGCAGCAGGAGAGTTGGGGAGGAAAAATATTTTCCACCTTTAAAACTGAACATGCTCCTTTGGCACTTCTTCAGCCTCTAACACTTGAAACCATACTTCTGTTCCCAGAGTTGGCAGAAAATTTGCCCTAGAGATGCCATCCCTGTTGGCCAAAGTGTTTTTAAGCCAGAAGCGATACCTGTTAAAGGCGGCGTTTGACTTGGGAGTGAGTGTATGTTGGGAGTGAAATCTCTCTTCCAAGTCTTCTTACCCCTGGTGCTGTATAACCAGTAGGTCTGTGGTGAAGTGTCCTTGTCAAGGATGAAAGCTACATGCAGGCAATATGTACTGTCACTCCTGGCTTTCTCTCTCCACAGGCAGTTTTGAGTCTTTAGAGTACAGCTTTGAGTATGATCATCCCACAGACCACTGGAAAACCCCAGACTGCTTTCTTCTACCTCTTTCTGCCAGCTTTTTCGATTCCCATCCTGCCATTAAGCAGGAAGGAGGTTAAACTTTTTCTCCCTGCCCCATCTGCCATAACCAGGGCTCACACAGAGTGGTAGGAGTAAGGGGGCTGAAGTCTGGCAGGTGCTGTTGCTGGTCTCAGAAATAAATCCCAGTAACTTTAAAAATTGAAGAGAGAATATGAGAGCACATGTGCCTTATCCTGTAAGCAGAGATGCATCTCCTTGAGTAAATTGCTTCATGTAGCTGAACAACAGCAACATAAGGTTCAGGTTTGGTCCATCCTCAGGCACAGGAAGCATTTCCTCTGCTTTTTCATCTTTCATTATAAGGTAACTGAATGTAAATGGCCAGCTACTCAGCTAAATGACATATGTAGCTGTTCCTAGGGCTGCTTAAGCCCACTGGTGGGTACAGATCAAACCCTTGGCCCAATATAGGTGCTTTTTGAGATAATTTGGAACTCTCTAGTGCAGATCCACCTTGCTAACAGACTGCCGAGTGTTTGAGTTTGACTCATGCTAGATATTGGCTATGCACCAGGGCCTGAACTTCATATTGTCACAACTTACACATGTATTCAGGCTTTGAGTCTTTCACATTCCACAACATATTCATGGTGTCTTGGAAGCTACAGCCCTTATTGATCTATCCATTCTCTATAACAACATATGGCACGTTTCCATGGCAATAGGTCCCCCTAAAGGGGCTTCCTTCCTTTCCTCAGTTTATTGGTCTTTTTCATTATTAAACCATGAGAGATAAATGCACACAGAGAAGGGTCAACATCTGGATCAATGGACAGCAAACAAAGAGGAACTTTTCCATATTCATACAAGGCAGAGATTTCAGATGATCAAACAACGCAGAATTGCCAGGCCCGTAGCATGTCAGTCTCATACATAATGTATTCTGTGAGCTCTACGAAATCAATACACATCTAACGCCTCAAAAACCTTTGGGATCTAGGGAGTGTGGGGGTGGGGGCAGAGCAGGGGGACTCAAGAAATATTTATGAGTAGGGTGGGATACAAGGAGAGAGTTAAACTCTGTGGCCTGGGCTTTCTGCCATGAGCGCAGTTTGGGTTAAACGCTACAAGCAGAAAATTGTACTGAGTTCTTTAACTCCGGGAGGATGTTGCAGGTTCCTTCTGATGAAATTTGATGAGACAGCCACGGCGTGCAACACATCTTACGCAGTGAGGTGGCTCTGTAAGAGGTAATCCCAGACCACCAGCAGCTGCTGTGCAATCTGTCTGTACCCCCCCTCAACAGGGAGCCTGAGGTGGTCTAACGTATCACCAGAAGGGAGAGGAGTCCGTCCAGACAGGTTAGAGCTTCGTTTCCTTCTAGAGGAAACTTGTGCTTATAAATCTCCCACTGAATCTGTACCATATGATCTTCCCAGAGGTGTCTTCAGCCACTGCTGCAGTGGATTGCCACTGCAGAACAATTTATATCTTTGATCACCTCAGTGGTGCTATGAAAATAACAATAAATTGTCTAGGTGCAATGTGGAAATGTTCTTCCTTTGGGCCTTCAAAAAGAGAGGGAATCAGCTTTCCTACAGGTAGTACCCACAAAAATGCCACTACTTCTGCAGCTTGTCACAGGGGAATTCTCCATGAGCTAGGAATAGCTGCATCCAGGCAAGTGAGAAAATACTGGTAATGCTGTTTTCAGTCGGAAATGGGATGTGTGCTCTATTGGCCTCCATACTCCAAATTTAGAGCCGGAACAAGCTTAGTCTCTTGTGGTTGTCTCTGTTTCTGTGTGTGCCTTCCCCAAAGGGGGAAATGAAATCTTGTTTATTTTTACCTTTCTGGTCGGATTGGGTTCCAAATATAGATTTAAGATACAATTTAATTTGTTCAGATGATATCAGCAGGCAGGAAGGCAGTGGGAGTTGAGGAGAGTGGTCAGGTGACTGCTTCATGCAGAACCCACCATGGCTTTTGTTGTTCTTGTGAGATGTTTATGTTTCAGTGTTACTGGAAATGAAGTGCTGGAGCATATTGTTTCTGTGTGATCTGGTCTGCCTGTGGACCAAGGGCTAGGTGTAAGTGTTCCAATACATTTGCATTTATCAAATGACAGCACATAGAGCTCTTGAAAATGCTTATACAATTTCTATTAAGCACACTGCAAGGTCAGGTGGCAGACGTTGACTTTCCAGATTAGATGGTCAGAGCTCTCATTACCCCATGACATGTCCAAGCCAGGCAGCAGCTCTGTAGCCTCCATGGGTTTCTCCTTCCTGATGTGCCTCAAACTGTAATGAAACGACATCCTGCGAGGTTTGCTCAGTCTCCATGAAACCCAGCTTGGTGATACCCCTTGCTGTGTGGTTCACGTACATCATATGGTGTTTGGAGGAACCTGAGTGAGAGACATCAGTAGACCTGCACCCAACTCAGGTGCAGGACCTTGCATTTGGCCTTGTTGAACTTCAGGAGGTTCACAAGGGCCCACTTCTTGAGCCTGTCCAGGGATGTCATGTAAATCTTCATCTCTTCAAGAAGCCTGACAGTAGAGCGGGTGTATTGTGGGTATTGTTAAAGAATGAATAATTTAAACTAACTCCTATTGATATAAGGCACTGTGTTTTGTAGCTTAAAGGGCATAATTCACAATGTGCTGTGTTACCTTTGGTGAAATACATCAGTGCCTAAATGTGGTGTTTGCAAATTATCATGTATTATAGGTGGAATAAATATATTGCCAAGTAATGGCTATATTTATATTTTTACAACGGAAAAGGAAGGAAATTTCCCCTTTGCTGCTACTGATCAAATTACGTATATAACATGACTGGAAGCCTCTTCCTGAAACTAGGAAGCCATATTTTCTGGGTAGTAGTTCTACCTCTGAATAAGTTACTTAAATCTGTAGTATCTCATAGTCTTTGTAATATATAGGATGATAATACCTTCTTCATTACTTCTGTTGGGATTTAATTAACGTATGGGCATTACTTTGAAAAATGCAGGGTGTTGATTATTGTTTAATAATGTATCATTAGGTTTAAAAATTGATGATAGAGAAGCAATAAAAAGCTACCATGCTGCCATGCTTGGTCTGCAAATGCCATTCTAAAATATTACATAAGCAGTAGCTTTCTTAATTTTCCACTCACCAAAATCCATGTAATTATATTTTAAGGTAATAATATGAGCATATGTTTTAAACTCAAAACACGATAAGGAATTCTGTGCTGTTGAGAGGGGATGAGCAATTACGTAGATTGGAGATAATCTAAGTCAAAGGCTAAATACAAACCTTGGAAAATATCCTGCTTCAGGTCAAACCGGCCATTGAATTCCATGAAAATTTGGCCATGAGTTTTAAGAAATCTGGATGCAAAGTGCTCCAAAGCAAGACACCTCGATTGTAGTGGATGCTGTACCACGTACAGTTATCTCAGGTAACCCAGTGTAGCCCTTAACCACTGTACGAGCCCTGGGTGATCTCCACTGTTTATTTTGCACAGCACCAACTGGCAGTGAAGTGGAACTTGGTGCAGCTCGTGTTCTGTAACAGGCAGGGGACAAGTGGGGCTGAATGAGAAGCAGCCAGTGCTGACGAAGCAGGCAGCCAGGGAATTCTAGAGGAGCCTGGGACACAGCAGAGCTCATCTCCTCGTACTGTTGTGGTGCATGGCTAATTATCAGTGCTCTCGGGGGCTTTATTCAGGATGGCAGAAGATACATATTATTTGCATAGATTGGTCAGAAGGAATTAAAACTGTTTGTCTTATCCTTTAGCTAGGTCCCCCTAATAATTTTCCATTATACACTGTGCAAAATATTTTTGTAAGTCATTTGGCTCTTGTGTTTTTGGTGGTTATTGATTTCAAAGAGGTTTTCCAGTGCACAGGTATTTGAATAACTCCCTATAAATAAAAGAATTCTTCTAGCAAGCGAATTCTTGGACTCGGTAGTTGGTTAAGCGTCCTTTAGTGTGTTTAGGAGCAGTGAATCACCATGTTCCTCCTATTGCCTCTGTGAATAATGCAAAGTTTGTAACCCTCCAGTAGAAATACACCTACTCATATCTGGGAGAGGTAATGCTTCCAAAGGCAGGGAAGGATCTCTTCCTGCTTTTTCTCTCCCCTCTTGGTTCAGATATCTATGTGAACGGCTGCTTTCTGGAGTAAACTTTCCTCCCACCGTCGCGGCTGCAGACGCACTGACATCCACTAATGCTTTTCACAAAAGATGATTTCTATTTCTAGCTCGACTCGCAGTGCTGGGAATTAAAAGTGCGACCTCGTTCCTGCCAGGATAGTTGCTGGTGAGCGCAGCAGAGTCTAAATTCCACATGCAACCTGGAGTGGGGGGAAGGGAGCTGCCAGTCTGGGGAAAAAGGCAGATTTTTATCAGCTCTGTACAGGAATGAAGTAGCAAATCCTCCCGGTGCAGGGCAGAGGCTGGAGATGGCATTGGTACCTCAGTAGGTGGCACTCTGCTTCTTGAGTCACCACCAAGCCAGACTTGGTAGAGCAGTCGGCTCTGGCTTTAGGGTTGCTTTTAGCAAACTACATTCATTAAAGATGTGTTCTTGTAAGGGTTGGCCACAGTGTCAGAGCTAGATTCCAGTGCTGGTGAAAATATCCTGGCTCCCTGGCATTTCCAGTTAGGTGCATTTTTATTTTTGCTCCCTTTCTGCTCCCTTTCAGGCAGCACCTCCCTTCAACCCAGAGCTGGCTGCCTTTCAGCAGGAGCTGAAAACATCCAAAAAGCTTTGTTAATGTAGAGGTGAGGTTGCTCAAATCTATTTTCTCTTGACAGTGCAAACACTATAGAGCAAGAACAGAAGTTAAGGGCACAAATGTGCCCCGCTCAGGGACAGGTTTTGGATGCCATACTGACACAGTCATGCTGACCACGCTACCCTCTGCAATTCATTATTTTCTCTCCAATTGGTCACGATCCTTCCTGAGCTCATGCACTATAATTGGTTACACTGCATCATGGAATAATTTTGAAAAATCAAGGTTTATTTAATTAAAAAAAATGACATCCAAAACCAATATTCCTAGCCTTCTGTTACATTATGCACTAGACAGCACAGAAAGATGATCTAACTTTCTGGTCAACAACCACAATATAATACCTACAAAGCACACATGCTATCAAGTCAGTGGAGTGACACCAGCTATCCTTGAAGAGTGTGTATTCTTGAAATGTCTTTGCCACACGAATCCTCAGATGCATTCTGTTACACCTAAATAATATATTAGGAATTAAAAGATCGGAGGTAGCGGTGCATGTTCAACTGTGATTTTCAGATCCAAGAAGCATGCGTAGAGTAGGATGTAGTATAAAACCCAAGCATGTTTCAACAAGACATGTGGTTTATATAGTGCTGGCTGTTCCCTGTGCTGTGAGCTGTTCAGTTGCACTGAGTCAACTATAATAAAACAATACATTCATATTTATTAATTTTTTATGTGGGCTTTTGAAAACAGGAAGAGAAGTGAGAAGGAGACAGGATATTGGAGGAAGATAACCATGAGATGCATCTCTGTTAAACAATTTCTTTCAAGCCATATGAATAGCTTTGGATCTGGTTAGACTCAAGAATCGCATTCAGATCCTAACTCTTATTTAGCCTCAGACTTCCATGGACAAATCCCATTCTCTTAATTTTGCCATGCAGCTTCTCTATCTGCAATACAGGGATAATAACTCTGTCTGCCTCTCGTGGGTGCAGCAGAGCCAATTTCATCACTGTCAGCTCTGTGGAATCCCTGGGTGAAGGGAACAACAGAAATACAGAAAACATGGGTTATTAATAGCTGGTGCTTGCCCTTACATACATCACATGCACCGTTAGTCATTCTGGCCAATAATTTACAGGGAGTGAAAAGATGTTCCTCAGTGTAAATACAAAATGACACATGGATGATATTAGACCTCGGAGATGTTGCGGTCACCGAGAGTCCATTCAGTCTAAGTCCAGTGATGCCACCCTGAGCAGATCATACTTCGCATGTGGGTAAAATTCGAACGTGCAGGACATGTGGAATCTTAACAGTTGAATTCTAACTTCTAGGTACTGTCCTTTTTAAAGGCAGGTGAATTTCCTATGCTGGAATTGGTGTGCAGACCAAATTCTTGGTGGTTTTCAGCTGTTTCTGCCTCCTTCGTAGACTCCAAAGTTTATCTCCTCCCTGGCACTTTAAATCTCCTTTTATTAGCAGAGGTACATTGGATACAAAAGTTTACCTTCTGTGGTAAAGGTCAGAACCAAGGGAAGCTGGTGACAATCATCCTGAGTCACTAGGACACCCTTTAGGAGAACTGTGGTTTAAGAAACACATGGCAATGAATTTTAGCACCTCATCTTTGCTTGTCCCCATTGCAAACGGTGATTCGCTGTGGACGGTTCAGCAGTAATACCAGACAGGGACTGAAGAGCGTGTGTGGAGTTGTGTTTGAAGATCTTAGAACTGGAATAGCGAGAAATGCTGTAAATCAGGATGCAGGACAGCTGACCGTGGTATGACCATGCTCAACTAGAAGAGACTAGGGTAGCAGGAATTGCTGCAGTCAGGCAGAAAACATTTTACTGGGGTTATGTGTCTGGAAAACATCTCAAACTGTGAGCCATCCTAGCTGCTGTTGTGTCACCAGTTGGCATGAAAATCAGAGGCACAAAAATCCAAAGGTATCTGAAGAAAGCCACTTACCTCTACATCCCTGCACGTCTGGCCATGTCTGTCTCATGCCATTAATTTGAAACTTGGAGAAAAATCATTTTCTTTAAGCATATCTCCTTCTGTATCCCCCAAGGCAAATTAAAGATGGCTGGGAGGTTATTTATTTTCGGTAATAACACACACACTGCTTCCAGACTTCCTCCTATTGTGCGATTATCTAGATTAATTGCCTAGGAAAGCTGCAGCATCATCTCAGGCCCTTAATAAGGAAGACTGCAACATGGTTTTATACGGTATTAATGCATCTTACCGCGTTTCGCCGCCTTGCTCTTAGAAGCATATGGACAAATCTCATTGTGGAGTGTCTCCAAGCACCAACCAGACCATTATGCCAAGTGGAGGTTTGCTTGCTGCCTTGTCCGCAAGGGCACGGCACCTTGAGAGCAACAGAGAGAGTTGGTGATGCTTTTAGAAACCTCGTCAGTGGTTTAACTTTGCTCCTTCTGAAGGCAGTTCCCATCAGCCTCTTGCGGAGCGGTTTGGAGAATTGCTGGTGTGCTGCTGGTTTGTGACCCTGCCCGTACACGTCTTGCAGCTGGCATCTTAAGTATGCTTTTAGGTGCTTTGAAGTGTTACGTTCATAACGGGGAGAGAGAATCTATGCAGAGAAGGCTTGTAAGGCATGTTCTGCCTTGTTTTCCCACTGAGAGTGTAACAAATGGGTGTAGTTGCCTCACTATAGTGATACTGTTTGGCAGCAGTTCACTCTGGTCCAAGACCTAGGCTTAAGCTGAACAGCTCTGACCAAAGCTAGATTTTGAGGGGCTTTAAGGCAAATCTCTTTCTCCTAAAACACTGCAGTGATTTTGGCTGTAACCTGCCAGGCAAATAGAGCAGCAGCATGTTCGTGTCCTTATTCAGCAAACCCAACAGTTTCCTTCATGACATCATTGTAAATCCAGAGTCACTTTGTTGACTTCAGCGCTGTTGAGGTGATGGGTTTAAAGGAAGGCTCAATCCCCTCCCTTGTGTTAACTTTTGTTGCCTTTTTTAATGGTTATTTGGTACTTAAGAGAGTAATACTAATATAAACAACATGGTGATTAGTGTGACTGACTGGAATAGCCACTGCAGCTTTCTGAACATTTCATCTGCAGGTTGAAGCAACCCAACCTGATAATCAGTTTGCTCTGTGCACTTTGCTCATTTGCTGTGACAAGTGCATCTTAGTACAAGTTGCTTATGATGCCTCACAAGATTAAAGTATACAATATAGAGCTGATGAAATCTTGGCAATGGAAACCACAATGCATTGGCATCTCTACGTGTGAAACATTTGGAGGGTACTGGAGTGTTGGGCAGCGCAGCTCCTTTGTGAGAGTCCTCAACCAAGTATGAGACCCAGAAAGACTTTTAGTCCTCATTCTGGGTGAGTTGTGGCAACATTGTGTGGCTGTGTATCTTTTACACAGGGGAAAATCTTTTTTAAAGTCCAAAATAAATAAATTAGGAGTTATATTCAGCCTGTGTGTGCCTTTCAAACCCAAAAATGAATGTTGTTGTAAGGCCCCCTGACTTGCCACTAAAGTGAAAATAAGCTTCTTGGAGACTGTGCTTCATGGAACAGTAGTTATATGTTGTCGTTGCTTATTTTAGAAATTAAATGAGGTATTTCCAGGCTCCCTGATCTCCTACGCTATAGCTGATCTCACATGTCTCTGTCTTGCTGTCCAGGTTTTATTGGGATTTGACAATGCTGCTCCTGATGGTAGGGAACCTGATCATCATCCCTGTGGGCATCACTTTCTTCAAGGACGAAAACACTACCCCGTGGATTGTCTTCAATGTGGTCTCAGACACGTTCTTCCTCATCGACCTTGTCCTCAACTTCCGAACAGGCATTGTGGTGGAGGACAACACAGAGATCATCCTAGACCCACAGAGGATCAAGATGAAGTACCTGAAGAGCTGGTTTGTGGTGGATTTTATCTCCTCCATCCCCGTGGACTATATCTTCCTGATTGTCGAGACCCGCATCGATTCTGAGGTGTACAAGACAGCCCGGGCGCTGCGCATCGTGCGCTTCACTAAGATCCTCAGCCTCCTGCGGCTGCTGCGGCTCTCCCGGCTCATCCGCTATATTCATCAGTGGGAGGAGGTGAGTAGAGGCTGTGATGCACTCACATCCTAAATCTTTTCCCCACTTATTCTGGTATTACACAAAAGTGCTTTCTTTAAATGCCCACTCTCCTACTTTATCCCAGTGTGAATGCTAAAGAATTGTGTCTCGAGTCTAATGCTTTGCTTTTAGCAGGTTCCCGAGAGGGCCTTTGGCGTGTTGTTACTTAGTCACTTGAGATTGTACTATCTGCTTCACGATTACAATATATAGAATCTGTGGAGATGTTGTGTGGGCTGTGAGGAGACTAAGTACAGGAGGACCCATGCAGTGTGCCTGTAGAGCTGCCTGTGAGTGGAGCAGTTAGCCAGGCAGCGGGGTCTTGCCCCCTCAGAGCCCCAAAAGGTCCAGAAACAACTCAGAAGAAAGGTCTTACAGACAGCTGATGTGCAGAACCTGTGGCATTTGTTTACCCGAGCAGCTTCTTTTACATGCTTATCTCTCAGATAACTGGCCTGGCGATGTCTTTATAGCCTCCTTGCTTTCAAAATTCTCTGGCAGTATGTTAAGGGGAAGAGGAGAGAAGAGCAATCTGCAGATGAATAAGGTCTGTTTAAAGACATAAAGGTCTGATGAAAACCAAGAGCCCCACTACCCTGTACTGTTCCCAGGGCAGTTCCAATGTGCAGGGTGACTTGTCAGACGTAATGTGAGTGTAGCCACAACCTTAAAAGTAGCTTGAAAATTAGTTATTTTTTCCTGTCTCTGTGCTCTCCAAAGCAGAGAGAAAGCTGCCTGAAGCTTTCTCCACATGTCAGGAGCATATTTTCAGGACAAGGCAAGCTGGTCAAGGCAATTTCATCTTCCTCTCCGTACTTTCTCCTCTGCTTTGGAGCAGAGCCTGATGCAGAGCATGATCTAATGCAGAGTGTGCTCCTGGGAATGTGAAGGGAAAGCAGCCATGCAGGTCGTGGCTAGATAGCACTGAGCTGTCAGAACACGAATTCGTGATAGAGCTGAACCGTTTCCTCCTCCCAGCATCGCAGACTGGGAGGCAGAGCACTGGCGCATACTTCACAAATTTCAGGCTTTGTCTTTGTGGTGTTAGAGTTTACGAATGGTTCACTCTACAGCAGAGCATAATGCTTTGTGGAAGTTTGGGATGACATTGTACAAGGTGCTGTACAGATGTATAGGGAGAGACAGCCGCAGCCCTGAAGAATTCACTACTGGGGTAATTTGCTTCACAGCACAGGCAAGCGGGAAGAGAGATGGAGATAAATAAAACAAAAGTGTCCTTCCCAGTGTGACTCGGTAAGTCAGAGACTGAGCAGAGCGCTGAAATATCTCCAGGTCTGTTGTCTTGTCCCTTGGTCGAACTGTTTCACTGTCCTCTAAGCTGAGAACGCTCAGGAAAGGTGAGTTGGTGGCTCAGGCTGTCGTTAAAGTAGCTCCTTTGTACAGATTTACATGTAGCCACAGCAGTCCAGCGCTTGCTTGTCTCTGCTCCTTGACTTCCTTGCCATAAGGCAGTTGAAGAGACTTTTAAGTATATTTGCTGTTGATTGTACAGAATTTGGCTTAAAAAATAACGAAAGTAAAGGAAATCAGTGCCCTTTCCCTGTCTTGCTTCTCACACAGTTTCACCGAGCAGCCATTTCCAGTTGCAGTCTCATAGTACAGATTGGGAGGGGGGGGTGTGTTTTTCCCTTTTGCTGGCTGTGCTGGGTGTCGGGGGACAGCAGAGCCAGGCACCCTCCCGATCCCCCCTGGAGAGCAGACTCCCCGGAGTGATGCAGTGCTGCTAGTGGAAGGGACAGATGGTGTTGGATTGCAGTTGGAGACTGCAATGCAGACTCTGTTATGCATTGCAGAGCCCGGCAGAGCAAACATGAGGGGCTTGTTTTCAAACAGGGCGCGACCCAAGCAGCAGTTTCCCGGAGCGAGTGTGATGCTGGAAGGTTTTCCACCTTCTCAAATTGGGGGGATGGGGGGGTGGGCAGGAGGGGGAGGGAGCAGAAAGAAGGAGAGATCCCTTGTCATTGGTGCAGTGCATGCTACAAAGCCACAAGGAGACAGGGAAGAGAAGTGCTTCTTCATCTTTGCGTGGGAGTAAATGGTTGTGCTCCCTGGAACCATGCTGATGGTCCTTTCTTCCTCTTACTCTGAAGTGCCTACAGACTATCCATCTCAGGAAGTTCACATTAATCTTTCCTCGCTGCACGGATCAGCAGTGGTGATCTGGGAGTGTTAATTGCTGTGGCAGTGTTGGACTAGACTTACTCTGGGTGTACGCAAGGGGCGGGTTGCCTCTCGGAGTTAAAGGAGGAGGGAAACTGCGGGAAGAGGGGGTTGCTGAAGACTTCTGCTCTCCTTTGCTCCCCCCTACTGTTACACTCAATATCTCATCTGCTAGGTAGTATCATTCTCTCGTAGGCTCTTTGCATATAAGCAGATAAGCTAAAAAAGACTTGTGAGTAGGGCTCTGGAGAGTCGTGTGTGTGCCAGCTCCAGGAATGTGTGTAGGGCAGGCTGAGGCAGAATTAGGAGAGGTGGATGGACTAGTCAGAGAGGGAGTGATCTGCGTTGTGTCTGGATAGAGCACCCCCGCTCACATGTATACAGCCCATGCAGTCACTTTTGATGGAACAGTCACTGCTGCCTTGCTTACAATTAGTGCTGAGACTCTGGGTCCTGCATGAGGCGGAGGGAAGATACACAGAGATGTTCCTCTCCTTGCTGTGCCTCCTAGATGAACGCTACATCTGTATGGTAGTGTGCTTCTGAGTGACTACAGGGATAAGTGGTCACTTCCTGAGCTACCAGTGAGCCTCTCCCTTTCTTCCCCTGCAATTGTCCATGCTCTGCATGAATTTATCACTCACCCTGCAGTGAGGAGAGAGCAGCCTTCTCAATGGCTGCAGTGCTGTAAAACAGCCAGCCACTCATCAGTTCCAGATCAATGCTAGGCAGGAGGCTGTGGGCTCGAGAGCCAGTGGTTTGAAGTGCCTGCACCATTCCAGCTCGGCAGCAGACTACTCTGACATCCTCCCCCACGTCTGAAACAAGTACTTTGGGGACTACAGCTGAGCAAACAACCTAAAGAAAAAAAGGAAAGAAAAAAAAAAAAGAAAATAAACCCAGTCTAACGCACTCATGTTCACTGGAGTCCGAAAATAAACATTCCAAATGTAGCAGTTTCATTTGCATTATCCATTTTGCATGAGTGGTCCAACAAATGAATTTACCAGTAGGGCAGAATATAAATAGAGTCTTTTTGAAGTGTCTGCCATATCTACCCTGCAGTAGGAAGCTTGATTGCAATGTAACGAAGGCATATACTCGCCTTGGCTCGAGCTTAGCTTGCTTAAATATCATGTTATAAACTTCAGTGTCTGGTGCTTAGCAAGTCCGTGAGCAGAAATCAAGGAGGACTGGCATAGTCTGTGTCTGGAGCTGTACTGCCAGGGTTGGAACAAACACAGGTACTCCAGTCATCCCGTGGAAGCTCTCATTATCTTGGCCTTCAAACCACTCCAACAGCTCTTCAGTGTATCTTGGTTGGTCAGAGGTTCTTGACCGTGTGAACATGGAAGCACATTGTCACCCATGGAGTCATGGAGCTGGGCTTTCACACTGTCATCTCTGAGAAACTGTGCAGGAAAAGCAGAATCTGAACATTAACATCCCACAAACCTTAGCCCAAGGTCACCCAGCAGAAAGAATAAAAGCCAGATAAAACTGTGTAACCCATACACTCAATCAAAATGAACCAATGCAGTTCAGATTGTGAGTTTTAGGAAAAAAAACCAACCCTCTTTTGGTTTTCATAGGCAAAATTATTTTTTTTTCCCCCAAGAGCAATTTTCTGAGCTTCCCTATTTTATGCACAGCATCTACCCCCATGGTTGGTGCCAGGATGCAGTGTCCTATATTTAGGATCAAACTATTTTGACTTATAAACAAGGAATATTTACTGGGACAAGAGTAAAATCCTACTCTTATAAATCAGTTTCCAAATAAATAGCACACAGGCTAAGATCACCAAAAATATTTTGGTTTCAGAATCTATGTGAGGGATTATGGTAGAAAGGAGAGGAACTAACTGGTTTTGATACATATCACAATGATAAGCTTCTCATGAGAGGATTTTTTCAGATTTTTATCAGAAAAAAAAAATAATTCTATTTTTGCAGGTGAAACCTAAAGAAAAGGACAATTTGGTGATTTTCAAACTATTATGTCAATGAAAGCTTTTTTGAATGCTGTCCTTTTCTTCCCTTGAGTTTTCCATATTACATGGAGGTTTTAGAATGGAGGAAATGCATCTTTTCAGGTCTGTTGCTGGGCACAGATTACACCTTCTGAAAGAAGACATCGCTTTTAAGAAGATTCAGAGACTCAGAAAATTTATTCAAAGGCTGGAGGTCCTGTGTGGAAGGAGTAGGAAAGAGCTTCCAAAGACTATGAGAATATGGCTCCCAATTGAGTTTAATTTTAATTTGAACAGCTAATTCCCTTAGTTTCTTCTGACCTATTTGTAGCCTTCCTTAAATTAAATTAAAATAACGTGGCTAGTGGCCTGGGGGATGTAATGTTAGACCAAATCCATGACTGGATCCTGAGAGGGGAGGAGCCGGTCAGAACAATCGTTCTCAAGTAGCACAGCAGGGTCCCATTCCATAAGCAGTTCAAAATAGCTTAGCAGATTTTTTTATTGATACGAGTTGCAATTCTGTCGTGTTAAATAGCAAGGCAGACCACAAGGGTAACTCATTAAAACCTTTGGCCACCCTTGAGTAAAAATCAGACTCGACAAACACTGGTAATGTGGCAGGGAGGGGGAGAATGGGCCGGGTTTCTTCCTAAATTTGCATTACCTCATTTCTGAAGGCAGCATTATCAAGCACGTGTCTGTAATGTCGTTACAGGAGCTTAGTAGAACTGTAATTCCAGTTGCAGTAATTTTCATTCTCACTGCACAAAGTGACCAAAAACTCGAGCATCTTTTCCCTGTAGAGAAAATCCTGACTGCACTGAAATCAATGGCAGAAAACCCTCTTGTTGACATATTCGCAGAAGGCTGTTGGTGATTTTACCACAGCCTTTCCCATTGAACTGTTTCCACTCGTGCAGCGGAACATCCTCGTGGGGGGAAGGCAGAAGGAAACAGATCTTCTTGCCCGTGGGCACCTAGTGATCCATCCCCTGCCCTGTGCCATGTTACCTTTCCGGAGACAGAAAGCTAAAAAAGTTTTTTGGTGGAGTTTTTCTTTAGCAAGAAGTTCTACTGCTAGAATGCAAATGAAGCTTCCCACCTGGGCGATGGGAATACAGTTTCAAAGAGAGTATCATGAAAAAAATAGGTTCTAATGAATTATAAGGAGCCAGGCAAATATTTGAATAGCTGCGCAGCTACAGAGGTTGCCATAAAAAGGAAAAAAGCCTTTTCTGGTTTGGTTTTTTTTTTTACAGTCACCTTCTGGCAGTGCTTAATGTGTCTTGTGTCAACAGGATGATGTGATAGGGGGAATAAATGGCTTGAGGGGCTGGAATTAGGACACAGAGCTATTTGTCTTTAGGTCAGTAGTTCAGATCCAGCTTGTAGCAATTGAAAGTCTTTTGCTGTCTCATGGATGTTTTTTCTGCGATCTGTTCTAAGCAGATGGGTGCCTTGGTGACAGTCAGCTTGGGGGACTGGCCCTGGTAAACCTCAGGCTCCCTGTAGCAGGAGCAGTGGGGTTAAATTTCTCCCCCCCATCTGAAGAGAAATCCCCACTGAGCAGGGTATAAGGCATGTTAATAAGAGGGTCTCGCCTGTGCCCAGCCTCTGCTCCTCTGTGTCACAAGGGCTATCAGTCTGGGCTTTTATGCTGCGATGGAATGATAAAGGTATTCAAAAGAGATAGGCTGATCTCCTAATGATCTCTAATCACTGTGATAGCTGGTTGCTGCTCCAGCCTTTCATTTTCCTCTTCCCTCGGACTCCTCCTAGCCTGCTCCTGACCTGTCCCTTCACTGGAGGCTGTGGTGAGTTTGCCTTTCTCTTGGGGAGCTCACGTCTCTGTGTTTCTCTGCCGGCACCAGCTGCCCTCAGCTCAACACCCGTATCTTGCCAGCTGCCTGTCATTTTTACTCAGGCCATTGGGGGTTTTTTTGGGAGTGGGTTCTGGCAGGCTTGATTATTGTGGTTGTGTTACAATAGCAGAGGGTCCTCAAAGGAGAAGTGGTGGAGTCTGGCATGAGAATTCCTCCTGCAACCAGTGTCATTTTCCAAGATTTAATACTGTGGAGCCTACACACTTTATTGGTGGGGCACGCTCCGGCCACAGCGATGTAGGGATCCTGGGCCCTCGGTGTGTTGACACAGCCTGCTGGCTTGTTGATGACATATGAGGTGTTGTGACCAACATCGAGTTTGTTTGTACCAGGAAGAGGGGTCCTGACAACCCTGCGCTCTGATTGCAAAGCTTCAGTAAAACGTCTGGGAGCCTTCAGAAAAACCCTGTGAGCTCTGGAAACAGTAAGAGCAGTGCCCAATTCCCTTAGGTGTGGGGGAAAACAGATTCACACCTCAAGAGAACTGTGCCCTGTAGAAAAAGCATGGTGAAGGTCAACCTGGAAGGGCTAAACCCTCCATGGAGCTGAACTGATCACCTCAGGTTGTTTATGTGCCCATACCAGGCTGTGCAGTGCTCATGTCAATATGTGATGTAGGTATCTATAGTGTCAACATTAGGGACAGCCGACACAGCTTTTGAAGCTACGTGCAGGGACATTCCTGTTACCAGTTGGGTTGCTGGTCCATTGCCAATCTGATTTTGTCTTTTAGCAGTACGGGAATCGTGTTGTGCGAGACTCACCCTATAGTTTAAGGCCAGTGTGTTCAAGGCACATTAGCCTTGGCAAGTAGCAAATTAATTGCTCCTCTTGTTGAAGCTTCTTCCAGGAAGGCACTATTGATTGTGTTCATATCAAATGAAAAACTTTAATGAGGTAGCTGAAGAGAACAGCATTTTCTCGCCTCACTTTTGTATTTATCAAGGCGGGGTTGGAAAGGAACATGCCGAATCCGAAAGCTGTGTGAATGAAGCAGGAACTTGACCCAAATAGGACCATGGAAAAAAATAAAAAATCAAGTTGATTAGTGAGAGAGGAAGAAAATGGAACTTTGGAGTGTAAGAAGGAGCATGGCACGATGGAGTTGCTTTTTGCCAAGAGAGATTGAAGTCATGTTACTTCATCTCCTCACTGTGCTCTAAGCCAGTCACTGGGCAAGGGGACATGCCAGATGGGGACCGGAACAACTGCTGGACTGAAAGGGAGAGCAGATCTCTGCTATCAGGAAGAGAAAAATGCCCCACTCACTGCCATAATTAAGGGATTAGATTCTGGAAAGGAATCTTTATCTGAACAGCTCTTTAGATACATGTGTGGTTTCTTCTGTCTGGTTTGCTTTGCTTGTCTTCCCCCTTGAAGCTGGTAGCTACTCTGAGGCACCACTGGAAACCAGAGGAATCCGTAGTAATGGGCACCTACCTAGTCCAGTTCATTCTAGTAAGTGGGTAGGGCTGGTGGGAGAGAACAGCCAGTTATCAGTACACCTCACTGTCTGTAGACACAACTGCTGAGCTATGGAGCTCAAGGACAAGCAGAAGCCTGAATCCTTCTCCCAGCCAAAGCTCACTAGGATGGAGTCCAGTGTTCAGACCTCAGGCTCCAGGGACACCTCTAGGTAATACTGGGAGATGAAGAATTCAGGTGCATTGTCATGCAAACAAGGTAGCTGAAAGCAAGCTTTTGCCTTTTAAAGGTGCTGTGCACTAAGGAATGGGCATAGGACAACATCAGCAATACAGAAGGGTCATCACCCATCCTGCCACTGGGGCTTGGCTGCCTGGAAGGGCCTGACCCTGGCCAGAGTGGCTGGGGAAAGAAGGAACGTGCTTCGACAGGACAGCAAAACCCAAGGCCAAACTTTGGCTCTGAGCAAGTCTCACTTGCACTCTAGAGATAAAGTTGCCATCCACAGCACAAGACTCCGCACCACACAATGTATGGAGACCTGGAGCTGGAAAGCCCCAGCCCTGAGAACATGTTCAGTTTTCACCCTCTTTTCTTCTTGCCAGATATACACTGATGTAACACAAACCAGCCTTTCCCCACTAGTTAGAGGTGAAAGAAAGAAGAAGTCTTTCTTAGGAAGGACAAGCTTCACTCCTGAGCAAGGCACAGAGAAGTGCAAAGGTTTAATGGGCAAGAACCTTATTGATGTAGTTATTTTCTGAGCACTGCTGTGAAAAGAGCTGTTTCGAAGACAGTTTCAGGACATACAATTATCCAGTTTGCCAGCTTAATGCATTCAACTTAACCTCATTTTTTATGAAGCAGAAATCAATGTGGTAACTTTTTCAGAGCTGAGAGATGACATTTTATTCTTGCTTCTCTTATAAGGATGCATATTTTTAAGCTTCCTCTTCTACTTTAACTCCTCCCTCTCCCAGTTTTGGTTAAGCAGGAATACCCCAAGGGCTAGGCGAAAGGGTGAAGCAATTTCCACATTAGAATGGAAAATGTTTCTGAAATCTCTTTGCAATACCTGGCAAAATTTTCCTTATTGTCTTCTTGGAAAAGGACTTGGAACTACATTGATGACAAGAATGTTTTTATTCATTTCATTCAAGCACGGCTTCACTAGGGAAGAATTCTTAAGTGTTGTTGACGGTGCTGATCTTCACCCCAGGTTTTTGTTCCAAGGAACACATGGCCCCTGTTCTCTGCTCTTCCAGCGTCTGTCACCTTCTCTACTCCCACATGGTCAGGGATATTTTGGTAACTATTCCTCCCTTGTGTCTTCTTCCCTCCCTAAGCAAGAAGTCCTTCAGAACAGCAGCTGCCAGAGCTGTGAGCTGGATAATGCGCGCCCAGAAGTTCTTCAACAAGAGTGTGACAGAAAATTGAAAAGCCTGGGGTAGTTGCTCTGCTTTTCATTAATATGTCTCCTCTCCTACCCCTGGCACTTCCTGAAGTGGGTTGCACCAGACAGACCCCCTGCTCAGTACCCTGTGACTGATTTTTTTTCGTTGTTGCTTTTTTTATCATCAAAGTTGAGAAGAACGTTTCATTGGAGCCCCTTGTTTCAAGCTTTTCCTCGTGGGTCCTAAAGAGCAGAGCAGCCCCAGCCTGCCGCGAGGGTCCCCGAGCAGTCCCGGGCTGTGACTCAGCAGCGCTGCCCGGGGATGCACTGCAGCCCGGGGGGATGGCCGGTGGCAGCGGGCCCCGCGCTGGGCGGTGCTGAGCTGGCTCAGCTGCCGAGGAGCCTGGACCGTGCAGCGCTCTCACTTCTCACCTCAGTGGTTCTCTACAGCATCTGCTTGGTCAAGGGCAGAAGGCGAGGGTATGCGTGTGTGTGAACAGAGAAGGAAAGGGGGAGAAAGACCATTGGCTTCGGCTTTTTAATCTAGAAGGAGAACTATTTCCCCTGCTAATGTAAAATGGTAACGGTGGCCCCGTGGCAGAGCCATGTTCCCTGCTGAGCTGCTGGTGATTTCATCTTTGTCGTTTGCTCAAACAGAATTATTCTTCTAGCTTCTTTCTGAGTTTAGGATAAGCCACATGCCTGTAGTCCAGTGATGTTCCTTTCCATAAAATGAAGATGTTAACACAGTCACCTCACAGATCCTAAACAGCTGCAGTTCATTCATGCTTCTGAGGTGCCGTTAGACTTGGGATCTGCTCTGACATAGACCCCAAGCAATCCCACTCACCCTGAGCAATCTCCTTCAGATGTGACATAAACAGACGCGTCTTGGCTGAGTACCCTTTGGCACATCCTGCCCTCAGGGCTGGGGTACACTGTTCCTACTCTTCTCTAGAAACAGAGCCCTAACCCAGCATAGGACATATATATCTTTATCTTGTGGCTTTTCATGATTCTGTGATGTATCTAATATTCTTTCCCTTGACCTGTTGACTTGGGATCATCAGGGTAGATGAGTACAGAAGAGGATGGTATCACAGTTACTCTGTATCTTTGATCCCAGAGGATTAGGAGAGAAGGAGGAATGTAGGGAATGTTTCTCAGGTTTGGATCCAGACAGGATGGATCATCAAGAAATGATGATGGTCTGTGCAGTGTGTAAGTGAGTTTGGAGTAGGAGACCAATCTGAGGGAAGATCTGGAGGTAAAGATTGAGGTGTGGGTCAGGATACAAAGGTGGATAGAGATAAATTGGTAAGGAAGTGACTTGGTGCAGCACTAGTGGAGGAGACAGCAGTAATACCATGGGCAGCGAGCTCAGGGGGCAAAAGTCACTCTGCCAAACACTGCCCAGTGCAGGGGTGTGCACGGAGCCATAGCCCAGGGAGCAGCTGGGACTCTGCTCTAATGTAGGATCATTTGAGGTCTGGTTTCATTCCCACGTGGTGGAGCTTCTGGAGGGTGAACTTTGAGAGAACCTCTCTCTGTGCTGGCAGTGACAAGCAATCAAACAAGCAGCAGCAGTGCTTCCTTGTAAACACTGGGAAGAAACTGTGAGGATAATGTCCCTTAAAGCAGCTGACAGGCCTGCTCTTCCTCAAGTCCCTGGAGGGGGTGGAGAGCAGTTAAGACTCAGCAGCTGTGTTTGTGGGGTTTTTTTTCCCCTATTTGTGTATATATGTATATATTTATTTTTTGTTTGTTTTGGTTGGTTGGTTTGGGTTGGTTTTTTTGTTGTTGTTGTTAATTCCTCTTGATTTGCTGTGTCTCAGTGCAGCCCAGTTTGGAGAGGCTGTCCCTCAAATAGGATTGATTAGACTCCTCTCCAGTCTGCATCACCCAAACTTCCACTAATTCTGCTTTATCCCAGCAGTGCACCTGGCTTTTCTGATGCTACAAAGAATTAAGATGAAATTGTGCAGTTAATTTTACAAACTTGGTGCAGCCAAAGTCCAGAGACTTCCGTTGGGGCCCAGCAGCAATCTCTAATGAAAGGTCCTGAACAGATAAATAACTTTCCATCATCCTCTCATCACCACCATCCAAAACCAGTCCTGTCTGCTGGGCCCAGCTCTAATTGGTTTCTGCATGTAGCAGAGTGTTCCCAGGGGAGATGAGACATGTCAACTGGACCATGTCACTCAGAAAGTTCCTCCCTCTCAGTGCTAGAGGGATGCAAGATCCCCCTAAATTCACCACACTTATAAACCTTTGAGTGTCACATGAACTTCTTCATGCTCCCTGTATCTCCATCCCTGCCTTGTGCTAGAGCATCCATGGGAGATGCAAAGTGGTGCCACTAATGAGTCATGGGCAGCTTCTGCTGTGATCATCTTCCTCTCCATTTCCCTATTACTCTTTCATGCATAGAAAGGATAAAAAGGGATGTCATTTACATACAGGTGGAGAGAGGAGAAAAATGTGTGTGATTCAGGTTATTGCGCCTTCTCCATTGGTTGTGCTTTGCTGCTGTAACCAGCACGTCCCCTGAGCGCATGTGGGTGGAGTGCAGCTGTGCTTCAGGGGAACTCGGGGAATCCTTCTTGGAGCTTCTCTCATGACCCATGGCAATAACATTGCTGGAGGTGAGATTCAAGCATATTATGATAATTCTTCTCATACATAGATTTTTTTGCCCCTCTCTTTGCCCTCTTCAAGGTCATTTTAGCAGCTGGCGGGGAAGGAAGAACACAGCCCAGTCTGGGAAGATGGAAAAAACCCTTCGCTTTCCATCCTGGCTTGCTGTGGGTGCTGGGAATGCAGACGATGAGGTCTGGAGCCAGGCTGGAACATGTTCCTCTGGCCTTTACCCTCTCCCTCCTCCCCCCTTCCTCAGGCACAGCATGCCGCAAGCTCCTACAGGAGATGGTTCCTTTAAAAGGAACCTTATCTCAAAGCACTCTCCCCTTATCTGCAGCCTTCAGATGTGGACGTGCTGCACAGAGTGCTGACTGGGGACCTGCAGCAGCTGGCAGCAGCTTTCCATCTGCTGCAGGAAAGAGGAAGCTCTCTGGACCTCCCTCCCCAGCCTGTCTGCAGCAGCGCACCCGCTACACCAGCCGTGCACAGTCATGGGGGAGGCATCCCAGCATCCCTCCATCCCTCCTCCTTTGAGAGATTCACCGGCATTGCTGAAAAAGTGCAGGACTGTCTCTGCTGACTTCGTTCTAGCGGGGCTATTGATAGCACCGTGGAGGGGGGACCTGCCATGTCAGAGCACTGAATACTCATGGCAGGGCTTGCAGCTCCTGTGGAGGCTTGTACTGCTTCATCTTCCCTGACCTTTGTATTCCAGCAGAGCTGCTGCCGTGGGCTCCGGGTGCAGCGCAGCAAGCTCCCGAGGGTGACAGCGTTGGGCTGCTCAGCCATTTCCGCCCCTGATCCACGTTGCCCCAGCCCGAGCAATTGCCAGCCGAAGGATGTGCTGCTCATTTCAGCCTCTCTCTTCTACCTCTGCAGCCTCTGGCCAACAGCAGCAGGCAGAGGGGAAGCAGCCTCAGAGCCCAGCATTTGACCCTGATCAGCTAATGGGGGTGAGGGAAGGGAGAAGAGCCGGTGCTACAATCAGTCACTTGAGTGAAGCAGTGCCTGGTTTGATTAGCTAGCAATTTTTCTGGTCATTTGGAGGAAAAGTTGCCTGCATGTGTTCCCTCCTTCCTGGGGGAGACATGAGCTGTAAGACACCACCCCAAAACTTCTGTACCATTTTGGAAGTGAGGAGAAACTAGTCTGTGGAGCAATCTTTCAAATAGAAGAGCAGGGAAAGGATATTTCCTTAGTGATTGAAGTAGAAAGACCAAGCAAAAAGGGATGGAGCACATTCTGTTCCAGACAAGGCATTTCCTCAGCGTGAGGTCTGGGCATTAGCACCCCACACAGTGTCTTCTTGCTCCCATCGCTTGTTTGCAGGTGGTCCAGAGCTTACCGTGTCTGACAGTTAACAACCAGCTCCTTGCCACTGAGGCTGGCAGTTCAGTGCACTGTGGGATGCTTTTTGGAACAGGGAAGGTGTGAAGGTTGCAGCGATGCGCCAGCTTAATTGACAGCTGGCACAGAAAAGGGGATGTGCTGATGGAGGGGAGGCAGCTGCCAACTCCAGACACCAGCACTGGCATCAGAAAAGTGGCAGGGGAAAGGGCCAGGAGCAAGCTGGGGTGGTGGTGAGGAAATGAGTCTGGGACACAACCACATGAGGAGGGTTAGTGAATAACTCAGTGTTGAAAGCCGAGGAAATGTGGCAGACCAGGTGGCTGGCTGGGAGGCTTGACTGCAAGGGCAACAGAGTTCTGTGAGTCCTTGGTCCAAAGCCTCCTGGGAGCAGGACAGCTTGCTGTGTGCTTTGCTGCTTCTACTGTGAAGACTGGAAGCCACGTGCGAAGGGCTAAGCTCCCCGACACTGGTTATTACAGGAGAGCAATGTCAGCCAATTCACAGGCTGACCAGGAGAGATCTTCTGGATTCCTGGAGCAGCGGCGGCTGGAGGTCAACTGTGGGCATCAGTTACAGTGGAGACATCCTTTCATCTTGCCTACATGTTTGTGTGTGCGGGGCTGACAACTTAGCAAAGCCTAGCTGGCTTGCTGGAGGGTGACGGGACATACTGGGCAGACACTTGTCTTTGCAGCTGGCACTGCTGGTCTTCCCTTTATGTCTTGTGATGATAAGGAATTGTGGAGTCACCTTGAGTGTACTGAATTCTAGTGAAGATGCACTGGGTTGGGCAGATCCAGGTGCAATCCACACCTGGAGTTCAGTTCTTGTCTCTGTGGGTAGGGAGAGTTGTGTAGCTCAGATTCAAATACCAAGCACTTGTTAAAAATTTGGAGACTGGTCAAATGCTTCCAGAGATTGAGGTGCCTGGGGTTTTAGGGAGATCCAAATGAATAACTGGGATCATAGAATCATAGAATGTTAGGGGTTGGAAGTACCTCTAGAGATCATTGAGTCCAACCCCTCTGCCAAAGCAGGATCACTTAGGGCATGTCACACAGGAACGCATCCAGATGATTTTGTAAGTCTCTAAAGTGACTCCACAACCTCTCTGGGCAGCCTGTTCCAGTGCTCCGTCCCCCTCACAGTAAAGAAGTTCCTCCTCATGTTGAGGTGGAACCTTCTGTGCTCAAGTGTAGACCCATTGTTCCTTGTCTTACTGCTGGGCAGTACAGAAAAGAGATTGGCCCCATTCCATTTGGCCCCTTCCAGATACTTCAGATATTTATAAACATTAATAAGATCTCTCAAGACTAAACAGCCCCAGTTCCCTCAGCTTTTCTTCATAGGGGAGATTCTCAAGTCCATTAATCATCCTTGTAGCTCTCCGTTGGACTCTTTCCAGTAGATCCCTGTCTCTCTTAAATTGGGGAGCCCAAAACTGGAGGCAATATTCCAGGTGTAGTCTAATTAATGAAGAGTAGAGGGGGAGGAGAACCTCTCTACACCTGCTGGACACAGTTTTCTTAATGCACCCCAAGATGCTGTTGGCCTTTTTATCTGCAAGAGCAGATTGCTGTCCATGGATAACTTGCTGTCCACCAGGACTCCAGGGTCTTTCTCCATGGAGCTGCTTTCCAGCAGGGTGACCCCCAATCTGTACCAGTGCCTGCTGTTATTTCTCCCCAGGTGCAGGACTCTACGCTTGTCCTTATTGAACCTCATGAGGTTCACCTTTGCCCAGCTCTTCAGCCTGTCCAGACCACATTGGATAGCAGCACAGCCTTCTGGTGTGTCAGCAACCCCTCCGAGTTTCAAATCATCAGCAAACTTGCTGAGGGTACACTCTGTCCCCTCGTCCAGGTCCTTGATGAAGATATTGAACAAAACTGGACCCAGTACTGATCCCTGGGGACCACTGGCCACAGGCCTCCAGGTTGACTCTGCACCGCTGATCACAACCCTCTGAACTCTGTCGTTGAGCCAGTTTTCAATCCACCTCACAGACCGATTGTCTGTGCCACATTTCTTGAGTTTTTCTATGGGGATGTTATGGGACACAGTATCAAAAGCCTTACTGAAGTCAAGGGAAATGACATTCACTGCTCTCCCTTCATCTACACATTTGGTCATGGCTTCATAGAAGGATATCAGATTAGTCAAGCAGGATTTCCCTTTGGTAAATCCATGTTGGCTACT
>WUAM01000323.1:27264249-27317977 GCA_024336885.1 Actenoides hombroni
GTCATGGCTTCATAGAAGGATATCAGATTAGTCAAGCAGGATTTCCCTTTGGTAAATCCATGTTGGCTACTCCTGATGACCTTCTTTTCTTCCATGTGGGTAGAGAAGGCCTCCAGAATGACCTGCTCCATCACCTTTCCAGGGATATCAGACATCTGGTCCTGACTCCTTTTTATTTTCAGCCTTTCCACTGAGGGCTGTGAAATATTTGATCCCTCGGATTATTTTGTTTACTTCAGAGTACCCACACCCACTGTGCTCTTCAGAAGAACTTCACATGAGGAAGTTGCCAGTTTATAGGAGGTCACGAGGAGAAGCTTCACTGCAGTTCCAGTGTCTGACGGGATCCCATGGCTCTGATGCATGCTAAGACCTACACTGGCAGAGCAGGCTCATATCTGGGTCCTCCCATTCAGGCTTTGCAAGCTGGAAAGGTCAAATATGGTGCCCTGTGTTTGCTTCATCTCATGCACAGTTTGACCTCATCTTTTTGAGGCATCCCACTAGCCCTTCTCAACGTGTCCCTCCTGCCCTGCTGGTTCTCCTTCCCTGATCCCATACTTTGCAGCTGCTGCTGGTATCTGCATCCTCTGCCCAACATGCTCATGTCCTCATTCACATTTCTTGCTCTGCCAAAGCTTTCTGGGGTCAGGAATCCAGCTTCATTTATAATCGCTGCTGACACTTAATAATAATTCTGCCTTAGGTTAGAAGTGCTCATGGAAAAGACACTCATTATAGTAAAAGCAAACCACTGAAGCAATGTGCTGGTCCCTTCTTCATCCCTTCTTACAGCGTGGCTTGCTCTCTAGGGCAGAAATGTAGCCCGGTGTTGCAGTTTTACCACTCTATTAGTCCTCTCTTTGGAGGGAGAAAAAGCAGTGTCAGCCTTTCTCAATTCCAGCTGTCACTTCAGCCTGAGTCTGAACCACCTCGAGTCCTAGCTTGACTAGGGTCTGCACTGCATCTGTACAAGCACCTGTCCAGACACAGACTACACCGTAGTCTTCTGCCCAGATGTTATCCATGTGATCTGGAGAGATCAATCATGACTGAGGCTGAACACCAGAGATTCTGAGATACTCAGCTTTCCTAAATTTACTTTTAACTGGTGCTACAGCTGCAGCCACTGCTAGAGATGGGAAGGTGTGTGTCACGAGGCTGGCTCCACATACTGACTGCTTGCCTGGAGTCCATTCTTGCTTTCCGGTGTAGATTCAGCCTCCGTGTCCATAGTCTGTAGCCTTCGTGGACACAGACATAGCTCTTGCAAGGCCCAGGCAGTCACAGAGGTAAAGCAGATTCTACCCCAGACTTAATTTCTCAGAATAAATATTCAGAGGTATTGCCAAGGGAGGCTCTGCTGCAGCAGCATGCAGTGAGCTGCTGAAGGATTGTAAAGAAAGATCAATGCTGTCATTTTTATGTACTTCATTTCCCCTGGTAATTTTTCAGTGCTGCTACCATCACTTCTTCTGCACATTTCTTCTTATGATGGGGGCAGATTTTCCTCCTGCTGGACTCGGGGCTTTCACGGCAATGAGGTGTCATTAAATCAGACAAGGCAGCAGAAGCTGAGGAATGATCCAGAGTATAGAGGGCAAGGCAGGAGAGGTCGAATGAGCGGGTTATGAAGGGAATTCCCATAGGACTCAAGTTTCTTTTAAAACTGAACGAGCCAAGCAAATATGAACCCTTAAAGCAGCTCCAGGTCTGGTTCACAGGATAGTTTCTTTAGAGAAGCTTCTTCTGTATAGCTTCTTACTGTATGGTTCTCTACTGGAGGCCATGAAAAGGCAGAACTGGGACTGGGGGAGCACAGGGTGGAGACAAGCACTAAAAAAACCCAACTGTAAATGACTGTTGTAGGATAACTGAGTATAAAAATATCCCAATTTTAGTTACTTCTGCACTGTAGGAGTAAAGTGAATTCAAAT
Source organism: Actenoides hombroni (assembly GCA_024336885.1). Taxonomy (NCBI): domain Eukaryota; kingdom Metazoa; phylum Chordata; class Aves; order Coraciiformes; family Alcedinidae; genus Actenoides; species Actenoides hombroni. The sequence continues at coordinate 27,266,187 of WUAM01000323.1, forward strand.
AAAACTGATAAGAATGATGGAGAACAACCTGGAATAAATGAAAAGTTTGAAGTTCTTTCCTTTAAGGGGAAGAGATTAAAAGAAAAAGCTGGTAAAGTAATGAGCTAGAAAAAGATGAGAGCCGTATATATTTTTCTTGCCATATTCAGCAAAGGTATGGAGCAGTCAGTGAAATTGAAAAGGCAGCCAATTCCAAATGCATTCAAGGAAATACTCTTTCAGACAGTGTGTATTTAGACATTGGAGCTTCTTCCACAGGCAACACAATTCAAGGGCAGTTTGGATGTTTATGCAAGCTGTAAGTATATCCAGAGTTATAAGGAAGGCAAGAGCTTTGGAAGGTTAAAACCCACTCCTGCTTCCAAGTTTAAGTCAATCTCTCACTATTATACATTCAGGTGAAGTCTTCTGAGGTGGTGGGTTATCCTGATGTGAGGTTACTTGTGCCTTGTTCTGAATTAACTGATCCTGGTGGCTGCCAAAAAGAGTGTTCTGGAGCAATCAGGCTCCACATCTGATGTGGTTTGACTTTGCTGTGTTGTGATCTCAACTGAAATGGGTGAAATTATTCTCTGTGTATGCTGGTGTGAGGGAAGGCAGGATCACAGGCCAGGGAAAGAATGGAACGGGAGAGAGTGGTGGGTCCCATTCCCATCAGGATTAAAAGGAAAAGTTGAATAGTTGTGGCAGCAAAGCCATTTCAGAAGAAAAATAGCAAAAATTGGACCAAAGCACATAGCTTTGTTTAAATAATTCTATCATGCAATGTGCTTTGTGGGGAGAAATACCAATAAATATACTTTCTGATCACATGATTCACCAAGAAGAGGTTTCATTAGGACTCTGTTAACATCTATGTGAGCATGTTGCAATGCTGTGGCGCTGTCTGGGTCTGTTCCAGCAGTGACAGACAGCGACCTAGTATCAAATACCTCTTCCTTTTCAGGGGAGAAGTCTAAAAACCTGCCTGTGGAAGGGTATGGCCTTTTAAAAGCACTTCTTAACATCTTTTGCTTTCTGGGTGGCTGGTTGCTTTAGGTTTGCTGCAAAGAAAGGGTGTCGAAGTTTGAAGATTGTTTTCAAGGACAGAAAAGCCTTATATTGTGATTTACATCTCCTTTACATCATCGGTTTGATGACAGTCTTCCAACCTCTAAGGTACAGCTGGAGACCTAGGGGGACAGCATCACTTTTTTATAACACCCCTCTATTTTGCTTGAATGTACAACATCGCTATCAAACTATTATTATTACTATTATTATAATATAATGTTATGTTATACCCCTAAAAGAGCTGTGCAAATCTCCTCCTTCTCCTGGGTTGCAGCTCTGGGGACTTTTGTCTTGATACCTGTCATCAGGCAGCATTTCCTGTTGGATTTCTAATTAAAATGGCAGTCTTTAGGGACTAAGTTCCTGCCCAGCATATATTAATGGAGGTTTAAGAATATTTCAGTCAAGAGTTTAAATACTGCTTTTAAACATCTTTGTTCTGACTTAGCTCATTTTTCTACAGTCAGCCATATATGACCATAGCAGGATTTAACCCGTCATACTTTCATAAATATCATCTATCCTGCCAGTTGGTTAAAAAAAAACCAAACAGTTTTCCCTGCCCCAGATTCTTAAAGCAAATCAAAAACTGCACCCAGCAGCTTCCCCAGCTTCGCTCTCCTCCCGGCACCAGCACGGTCTGCGTGCGTGCGAGGGCAATGGCCGTGTTCCCTCCAGCAGCTCCTCTTCCTCTGATTCACCCGTGTCTCCTCGCTCAAGGTTACAGGAGGGTACAGGTGTTCCGAGGTGTGGTACTCAGGGAGTCGTTTTCACTGCGCTGGTCTTTTAAGAGACTCTAAGGTGCACGCTGCAATAGCAAAAAGGTTATATTGCTATTATTACTCTCAAAGAGTAGGAAGGCGTTTGTCTCCGTTACTTGTCCCGGGCTGAATGCGCCGTGTGACACACCGTATGCAAATAAAGTTGCATCAATCTGTGCAATGCAATCTTTTTGCACTCTGCCAGCAACCTCCCAAAAGATGAATCAGATCCTTGTTGGAAATATTCAGAGCGGTCTGCTTCAAAGCAATTTAGGAAAAAAAAACCCCACGCTAACAAAGCAGTTTAAGTTTGTGCTGCTAGGGACCTGTCAGGTCGCTTCCTCTCACATGGGTGTTACAATCACTAACAGCATCAAGAAAGTCAAGGGTGGAAGTTGTGCTTGGTTGCTGTGGTTGTAATTGAATTAAACTGGAGGATTGAGTTAGGTGGAAAGTATTCAATCTCCCTGCAGAACGGGAAGCATCCTGGCAGCTAAGCTGTGCTATAGGCAGCAATAGGTTATGCTGTTGTACGTAAATATAAAAGGTAAGGCAGTACCAGACTGAGAAGGCAGATGCAGCTTTTAGAGATTTACATTATCAACTCTGTTTAAAAACAGGAGGAAGAAATTTGCTGTCCTTTCAGTCAACAGAAAGCCTGATCCTTCAAACAACTGCAGAGCCTAGAGGAGATTGGTATGGAAATAGGTGTAGCTGTGTTGCCCTCAAAAAGCCCATAGGAATAATTTTCATTGCTGCCCTCATCTCTGTGCGCTGATTCTATAGGGTCCCACATATGGAGGTTTAGCTGCAGAGCCGTAGGCCCTGTTTCTGTAGGGAAAGAGCCTTTCAACTCCTCTGTTCGCAACTGCTTGAGCCCCTTCTGGGATGTGATGGGGTCTCACCTCTGTGCAGATGTCTCTCTGTAAAAAGAGAAGCGTTTGGAAGACCAGCACAAGCTCGTTCCATTTTTGGGAGGGTCTGTTTTTTGTCTCAGCTTCTCTCAGTGTGCTCTTACAGACACCTGAATAGGGCTTAATATGGGTTAATATACATGTGCTTTACTTTCTGGGTTGAAGAGCAAGATGCATTAAGGAAGTACTGATTGTATTTCTGTTGCAAACTGCATGAGTTCTGTAGCACTTTTGGCAGTTTGCACTTACTGGGCAGGACCTAATGAGTTGATATTATACCCCCGCTGGTAATCATACGAATCCGTGAGTATGTTAAGTGACAATCTTGGATTTTTAAAAATCTGTTCTGAATTTTAAATGAAAAAATTCAAGTGTGACTGAAAGAAATATGAAGATAAAGGTCACTGCTAATTCATTTTTCAATGGCTTTCTCTAGAACCTGAACTAGGGCAATTTTACAGGCAGTCTGAGTTTTGAGAAGACTATTTTCTTTTTTATTTGAAGGGTCCTTTCTCTTGATCTGATTTTCTTTCTCCTGTGTCGTGATTCTGTGTTTATGGATACAAATACAGCTGACAGTCACAAGTTCTCTTCTGTCTATGTGAATGTGGACAGGAAGGCACTGTGGCAGACCAGACATTCATTTAGTCCACTCTCTTGCTCTTAATAGTGATCAAATGCTTCTGAGAGAATGTGTCATGAATTCCAAAACACTAGCTCTAAAATAATCTGCTCACAGGTAGCTTTATTCCTCAGGAATTTTTTTGAAGCACTGAAGAGGAAGAATATAAACCAATTTAAAAGTTATTATTAGTCAGCCATTTATTTATTTAGGTATGTATTTAATATCCTGCCAAGTTCCTGGCCTGGAGGATTCTTGCAGCAATGCATTCCACAAGCTAAACTGCAGATTGGTTGAAAAAAAGAGCATTTCCGCTCATCAGCTGATCCTTCACTTTGATAAAAAGTCCTCTTGTCTTTGAGTAAGAGAGGATGATAGTGAAGAGCCCTGAGCCTATCCCATGATACTGATGTCTTTCAAGGATACTTGAGTCCTACCTGCTGGTCACTAGTTTCTCCCTGGAACAAACTTTCCTAGAAGATACTCTATAATTACTGGGTTTGATTTCCTATCTGTTAATCAGGGATCCCCAAACTATGGTAAAGCTATTGCTTAGTGGAAGGCAAACAGCTTCAAACCAGTATGTGACACAGGCGAGCTTTGGGACCTGATGTTGCTGCTGGGAGAAAAGAAGATTGGGACCCCCTTCCTCAGAACACCTATTTATCTTTTTTTTTCATTTCCTCATGGAAAATAGATCCATGATCCAAGGGAAGGGATGTCACTGCCCTAGGTAATAGCATAACCTGATCAATATTGCCATTAGTATTTTGTCTCATTACTTGTCCATGTAACCGTTTTAATGACATTGTGCCTGATATCTCATTGCACTCGGGGGGTGTTTTCCCACTTAGATCAGTGAATTTTTGATCAGACCACAAATGAGGTCCTTTTGGCATAGTCTGCAGCCTGGACTCACCTACATCATCTGAGTCATCCATCGATTACCTCATCTAGCTGCTCAGCTGCCTTTTCCAGCACTGAATACCTTCACCGAGTGCCAGTCCGGCTCAGAGCTGTGTAGACTGGCCTCTCAGACCACATAGCGCTCCTTCTTGATGCCATTTCCAGGCTTTGAGGCCCCAGTTTCAAACCAGTTGTATTTCTTGTCTCCTTCTCAGGTATTTATGCTTCCTTTCCCCGTAGCCTCCCAGATATTTCTTTCCCTAGGTGTATCTATGTATAGCTACTGAGCCAGGCAGAGCTTTTGCCTGATGGTTGTGGTCATTCTTAAACTTCCAAAAAAACCCATGACCTATTTCCAGAAGTGATTCATTTCAAGCCTCTCAGAAGAACTACAATTCCCAAAGGTGCAGATAAGAGCCACGAGAGATTTAAAAAAAAATACCTAGGCAGGTAAGATACCTAATTCCCACTGAGAATATGACACCTAACCTACTTACAGCTCTGGAGGCTTGCTTGGGGCTTTAGTTTCTTTTTTTTTGTTTGTTTTAACTTTTTCCAAAGGTATTTGACTATATTGAGAGATACTGTTGAAAACCCTATGAGCTGTAGGTGTATGAAAACATAAGCCCCATCAAAAAGCAAATGGCTATCCCTACTAAGTCATAGAAGTTCTTGAAAAAGCCCTGGCCCCAGTCCTTGCATTGCTGCTCTGGGCCATGTGAGGTGAAAATGTCATTGTGCCTCTGCACTGGAGACACTGGCCACCTCCTGTCGCTGCTAGCTAGCGCCCATGGGAGGCTTGCAGCTCAGTTCAGTGGAGACAGAATCCAACCCAAGATGTTTTTTCCTCAAGGTTTAAAGAAAACCATGCAGGAAAGACAGGCATTTGAGTTGTGCTAGAAAATATTTTTGAAAGTCTATGTCACGTTGCCGTGGTGACAAAAGTTCTTAAAATGATGGAGATTAAAGTCTAGGCTGGCAATGGTGGCATGGGGAGGGGAAGGGGGGCTGTTGTCATGCCAACCTCAACTCTGAGAGTGCAAGAGGCAAAACACATGGTGGTGGAAGGATCTTTGGGGTTTATATATATCTATAAACATCTGCCATTTATACCAGCTTTCTCAGTGCTAATTAGTCCTGCTATTTCACCTTTCTCTGCTGTAAATATTTTCCAGTAGACCCAAGTCTCTGAGGGAGAAGGCAAGAAAATGCTGCTTTTTTTTTTTTTTTCCCCTTTTTTCATGAGCTTTCTGTTGTTCTCTGTCTATGGTCCCTCAGCTCCTACCTGAAGAAGAACTTCCATTAGGCAGGAGCAAGCTGTCTGGGAAGTGTTAAGTCATCTCGGGAGGAGGTAGAGGCTTGCATCATGTTCCTACAGAGCTTTAACAGCACCAGACTGCTGCAAGATCCCTTCTCCCTGCCCTGCATGCACATACACACACCCGCTGGCTTTTTGTGCCACTGAAGCGACTGTTTCTAAATGTGAAGGTACCTCCTTGGGCTCTAGTTAGTAGCCACCATATGTGGACAGTGGTTAGAGCAGGATTTCAAAGCTGGCATCTCTAGATTTGGCTCAAAACTTTGCTCTCAGCTTCTGCACAACCTCTAGCAAATGGCTTTTTCCTTTTATGTGCCTCATTTTGCCCATCTAGAACAATGGAGATCACACATTCACTGGAGATATTGAAGCATAAGAGATGAATGTCAGCTGAGCCCCTTGAGACCTTCAGATGAAAACTGCCACAGCAGCACAAAGGATTATTATATTTTACGTGTAAAATCTACTTGGATCTCTCTCTTAACACCTGGCACTCAGTGCACTTCCCTCAAACTGGCAGTTCCAGGCAGCCCCAAGACAAGCACGCTCCACAGTATCTTCCCCCATGAGCATTAAACCTAATGAATCACGGACCTGGTTCTCCTCTTGCTCTGACTCAAGGCAGCATCAGCAACTCTGCTGACATTGATTATGTCATTTGGTGCAAAGCAAGCGTAAAAAAGAGAATCAACCCCAGACTCTTGCCTTCATCTCCAACTTGATCTTCTGGCTCTAGTTTTCCTTGCTGGCACAGCAAAAAGCAGGCGAACCCAAACCCCACGCCATCTCCCAACTGTTGAGCGCATCCTTGAATCTGCGCACTGCTTGCAGATGTATCTGTGCACCACAGATGATTTCCCGTCTCCAGTCCATCTGCTCTGTGCTGGCTGGTGCTTTCAGCGTTGTCCCAATACAATCTGGATCCCAAAGCTCCTTCCCTCCTGCACCATGGAGCGGTTCTGCCAAACGCGCTGTGATTAGTACAGCCAAAGGCTGCCTGGCCCGAAGCTGATCCTTCAGAAGGGACTCCTGCTTCCCACTACACTGGGAAGTTGGAAATAAGCCCAACTGCTTAGCTTGACATGATTTTTCTTCCTTAACTAAGTCCTGTTTCAGCAGACCAGCCTGAGTGGTTGTGTCAGAAATTTGGAGTTTATATATTTTATTAGCAAACCCGATATTTTGTCCATTCTTCCAAAAGAACCAAATGTGTGGCCTGGTGTTACTCAGACTGGCAAACCTTTTGGAGTAAAATCCATTTATGTTTTGTCACAGCTTAAATGTGACATAGGAGAGTAAATGGAGAGTTGGGGAGGGCGAGGAAGGAGCAAGTAATGGTGTTGATGATGCATTTCCCATAACAGCATCAGGAGAGGGAAAACAGCATCTGACATGTTCTAGGTTGCTTTGCTAAAATGCGTTTCCCAGTGGTGTGGGTTTACTCCACAAGCTGAATTTCTTGGGGAGCTGCCCTTTGTCTCTCAAGTCTGATTTCTTGTGTGTCCTTACAACGTCTCAGTTGCTCAGGGGTTTTGGCTCTGTGTGCGCCTCGTGTATGCTCGCAGCTTCCATGCTTCGGTGCTCTAATGTGCATAATGCTGTGTGTGCCCAGAGAGGATTTTTCCTCTTGGGGGGAAGCCCATCCTATGAGTTCTGTGGGTTTTTTGTCTCTCCCCTTGCTTCAGCCTCCCAGGATGGATTTGTGCATCGATGCTCCCAAGCCCTTCCCCTCTTACATGGGTCGTGTCAGTCAAGACTCTTGCTGAGCGCGGAGATGGTGACATTTTGCCTCTCTCCACAAGAACTGATTCGTGATAGTGATCCCTAGATGATCATGCAGTGATCCACTGGTTTTTCAATGAGCTGTTTTTCATTTGCTTGTTGGCCGGAACAAGTAAGAGCTTAAACTATTGTCCAGTCGGTGTTTGTACTAAACAGGCTGTGGCCCAGTCAGTGGCTATGTAGGTGATCTGCAGACATGCTGTAGCTGATGCTGCAGGGACTTAGTACAACCACCTTACAGTAATCTGTCCAATGGTATTTTTAGGTTCAGAAAAGCTCTTCACAGCAAACCTATCCCCAGTATATCAAGAGATTAACACTTAGGTTTAAAAAGGCAGCTAATGCCTCTGTGAGGAAAATGTATCTTTACCTCCGTTATCTACAAAAGCCAAGTAAAGAAAGGAAATGTGAAAGACTTGTCAACTTTCTTCCCTGCAGCCCACAAAATACTCTTCTTAAATGTAAGTAAACATGTATTTCATCACAGCAGAACAACCTTAACTCTGACCCTACAGCCCTCAGAATGACATATGATACTGTTTTGATTCTCTTTGGAGCTTTGTATTTCCTTTTAAGGTCTTTGGTTTTTTTTAAGCTGTAAATTAAGAGTAAATTCTTTGCTTTCTATTAAGCTGGAGCAGTGTCACAGCTACTTGATTATCCACAGGGGATTTATCGCCGTTGTATATTAACCATGGTGTGGGTACAGCCTCTTCTCAGCAGAGGTACTGGATCAGGACCAGCAGGCTTTCTTAGTCTGGATGCAGCACTGCAGAAATACTGCTATGGTGCTAGTAGAGGTAGTGAAGGGCAACAAGCAGTTTCACTGCTTTCCCGTGGTGCCGAATCTGTTCATGAGCGCTGTGGATGGAAGCGAGTTCTGTGCAGAGCCAGCGCTGAGCTGAGCGAGTGTGGATGCTGTTAGCTCTCTCTGGCAGGGTGGTTCACTCCAGCTCCAGACAGAATTGTTAGTATGCCCCTGCGTCGTGGTCCCTGCACCCTCAGGAAAACCCATTTCTTCCAAGCGGAGGCCCTGTGGTACGTGCGGAGCCAGCAGGGATGTGCGATCGCAGCCCAGCCTGCAGAGCCCGACGTGCTGGGGAGAGGAGCGCAGAGACCGAGGCTTCGCTGGGCCTGGCAAGGCTGGGGCAGTGTCCCTGGACTGAGCTCGCTCCCCGCACAGGACTCCCTGCAGGGTCCTCTTGGTGGGCTCTCGCCCCACAGTGTCCTCTCCATGGGCTCTCGGTCTCTCGGAGCAGTTCTGCCTCCATGGCCCTAGACAGACAGATGCGCTATTGCAACGTGGCTCTCAAGGCTCAGAGAGATGCCGGTGACCTGTTGGTTTGGGTAGCCCCACCGAGCTGTGTGCCAACATAAAACAACACACCTAATTAAACAACTTTGATTGCAGTCATAGCCCTTGTTTCATTGCCAGAGCCAAGGCCTCCCCTTTTCCAAGGTGTCCTTGATTTCTTCCAGCTCAAGTGATCGGGTTAGAGGAATCCTGCTGCAGTACAGAGCCAAGTGAGGAGTACTGTAGAGAGTTATTTGGGGCCGACAAGAGTTCAGATTTGTACTGATAGGATCCCAATAGCTTCTTCGGTATAGGTGGGGTTTCTAAGATGGAGCTCTTACATAACTCGAGATGACGTTGTTGAGGAAAGTTTTGGTCCTCCCTCTTTCCCAAGCTGTACTTTCGGAAAGCATTGCAAGCTGTCCTTTGGCTAGAAGAACAGAGCTGACTATAACAGGGATTCTGAAGCCTTCTGAATCAAGAAACAGGGATATTAGAGTACCCTTGGACAGAGGCGCTTTTAAGTGCACTGCAGCACTGGCTTAGCCACTCTCCAGTATGCTACTGGAGTTAGGATTCCCTCCAACACAGATGCTTCTTTACAGGAGGAGCTTCTTGTCAGTGAAAGGTGTTTGTTCACATCCCTTCACAGTTATACCTGTGTGCTGCACAGTGAGTGTTTCTTACTTTTCTCTTGCATGTGAATGCAGATGTATTCCAAAGAGTGGGCATGAGCTGGTAACTCCTGAGACTGACATCTGAAATTGAATTTGTCTCACCTGCAGTTCAGCCATTTACAGTTGGAATTCATTATCTAGACTTACTTTATGGGCAGCGGAGAGAAAGAGGAATTCCTGGGCCTCATGGCATCTCCTGCTCAGGCAAACAAGGGCCACAAACCAGATGTGTCACCCTCCATGTGTGCATTTCTGTCCTGTGCCTCTAATGATAGAGTCTAGATCTCAAGGTCCAAAGTTGGTGAGCTGAATCCACCCTCGCATAAAGCAGATATTGCCTCTGCCTGTGGGAACATCCATGCACTGCAAGGGCAGATGAACCACCCATTCCTTTCCCTCAAGGTCTTTACTCTCCACTTTTAATATCTTAAAGGAAGAAAAGCACTTGCTAAATCTGACAGGGTGTCTCCCTGTCCCTGGCTGGAGTTTCCTGTATTAGAAGAGGGCTGAAGCTCTTTGAAAACCACAGATAGGTGGGAGAGGAGTCATTAGCACAGCAAAACCCTGTCAATACAAAAGATCCATTCAGAGTTCCTTCTGCAAACTGCTGTTCTGGCTTCATTAAAAGTGTAGCCCATGGCTGAATTTGCTTTGGGTTATCTAAATGAGAATGATCATTTCTGCAATAGAAGAAAAAAAAAAGAGAAGATGAAACCAGTAGGAATTACGCTTTATGAATTATGTGCTCAGCTTTCATATTGAGTCAGCATTGAGAGCTGGATTTCCTAGAACAGCCTTTCATGCTGGATTTTGGATATTTTCTTCCTTTTCAGCCCAGAAATATCGCTAGAATGGCCTTTCTCACACTAAGTGACACTATGGACTCCAGCTGCATCTCAGATGCAGTGGAAATAATGGAGTTTAGAAGCAGGTATCCAAATCATTCATCCTTCTGGTTTCCAGCATTCTTCTGTGGCTCTCTCCTGGTCTGGATTGAGCACACTGGCATCTCTCCATGTGTATGACCTCGTGGCATCCTGATTATGTGGGAAAGTGTGGAAACAGGCATTCAAATTGAGCAGCTAGCTTTGACAACAGAGTGATGAGCCGATTTAGGCAGCTAAACTGGCAGATGTTTATTCATTTCTCTTCTTATTAAAGTTTTCTGCATTTTTAGCTGCCATGGTGTGATTGGAGGGACCAGGACTATCTGTCAGAGCAGCAAGGAATTATATGGACTTAGCCATACCGTAGCATGCCTATGGCCTATCCCCTGCTTCGGATACTTCTCTGAGAGTCATGTCCCTTGTCCCTCTGGAGGTGATTCCCAGCCGGCTGAGTCACCTGTCATCTTCCTACACTTGGAGTCAGTGGAGCCCAGGCTCCACTCATCTGGAGATGAAAGCCCTGGTGTGCTACTCCCTCCAGTTCCAGTCACTGCCTTATCAACTTTGATTAATAACACAGCAAACTGAAAATTACTTTGCTATTTTAAAATCATAGAATTGTTTTGGTTGGAAAAGAACTTCAAGATCATGAAGTCCAACCATTAACCCATCACTGCTAGGTCACCACTAAACCATGTCCCTCAGCACCACATCTCCATGGCTTGTAAACCTTTCCAGAGATGGGGACTCCACCACTGCCCTGGGCAGCCAGGGCCAGGCCTTGACAACCCTTGCAGGGAAGAAATTATTCCTCAGGTCCAACCTAAACCTCCCCTGGCACAACCTGAGGCCATTTCCTCTTTTCCTATCACTTGTTCCTTGGGAGAAGAGACCAACCTCACCTGGCTGCAAGCTCCCTGAAAAGGGAGTTGTGGAGAGCAAGAAGATCTCCCCGAGCCTCCTTTTCTCCAGGCTGAACAGCACAAGCTCCTCACCAGACTCGTGCTCCAGACCCTTCCCCAGCTTTGCTGCCCTTCTCTGGACATGATCCAGTTTTTATGAGCCTGTATCAGGGTCTCTCTGCCTTTTGACCCACTGCCTGGTGCCCTATAAGAAAGTTGTGTTTACAGGTTTATTTTACGTCTGAAGAAGTGACAGTTAATCCTGCCACATCCCTAAGGAAGAGGTGACCTTGAGTAGGTGTCACTGTGTGCTCTGCTCGGCTCGCTTGGAGGTCAGTTTTAAACCAGCACTGGGAGTCACACTGTAACGAGAGGTGTGGTGGCAGGTCAGAAACCAGACAGAGTGACCGCATGGGGCTGGAGCAGCAGGGTAGGGCCAAGGTACAAGATCAGAGCTGCAGAGGGGGACTCTGCAGGTGACACACAGACAGGCTGTGGACCAGAGTGGGAGTCCAGGACCAAGAGAGCAGGAGAAACTGCAGGGTGGGCTAAACAAGGTCTGTGGGAAGCTTTGAGCTGATGTAGCCAGATTAGGATAGAGATGATTGAAATATACCCTGGAAGGGAGCACCATCCTACAGGCCAGGGTGGAAATGCAGGACCAGAGCTGGGACGTGCAGTCTCAGCTGATTGACAGTAGTCTTCTTTGATCCTCACTTTCCTCTACTTTTTGTTCCTTTCCATTAAATCCAACTAGGACATCATGTCACCAGATTGTGGGCTGGGCTGCAAAACAGCCTTCTAACCATGGGGATGACTCCTGAGAAGGCCCAGCTAGGCAGCTGACAGCAGTGAGTCTCTCTGCTTCATTCACACACAGCTGTCCAAACATTTCAATCCTCCTCTGCCAGAAAGAGCAAGACCGTGTGTGGGGAGCAGTGGTAACCTTTCTCCAGATGAGGCTCTAGGGCAGGGCATGTTGGTAGGGCTGGGACATGACTGTCAGGTCTCCATCCATCCATCCATCCATCCATCCATCCATCCATCCATCCATCCATCCCAACTCTGTCACAAGAAGTGCTTTAAGCTAAGAACAGCTCTACAGCTCTTCCATGTTTCTCTTTTCCTTGCCCACCTTCACATGAGACCAGAAGTGATGTAGCAGCAGAATACAAGAAAACAGTTGAATCCAATCCTCTTCTAGAAGTCTCTGCTGAGTTTTGAGGCCATTCTTTCCTGCATTTGATACTTGCAGAGACTGCATCTGACATCCTGTACAAAGAGAGCTTCCACCTTGGGTCAGTGTGCAGCATACACTCAGCAAGAGCAGGAATCAAAGAAGGGCATCGCAGTTAAAAAGATGTAATGATAGAGTTTATTTCTGAGGAGTGGCTGATGTTCCAGAAATATTTGCAACCAGCTTATTTTATAAAATGAGTTATGGAGCTTTTAATGTAAATTAGAAGGCGAAATTAAAGGGCAAGAGGGGTGAGTGATTGTGATTTTGTAGTTTGGTTTTTAATCTGTTTTTCAACTGGTTCTGCTCGCATGCTGTGACTGACCTGAGTCGGGCTGATGCAGCCTCTTCTGTTACTTTTAGCAAGGTTCTTGACCCTGACACTGCATCTAATTATGTGGGGTTGGTTGTTTGGGGAGCTGCCATCTAATCTGCTCCCTCTTGTCCCCTGCAGATCTTCCACATGACCTACGATCTGGCCAGCGCCGTGGTGCGGATTGTGAACCTGATCGGGATGATGCTGCTGCTGTGTCACTGGGATGGCTGCCTCCAGTTTCTTGTGCCTATGCTGCAGGACTTCCCTGATGATTGTTGGGTGTCCCTCAACCGCATGGTGGTAAGTGCCTGCCCTGCTCCTTCCCTCCTGGTTGCAGCATCACCAGTTCAGCACCCACCTTCCAGCACTAACATGACATTCCCCAGCTTCCCATTTCCCCCCACCTCCTTTTAGCTCCTTCCTCCACTGGCCAGCAGGTACCTGGGAAGCCACCGCACTGTGGGTAGCGAGGCTCCTTGAAGGCAGTCTCTGCAAGGAGATGCTCTTAGGGCTGCAGAGCAGGAACCAGCCCCAGCAGAAAGCATGCAGAAGGCAGGAGCCAGGCTCCCCCTCCTGGCAGGAAACAGCAAAGAGCAAGAAGGGAAACGTCTTCTGCTGGGATGTGGGTGTATTGAGCTAAAGGCAAGGGGCAGTGGTGCCCCGAGAGCCATAGCTGGGTCTGATCCATAATTCCCATTCCCAGCCCCAAGGAAACTGTTAAGCCTTCTGCTCCATGTCCTTGTAAAGGCTCTGTGTGATCTCCCTCCTCCTTGAGGAGCTGCACAATGTCCCATTAGAATGGGCTGAAACAGACCCTGCCAAGGCATAGGTGGGCCTCCCATCATGGGATCAGTAACCAGACTTCCCAGTAACGTCCCAAGCTGTGCCGCTTGCTCTGCTGTTTGCTGTGAGGGAGATTTATACCATATGGTAAATGCAAGTGGAGTTCATGCTACCTTTCAACCATTTCACTGAGAATCCAGGATCTTTTATTCAAAGGGACAATGTCCAGTTGATTAAGCAGCAAAAACTGACAAAGCTTAAAAAATTGGAGCTCTTAACCTCCAGATTCCCCCAGCCAATTTCTTCTTCTCAAGAAAAAAAAAAAGAATAATAATCAGGCTCTGGGGCAGAACAGATCAAATGTAAAATGTATAAAAGAACTGCCAACTTCCCATGCCTCCCACATGTGAAGCTAGTCGTGCCTGAGTGGAGCAAGCATCCATGAAAAAGTTGTCTGGCATTTATTTATTAATTTCTTCCCTCTGCAATAATCATTCACTTCCTGCTGTTGAAAGGTGCCAGACTGACAGTTCTGGAGACTAGAACCCTTTATTTATCTACAGCTGAAGAACAAGGCATGCAGTAGCTGCCTTATCTTCCCCTGTGCTGCCTTTTTATTATTGATATGGCAGGAACAATGAAAGATCAGCACCTCATTGTGCTTATGCTGTTCAGGTTCAAAAGGACATAGAGCTTCTGATCCTGGAGAGCTCAGAGGTGCAGACAAATCCTCCCTATCCTACGAAGTGACTTGGGTGAGGTGCTCTTGCAGGACAGATTTGAACCATGTTTCCTTTATTTATAACATTTGTGTAGTGAAGGGATAGGGTCTTGAAAGGTGGCAGTAGACAGGACAGAGGAAGAAAAGACTTAGCCTGGGCACCTTTCTTAGCAGCAAACCTGAGGAGAGCGGGGAAGGATGTATCCAGTGGGTAGGAGGGCTCAGCAGAGTCTCCAGGAGGGGTAGGGTGGGAAGTGTCTATCCAGAGGCAAGGACTCGTGCTGCAGTACTTGTAGCCTTGAGAGCCTGTGAAGATGGGAATTAAACTGGTCTTGTGTGATTTTTTTCCTCTTCTCCTCTGCATCTAAATCACCTTCACTCTTTCCACTTAATGAAAGTGAAAAAGAAATTATTATCTCAGTGACTGTCTCAGAAATGGAGCCTCGGGAAACTAGGATGAAGAACTGGAGAGATGATTATATGCCCCACCTATAGGTCAGGTGGCTTCCACTCCAGAAGCTGTTCAGAAATATGCCAGCCCAAAGTAGTTTGGTTTTAGAACATTTAACACAGAGAATAATTAGTTCTTCTGGAATCAGGTAGTTTCTTCTCACTATGAGGTTCTGTCCTCTAACCTGAGAAGATTTCCAGACATGTCACTGGGACCAGTGCCGGATGTGGATGGCATGATTAGTGCAACAATTCATATAAGTCTAGAGTGAAGGAATGTGAGAGGCCACTCAGTCAGGAAACAACAAGAAACTGGTGGTCTGGGCTGTTCTCGAACTTTGGTGCCAAGATCTTGATGGTAGTTTCCAGAATGGTTCTTTTTGAGAGCTGTGATGGACAGGATTGGGAAGTGGGAGGCCAGGATGGCATCTGTCTGTGACAGAGAGGTGGCAGGTTGAATTTTGGGATGTTCTGTACTGACCTGGTCATGGCTTTGAGGACATAAATGCACTTGGTGCACAACTGCCCTGATTACATGCAGGAGCCAAAAAGCTGGGATGGGACCGCTGTAGGGAAGAAAGGAACCTTCTGAAAGTGCTACAGCCAAAGGGGGCTGGAAGTGAGGTGCCAAATGCTTTGGAGGCTTTCTCCTTGAGCATGCAGGTGCTGCTTTTCCACCGCCCCGGGCTTGCCCACCTAGACACTTGGCAGTCCATAACACCAGCTCTGATTCCGACGCAGCAGGGAAAGAAGATTCATCACCTCCCATCTGCTTCCTTAAGGTTTGATCCTCTTCCAGGGGATCTGTGAAGAGTCCTGGCATTGCCAAAATCATATCAGGGGCTCGTTAAATTCCTGGGTCCGGTTCATCTTGGCATTTTGTACATGCACTGTGTTTCATCTTTATCACTTGTAGAAGGAGTGAGCCTCTGTTTGACTTCTTTCTGAAATGGCAGGGAAGGATGTTTTCAGTATTAATTGCTCATCCCCAATCTCAGGGGCTTCAGCATTAGCTTCCCTACAGGGCACTTTATTAAAAATCGAAACTCCAGTGAGTCAGCTGCCAAGCGAAATGTGCGCAGGCAGCAGCACCTCCCCGAGACCCTTGTCTGGCAGCTTCTCATCAGAGAAATCCCAGCTCTGCTGAGAGCTGAAAGCTGCTGGAAACACGTGGCTCTCCCTCCCTTGGGTATTGTGCAGAACTGATAAACCCTGCAGGGAAGGCAAATATCCCCATGTCAAATGCAGCGACCTTGCCCAGGAAATACTCACTGTCTTCCCTTCTGCCCAAAGAAGGAGAGTAGCTTTTCTTTGGAGCTTAAACCCCCGACACATTCTTGCAGTGTTGTTGATAGGGAAGAGGGAAGAGAAGCGGACGCAGTGTGTGTTGTGGAAGACTGAGCAATCCTGCAGAGATCTCCTGTGTGGTTCCTAACTGCCCCCAAGCCTCTGCTGCAGCAGATCCCTCCTGCTCTTACTCAGCAGGGATATGAAGCTGTGTAGTAAATTATCATGTGTTATAAAATCTGTCAGGAAACAGCAGGAGTAGAGCTGTTCCACGATGGGATATGAACCTGAAGACAAGGGTCATCCCTGCACAGGCAGTGCCCTTGCCAACTAGGACACAGTCCTACCAGTTTGGAAATCAGGATGGGAAGGGCAGAAGTGGTGATAACACAGTCCATTGACCATTCCAGTGATGGTCTGCCCAGGGAGTCCAGTTAGGAGCAGCAAGAGATGTGGCCAGAGCCAGGGTTGGAAACAAGGCCAAAGTATGGCCCAGGGCTGGGTACAGCTTGGATGCCCAGGCCTGCACTCAAATGGAGCTCCAGGAACAGTTGCTGAATGGGTGATGGGGGCAATTGGTACTGGAGTCCTGAGAAAATCTCTTCTGTTAGGTGAAGGCCATGCAAAGCTCTCCTTGGAAATAAGCCCAGAACAGGCAGGTTCTGTCCAATGAGAAGTTTGACCTGTCATCTCCATTTCTCGTCCCACTATTCCCTCCCTTTCAAGTGAATCCAAAGGTTTGTTTGCCCAGCCCAGCAGTTACAGTGTGGTCCGGGGGAGGGCAGTGACGTTCAGAGGCTTTATTTCCCAGCTTGACCCAACCAGTGTGCAGTAGCAAACCCCGAGTAACAACTCTGTGGCCAGCTAAGCCCGTTGTGAGACAACTGTGGGAGTTCACAAGGTTGAAATAGGCCCTTACACTACAGACAGCTCCTTCATGCTGTGAAACGTTAGTTCTGTAAGTCAGGCCCAACATTGTGCCCTTCCCCAAAGAATTTGCCGGTCCTACTCTGTGTCTTTCGTTCTCTCTCTCCTGTCTTCTTCAGTGAGGGTTCAACCGGGTACACTCACATGTCCATCAGACCCAGAACATCCCATAAGACACCATACTCCTTCTTCAGACACTTCTGCAAGGTACTGCAGAACCCAACGCTGCCTTTGAAGAGTTCCAGGAATGTGTCTCCAATTATGCAAGGATGGATCTGAGCAAAGGCATTGCAGTCCAGACACTAATCCCAGAGAAACACTTATAGTACTGCCAGTGTGGATGGTAAAAACAAGCTAGGCTGAGGAACCGCTTCAAAGTCATTTTAACTCCCTTTTGCAAATGCTCTTAGTGCCTGGCATGTGTCTGAGATAACATCCCTCTTGACTGTGTTCAAGCACAGATCTGTAGCTCCATTTTAGCTCGCTTTGAGATTCGGGTAACGAGGAGTCATTTTCTGTCTGCAGTTTAAGGCCTCGTTTACCTACCCTAATGGGCCATTTTAGCCACTCCAGTATATTTGAAGTAGTACAACCCTCCCACCATGGGGACTGGCATAGTGGTGTATTGACTATAGGAGTATGGCTTTTACAGAAACAAGCTGTACCAGTATAAGGCACCATGATTAAACCGGTGTCCACAGTACATTTGGAACCACTGCTCCTGGTCTGACTTCAAGTACTGCAGTTTTGACCTGCCTGCTTATTCTGTGGAAAACCAGAGTGTAGAGAAGGCCTGAAAACTAAAGATATATGGAGACCTCTAAGCAAAGAGTCATCCAATAGACTGTGCCATGAGAATCCAGGGCTCTTTACAGCTGCTCAGAGAGCTCAGAGCCTGTATCCTAAAGGTAATTGCTCTGAAAGCTTTCCCCTTCATGAAAGTGCCTCTCTTTCAGCAGTCCTTGATCTCTTCTCCCAGCAGACCACAGTGCTCAGGATGTTTTTTTCAAACCCTTCGTGTTTTCCTGCAGCCCCTCAGTCTGTCATTACTCAGTGATCTCCTCTGGCTGGCATGAAGCAGGCTGTCCTCACTGGGAGCTGTGCTGCTGATGGGAATTGTGGTTGTGATTTGTAAGCATAGAGCTCACAGGGAGCCAGAAGTGTTTCTGCAGGCTACAGGGGGCTCGCTGGTGTTGGATATTGTAGTTTTGGATGACTAATTCCTACAAAACACTGGCAAGCTTCCTCCTAAACAGCACTCCTGAGCAGCAAGTTGCTGGAAGAATGGCTTTTAAAACTCAAACCTGCCTGATACCCAGATGGTCCTCTTAGGCTCTGATAATTCATGGCCATTAAAGACCTTGGCAGCCACTGTCCTGATCTATTGAATTCCAGCTCAACTATTCTTATTCTGTCTCCCCAGATTCCCTTTGGAATCTGAGCTCAGCAGGAAGGGATGGGACAGGACACCTGCACTACTGCCCCTGCCCCAGTAAAGCCGTGAATGTGCTGCCCACCTTTACAGGTGGTGCATCATTTTAAGCGAAGGTTGGTCAAGTATGACTGTTCCCACTGTTGTCTCAGGAAGACGACTTCCCTGCTGAAGTGTGGACTGCAGATGGGCTAAAACGATAGGGTTTACAGCATTTGCCTTTCTTTAAGTGCAGAGGCCACGATTTTATGACTGCTAGGACTACAGGGCCAAGGGACAGGGTCTGTGGCTCCTGGAAGTGTTAATGGTGAAGATGCAGTGATGCCGAGGTGTGTGAGGTGTGTGAGATGCTTGATGCCTTCACAGATCAGAAGGTGAGTCTGCTAAAGGACAAAAACTTGGATGGTGGACAAAGAGGCTCCTCCCACTTCTTTGGCCAGAACTCTGGGAGCCATGGCATAGACATGGGTGAGGAAAAGGAGAAAGCAGATTTGCTTCTTTGGTGCTTACACCTCAGGCAGCCCCTGTGTTCGGACCCTTCCTTCTGCCCTGTAGAGAGAGCAGAGCGCAAATGCTCTTTGCCTTCCTCTGTAGCTGGCTGCCTTTTGGGCTGAGGCTCCTCACACATTAGCAAGCCAATGGCAGAGCCACGAATAGAGGCACCAATGACCACATTGTCTCTTGTCTCTCTCTGTTGTCTCTCTCTGTTGACTCAAGGGTAGTTTTTTCCAGCGCAGGAGGTGAACAGGTTTTGTTAGGGAGGTGGGCCCAGACAGGCTGGCGCCAGCAAGGAGCAGTCTTTTCTAGGGCTGTGAATGTGCTGCTTCTTCTGTGTCCACTTTGCTGTCACTGCTGTTGCTTTGCCCTTCTTGTTGCAGTGTGAATCAGGCCTGTCTTGCATAATGTAACCGAATATGGCCAGGGTAACGCTATCACCTGTCTTTGTCCATGTGCTTATCTCCTAACCAAGCATTAACACTCTCCAGAGCTTCCAGCTCTTCCCCACAGCTCACAACAGCAACAGGACGCTTTGCTTCTGTTTACTACTTGTTACGCTTACTGAAAAATTTCCATCAACATTAGTGACACTCAGAGAGCTGTTTGCAGAGAGGTCATCAGCCATCCACTTGATTATGATTAGATACCTCCAAGGAGGCATCCAGTAAGCTCCAGGGCTCCCAGTATTGCTGGCCACTGATGCTGAGCCTGCTGCATCTCTCTGACTGGAGTTCACAAAAGTATCACTTGCCCATTTGACAAGCCACAAATCAGGCCTTCTGTACAATGACCTTCTAAATTGCCAGGAGTATATGTACCTGCGCAGCTATATCCATAGTGTTAACACCTGCCCAGGAACAGAAGGAGGACTGATGAATGTACAGGTTTGTGTGCCACTGTGGAAGTCACTGCAGCAGAGATGTTTTTTCACATACCTTGTAATGGCAATGTGTGATGACAGCACATTTACTTTGCAAGGTTTTGTGGCAAGGACTTGCGAGCATATAATACCCACTGGACAGTAAATGTACCTTCAGCTGTTCCATGAACTCAAGCTAATCAGAATAATAATGAAACTGATGCTGGTTTTTTCTCCCTATCCCACAATGTAATTGCTGAAGTGCTGCTTGTGCTGGTTGCAGTGGGAGAGCACAGGGTGTCCAGAAGAAGCCGTTGACTTCAGCTAGCTTCTCACAGTGGTTTATTGCATCTCTCAAATGAGACCATTTGTGGTTTTCTCAGCTCCCTGAATAAAGCCTTGTTTTACGCTGAGAAGAACTTGCTGTCTGGACATTATCATCTTAATTTTCTGCCCTTTCCATCTGCTCCATGTAATGACCAGAGATCTTGACCATTTCCTAAATTGCTGGGGAGTGATCTTCCCCACTCTAAGCTCTTGCTGCTGGCAACCTTCCTCAGGCCCTTTTTTACCAGTTCTCTGTTAAAGTCCATTTCCCAGTGGAGTAATCATCTGCTTCAGTTCCTTCTTCCACACGTGGGTCATTTTGAAAATATCCCAGTCTGAGTTTATCCAGTGTGTCATGCTGTCTGGCTTCTTTGCTGGAAAGTTTTGCTGGAAAGAGTACGTGGAATCTGTCAAAACCCTGGCCAAAGTCAATTAATGTCAGGTGACTAAAGTTGGGCTTTTTTGGTTGTTTTAAATTGTGCCCAGCACTTCTGAGCCATCAAAGAATTAAGTAGCCTGTTTAACATATTGAGGTGCTTTAAGTGTGGACTTTCGGGTCTAATGTGAGGTATGCTTTTCTGAAATGTGTTCATCTTGGAGAATGTCTTGTCCCACTGCTAAAGCTCTGTCTGTCTATCTGTCTCTTCAGAATGACTCCTGGGGGAAGCAGTATTCCTATGCGCTGTTCAAGGCCATGAGTCACATGCTCTGCATTGGGTACGGGCAGCAGGCGCCCGTTGGCATGTCAGATGTGTGGCTCACTATGCTGAGCATGATTGTCGGTGCCACCTGCTATGCCATGTTCATCGGCCATGCCACGGCCCTAATCCAGTCTCTGGACTCCTCACGGCGTCAGTACCAGGAGAAGGTAAGGACTGGGCTTTGCAACCCTTACGTGACCCAGGGGTGGTTTACTGGAGCGCTGTCTGGAGGAAGCCAGGGCTGTCTGTGACCCGATGTGTGGTGTCTTTGTCACCGCGGCACTTTATTGGCAATTCATACCCATCCGTTCACTCAGGCACCTTCAGGAGGAAACAGATGCAAGATCAGATAAATAATAGTAGGGCAAGTGGGTGATTCTTGTTGTCTCTGACTGTCTTTAGATCAGCGTTATCAATGTCGCTGGTATCTAAAATTGTAAGTCACTTTTTCCTTTCCAAGATCGTGTTTCAAATCCCAGGCGAATGCTCCAGAATGTGCAGCCTTTGTTTAGCCAGTACTTTCTTTAAAAGTATCCAGATTATTCACTTCAGTGCCGATCAGTGAAACTGCTTAACAAACCCCAAAGTGCAGATCAAAGCTCAGGAGCTCCGACCAGGTTCCCCAGGTAGCTATCGAATGAATTGCACAGTTCTCAAATTGCATAATGTAGGGCACAGACAGAAATGCCGCAGCTGGTCAGGTTACCACCGTGCTGTGGCGGCAGTAACTGGTGCTGGTGGGCTTAAGGCAGTGCTGTGAGATGAGTGTAAGGTGGCAAAGGGCAGACAGGGTCAGTCACCCCGATGAGGGGTAACTGATGGAACCAATTTCTTCCCTCTTCCCATGCCTTCAGGATATTGCTATCTATACAATGATGTTTCGTTACCTAAAGCAAAGGGGCTGCTGGTGCCATAACACTGGTTCCTCTAGGATGTGGACAGGCAAAACTTCTGCCTTCAACTTCTGCCTGCACCTCCACAAAGCAGAGAGCTAACTGAAGAGTGACTGGGTACAGCTAAGAGCAAGGGCCTGGGTGGCTCAGAAGTGAGAAAGGGACTTCACTGCAAAGACAGCAGGTTACTTTCAGGCATCAACAAGAGCAACTACCCTCAATTAGTACGGTTGAAGATGCCATAGGTGAGAAGCTGTTATGGTCAGGGTCTTATGGATATATTTGATCCAAAGATTAAGAAGAGGAAGTATAGGTGGCCTAGAAACAGGTTTGAGACATGGAAATTACAGTGCTGGGCCACAGAAAGAATAGGGCAGAGAGGGAGAACAAAGAAGACCGGAATCATGCTTTGAGGATAGGGAAGATCTCAAACCACAGCTGGAGCTAAAAGAGGGAAAAAACCCAGGACAGGAAGTGTGGAGGACTGGGATGCAGCTAGAACACCAGGCTGTGTGTAGAGTTTTACCAGTCTTACGGATTGGCTGGACTACTTCTAATTGAGAGCAAGTCATGCCAAAGAGAAGGACACTGCAGCACTAGGAATGCAAGCTGATCAAATCTGGGCATGCAGAGTATTTATTCAAATGTGTTTGAAGTAGCACAGAAGTCAAGGACTGCTTTACAAATTCAACCACCTGGTCTAACCGACCCGCAGCCAAGTTTACACCTGCAGCACTGGGCACTATGTTTTTTTTTTTCTCAAGCCAGGTCTGAAGACAAGGGCAGAACTTGACCCTGGCAGTTGGATTCCAGTCAGTGCTCAGGGAAATCACCCATCAGTAAGCCAGTGGGGACTGCAGTGAAGTGTGAAACGGTAAAGCCTTATCAGAATGTGAATGAGAGGGTTAATAGATCCAGGAGTGAAGCTTTGTGACTAAAGCAGTGCACAGAGGAGTTCACAAAGGGTGTATTTCATGTGTGGTGGTTATAGCAAGTTCATTTCCCAAGGTATTCTCCTAGGATTAAAGCCTCGGAGATTGAGTACGTTAATTTTCCTCTTGCAAATGGGACAAATGATGGCCTAAAAACAAATATGTATTTACTTTCTGCATTCCTTAGCACTTTGAATAGCCATGATTAAAATGAGGCTGCTTTGTGATTTGCAGTGCTGAGCTCAATTTAGTTTGGTCCTCATGGGACAACATGTCTGTTCAAGCGTATTATAAGCAAAGATTCTCAACAAGTTTGGAGGTCGATTGGTAGAAGCAGATGGCAATTGAGGGACCTCTGCTGAGTACACCTTTGGGCAGCAAACAGGGCTCTGCCTCTCACCTCAGCAGAGGCTCAGGAGCTTCAGAGACTTCAGCAGCTGTCCTGGGAGCAGCCAAAGAAAGAGGAGACAGGGGGCAGAGAGAGGAATAGCAGAAATAACGTAGTAACTGTGCTGACAGGCTTGGCTTTGTGAAACCTTCAGGACAAGATTCATGAGTGAGTTTGCGGCAAAGTTTCACATTGTCTAGACATCTGCCAAACCAACTTGTTCTTCCCTTGTACAAACAGGGCTTTTGAGAAGTGGAATAAAAGCCAAGACGTGCTGTTTATTGGCTTCAATAGCAGGCTTGTCTCAGTTTGGGTTGGATTCATTGAACATTTGGACATTCAATCCCTGTCCTGTCTAAATCTCCTCCTGTAGCATCTGACTTCACACTATGCTGTATTCTGCAGATCAATGGGGTGGTAGGAAGCATGGCAAATTTGGAGAGGGAAGGTGCACCTTCCAAGACAGGTAGTGCCAAGGTTTCTGAGCACAAGTGGAGAGTTCCATGTGGCACAGAGCACACACGCCAGCTCAGACACTAGAAGTGGCACAGCCATCAGTTAAGCCTGGCTCTGTGCCTCCCTTAAAAAGCTCTGAATCAGAACAGCTCTTTAGATCTGGCACTCTGAAGTGGCTGTTTTATTTCCATTCCCACAGACAAAGTTAGACAGGACCTATCTGTCCCATCTTGCATTGCAGAGTGTTTTTTGCCCTAAATTAGTTGCCCATGGTCTCAGAGAGAGCCAGAGCTGGTGCAGGGAGGTGGAGGAGGTCCAGAAGCAGAGCAGAGATGCAAGGCTGTTTTCAGTTATTCGTGGGTCAGCTCAAGCCTCAACATGTAAGTTCATCATTGTCTGTGAAATAACCTTGCAACCTTCAGTAACTGTGGCTCACAAGAGAGGAAGAGTGTTTCCTGCTCAGGAGATGAATAAACTAGACCAATATGCAAGTTATTTTCATACTTTTTTCAGGTTCCCGTATTAATTTCTTTCTCTAATCCTAAAGCTCAGCAGGATTAATATTTATGTCAAGTCACCACACACACACACACACGCTCATCCTCCCCAGCCGACTCCGTAACCTTGAAGCTTTTGGGAGCGGTGATTATGCTGCTTTACTGCAGCCACGCTCCTTGGAACAGAGCAGAGAGAGACTCTGGGCTTCACTCTCCCATCCCAGCAGGATGCAAGCAGTGATGGGTGTCCTGCAGAGAGGCTCAGCTCTCCTGTGTTATCTTCTCAGGTACATATAGAAGAATGACTGATGAGAGGTAGAAATTGCTGCTGTCAGTGTTGCAGAGCCCGGTAAAACCATAATCTCTCCTTCCAGAACTTCATCTCTCCTCAAGGTCTGTCTGCTCCACTGGCATTCTCTCAAGCTCTCTGCTCTCCACATTCATTCCCTTGCTCCTCCTCCTCCCTGAATGGTCTATCCAATGCCTCTTGTTCTTAAAATATATCTTGAAACTGCGTAGATCCTTGCATATTAACTTGGTGAAGAATTAGTGACTGTAAAGGCTGAAGCATAACATCTGGAACCTGCCCTCTTTGTTGGAGGACAAAGCAGATGTTAGTATTCCTGAGAGGGGAAGTGAGACACTGCCCTTGTGCCTGCCTGCTACACTGAGACTTGAGGATCTGTCTTCTGGGCTTAGGCAGCCCTTTCTCTTTCTGGGAGACTTGCAGTATAGAATCATATTGGGCAACAGGTTTAAGGAGTGCTTTGGGTGGGTTTTTTATGGTATGTAATTAGCTCCAGGGTGCTGCGGAGGTCCAAAGTCTGATTGGACTCCGAATATTTAGACAAATTCACATAAGGAAAATCTTTCAAGTGTTACTAAACACTAAGATGTAAATAAACCCCTGGCAGTGGGTATCCCTGATCTGCTTTTGTCAGAAAAGCTTGGAGGATATGGCCAGGACCTAGGTAGCTCTGTGCCTCTTTTCTTCTTTCTCCTCTTCCTCAAAGCACCTGAAACTGTCAAAGACACATCACCAGGTGAGAGGAGCCCTCAGTCTGACCCTTCATGGCTTGTGTTTTGAGGCAGGTTTACTATGCAGTTTGGTGTTCTGAACTGCTTCCAAATGAACGCGTGCAGCGAATTTGGTGCAGAGATCCTAGCTGGGGTCCTGGATGCAGTATAATCACATTAGTCTGGCAACATGCCCTTGCTGATTAGCCCCCCTCCACCCCTCCTCTAAGCAGAGCTAATTAACCCAAGCACGGCACTGTACCAAAGCTGTATTAATTCTTGTGGCTTCAGGGTTGGCTTAGCCAGTGCTACCTTGGGGACAACACAGCACAGATACATTAAGATAGCTAGTGTCAGCTTCCCTGTTAGAGAATCATGGAATTGTTTTGGTTGGAAGAGACCTTTAAGCTCATCAACTTCAACTGTTTAATCCAGCACTGCCAGGGCACCAATAAAAAATGTCTGTCAGCACACATCTCCATGGCTTGGAAACCCCTCCAGGGATGAGGACTCTACCAGTGCCCTGGGCAGCCTGGGCCAGGTCTGGACAACCCTTACAAGGAAGAAATTGTTCCTCAGGTCCAACCTAAACCTCCCCTCCCCTGGCACAATCTGACGCTGTTTCCTCTTTTCCTATCACTTGTTCCTCGGGAACAACTCCTAACAGCTCTTAAGTCTTATCTCCCTAACTCATCTGGTAACATGTGTGAACGATGAGGTGGGGAGTGTGCAGCACTCCAGAAATCAAAGCTGTCTGGAAAAATTAAGGAAATGCAAAATTTCATCAAATTTCCTAATTGGAAAAAATTCAGAGAGCCTTGGCTTTATCCTGCAAGTTCTGACTGCACTAGATGTGTATCACCTCGGTCTGTTAAGAGGCAGCCTGAGTACTCTTACGTCCCATGTTACGATCAGTCAAAGCATTTGGGGTTGATAACAAGGCTTAGAAACGGTGCATGTTGTTGATTATGTCTAGAAGCAGGGGCCTCAATTTTATAAGCATGTTGGTATGAAATAGCTAATGGGGTGGTAGAAAGAATGATTTGTTCAGTTCAGCTCAACCGAAAAATCAGAAATTTGTGTCAATTCTTTTAAAGTTATTTAATCCTTTTCGTGAAAGAATCCTGGATTGGTTATAAAATGGAAATGTTTTCTGAATGAAAGCCTAATGGTTTCTTTTAAAAACATCTTGCAGTGCAAATTGCCTTCCCTTTACGGCCTTAGCTAAATCAGGGTTGAGTAGTTTTTGTTCTGGCAGAAGAATATTTCGTTGGTGAACTTCCTATTCCTTGAACCCGTTTGCCTATGTGTTACTAAGAGAAGCCTCATTTCGAAGCTATAAAATGTGTCTTTCTAAATATCTGTGCGGTGGTGATCGTAAAGAGAAATGAAGCTGCCAGGTAGTTTGCCTTCTGTCAGCTGATGTATGGTCAGGGTTCGTCTTGGTTTGCTGTATCAGAGATGCTGTGTTTGTAGCTAGGATTTTGACATCTTATTCCTGAGAGTGGAAGCCAGACAAATAGTTCTGTTCTTTGAGCAAGTCAGTGACAGCCTGGTCTGAGCAGTGCGTTCGTGCCCACGTGAGCACTGCCTGTATTGTCACGGAAAGGAAAGTGCTCTCTGCCTCTGCAGTTCTTCGTATCCCAGTGTGGGATTTCAAACTTCATTATCAATTTGGAAATTCATTTTGGCACTTGAACTGTAAATAAATAAATAAATGCCTCACAGTGCAAAGCGCTAAGCCTCCCTGCTGAGCCATCTCTCCTGGCAAAAGGCTGCTCCCAGCAGTACTGATTTCAAATTGCACAGACTCACTCTTCCTTTTTCCCCATCTCCGGCCTTTGTCTGGTGGCAGATGTTACCTCATCTCTCTCGTTATGGTCTTGATGAAATTTATATCGATCTCTTTTTCCCCATCACACCTCCAGATATGTGGATCCAATGACACGACCTGACACCTCCAAAATATCCTGTGATATGAGTTTCACAGTGCTTAGTGAATAATAAAAGATTCATTGACCAGGTCCAGTTCCTGGACTACAGACTTATGCTGGGAGGTGGCCTCTGAATCCTAGCAAGGCATTCTTCTTAGGTGCCTTTCCCAGGCTGGAGCTAGCCACAGAAAACAAGCTGTTTCTGTAGCCATGATGTACAGGTTTGTACATAACACATCCATCATTGTACCACCTTCCTGTGATACACATGATTAGACCTTAAGGCTGAGCACCTGTAAGAGCAGACAAACGGGGCATTGCCTGCAACATTTGATGCAAAGAGATTTGTCCCACAGTTCTTGGATCTGATTTCCAAGGACTGCTGAAGTTAGCAGGGCTGTGTCCTCTGGGGGTGTGACTGGAAACTCAGCATCCCCCATGGTGGGGTTCCCTGGCTTATGCTGCGGCTGCTGCAGCAATGCAGCCGATGGGAGGAAGTAAACAACCATTTCATCAGGCTCATAATTGATCCTGCTCAGTCTGTTGACATCTCACAGCCCTGAAATGGGATTGTCTGAAGCATAATCCTTGCCTGAATAGGTGCTGATTAACAGCAAGAGGAGGCAGCTATGGCAGCTGATCGTTACAGCTGTCCTCAATGTAATGAGTGTTGTATGGAAAGTGGGGGAAAAAAAACCTCCAGGAATTTTCTGCTGGTGTCTGTGGTCTTTGTAACACAGCAAGAGACAAAGAGCCTGATTCTAGGTAAGATGCAACATTTAAAAGTCATCTTCCTATAGGAAACTGAGCACAAAAAATTAATCCAGTCTTTGGAGGAACTCAGAACCAGGACATTACGTAAAGCTTTTTGCAGAATGGAGGTAGCTGTCAAATAGCTTCCAAAGCCGAGGAGTAGATGGATGTGGCTTTAAGTTGAGCTCATTAATCAGAAAACAGAAGTTGCACTGGTAACCTCTGGTGCTGTGTTAGGTGTGGTCTGAGTTGTTCTGTTTGAAATCATCTTGAAATAACCACCGGTTCCTATCCAACCTGCTACAGTTTGCCTGTACCACTCTCTGACCCCTCCTCCTACCACTCCCCTCATGCAGGCACCCCAGCTGCCTTGCCACTTACTAGTTCGCTTCAAGTTTTGTTTGGTTCCCTCTGTGAAGGAATCCAGCTCCTGCTTCATCCTCATCTGTAAGCCCATCCTCCTGCTGCCTGGGGGCTGGAGGCTATGGAAGGACAGCACATGCCTGGATACAGCTCTGCTCAATCACATGCCTCGTGCTGTGGAGAAGGCAGCTCTGTGCACATTTCATTTTATGAATGTCTATATTCTTGTTGGAAAACAGCAGGACAGTGCTTATGAGCGTGAGTATGCGTGTAGGGCTGACTGCTCTCCTAAGTGCTGGCAGACTATGGATAAACGGTGATAGCCTGCACCACTTGCAGTTCTCAACAACATTTCAGGAAGAGGGAAGAGCAAAATTGTATAAGCAAGGACTGACACTAAATATGCCACAGGCAAGGAGCTCTGTAAAAGGAAACCAGCAAAGATCGCACCAGCATCGGCATGTAACACAAGAATGTGTTACAAGAGTTCACTTTTCTCTTTAAACCACTCACTCCCAGAGTCTCTTGACTCCATGAGAATGTGCATTGTGATCATTTTGAGTAAGATGTAGATCTGGTCATAGAACAAATCCTGAGGGTGGAAATATGAATGGCAAAAAGAAAATGGAATTCAGCGTTTATTTGGTTCAGATGATTACTAAGTGCTGGGGAGCCGCACTGTTTTACTCCTAAAGATGCAACTTGTGTCTCATCAAGACACTTCATCTAGTGAGTCTTGTGACTTGATCTTTACCCCTGTGAAGCACTAATCCACTTGAGAGAACACCAACATTGTACCCTGTGGCTGCTCATGTATATCTTAATCCAATTGCACAGGGCATAGGCTACCAGCATTCGAAACACTGTCAGAGCATCATCATTTTTCACTTGATTGAAAATACATTACTCTGCTTGATTCTTCTTTTTTCTTACACAAGTGCATCTCCATTGAGTTCCATGGAGACCAGATGTGGAAACTGTGACCAACATTAAACACTAAATTCCACAGTGATTTCAGCCTGCTTCTGGTACAACAGCTCCATATAGGAAGTTTATATTTACCTTTGGGCAGAGGGAGACAAACATCCCAAGTACCTTTGCTACAGTAGGTTACATGTGTGTGCTGACATTGTAGGCATACTGTGAAAGTGTTTAAGTGTGTTTGAATTAACTGAGATCTAAAAATGGAAATCAGTGTTTCTCTGAAGCTCTGAAAAGGGATATGCGTGGACCAAAAGAGGTGTCAATGCCAGGGTCGGGATGGGAGCAGCTCACAGGGCAAAGAAATCATCAAGCCTTTTCATCCAGTGATTTATTTCAGCCAGGGAGAGGAGGGTTCATGACAGAGATTGAGGGCATGGAAGGAGTTAAAAATATTTAGTTCCCTCTGGACTGTGAGTGATCTGAGCTTTGGTGGAAGGGGAGGGGAGTGGTGAGACAACTAGGGAAAGTGGCTGGTTAGAGGAGGAAAAATACTCAGCTAAATGGTTTCCTTTTGATATATTAATACCTCCTTCAAGGGCTTATTTGAGGAAAAACAGACTTAAGAAAATGAGTTAGGATTTAAATGAACTCAATTGTCTTCAGAGAGATTTCAATAATTCCTAAATGAGTCTTTTTAGTTGAACTCAGAGAGGCCACTAATCTCAGGTCAGACTGAGGACATGGAGACTGAAGAGTCAAGCACAACGGAGAAAGAAGGCAAAAGGGAGCTGTTGGGTTAGGCCTGGCCACATCTGAGAGGCACTCAAAGAGGTGCCAACTCAAGGGGGCATGAAGTGGCTTCAAAGAGTGCCAGATCTGCAAGGCCTCAGTTAAAAAAAGGAAGAGTTATAAATTCAGGGTTAC
This sequence comes from Actenoides hombroni, assembly GCA_024336885.1. NCBI lineage: Eukaryota > Metazoa > Chordata > Aves > Coraciiformes > Alcedinidae > Actenoides > Actenoides hombroni. The sequence goes on from WUAM01000323.1 coordinate 27,295,922, forward strand.
CAGGCCAGGTCTTTAATCCCCACGCACTCTGCTGTTGATGTTCACCACACGATTCCCTTTTGCTCTGTCCCATCACCGAGTGTTAATGGTGACTGCAGAAGTGATCTCGTTTAGAGCTTAGAGCTGAGAAGAGACATGTACATCCTGCTCTGCTTTGAAAGGCCCTCCCTCATGTAGATCTTTAGTGGCCTTTCGGTTAGTCACTGTTGATGCTGGACACTGCAAGAGTCGGCTCCAAGGAAAGGGAGAAAACCCCACATGAATCTTCAATTTATCAAACTCAGAGAGAAGGGGCTGATGCACTTTTCACAGAGACAGTTTCTGAGCGCTTCTTCAGACTCCATCTCTGCTCGAGGGAGTCAAGAGCCCAAAGAGCTCTCCAGATGACATGAGTGAGAGGAGGGAGCACTAGCAAAGGCAGGAGAGCCGAGTTGGATCCCTCTTGTTAATTAGGAGAGAGAAGTAAAGTTTCTTATTTTACAATTTTATTTTACAACCATGTTTTTAGTTTGTAGTTGAAAGCAGAACCTTTTTTGTACTGGTGAAGTGAATTTGTCCTGTTTTTACTCTGAGCCTTATCTAGGGACAGTGATTGTAGGAGAATCTGACAAGCCTCAGGGACTTTGCAGAGCAGTAATTTATTGCTCTTTGTTACAAAGCCATAAATCCATGTACAGCAGCAAGTCTGAGTTGCCCCATCCTGTGTGTGCTTGTGAATCTGAGAAGCTGGGGAGTATTTCTCCCAGGAAGCAAGGGTCGGTTGAAGACTGATAGCAAGTGCTTATGGTGGAGAGAAGTGGGGTAGTGGGCAGGTGACTGGCAGCAGGTATTCAGAGGCATCTTGCAACACTGGTCAGTGGTCCAATTCAAGACATTGGGCTAAACCAGCAAGTATAAGGTGATATTTTTGGCAAATAATTTAGTCAATTAAAAAATGCACATCCAGGCTTATGAGCCAAGCCCTTGAACTTTCTGCATTTAAGAACATAACTTGCAAAATTGTTGACAGGCTCAGAGCAGTGAGCTGTCCACATGTGAGATGCTGGTTTCTGTTCCCTTTACCTCCCTCCTTCCTGAGCTGCACCCAGCAGAGCACGGACCAACCCAGCATCCTGCCAGCCTCTCCAGAACTTCAGCAATCCAAATAATACAGTGCAGCCTTCATTGCCAATTCTCCGCCCCGCTCCCCGTGGGGAGGTGGTGACTCGCTTGACTTTGATCATGCTGTAGTGATCATGAATATTTACAGCCAGCTTCTCCACTGCTCGCCACAGACAAAAAGCTCTGGAAATGCCAGGAAACCCCGAGCGTCCCCTCGGCCACCTTGGCTTCTTAAAGTAATTCCTTCTCCTCTCTGGTGCAGATCAAGTTGTTAGCATGCAAGGCAGTGCCAGCACAGACTGTACTGAGAGGAGAGTGACACTGGGGTGTGCAGGGGAGGTCTGTAACGAGGAGGAGTTCAGTAATTAGGTTCTTCAACACAAGCTGCAGTAAAGACACATTCAGGGGCAGATTTCTCAGGGAGAAGAGGGGAAAGAGGCATGGCAAAGGGAGAGGGTGGTCCTTCTGTTGGCATTATTTAGTATCAGGAGTATTTAGTATCATATTCTGTACTGTGTAACAATGGGAGGGAGCGTGACCATTGCAGTGAACACACCTTAGCCCTGCAGCACCTTCAAGGCTGGTGTACCCATTTACAGTCCCATGCCCTTGAGGAAGTGCCATTTATTCATAGAAAGCACTATTCATCACCAAATACTGCTCTGGCATCAGTGAGAGCGTGCCCTTGTAGTCCCCTCTAAGTGACATGATGGAAATGCACATCGTTAGGTACAAACATAGACAGGTCAGATACACAAGTGCAAGGGGCAACAGAGAGCCAGCAAATGGTGAAGAAGATGGGGACCTGTGCAGCCCTCGGTGGGAAAACAAACAGTACATTTTAAGGTTAACACATGGGGCAGCCATTTGGGGAATACAACAAAGATGTCTGCAAACTCCGCATGTATGCTCAGACAGTTGCTCGTTCCTGCACTGGATTTATCTACCAGGCCTGGCTTGGCCTGAAGGAAGCAGGTATGAGTATGGTCTAGCATGTGCAGGCAACGTTTGTGGCATGTCCTGGTAACTTCTTCTCTTCCTGTCTCCCCTGCACAGTACAAACAGGTGGAGCAGTATATGTCCTTCCACAAGCTCCCTGCAGACATGCGGCAGCGCATCCATGATTACTATGAGCACCGTTACCAGGGGAAGATGTTTGATGAAGAGAGCATCCTGGGAGAGCTGAGTGAGCCCCTCCGAGAGGTAAGAAAGGGGCAGTGAATGGGGTGATGCATGTTCCTGTCATCTTTGGATGCTGTGGAGTTCCCAGCGTGCAGAGTCCTGTCCAAGTGCTTTGCAGAGGCCACTAGCAGGTGATGGGAGTGGTGGGAGGCCAGATTCCCAGTAGCTCTGTCTATGTGTGTGCTCTAGTGTCAGGCCCAGCAGAGACAGCACGCCCGTGTGTCCAAGCAGACGTAAAGACCCCATTTTGCTCAGGCCTGTACCCGTTCCTAACTTTCTGGAGAGCAAGACCAAGAAGAACATGGTCCACAGCTTGGCTTTGTCTCTGCTGGAGATTCAGAAGGAGTGATTGTCCTCACCATTCATGCCCTGATCACAGCAAAGGTGACTGTGGAGGGAGGACCCCAGGCCTTTGCCATTTTTGCAAAGAGCCCCTGCAGGAGAGCACTCTGGAGTGGACCTTGCTATTATGTCATGCTTCTGTAAGCCCCCTTCCCTCCCCACACAAACAGGCACCGCTGCATCAGTTATACTGAGGTGATTTACTTGGTGTCACTTTCTGCCGCTTGCCGAGTCTGAGCTGACATGGCACAGAGCAGCTCCTGTGCAGTGGAAAGTGCTGTCATACCCTCCGAGTGACACCGAGCCACGGGAGGAGGCACAGTCCCTGTCTGCTGTGTGACAGCTGAACAGCTGAATTGGGTTTTCTTCAACTGAGGTGGATGACCCAGCCCGTGCCCCAGTGACTGGTGGTCACCTCTCCCTCCCCTCTTGCTGCTGGCCCCATCTGCCCAGGATCATTCTTTCTCTGAGCACCTTGGCACATTTGTGCTGTTTCATATCTCACTGACAAGCAAGGGCAACAAGAGAACGTAAGGGCTGCCAAGGTGAGTTACAACATTTTGCCAGAGAGAGGCCCTGGGCTTTTTCACCCAGCGTTTCCTGGTGCTCTGCACCTCTCTCACAGCCCAAGGTTTCCCGCAGAAAGAGGTGTAGTGTATGTGTTTGGGAGGGTATGGGGTACTGTCCCTGCTCAGAGACAAAGCATGTGAATGAAAGCAGTGAAGCGTGGCATCAAGCTGTCAGCTTCAGCTCGTGCTGCTCCATGCTTTGAGCATCCAGAGCCCGTTCCAGCCTGCACTGGGGGAGCCAGACTAAGGGAACAGCTTTTCTTATTATTTTTTTTTCCCATTTTGTAATGTATAGATCAAGTAAGGGATCTTCATAGGTATTAGGTGTTGACTAAACATATGTGTGTCTTTTTTGCTCCCTGTCCTATCTTTTCTCCCCCCCTCCCTCTCTCTCTTTTTTCCCTTCTCTCTTTTGCACCACACCGTGATCAGGAAATCATAAACTTCAACTGCCGGAAGCTGGTTGCCTCCATGCCCCTCTTTGCCAACGCAGATCCCAACTTTGTGACATCCATGTTGACCAAGTTACGGTTCGAGGTGTTTCAGCCAGGGGATTATATCATCCGGGAGGGCACCATTGGCAAGAAGATGTACTTCATCCAGCACGGGGTGGTGAGTGTCCTCACCAAAGGCAACAAGGAGACCAAGCTGGCAGATGGCTCCTACTTCGGAGGTGCGTGTTAGTCAATCACCCTTACACAGCCATACCCACTGCTACTGCTCATATGTTCCTCATCTTGTCCTGGACGTACAGGGATGGCAGCATGTGGAGCTGCTATCCTAGGCACCTTCTCCTCCTCCACCTTCTGTCTCTCATCTTGCAGCTTCCCCTACACCAAATTGTGACTGGGACTCATGGGCAGTGCAGGAGTCTAGATAATAAATAATAACAAAATGGGGAAGGGAAATTTAGTTGTAAGTTCATTTCTTTTCTTTGCCCCATACAAACTGACAGATCTGTGGAGCTGAGAACCTAAAGGAAAAAACCCAGAGCATTCTCAATTCTCCAAGCATATTTATAGTGGGGCCTGGTCCTCCTGTCTGACATCCATCATACAGGGTGTTGTATAAAGAGGGCAAAGGAAAAAACATAGTCCGTCGTCTCCCCAGCCTGTGGCTCAGCAAAATGTCTTGAAGGTCAGCAGGCAGGCATAATGTATCAGAGCTCTGGAACAGTGAAACTAGCATGAGGTAAGAGAAGACTCTAAGAGAAGATTTAGGATATTGCTCTTCTGAGTAACACAGAGGCACCACCCCTCCAGAGCCCCACAGAGACCTCACTGACAGTCCAAGGCAGGCAGTTCTCTGGGAGATGTGTGTCTCAGTACAAAGCACTGGATGCACTACAATTAATGGTCCACTGAGAGGGGGCAGAGTGTAACCTGCTTTCCCTCCCCTTCTATAAAGCTGTTTTCTCTATTAAAAAATCCCTATCATGGGTTTCCTATGCTCCTCTTTGACTCTTAGTTCCTGTGAAACAACCTGTCCTCACCTAGCTGGAGTACAAGGATTTTGTGTGTCCCTAGCAAGTTGGGTCAATTTGCCGGGATTTGGAGTTCCAGGGTTGGAGTCAGGATACCCTGACTCTGACAAATTTGATTAAAATTGCCTAGGACATCAGTGTGGTTTAGATACCATCCCCACAACCCCTGGCATGGTCTCATAAGCATCATTTCCTTAGGAAAGAAGCCTAATAATGCACTTAGAACCTTGTAGTGCTGCTATACCAGTGCACCCAGAATGAATCCTGAGAGTGGTGCTGGTGGACTGATACCCAACTCACAGCACAGAGAAGAAAGCTGTGTCTTTAGGTCACACCATCTGGCTCTAAATGCCTGTCTTAGCCGCCCATACACCGTGTAATCAGTGGAAAAAGCAGGACTCAGAAGCTCTCCACTGAGCGTTGAGCAGCTTCTGTGCCCAAGTCAGGCCTTGATGGTAGAGTCAAGGGCTTTCTGTTCTGTAACCAGCTGAGCATCCTCCCAGGAGCAGGTGGCTGTAGGGTAAATACATCAAGAATTAGTAGGTGCTACTAACTGGACTTTCCCTGACAATCTGTAAGCTTGTGGCCTATCTACAAAAAAATTTGAAAACTTTGCAAAGACAAAAGTTCTGGGTGTGGGGATCAAAATTCTTACCAAGTATCAAAGCCACAGGTCAGCACAGAGCCCTTACTACAGATCTAGAGAGAGAATTAGCTTTAATGAGAGCACGGCTTGACCTTCTGCTCCCAGTGCCCATGAGGAGCTGGAGGAAGACAGCTTCTCCAGTCTGAAGGCACAAATGGTATCTTTGATAATCCATCATAACAAAACTTGTCTGGCTGATTAGATCAGCGGGATCCCTGAGGTGCAAGTGTGTGTAGCAGCTGCCACAAACAAGCCCCCTGATATTTTTAAGTGTTACTGCACAAGCAAAATATAACCACTGTTGATGTTTGCAGTGGGAGAGTGGGTGGAGGCCAGCTAGAGAGGAGACTGGATGGTGGGCAGGTCTGGTATTGCGGGGGGTGATGGTGTCTGTCCCGGTGTTCTCAGGCTGGGTCTTTCATTGCAGAAATTTGCCTGCTGACCCGTGGCCGGCGCACGGCCAGCGTTCGAGCTGATACCTACTGTCGGCTCTACTCCCTCTCCGTGGACAACTTCAACGAGGTGCTGGAAGAGTATCCCATGATGCGGCGAGCTTTTGAAACCGTGGCTCTTGACAGGCTGGACAGAATTGGTAAGTAGGTGTGAGGGTCTGCTCCCCTGCCACCTTGTCTCTAGGCTGGGTGCTCAGTTACTTTTCTGGAGGTGGGAACTGAAGGAGATCTCAGCCTGTCTCTCCTTGCCTGACTTCAGCTCCTGCTGAAGTTCATCCTGAACTGAATGGAGTCCCATTCATAATCAGTTAAATCCACATCCTCCTCCCTTTCCTCTCTCACGCATACACATTTCTGCCAGCCCCTGCTTCCATTCATTTCCAAGAAGTCTTTTTCGAGAACCGGTATCTGTAACCTGAGGCCATCAGTGTTGAATTCACTAAATTTTGAATTTTATCTCAGAATGTGTCAATACACCACTGATATAAATCTAACCTCCCACGGCGCTGTGTAAACACAATTAACCCAAGAGTGTTACTGGATTGTTATAGCTCATAGTGACCCATCCCGGGATGCTCTCCTGTCCTGTAGGAGACATAATCTGTGCTGCAAAATTCCTTGTCTATCTAGAGACCAGGATAACATTCCTTGGTCACAACCAGAGACATTTAACACGGAGAGATTAAGTGACTTAGGCAAGGTCACTCAAGAAGTCTTTGCAGAGCTGAGGACTGAGCATTTCAGAACCCCAGGCTAACTTCTTTAGCTTCTTATTATACATCTCTTCAAACTGCATACATTTTCATTTTTCAGAGTCAAGAAGGTCAGTGCAGGTCTGAGTACAATGCAGAAGGCCAGGAGGATAATAGGGTGAGGAGGGTAGGGAATAAGCCAGCATCCCAGCAAGGGGTGAAGTGCCTCTGGGGCTTTTCATGCCAGGAACATTGTATTCTGTGCATCTCATTACCTGCTGCAAATCGGGAAGCGTGACCCCTGAGGAAAAGGTTATGAGCTAAATATGTAGAGTTTGGCAAAGCCCACGCTAATGAGGCCCTAGTGTAAGTGGCAATAGTCCCATCACTTGGGTTACTTAAATTAGATTGTACAAACCACTATGAAAATGTAATGTCAGGCACAACCAGGGATAGGCCAGCTTGACTTTATCTCAGGTTCTTCAGCTGGAGGTGGGCATTGCTGCTCAGCTTCCTAGCTTGGTGCTCTCTACAACTGTGTATACAGGTGAGTAAGGTGTCCCGTGCTTCTTGGTTTTCACATCAGAAAACCAAGAAGCAGCAGCACACAGGACTAAAATTCATGGAAAATTCTGAACCAGCATAAAGAACCTCATGTGCTTCTTCCCCTGGGAGAAATTCCCTCCCACAGGCAGCTGCAAAATGTCAATGTAAGGTCAGAAGGTGACACAAACAGCGCTTTGGTGCAGAGCTCTGTCATTGTCCTCCCCTCCTTTTGCCATTCTGCTGACCTGAGATAGCATCAGTCCCTGTGCCCTGTAAGAGGCAGAGCCGTTCAGAGCCGTGCATTGCAAATCCTACTGCTACCCTTGTTTCCCTGGCAGTCAGTCTTGAGAGCTGCTTGTTCTCTCAACTTTGCATCCTCTACTATTGCAAAATAGCATCTTCATAGCACTTTTGAACCCAGTTGTGCCCAGCACTCTTGGACTGGAGTTTCCCAAAACAGCATCAGACTGAACTTGGCAGCTGCCGTGGAAACCCTGTCTTTATAAATCAGGCATTTTTTCACCTTCTGCTGAAATGTGCACCATGCAGAAAGAGCAGTGCAGTAGCTGGGTACCAGTGTGTGACTTCTTAGGCGAGTCAAGAATTCTGCTGAGACTCTATCTGAGGGATGATTCTGGAGGACTGAAGTTAAGGAACAGCAGTTAATAAAGTTGGTTATGAACAGAAGCAGGACCATATTTGTGGTTCCTGATACATTCAGCTCAGAATCTGTACACAAGACAGAAGCAAATGGGAGCCTCTTTCCAAGTCAGTGGTGCATTCACTAACTCCCTTCTACCCAGATGACAACTTGTCCTTGAGAAGACCATGCCTCACTGAGTATGTGAAATGATTTAGAGGCTCTATCACTGTTCCAGTACCAGGATAAGACCCATGCAGTGCGGAATCAAGAGAGCAGGGAGAAATATCTTGGTCCATCCAGTCACAGTGACTGGAAGGATGTTTATAGAATTACCTGCTATATGGAGAATTTGGAAGGCATAGTCTAAGCTTGTCTAGGTAGAATCATAGAAGAGAATCATAGAATTGTTTTGGTTGGAAGAGACCTTTAGGCTCATCAAGTCCAACCATTAACCCAGCACTGCCAGGGCACCACTAAACCATGACCCTCAGCACCACATTTCCATGGCTTGGAAACCACTCCAGGGATGGGGACTCTACCAGTGCCCTGGGCAGCCTGGGCCAGGCCTTGTCAACCATTACAGGGAAGAAATTGTTCCTCAGCTCCAACCTAAACCTCCCCTAATGCAACTTGAGGCCATTTCCTCCTGTCCTGTTGCTTGTTCCTTGGGAGAAGAGACCAACTCCATCTGCCTCCATCCTCCTGTCAGGGAGTTGTGGAGAGCAAGAAGGTCTCCCCTGAACCTCCTTTTCTCCAGGCTGAACAGCCCCAGGTCTCTCAGCTGCCTCGCAAGACTTGTGCTCTAGACCCTTCTCCAGCTTCACTGCCCTTCTGTCTACATGCTCCAGCCCCTCAATGTCCTTCTTGGAGTGAGGGGCCCAAAGCTGACCCCAGGATTAGAGGGGCAGCCTCCCCAGTGCCCATTCCAGGGGGATGATCCCTGTCGTAGTCCTGCTGGCCACATTAGTGCTGATACAATGCTGGTGGCCTTCTTGGCCACCCGAGCACATACTTGCTGATATTCTGCTAGCTGTTGACCAGCACAGCTCTTTAAAGGCTGGAAGGGATTAGCCTCCATGAACTGACTATGGCTGGGGTTCCACAAAGATCTGTGCCCCTGTTTATCTCTGCTCTCTGAGTAACTTCAGACTCTAAAGAATTCATGAACCTGCAGGATATCCTATGCCGGCTCAGGGCCTGAAGTTCGAGCCTTGAGGAAGTTAGGCTGATCACTGATTAATGATCATTTTATCACTGATTACATCATCCTTTTTTTCTTCTTCTTGACAAAGCTGTAAAATTTTTTGTAGTATTTGGATGTTGAAAGGATTTATTCATTTCTCCAGTGAGTAATTCTTTTTCTGACAAGCATTTGTGAATCGTCCCAGTTTGTGATGCATCAGTTACGTAAGTCTCATCATTCTGTTCCTGACTGGCTTTAAACTGGCTTTCATTGACCATTGAAGCTGAAAATTAGATTTTCACAAGTATTTGCACTTGTAAAACACAACTGCTCAAACAGTCATTGAAAGGAAATACAATATGAGTCGTGAATATTGTCGAATCAAAATTCACCGATGCATTCAAAAAATATCAGGGGACAGTTCTTTTCCATTGTTTGTCATGCTGTAAAAAAATACCATAAATGTCTGTAGTAAGGTCGCTTACCATCTGTATCAAAGTAACTGCTGAGAGCTGAAAACGTACTTAAAGACAGAGGAAGTTATTTTTTCAGTCTTGTTAGGAATTTTTTGCCAGATGGTTTGAAATTCATACGTTTTGAATGCCAGTCACATATGTTTTGATACAAGAGTCCCAGTTAACCCAGACTTAAAAGTGCCTTGCACTTCCTCCAGGTATTGCAGGTGTAAAACCACAAAGGAAAGCAAAGACAACACAAAACCAGTCTCTAAATATAATTAGATAATATTATTGTGGTACAAGAGTGTCTGATCAAGGTATTATAGTGGTAGAAGTTTTAAAAGCTGTGTCATATAAAGCTACAAAACTTTTTGGCTGGGCACCCTATTTGTCAGCTCATGATCGTGCTTCTGCAATTACAGTCCTGTTGGGTTTGCAACCCGGCTTGTCTGGGTCATGACTATTATCCTCTGGGATCTGCTGCCTCAGAGGCAGGCCAGTGTTAGGCTAGGTGAGCTGTGAATGAGAAGATCTGGGCCCTGTGCCAAGCTCTGCCACAGATTCCCTACTTGTCCTTGTCATGCCTTTGCTCTGTGCCTCAGTTCCTCATCTCCTCTAGAGGGAAAATAACACTATCGAAGGTGGAGCTCGGTCTTTGAATGCTTCTTAGCTGCCTGCTCCCTTGTGGCAGGGAACATATGATCATAGGAAAGAGTGAAACGGACTGGAATGTGTAGAAATAAAACAATATGTACTCAGCGTAAATTTTGCACTGTGTCAACATTGTAGTCCCAGATTTGTTTACTGTACGCAGGTGAGTAACCCCCAAGGAGCTGCACATGAGATGAACAAGCAGATTCATCGTAAGGCTACATATATATATATGTATGGTTCTTTTTTGAGGCTGCTGATACAGGCCCATGTGATGTAAGGAGAGAAGTTCCTGTGGGCCAAGTCTACAGTGCCTACAGCCTGTGCACTTTGGGAGAATGCTTGATTTCAAAATCATTTTGTACTCTGTCCAGCCCTTTAAGAAGATGGGATCTTACTATCCAAGTACCAAGCAGGTGAAAGTATCGGTGGCTGCCAAGAGATAACACAGGTCCTCCTGCATTGGGTTGTCTCTCAACACCTGAATAACCCATGGGCATAACTGTTTATGAGGAATCAAAGTTCAGATATCACTCTGTGTATTCCTCTGACTTGAAATCCTCTTCCATCATTTCCAGCATTTCCAGTGGAGATCTGGATCTGACTTTTCTAGTCAGCATTGAGCAAAAGGCATTAGAGTGTTACTCATCCTCTCCTAAGGTGGCTATCTGCCATGGCTTAGGTGAAGCACACCCTGGAGATGCTGTCTAGCACAGATATGCAGGGTAGGAGCCCAAACTTCAGCAAGAGTTAAATATTTGAATTTCTTTTTATTTGCAAGTGAAGGCCCAGACTCGAGTATTTTCTTTTGAGGCTAAAGAAAGATATCGGCAACTCACCAGCCATGGGTTAATGCAAATTACTTCAGCTTATTTAAGGTGAAGTAGCAGTCCTGTTCACCTGAATATGAAGTGCCATTTTTCATGTAGCAATAAAAGGAAAATAAAGACTAAAACCAATAGAAGGGACAGTGGTAGGCAGTGATGAGATCTCAGGAGACCTGGACTTGACTTTGTAAATGACCTTGGTCACCTTGGACACCTCTAGACTCAGGGGAGTTTCCTGTTTTGAAGGCAGTCCAGTAGCTATCTGCAACCAGACCTCACTGCAAAGCACATGACTGACAGAAAAACGGTGCCAGAATGTCCAGAGTCTGTCTCTGTCACAGCTGTCAGCTCCAGCAGGGCACTGAGAATTGAGTGCAGGAGCTTTGGCTCCAGACACAAGCACTTCTGCCACTTGAGGAGAAGGCAGCTCTTTGGCTTCAGTCTCCAGCAATCAGCAACAGCCAGGACACCACACTTGAGGCAGCACAGAGACTCGACAGTTACACCATTCTTACGCCCATTCAGGGATGTTCACAAACAGTTTGCTCTAGATAGCTCTATATATTCAATTATTTTTTTCTGTAAGCTCTGTATGATGGGCATACATATGAAGATCTGGGGGGAAGAGCTTTATTTAAAGCTTTATTTAACTGTCACGAGATTGATCAGGTAACATTATTCACTGTGTATTACTTGACCTACAGCAGCGTGGCCCAGTTCAAAGTTATGTTCTGTCTGTTAAAAGAGAGGCCGCGTATTTTGGAAGATACCCGTTCAGCTTAGGGAAAAGGAGGAGGAAGCAGTGTCAGGCGTGAGCTGTACTGGGAGGGACACCAGTAACCCATAGGCAAGGGAGGGCAAAGACCACCTTGTGCTGGGAGCCCTTTGGTGCACCCCCTGAGCCAAGCAGGGTGTTTAGTAACCTGTCTGTATGAATAATAAGCAGCAAAGACCTGAAAGAAGTAACCACGTGGCAGGGGGCAGCCACTTTGACAGCAGGCCAGGGCATAAGCCAGCCTAATAAAGTGAGATTATTTCAAATACATGCAAATGCAGAAAGCAATTTAGTGACCTGAATTTTTAAACTGCAGCCAGTGGGCTTAGACAGCACTGAAAAGGGAAACGAACAGAAAGTCACAGCTAATTTCCCCTGTGTCTGTGCAGAATTTTAACAACAGAAGGCTAATTTTGATTATTTGATAGAAGAATTATTGTTGAGTGCTGGCTCCTTTTATGAAATCACATGAGCCTTTCTTCCTGCTCCTTTGTGTGCTGTCTACAGTGGCCGAAAATCTGACTTTGCAATTCTTTATTAAAGGAGCAACAGCTATTTGCTTAGCTTCCATAATTTTACATACCCCACTCTACTTCAAAGCACTAGTAGCTTTGCTATGAACATTTTCTAGCCTAAATAACTTCTTCCCCCCCCCCCCATATTGAGCCTACTGTTACAGTGTGGAACACAGGGAGTTTTTAGAACCCAGAGCACTCCCTTGATGATATTTATTTTTATCTAACCATGAGAAAAAAAATCATATCGTGTTAGGCACTGTACAGAGAGACTCTTTAGGCTTTAAATCCTTTACCTAACTGTGCTCCTGTAGCTCCATGAGCTGAACAGTCCCTTAGTCCTGTTCAGGGGCACATCCAGCCCAAGTGGATGCTCAAGAGCTGCCCAGTCCTCCCTTCCTCAGGCTGTCACATACCAAGTGGATGCTCAAGAGCTGCCCAGTCCTCCCTTCCTCAGGCTGTCACATACCAGTTGCCCTGCAGAAGCCCAGGGCAGCTTCTCTCTCCTCTGTAGAAAGGGAAGAGGCTTTGAGCGACCTCAGAGTGAGCAAGGATGGGGAGCTGGTATGTGAGGTGGGTGCAGGTGGCTCCTGTGCCAGCTCTGTGTCATCTCAGGGAATTCGTATAGTGCTTTTAGGAGAGATGCTTGGCTGGCTTGTTTATCTTACTACCTTAGACTCTGCTCAGCACTGTAATTTATGTGGGATAAACAACACAGGAGGAGAAACTCTCTACTTAAAGCCTCCGTGCTGCCATGATTGGACTGAAGGGGAAACAGGAGTCCCTTCTCCTGTCTTCTAATGAAGGTTCTCACTGGCTTAGCAACAACACAGGACTCTGCCATGGTTCACTGGGGGTAGCTGTGAGCTGCAGAACATCGGTTCAATTAGGGTTACACAGAGCCAAACTAATCAGCCTTTCAGCCCTCTGATTACTGTCTGTCCTTTTGAGCCAGGTGCTGTGACAATAAATCCAGAGCAAGAAAATGAATTTGAAACTGAAGCAATTTCATAAATGAGTAGGAAAAAATAATCTCAGAACCACTGGCCCAAGCAAACTTGGTCCTGCTGTTGGCTTATGTTTCAAGCAGGGCCTTAATCAGTCTTGGTCCCACCAGGACTCTGCTGTGTGCCTGTTCTCATCTGGTGCTGGTTGAAGGGAAAATTGTCTCCAGAAGCAACTAACAAGGCTCATATTGGTGTGTGGAAACATCATGTAAATTATACAATTAATTAGAATGGTGGAACTGATTCATTTTTTCAGTTTGCTAACCAATGACAATTTTGAAAAGTGATTTTGAACAATTCCTCTCCCCTTCCATAACTGAAAGAATGTTTTCAGTCATTTTTTTTCATATGTTCTGGAGCAGAAACTTGAGACTTTCTTGGCAAAACAGAAAAGAAAAATTTGATCTAATGAAACAGTTGATAGATTCGAGCTGGGCTCAGGGAGACAGTAAAGTGTAATTTCAAAGGCAAGCTGAAGTGTTTCTGTTTAAAAACGAAAATAAAAATAATAAAATCATTTCATGGGTTTTACTGGAACTATTTTATCAATTTGACACAAATTTAAGGCGCTTTGATCAAACCATTTTCCAGGAAATCGTAGGCATGTTTGGAAAATGTTAGTGTATTCTCTATTTAGTGCTCTGCCAAAGAAACCAGAATCTGCTGTTCATCTCTTCCTGTGTTTTCAAGAGCTCCAGTTATGAAAACATCAGTCCCCTCAATTCATCTGTGAGGCTCTGATTAACATTGCTCTGGGTTCTCGTTTGAATTGAGGGCAGTGTTGGAAATTGCAGGCTATTCAAGCACAGGCAAGCAAATCAGAAGCCAAAGACAGGTGACATGGAATTAAAAGAATGAGACGAGGTGTAATGATGGAGATGCGGAGCGGTTGCCGGTTTTGAGCTTTTTGGAAAGCTGCATTAGCAACATCTGCTGTTTCTCCTTCTTCTACCCTGAGTTGTTCCTCCTCAGCCCTGTTTTCCTACAAGAAAGCCAATGTGGTAAGGTGGCTTTTTTTGCCTGTCTGCTTTGAACCCAGCATGCCATCTCCCATCCACATCCTGACCTTGCAGTTGTGCAGGATAGCTACAGATTGCCCATGCTGAGATTTGTACCTTCCTCTCCAGAAAGAGAATGATTACAAACCTGCAGCCTGAATCCCTCTTGAACTCAAGTGTGCTGGCCGGATCCTCTCCTACCTCTCCATTTTATTTAGATAGGTTGTTCCTTCTCTCCACCCTCAGAGCAATTTAGTATTTCAGTTTCTGTTTAAGCAACTCTTTGTGATCTAAGTTGTTTGTGAGCATATATGTGATTCTAGCAGATACCAGGTGGAAATTACTCTGGGTGTGTGCAGTGTGATTTTCTGCACCATTTGCTCCCTTCATGTTCGCTGCAAAAATGCTCTTAAGTTTAAAGGTGACATTTGTGCTCCCTCTGCTGTGCCTGGCTGCAGGAGCGGCAGGTAGAACTAGGATGTCTCTGTTCAGGGGACACCCAGTGCTGTCTAGTGCAGTCCGGTATACAATAAACCAGACATTATATACGTATCACACACACACTTCCAGTACAGACAAGTTCTCCAGCCCCTGTAATGACATTAGCAGCTCAGAACACCATTTGCCTTCAGGACTCAGTCCTTTCAGGGGTGGGGTCTTTCTCTAAGGCAAGAAAAGAAAGGCCAGTTCATGTGCCTTGTGGCTTTTTTTGGGGGGGAGCGATTAGCAGGAGGTAAAACACAAAATCAGTAAGAGTTCCATACCACTACCCACTGCAGACATGTCCCAGTTGCAGATCCAGAATCAAAGCTCTGTCAGCATTTTAGTGGTTCAGGTTTATAGTGCAGCTCAGCTGAGCTGTAGATCATAAGCTTTACCCACTCAGAACTAGGACTATTGCACAGCACTCAGTTGCTAGAGCCACATTTTGTCCTTTAAAAAGAGACAGATGCTTGATTTGCCCAAGTGCAGTAAAGGAAAACCCCTCAGTGTGTTCTTCCAATGCATGACTACAATTACAGTTAGATTGCTCCTCTTGGTTCTTTATGGGCTTGTCATGGGTCCTTCTGGAACTGCAGAGAGCAGTTCTGAGCAGCTGCCTTCATCCATGAAGCTCCCTAGAAATCAGTATCAAATCACGTTTTCTCTGAGAGAAGCTGAATACACTGTACTTATTCACTGGTGGTTTTTGAGCCTGATTCTTGTGGATATTTTCAGGCTTTGCAGCTCAGCACCAGAACTAAAACACCATGCTGTGTGCCTTCCTGGCCTTGTATTTGGTCGTGACTCATATCTCCCTTATACTTTACAATCCCCTCCTTATTTGTGCAGTAATTGTTTCACTCTTTTTCTGGTGGTGGATTTGGAACTAGACTAGTTATATTCAAGACTCTATCATTTCAGAGTAACTTTTTAGGATATTGGCTACCCTCTTCAGAGTGTCATTCAAGTTCTCTGCAGCCAGATGTTTGATTGTACATTTGGCTAGAGCAAGAGGCATGTCCTTAAACTCTTACTCTTTTATCTGCTACAGGTGTAAAAAATACATTATATCTAAAAAACCCAAATGGCCGTCAGGATGTCATCTGCGCACAGAGAGGTACCCACATCTGTGCATAAAGATCTGAGGTCTGACTGGTGTAGGATTGAAAGGAAATACCTATGGAATCTCACCGGAAATTTTTAACCATTCTTTCTTGGAAAATATCAGCTGACCAGTTTAAACTGGAATGCTGAATGGGACAAATTACATATCATACTATGCTCTTAGTAATGTCAACGGCTGGCTTATCTTGAAAGTTGTGATTTTATGAAAGCGTGGAGACAGATTTAATGGACAAACCTTTGTTTGCAGGAAACTTAATTGACATGAACTGTGCTGCCAGCCTTTTATTCTTGAAGTGTGACATGGTATGGGGGTTAAAATACAGAAAAAGGGGAGCTTCCACATTCAGGCCTCCATTCCATACCTGCCTCTATCTTGTGCTCTGTAAATCCACAGCAATTGGCAAGGTGCTGTCTGTTTGTCCTGGTCCTGTACAAGAACTGAAAGTGATCAGGCAGGAACCAGCAGAAATGACATTTGAATCAGAGCAGAGGTTTGCTAATGGGCCTGAGGGGCCGGAGGATACATTTGATTTGGGAGGAGGGTTAATAGAGCTTTTGATCTGATCCACACTGGCTGGTGCCTCATCCAAAGCTGACCCTTCTACACTCACCCCCTGAGCTTCGGCTAGAAAATGAGCTGTGCACTGACACGCAACCAGAGGACCAGGTATGTACATGCACGCACACAGACCCCCCCCGCACCCCCCCCCAACTTGTTAGGCTGAACCTTTCAAATCCAAACAGCTTCAGTAAACATAAGCAAAGAGGAAGCCCATAGGCAGGTGCTGTCATCAGTTCAAACCGGCTTATATTGTCAGGATAGAGGACCCTTGAAAAGGCAAGAACAGGGATCTAATCCACGCTAATTGTGTAAGAAAATTATTCAGATCAGCATATTCCAGCTCCTTATAAATCAATGCTGGCACAGTTACCGATTCTCAGGCTGTTCTGAGCACATAGGTATGAAAGCTGTTCTGCAGAAAGCCTGTCTACATCCAAACCCCTCTCCTTGAGGAAGGCATTTGTTGAAAGGGCATCGCTGGCAGCAGCTCATCCCCCCATGCTGAAGGGTTCTGTCCTTCGGTCCAGGCAAGCGCATCCCTTCAGTGCCAGGTGCGCTCTCGGACCAGACAAACTCACTGTGCTGTGTTTTCCAGCCCATTGAAAAGGCAAAGCGCTGAGCTAATATTTTGCTGCAGGCTAGGAAGTCCAGCTGGAACATGACGTTTACTGGCCTGCACTTTCCTTAGTGTTGGGGCTAGAAGGGCACAGCCACGTAAGATGGTAACTACAGCATGTCTGAGCTCTCTTACTTTGGCCCCGTGAGCTTTTCCAGCATGCGAATAAGTAAGTCCTCTGTCCCTTATTCATAGAGAAATTCCCTTTTCAGCTCAAACCACGTATTTGACTCCAGAGTGAACAAGTTGCATGAGACAGATGAGGAAAAGATGTAGCTGAGGAAAGTAGCTGAAAACTCAGGACACTTCACTGGACTTAGATTTTTGAGGTTTTCCTTTGCAAACAAACAAACAAAAAAGCAGCCTGTGGATTTATTATCTTTTTCTAATGGAGATGCAAATGGAAATCTTCCAGACTCTTAACTTTGCAGTCTGCCACACTTACCAGAATTGGCTTTACCATATGACTAGGAATATTTGTCCTGTGGGGCATGTTTTTATGGGATCTTGAGGTTCGTTGATCATACCATGAAAGCAGAAGATGTGATGTGTTGCTGGAGCACAGAGATCCCATCATAATGGTGCAATTCAAGGGAAGACTGGCAGGAAGCTTTGAGGAAGCCTTTACATACACTTTAACATATAAGAATGACTCTTTCTCTTTTCACTTTCTCTACAGGCAAGAAAAATTCCATTCTGCTGCATAAAGTCCAGCATGACCTCAATTCGGGTGTTTTCAACTACCAGGAGAATGAGATCATCCAGCAGATTGTGCAGCACGACAGGGAGATGGCACATTGTGCTCACAATGTCCAGGCTGCTGCTGCCGCTGCTGCCGCTGCCGCATCCACACCCACCCCGGTCATCTGGACTCCGCTGATCCAGGCACCCCTGCAAGCTGCAGCAGCTACCACTTCTGTCGCGATAGCTCTGACCCACCACCCACGCCTCCCGACAGCCATCTTCCGTCCTCCAGTGTCCGTCTTGGGTTCCTTGGGACAGCAATCCAACCAGACTCCAAGACAGCTGAAAAGGCTTCAGTCTCTCATCCCGTCAACTGGCCCTTCTGCCGTTGGCTCTCCCTCCAGTACTCCATCCCAGCTGCATACACCAGGAGCAGAAACCCCTTCGTCCTCTTCCTTCCACATCCAGCAGCTCGCAGGATTCTCAGCTGCCACCGGCTTAGGCCAGTTCCAGGTGGGATCCCCTCCAGGTGGCTCAAGCCAGCCGGGTTTGAGCAGCGCATCCTCGGTGGGACTGAGCCAGTTCCAACATGCACCTTCCGGATCACCCTTAGGTACAGCTCAGCCCATCCAGCAGCAGCAGCAGCAGCCACCAGCCCTTTCCAGCGGTGGATTTGGGCACTTCCAGCAAGCCACAACTAGCTCCCCATCAACGTCACTCACCCAGCTCTCATCAAATTCACCTCCCAGTCTTCTCAACCAGTTCCAGACCACCACAAGACCACTGCAGGGGGGACAGTTACAGCAGCTCTCGGGCAGTGGGACTTTGGGAGGAATGAATCACTTCCAGCCCGCTCCTTCTTCCAACTCTCCATCCTCCAGCCTAAGCCAGCTGGCACAGGCCTCCAGTGGGCCATCTTCAGGCCTGTGCCAAACACATCCAAGTGCATTAGGATCTTTAACTGGAACGATAGCCCAGCTCCACCAAGAACGGCCACCTTTTGCCTCTGGGTCTCCACTACAACAGTCTGGTGTCGCCTCTCCCTGTTACACCCCTTCTGGCCTTAGTCCTCCTAGTCAGAGCCCAGTGACAACAAGAACTTTTCAATGTGGCCCATCTGGGGCCTCAGGCTCTCACGGATCTCTGCTACTGCCTCAGACCGCCAGCCCACCTCCGCAGATCCTGCAGTCCAAGAGCGCGCCACCCGTGCCACCGGGACGTCTGAACCAGGACATCAAGTTGATTTCTGCTTCCCAGCCATCTTTGCCCCAAGAGCTGGCTCAGACACTGAGCCAAAGTTCTCCTCATTCCTCTAGAGAATCTGTTTCCAGCTTCTCCCCTTTTCCTGGTGGAGGGACCGGACTTCTTGGGAAGCCTTGTAGCTCAATTCCTGGGCGTGTGACTTTACCCCGTCAGATGTCCTCAGGTTCTTTACCACATCCGCTGGTATTTGGGGCCAGCGCTGCAAGCGCTGCTTCTCTGACTGCTGGTGGGCGGAAAGAATCCATAGTGCTCACAGGGGATCTGGAACCTGTCAGATCCAAACTGCCCTCCAATTTGTGAGGACTCCTGAGAGCTGGTTATGTCAGCCATGCAATTCAGTTCCTGATTAGACTTTCATGAATCATTTTTACCTTTCCTTGCCCCTCCCCCCCAGCCTCCCCTCTTTTTTCTCCATTTCTTTTGTTTAGGTTTAACTGTGATTAGAAACAGACAAAAAACACACACACACACACACAAAAAAAAAAAAAAAAAAAAAAAAAGAAAACAACAACAAAAAAGAGAAGATAACCAGGTATTCTTAGAGCTATAGATTTTTGGTCACTTGATTTTATAGAATATTTTAATACATGGAACAAAAGGATATGAGCAAATTTAATCCAACGAGGTTAACGCACAGACAAGGCGTGTGCCTGAGCTGGAACATATGAATGATCAGCCATAGAAGCCACCAAAAAAAAAAGATTTTCCTGTTGAGACAAAGATCTGAGGTTGACGGGGACCATAAAAGGGATCATCAGGGCAGACCCCTAGCTGGTGTTTTTCCAACAGCTCTGATTAGCCTCAGTTTTGCACTGGCTGTGAACTTGGCCCACAGCACCTGGTTGTAGGGGGACTTGGATGGCTCACTATGTGCAGCAGAAAGTTTCACTTCCTCTTAGGTTTTCTCCTGTGATCAGCAGGTTGCAGAGGAAGCAAGAAGAAGGGTGGGTTTTGTTAATGCAGTCCCCTCTAGGGATTTCAGAAGGGCTGAGTTTTTGTTCGGACTTCATCTGAAGAAGATAAAAGTGACCAGGAGATGGATGGGCCTCGCTTCAGATGGTTTTGTCTTTCATATTCCACTGATGGTCTAGTGGGAACCAGAAGCAATCCCTTGTAAGTCACAACGAGGGCAGTGAATGTCCCCTTTATTTTTGTAGGCATTGTGGACGCGGGTTGTAGGAAAAGGCCTGTCTTTCTGCCAGCACATCAGGCCACTGGCCTCAGCCAGCAGAAGAGCCCAAGCTTCAACCTCTCTCTCCAGGGTTTGGAAAGTGCATGTGCTGCCTTCTGGGTTGGGGCATGCAAAGCAAAGAGAGGGGTGAAGAAAGAGGCAGGGCTTTAACCTTCCCTCTCTTATTTTAATGTTTCAGTGTCCATGGGCTGACTGCTTTGAAGAGAACTGGGTAGAAAAAGATGGAGAAGCAGGGTGCAGTCACCCCAGCCCTCGTCCTCCTTAACCCAGGGGAGTCTGAGCTTTGATGCACCAAGGGCAATACTGGTGCCCAGCCAAGAATCCTCCAGATTTGCAACTGTGTTTAAACCATTAAACCAGACTAGACCAGAAATTTGGCCAGCCATGGTCCATGCTTCTCCTCTGATGGGGGAATTGAAATCGTTCGCTTGATTTCACCAGCAATAACAGCCTGCACCTGATTGGCTTTGGTCTCGCCCTGCAGTTGCAGCAGCACCGGACACATCTTGGGCCTGGCAGGCACCTTGAGCTGGATTTTTTGTGCTCCCCTGATTTAAGGCAGTCAAAGTGGGATGAAGACAGTAAGGAGCCATTGGGTGCACACAGCACTGAGAAGCTACAGAAGCTACAGCCTTTACCTCTAGAGTAAACATCTCCTTTTCTTTTACTTTGATCCTTTTTCTTTTGTTTGTTCTTAGGCCAAGAGGTGTCTCCGGCCACCTCACAGTAAAGAGTCAGGTGCTCAACTTTTCTAACACTGGTTAGAAACACGTGTCCAGCCTCCCTCTGTTTCCAGCTATCCCGGGCCCCCTCCAGCCCTCAGAGGGAAAGCAGGACTTGATGCAGCAGTGCCAAAAAACTTAACTATCATCACCCTAACGATACAGGTCCATATAACTCCCTCTCTTACCTCTTCCCACCCCCAAAACCACTGGCTGACAGTTGTTTTTTATACCGACTTGTTTGCAAAACTCTTTGACATGTGCCTGTATCTTGAATGTCGCTGCAAGCGTTCCTGGGCACTCCTGCTTCGACGTGCTTCGGTGGCTCAGAATTCAGATGTAATCAGCTTTGGTCTTCCTTATCAAGGGTCAGGGGAACTCTAGAAAATGTTTTTTCTACTAGCTACATACAACTCTGTATGTGTGAGTGTGCGTGGTGGGAGGGGTGCGTGTGTGTGTGTGTGTGTATAGTTTTTATATATCTATCTATAGATACACACATGCTTTTATATATATAGTATCCAGTTATACACATATGTAGTCTATTTATGCACATGTGTAAGCACGCACACACACACACACACATCTATTTATATCTATATATATCTCCTAGTTTTAAAATACATGGCAGTTTTGACCCTCCTGTAGGACCGATGGGCAGGGGATCATCATAATACATAGATCTGCTTTTCCAAATATGTACAGGTTCATCTCGAAACAGAACCAGTTGACGGAGTTGAAGCAGACGCACAGACCCTCTCATGTTTTCATAGGTATGAGGCAGTTCCTAGAAGGAAGACTCACAATATCCTTTTAAGTTTTATATTTGGTTTAGTGACCTTTTTTTTCCCCGGTATGCTAGAGAGCCCCTAGAATGAGCTTCTCAAGAGATTGGGAATGAAGCTGTTTGGATCAAGGGGTATCTAATATAAGCAGGTGGGAAAGGTCTTCTTCAGCCCAGCAATGCCAGGCCCTCGTGGATGACTGTCCTATGGCTGCTGCATTGGTACTTGAATCTCAACAACCCCTGTGGACACTCAGACAAATGGAGGTGCACAGAAACACCCCGAGGGCTGTCTCTGGTAGACGTGCTTTCCATCCACCAGTCTGGTGAACATCCTCCTTCGGTTGGGTTCCTTTGCTTTGTTTTTCACGGGGATATTGTTTGATTTTCCAGTTCTTAGCAGTGCAGTAGCCAATATTGAGTTATTCTGACTGGACCCCAGTCAACACTAGGCTTGTCTCAGTAGGTGGAACTATATTTATTATTATTATTATTATTATTATTATTATTATTATTATTATTGTTCCTTTTTGGTTTATTTTGGGGGGGGAAGGG
>WUAM01000323.1:27348127-27362893 GCA_024336885.1 Actenoides hombroni
TTATTTTAATTGACAATGGAACTAATTGACACTTGGCCAATGGAACAGGCTGCCCAGGGAGGTGGTGGTGTCACCATCCCTGGAGGTGTTTAAAAGCTGAGTAGATGTAGCACTTGAGGCTATGGTCTAGTGGTTAGGGAGATGTTGGGATGAAAGTTGAACTTGATGATCCTGGAGGTCCTTTCCAACCATAATAATTCTATGATTCTATGACAGCTTCCATAAATAACTACCTAAGACATATCATAGTTTTTTCTTGTCTCTCGGTAGTTTTTTCTCTTGGCTATTTTTACTGCCTGCCACATTTGCAAGGGTTAGACATATCAGAAATGAATTATTCTCCTGAGTCTTCCTCATTCAAAACTGCACTGTTTTGGATCTGGCATCTGGAGATTCTCCTTTGCAGTTTTCTGAGGTCTGCCCAGTAGTGCTGATCTTGCTGGTGTGGGACCTTGGAAAGCAGTGGTGAATAAAACGCTGTCTGAAAGCTTCTAGAAAAAAAGGAATTTCTTGAAGTAATAGTTGATTTAAAGGATAAGTTAAGAACTGTCTGTGCCTCAGAGAAACTTCAGGTTATTTGTTTCTAGTTGCTTTTATTTCCAGTGTAGCGTGTGTGAGGGGTCTTTGGAAGAGGCAGGAGTAATGTGTCTAAATGCCTGCAAAAAAATATATGCTTAAATTAATCTCTTAAAAATATTGAGATTTTTTTTTTCTCCTATTTTCTTACTAGAGAAGTTATTTTCAGACATTTTCACTTTTTAAAATATCTGTACTGTAAACCTAGAAAATTCTACATTGAACAATCTGTAAGGTAAATCTTAATATAGAAAGTAATTCCTGGAAACACTTGAAAGCTCCATCCTGTGTCTGAATTATTGGTTCTTTAATTGGATAGTGACAGTCTGCCTGAGAATGGATTAAGAATTGATTAGCCAGCTATGACCTGGGACTGCATTTTGGAAGCTTTGCTCTCTATTGGGGAATACTTCAGCTGTAGACATGTATTTGACAAACCACGTGGTAGGCAACATACTCCTCTTAGTTACAAAGGAGAATGAAAATATTTTGTCTGTAAATTTTGACCTTCTATTTGCATTGATCATATTCAAAATGATGTTTTTTTCTCTGCTTGCCTTTCTTGTTCCTGTTCAGTAGAGCAAGTGAAAATGAAATTAACTCTTTCTGCTTTCCAGTATAAACAATGTGCATAATTAATATCCATTCAGCTAGAACTTCTGAAATAAGTGGAAAAAGGCTAAGGTTGCACTTGATAGTTCTTTCAGGTTTTCAGACAGATTTCAGGTAATCAAAAATACAGAAAAGTCTGTTAGTTTGCTAACTGAAGATTAGACTTAATCATGATTAAAGTATGTCCCTGCTTTGTGCTTGTTGGAAGTGTTCCAGTATGGTGGGTGAGTGCTATGGTATAGTAGCTATAGTCAGAAAGTTTTTAAGTGGATTTCCTGTAGGCATTAGAAATCCAGCATCTGAAGAGAGTTGACAATTTAGTCTTTGAAGACCTTCTGGGCGGAGGAGGGAAATCTTTCAGAAATGAACTGTCCAGATATAGAAGAGCTTTACTTTGAGGACTTTCGTTTTTGCAGACTAGGTTAAGCTCAGCTTGGCTTGACTCTTGACTGTGTGTCTTTTTCTTCCAGGTTTATCATCTGGCAAGCGTGCGCTTGCGTGATCTATGCTTAAAGTTGGATGTTTCCAATGACCTGCGCAGGAAGATATGGACATGCTTCGAATTCACATTGGTTCATTGTGCTGATCTAATGAAGGACAGACATTTGGACCAGCTCCTCCTCTGTGCCTTTTATATCATGGCAAAGGTAACACACAGTTTTTAAGAAATTCAACAAATTTTCTGTCGGTTGAAAATGTAAATTGTGTTCACAGTTTACAGTTTGATTGAAAAGTCCTTCCAAGAAGTGGATTAAGTCCCAGTATACTTTTTTTCCTTGTTTTGCACAATCTTGATAGTTTCATCAACCAGACAGTTGGTTAGGAGAGGATTTTTCTTCCCTTCTTGAGCATGTTCCCAGTGAGCACTTTGCATAGGCAAAGCAGTGTGTGGTCTCAATGCCCCATACTTGTTTTCTATTCTGCTTGTCATCTTCACGGTCTATGTGATCTGAACTAAAAACACCATTACAGTTAAAGAATTGTGCAGATGCAAACATCTGCAAGAGCTCACAACCTTATAGATGGATGAGAAGTTTCTACTCAACAAAAATCCTTGTAGGTCTTGAAGATTCAGGTTGAGGAATTGAGCTCGATGCCTATTACTTGTGTTTCATTTCCTGTTCAATTTGCCAGCATTGATTTAAGGTGTTACTAAGTTCAATTATGAAACTGGAATATTGATCTGAATCAAACTCGAGAGCTGATGGTTACAGTGGCCATCAAGTCTGATTCAGACACAAATTCAGGAAAGTGAAACTAAGCCCAGGCTCCTCTAAAACATTTTGGATGAGTTACCTTTTCTTGAGGAAGACAGTGAAGAGGAACACTATCTCTGGAAGGAATCTGATGTTCAGTGTGTCTACCTGTGCTGTTAGTAACTGCAGCACAGCTTAGGCTCATTTGAAATCTCTACTGATAGCCCTAGAAAAGCAATACCATTGAATAGTCAGTGCTCTGTATCTCCTGTCACTCGTTGTGTTGGGTTTTTTTCTAAATATTGAGTGCTGTCTCCAGTGCAGTGTGAGAAATGACAATTTAGACAGAGGCCTTGATATATTCTCTCCTGGGTCCTACTACAAAAATTGTTGCTTATTTGCTGTTAAAATTGCAGATGCATGGCTGAAAAGCAAAGTCCTTTAAGAAATGCTGTATTTTGAAGTACAAAAGAAGGATGAAATTGCACGTGTGTATATACCTGCCTAGTGTTTTGTTCAGGATTTCCTCAATTTCTGTTTAGAAAAGTTGAGGGGCCCAGTTTTCAAATTTACAGATACCTTTTGGACTTCATAATATTTCCCTTCTTTATTTTTTAGTGTCACTAGAATATGTCAGAAAAGAAATATTTCCTAAGCATCATAAGCAAAAAAAAAAAAGCTTTAGTAGCTAACAAACAAGGAATACCTGGAGAAGAACAATGCTTGTTTTTTCATAATCTCATATGCTGCTCAATTTTGCTTTCATAGTAATACTCACATAAAAGCTGTATAGAGGGAAGGTAATTGAATAGACAGGACCTGAGCAGCCCAACCTTGCTGCTTGCACTTGGTCTTTAATACCCTTTTCTTTTCCAGGTAACCAAAGAGGAAAGAACTTTTCAGGACATAATGAAAAGTTACAGAAATCAGCCACAAGCAAACAGCCATGTGAGTAAATAGTGTTGCCTTTCTTTTTGATAAATCCCAGCTAGGGGTGGCTTTTCAAATGTTTTTGTTGATAAGGGAAAAGTCAGATTCTTTTCAGTGTTACATTCATTCTTACTCTGGTGGATTTTTATCTGATCTTCTGACTTCCTTATTTTTTTGATAAGAGGTTTGGGGTTTTTTCCTGGTGTCCTGTAGGTTTATAGGAGCGTCTTGTTGAGAAATGTTTCTGATGATGTCCTACAGAGCAAAAGTGCAAACCAAGATGTGGAGATGACAGAAGGTAAGTACAGCAAAGTAACCTGCTGTTTTTAAAAATTACTTGTGGCTTTTAAAGAACTGAACTGTCAAGTAATAAGAAGTGACCCAAGCTTTACATGTACTTTAAATGTACTAAAGAAAAATAAATGTATTGTTGAAAAAGAAACCATCTTGTCAGTAGCCCTCCTGTCTGCTAGAGGTGGAAAATCGCTCCCTAGTTGGAAAAGCATTCTTCAAAGTTGAAGTGTTTCCTTGGTGTGGCAGTGATACTGTAGTTCTTGTACAGCAACACTGGTTAAAGGAGAAAGATGAACAGTCCCTGGAATATAATACAGTTTTTTTTGTAGTATCACCTATCCTGAAGGCTTAAGTAGAGAGAACTTGTTTCAGAAAATAAAAATGGTGACTCCAAGACCACTATTTTCTTATATTCAGGTTTCTTTTAAATAGAATTGTAGAATAATAGAATGGTTTGGGTTGGAAGAGACCTTAAAGATCATCTAGTTTAAATCCTGCCATGGGCAGGGACACCTCTCACTAGACCAGGTTGCTCAATGCCCCATCCAACCTGGATGTGAACACTTCATGATGGAGCATCCACAGCTTCCCTGGGCAACCTGTTCCAGTTTCTCTCCACCCTCAAAGTGAAGATTTTCCTTCTTATTTCCAATCTAAATCTACCCTATTCCAGTTTCAACCCATTACCCCTCATCCTGTCGCTACAGGCCTTTGTAAAAAGTCACTCCACAGCTTTCCTGTAGGCTCCCTTCAGATACTGGGAGCTGCAATAAGGTCTCCCTGGAGCCTTCTCTTCTCCAGGCTGGACACGCCCAACTCTCTCAGCCTGTCCCCACAGCAGAGGGATTCCAGCCCTCAGATCATTTTTGTGACCATCCTCTGCACCTGCTCGGACAACTCCATGTCTGTCTTGTGTTGAGGGCTCCAGAGATGGATTTTGGTCAAACTGGGTTAGAGAAGAGGGATAAGAGCAGTATTTGAGAAAAGCATGAAATTGTGCTGTGCCAATTTATAGGATGTGTTGGAAAAGCAAGAGACCACAAGCCCGTGGATGAACCCATGAGCAGAGCAGGTCTGCAGCCAGGACACAGGCAGAAATTTAGAAGACTGTTCCCTATGGTAAATTCCCACTGTGGGTGGGATTCAACTGCTTGAATGAGTATTAGAGACATGTTTTAGATGCCTGTTGAGAATTCCACCAGGGCCAGGAAAGTGCTGGTCTCCTGGAGGTTCAGCAGCCTGTCCAGCAGCTCCACAACCAGTGGATGTCATAGAGCATCTGAAGTGGCACTGGGCTCCAGTGTTCTGTCAGACAGAGGTACTTGGTTACAAACTTCTTTGGTTGCTGTTCCTGACGGACTTTCTTCAGTTAGTAGACTCATCTCTGCTTTATCTCGTATCAGCTCCCACTGTTTTGACACCAGCTTACAGGAACATGTGTAGTGACACAAGGCAGGCACACTAAGAAGTCACACTTACAGGCAGCAGCTTTTGGCGTCAGTGCTGCGCTGATTGCAAGAGCTTTTATTCTGTGGTGCCCCATTTTGCTTGGCAGAGGATGGAGGAAGGAAGATTGTATTCAGTAGCAGTCCAGCTGAATTAGGGGAGAGAGAACATTACCAGGAATATACCTGCTGTGTGGCTGCAGCTTTTTCCACTGAACAACTGTTTTATGATACTCCTGAACAAACTGTGTCACGGCTTCCTTGCAGCAGACACGAGTTGAGTACAAGGCTACTCTGCCCACTGATCACTAGACACTTTCACAGAAGGTAAATGCTGGGAGTTGGCAAACCACTTAAAACTTAACTTTAAGAGCAACAAATGGCTTTGTCCCGCTCCCCAAAACAAGCATGGGAAAAAGGGGTCAGCTGTGCTACATTTTTTTTCCCTAGCTATTTCCAAGTTTGGAATAAAGATTTATGTTGGCCTTTTTAGCTGTAGCCTCCTAGCAGCCAGTTGTAGCTGCGAACCCTACTCAAGGTCATAACCACCTACTGCGCACCCTGCTCCTGGCTGAACCACTTCTTTAATTCAGCTCATTAATTAGTCAGTTTGTGGGTGAGTTCTCCCAAGTTTGAATCTGAAGTGCCCGGTTCATTGATACTGTTTCTGAAACCTGAAGCTCTCTCGTTGTTAGACTGGTCTGTGGAAACTGGCAGTTCCTCGGGAGGATTGGCAGCAGGGCGCTCCAGTGAGTCGGGAACAGAGGAGAGAGGAGACCTCATTAAATTTTACAACTCAGTCTATGTAGGAAGAGTGAAATCCTTTGCACTGAAGTACAATATCACAAACCAGGATCGTGTTGTAAGTAAAGCATTTTGGAATTTTGCCTTGTCTAATAATCAGACACAAAGTCATTTTTCCTGACAGTTAAACGTGTATCAATACTTTTGTACTGTTATTCACCTGGTGTGGTTACAGAAGTTACAGAGTTGTAGGTAATGGTATGAGGACTTGCTTTAACAGCCCTTCCAGAGGACAAATGCAGATGTACTTCACTTTACAATCTTGATTTCAGCTTCTTGATAGCAATGCAACACCCATTTGCTCAAGTGGCTGTGGAGCATCTGTGTTTTTGGTGGATACTTTATCTGTTGTTTAACTGTTACGAGTTAAATTCTTCTAATGAAGACTTGGAAGTGTATTAATCTTTCCTTCTGTGAAGTTAATACTTTTAACATGCATCCTGGGATGCATTAAGAATAGCGTGGCCAGCAGGTCGAGAGGGCCACCTCTGCTCTGCCCTGGTGAAGCCTCACCTGGAGTGCTGTATCCAGTTCTGGGCACCCCAGTTCAAGAAAGACAGGGAGCTACTGGAGAGAGTCCAGCGCAGAGCCAATAAGATGATGAAAGGAGTGGATCATCTCCCTTCTGAGGAGAGGCTGAGGGAGCCGTGTCTCTTTAGCTTGGAGAAAAGGAGACTGAGGGGGGACCTCATTAATGTCTATAAATATGTAAAGGGTGAATGTTGAGAGGCTGGAGCCAGGCTCTGCTCGGTGACATCCAGTGATAGGACAAGGGGCAATGGGTACAAGCTGGAGCATAGGAGGTTCCAGGTAAACATAAGGAAAAACCTTTTCATGGTCATGGTGACAGAACCTGGAACAGGCTGCCCAGGGAGGCTGTGGGATCTCCTTCTCTGGAGACATTCAAAATCTGCCTGGATGTGTTCCTGTGTGATCTGCTCTAGGTGATCCTGCTCTGACAGAGGGGTTGGACTTGGTGATCTTTTGAGGTCTCTTCCAACCCCTCCCATTCTGTGATTCAGTGATTAAGTATCTTCCCATTCAGCTCCTGTCCAAATTTGTCCTCTCTTGCAGATGGAAGCCCCTCCCTTGTCTCCATTCCCCAACATTAAGCACCAGCCAGTGTCTCCTCGGCGCATCTCTCAGCAGCACTCGGTTTACGTTTCGCCTCACAAGAACGGGGCCTGCCTGACCCCTCGCTCTGCACTGCTCTATAAATTTAACGGGAGCCCTTCCAAGGTAGGAAGCAAAGAGGTTGAAAGGGGTCAGTTTGAGAGAGGGTTAATTAATCTCCTGATTAGGATGTGTTCTAACACAGAGAGGTTTCACTGAACTAGTGCCTTGCTTTATGGTGAAGGGTGGAATTCTTTAGGTGGAGTCCATCACTTGCTCAGAAAAGAGGCTCAGAATAAATTTTTTTCCTCAGTTGTGAACCAGAGCAAGTTTGAAATGAGGTCAGAGTAACTCATGATTATTTTTTTTTTGATTGCAGAGCTTGAAGGACATCAACAATATGATAAAACAAGGTGAACACAGGAGCAAGAAGAGAGCAATAGCAATTGATAGTGACACTGAATCCCCTACGAAGCGACTCTGCCAGGAAAATGATGATGTTCTGCTTAAACGTCTCCAGGATGTTGTCAGTGAAAGAGCAAATCACTAAAAGGTCCCGTTCCCTGTGGGATCTAAAAGCTCTGGAGTAGGATACAGCTGTTGCACTATTTATTTCGTGCTTTTGTATGCAGACAACTGCCAAGTTTCTTTAACGTTGAACTTTCACCTGACTTCCATGGGATGCCAAAAGCAAGGGTTAAGTAGTGAATGCCAGAGAATGAGAAGTGGTGATGATCTTCCTTCCCAGTGGCCACTCTGGGCTGTAAGTTACTCTGAGCTGTTCTGGCAAGAAGAGTGATCTGTAGAAAGCCATATTGGATGTTCTTGAGCGTAAGTTAGAGCGTCGTGAGTTCTGAGCATAACTCAGCTTCTAGGAACATAGGGTTTATTTTTGGAATAAGAATTACAAGGAAATGAGTGAAGTTGGTTAAATTTCCTCAAGCTTTTGGTATTTGGGGAAGAAACTTCAGAAGTGCCTTATTTTAAAAGCATGTGGAATTTTATACATTATTTTGCTGCAGAGTAACTGGAGTGGAGAACAAATCGATCGGTTTAACCTCAGGAAGAGCTGAGCAGGTTTGAACTGTATGATTTGTGTTGTGCTCCCTCTCCTGCCAGAACTTCAGTGAAGGTCTGTTAGGATGTGGACCAGGCAGCCTTTCCAGTAAGCAAGGCTGTGATCAAAAAGTAAAAAGAGCAGCAACTCGTGTTGGCACTGACCCCTGATCAGCTCGGTGAGTCTGAGTTACCTTCCCTGGAGCTGGTGGGTGCTGCCAGGGGAGCTGCTCCTCTCCCGTCGGGGACCTGGGACAGCCCTGCTGCAGAAGCTGTAGATGTCTGACCCCCAGATGAGCACAGCCTGGTCACAGCCCTTCAGATGCACAGATCCATCGTGTCTCTTTGGTTTATTTTCTCCTGAAGATCTTTGCCCTTGTGTAGCATCTACACTGACTGTAAGCCCTTCAGATAAGGCGTGGTTGTACATATGGGGTTTTATAGCTATTAACGGCCTGGCTTCCTTGGAAATGTGTGAATTCCAGCAGCCAGTTCTTTGTGACTGTTTTGAATGTTTAAGGATTTAGTAGGATTTATTTTACCAAAATAGAGAAAAGTCAAGGTTTCTTAATTACTGAATTATTTTGTATTTGCATTTAAGATTAGAGCCAT
This sequence comes from Actenoides hombroni, assembly GCA_024336885.1. NCBI lineage: Eukaryota > Metazoa > Chordata > Aves > Coraciiformes > Alcedinidae > Actenoides > Actenoides hombroni. Next base: position 27,356,766 of record WUAM01000323.1, read on the forward strand.
AGAGAAACTTCTCAGCACTGTATTTTTTCAGTTTGTTTGTATATTGAACTGAAAAAAAATCCTGAACGATTATATAGGACTTGTTTAAGGAGCCCTGTTGGCTTCGTTGGTTGGTTGGTTTGTTACATGTTGTGAGATCTGCTCCAGCACAGCTCCAGGGAACAACTCTGCCATCATGTCAGGCAGTCTCAGCTCATGACTCTGGCCAGTACTGATGGAAGAAAAATGTATTTAAAAGCGTATGTGTGCAGAGACCCTATTCAGCAGTGAGTAGAAAGTTTACATACTCTGTAAATTGCTTTTGAATTGTCAACTACTTAACTGTATGATTATTTTTTTTTGTGTTGTTCTTTTTCTTACTTTCAAAAAAGATGCTTCTTCCTGAAAGGTCTGACCGTAGAGAGCTGCCATACGAGGAAATGGTCATGCAGCAGACTAGGTTTCATGTAGATTCTTCTGTTCAATTCCTTGAGTTTTATTCTATTTTTAATATTTGTCTTCAGATCTTGAGATAAAAAGTACAAGAGGAGCAGCCTTTCTCTCTTGAGCTGTTATAACCGTTCAGGGTATGCACTCCAGTCCCTAAAAGCCTCCTGTGTTGGCGGGGGGGGGAACAGAGAATCCTGATTTCACTTTCAGCAGTCTGCTTTGGTTTTGTGGAGTGTGGCAAAAACTCCCCTCCTGGGGGGGAGCAGGTGGTCAGGCTTAACAGCACACGTCCCTCAGCAGTGCTGTGTGACAGTGGTTGGCTGATTTGATTTTAGCTGAGCATCGTGTGCAGCTCTCTTCTGGCCTGTCTGCTCACCATGTTGTCAGTGAAACTGGAAAACTGATGGTGCTAAAATCCTTACTGGTTGTCATTAGGTGCAGTGTTTTTTCATTCGAAAAATGAATGTACTATAACTGGATGCAGTTCAGATTTTTTCACCTTTTGAGGTGATGATAGGAAAAAAAGACAAGATGGTTTTGATTTGTTGAAGAGCTAAAACAGTAGTTTGTATTGAACATTTTGTAACGGTTGCAAAGTGCCTTCACGTGTTAATATTTTATGATAAAAAGTATTTTAACTTGTGTTGCTGTATTTCCAGTGCTCTTTCTGTGGTAACTCATTAAACAGTGCCTTCTGTCTGCATTTTCCATAATGTCAAAGACCTTAATCATTTTTATGCTCCCTCAAATTTCTTTGGTATTTTTTCGGTTTAAAATCATGAATCTTTCATGCGATCTGTCTGCAGTTCCCTCCTGAGGTTTCTGTGCTGTTTGCGTTTCAGTCAGATGTGGTTTCTGGGAGGAGGTTGCATTACACAAAGCAATCAAAATCCCCAGAAAGGGAGGAGGTGCTGGAGTGCTGGGGAGCGTGCTGCAGGGGGACGGGTGAGGTAGCAGAGGTGAGTTCTGGGCTTCTCCTTCTGGACCTCGCAGCTGGGACTGGTTTGGATTGGTACCTGCTGGCTTCCTGCTGGCTTTGGCACTACAGGTGAGGGTGGAGCTGGCAGGAATTCAGAGCTTTTTAAATAGCTCTTGTACATCTGCTTGGGGGGGGGGGACTAAGTGAATTTGTGCAGATTCAGTTGTAATGACTTGACACCAGAGCTTGTTTAAAAGACTTAAACTCTAGTTGCCAACCCAAAGGGATGTTGAGGGGCAGAGCTGGGAAAATGTGGCTGTCTCTCCTCTTTAAGGTGAGACTGATGGTGAGGGGGGAAACATCACGGGCAAAGCGAAGTGAGAATTGAGGCTGTGGTGTCCAAGCCTTGCAGCCCACACCCTGGCCGCCAGGACTGTGGTCTTCCCCAGCCAGATGGATTTTCACTAGTTCTCCAACAGAAAATATTGCCTCCTTAACACTGCTGGAAGTGGCTTCAGAGCTTCCATGTTAACCTACTGGTCAGCTTTCCAAAGAAGTAAAGGTTTCATAACCTTTTCTTTAACACCACCAGGAGCACCCTAAATTCACTAGCACTCCACCCACGAGCGGTATGTTAATGCTACCTTGCCACATCCCAAGTGTTGTGCTAAGATGTGGTCTCGAGAAGGTTTGTGGTTAGGATGCAATTAAGCCATGGGAGGAATTGAAACGGATTTTCTATTTAGTTTCCTGTTAGGAAGTGCTCTTTTATGTTCCTGCCCTATGACTGACAGAGGGGCTTTTTTTGTTAGTTGATACCTGAGGAGCTTACTGCTGAAACTGGGGACACCAAAGGAGGTGCTGTGAAGGTTCTTCAAGGGTATAAGCTGAATGTGTCCAAATCTGTCTTGAGGCCAAAGTAAATTTACTGTAATCTCCAATGATTGCGTTAAGCACATAACACATCACCCAAGTAACCCTTCTTGAAAAGCAAGTGTCAGGTGATGTCAAACTCAGAAAACTTTTCACCTTCCTCGAGCAGCCAGCAGTGCCTTAGAGGGCAGGGGAGGCAGCAGTGGGTTCCAAAGCTGCCCCCAGCCAGGGCTCACGGCTGCCCCGCTCGTGCTCTCTGGGAAGCTGGGCAGAGCTCATGGGCGTGGGGCTCATGCAGTGCCTCATCTTGAAGGTTAATACACCAGACCCCAGGGAACCCCTGGTTTGAGGGAGCCCATTTTACCCCATGCCTACATTCCCCAGATTGGGTGCTGCCTCTGGGCTGAGGCACGGTGACCTTCAGCTGCGGCAGCTTTTCTGCAAGCGCTTCCTCCACGTTCTCCTGTGTGTCATCCCTCGTGGGTCCCAGTAACAGAAAAACAGCTCTGCAAGAGTTCAGTCAGAATTTCATCTACTTCATGTGTAAAGGTGGAGCTCAAGCAGCTGAGGCTTGGAAGGAATGAATGGCTGTGCTGCAAGTCCTCAGCTCTGCAGTTGTGCTACCTTCTGGCAGAGGGTAGCACATCTGAAGAGGGTAGACTGGCCCACTTTGTTTCCACCCAAAGAATGAAATGAGATGAGAGAATCAACCAAAGGCTCTGCTTACTAGATGCTGCTTGCCATTATCTTTGGCTTTGCTGAAGGAACTGGGGCTTAGGGAAGTTGTTCAATCTAAACAAAAATCATCTTCTCCCCAAGTTCCTCCTTTCTACCATCAGAAGGATCACCTAGCAGACACCAAAACCAGGTCCTGGCAGACCACTGAGTGCCAGGGAGTAAAGATCCCCCATATTAAAGGGGGAGTTCCCATTGCATGCAGATCCCTCCTTCTTCTTCCTGCCCTTCTCAACCATGGGGCTGGGGTGGGTTAGTTGGAGTACTCTTCTGGTAGATGCTTAGAGAGGGCAAGAGGTATTCTTGACCCCTTGCAAAAACTTTGGTTGAGACCATGGACTCCACAGAGTCCAGCCAACCAGGGAAGTGCTGCTAGAAACGTGTGAAGTGAAAACCAAAATGAGATCCACGGGAAAATAATGGAACAGGGGCCAGGAGGATTATAAGTATGCTCAAGTGACCTGCAGTTGAGGTGTAGAAAAACACATGGAACACACGCATTGTTGTTTGGCTTTGTTTCTTAGACAAGTCCATCTGGGGTTAGATAGGATGAACCTGTGACAGGCTTAGAGGCACCTTATCGAACATTCCTGAGATTCCTGTCCTGCTGCAGGAAAGACGGAGGCACAGCACTAAACTCCAGCTGTGGGAATCCCTGAAATACAGGAGGAAACAGCTGGCTGGGAGATGCTCCAGAGCGAGCTGAGCTCCCCAGTGCCTGCAGCTCTGCCCGGGCGCTGCTTCGGGGGTCCTCTGGTCAGCAAGGTAACAAAAATAAACTTACTCTTTGCATTTCATCCTGGTTTTGTGGTTGTTCTTGTGTCCTGCCTGTGCCAGCTCACACAAGGCCCTATGCAGGAATACTCCCTCTTCGTGCCGCCCTTTCACACTTGCCTTGCTTTTTGTTTGTCATCACGGGGCACCCTGTTGGATTTGTCTGGAGTTTCTGCACACCTAGAGCAGCACACCCAGTGCTAAATCAGGGGTTCCTGATGGGAGGGGCTGGGAGGGCCTTCAGCCTGCCTCTGTTGCATGCAAATCAGTGCAAAGCTAAAGAAACATTTTTTCCTCCCTCCCCCTTCTTCATGTGCTTGCTTTGGTTACCAGGGGCTTTGTGCTGCTCAGACCACCGCCCTGCCTACTGCCATACTTTCTTTTTCTTCCTGCTAGTGAGGGTGGATCTGGTCACCCTGCCCCTGCTGCTGTGCCACATGTCAGTCTGGTGGTGCAATAGCTGCAGTTTTGTACCCATCCAAAGAAGGATGTCCTGCCGCTTCAGGATGTTCCTCCCTTGCTGTTTTTAAGCCATGAATGCAGTGAGATCCCTCTTGAATTTTTCAATTTTCTGATGAGCACTCCAGATGCATTGGGCCTGGGGGTAGGATGCACGTCCTTCAACTCCTTCCCCTCTCCAGAAATCTCTTTAGGTATGATCTGGGTATTGAGCTCTGCAGGGCAGGCTTTGATACCGGCAGAGTTACGAAATGGGCAGGTGATGAATTGCTCCTTCAAAGGACAAGCACCGGTGACATCTGGGAGTGGGAAGGGGGGAGCTGTGAGGCTGTTTCATACCGCTGAGTTCTTTCTTTAATGGATCTGCCTGTTCTTGTCTTCTAAGGCTCCTTCAAATAAGAGGAGCGTTTCCTCTAAATGGGTGCAACTGCCTCTGCTCCGGGCAGGTTCATTTCTGGATGGTGACAGCACAGTGGTGATGGAAAGCTCGGAAAGTCCCGGAGAGGATGGGGGTAGACTCTCAGCTGAATGAGAAACAGGCAGCGAGCATTAAGCACGCTTTCCAAACAAGAGCTGGGAAGGGGAAGACTGGAACATTTGCTTACAAAAGCAAATTACTGTAGCATGACAGTGGAACGTGTAAGCTCTGCTCCATACCGACACCTCAGGAAAAACCTAGAAAAGGGTGTTTTGGTACCAAGATGATGATTTGGTTTGGTTTGTGGTTTGGGTTTTTTTAATCTTTTCTACATGTTTGAACCGTGGTGGGGAAGTTGTGACAAGAACACAGCAATTTCCAGAAACGTTTTGTGGTGGGTTGGCCTTGGCTGGCTGCCAGGTGCTCACCCATCCACACTCTCACTCCTCCTGCTCCTTAGCAGAACAAGGGGAGAACATTCAATGAAGCAGCTCATGGGCTGAAGTAAGGACAGGGAGATCACTCACCTGTCACCATCAAGGGCAAAACACTGGAATTGGCGAAGATAATTTGATTTCGTTGCCAATTAAAAATAGAATAGGCTAATGAGATGGAAAAACAAAACTAAAACCACCTTCCCCCCACCTTCCTATTTTTCCCAGGCTCAACTTCATGCTCAACTTTTTTCTGCTACATCTCCCTGCGAGCTGAGCAGGGGGACAGGAACAGGGGCAGTTTACAATGTTTCATCTTTGTTGATCCTTCCTCCTGACACCCTGTCCCTGCTCCAGCGTAGGGTCCCCATCATGGGCTGAAGCTGCCGTCAGGAGCCGGCTCCTGTGTGGGCTCTCCACAGGCAACTGTATTCTGTGGGGTCTGTATTTGAGAGGCAAAATTTCAGGCATTTTCCGTGGCCTCTTTCACAGCAGAGCTGCTTTTGTTGATGTTGGGGTGTTCCTCATGGACATGACAGCTGGAGACCAGCACATTGTCTCTATCTGTGATGACCAATGGTGTCCGGTCATCATGGCTGCGAGCAACTGTGAGTCTGGCAGCTGGGGCACATCTGGATTGATTGCCTCTGATGTCTTGGGAACAGGGCCTTGAAAAAGTTGGATTTGAGTGTCTTCAGCAACATCCCTTGAGGGCAATAGTGCTGTGGCATCATGTCTTTTGGGAGCACCTTAATGGATGCTGATGCCTTGTGGTTGAGCTGAGATTTGGGGTGATGAACAGGCCCTGCTGGTGCTGATTTCCAGGTATTTACATCTGAATTACTCCCAGTAACCTGACATTGCGAGGATGTCCTGGTTTCAACTGGGATAATTTTCTTCCTAACAGCTGGTGCAGTGCTATGTGCTGGGTTTAGCATGAAAACAATGTTGATAACACACTGATGGTTTAGTTGCACTAAGAAGCACTTATCCCAAGTTCAGGGTTTTACAGTTACCCACACTCTGCCAGCGAGGCGGGGCACAAGAAGCTGGGAGGCAGCACGGCCAGGAGCGCTGACCCAAACTC
>WUAM01000323.1:27415057-27429379 GCA_024336885.1 Actenoides hombroni
CCGGCCAACCTCCCCTGCAATGGTGCCAGGGATGGGGCAGCCACCACCTCTCTGGGCAGCCTGGGCCAGGCTCTCACTACTCTCAGGGGAAAAAATACCTTCCTTCTCTCAGTTCTAAGTGTCCCTTCTTTTAATTTCAAGCGATCACCCCTTGTGCTGTCAGAACAGGCCGTGCTGAAGAGACTGTCGCCATCTTGCTTGTAGGCCCCATGTCAGCGCTGCGAGGGGCCCCTGAGCCTTCCCTTCTGCAGGCCGAACAAACCCGCAGCTCCCTCAGCCTGGCCTCACAGCACAGGTTCCAGCCCTCTGATCATTTCTGTGGCCCTTCTCTGGACCCCTCCAACAGGTTTATATCCTTCTTGTGCTGAGGACCCCAGCAGCGACGTTTGGCCGATAAACAGCTTGCCGAGCTGAAACTGTAAGTTGGTGCACAGAGGTGGTGGGTTCCCACCTAGTCTGGTTCATCAGCATTCCCTGGCTTGTCTGCTTTGAAAGGAAACATTTTAAAAACCAACAGGGCAGTGCTGAGAAATCTTCTGTGGTGGGGAACAGCTTCATCTGGATTTCAAAAGCTATACAGAGTCTTGAAACTTTCTGCTCACCTTTTTCTGTGATTCAGTTAGGGGACGTGTAAACAGAGACCTCAGCTTCTCTCAGAAATGACTTTTTTAAAAACATATCTCCTAATTAAGAAGTTAATGGGAAGGCAGAAAGAAGCATCAGGCGTAAGCTGGCTTTATCAGTGGCTTTGCGTGGCTGCAGCAGGTTTGTCCTTTTATTTGGGAGAGGAAATCTTAAAGGACGGGTGAGGCGTGCAGAGTTTGATCAGGAGACAGCAGTTCTTACCTCTGCGTCGCTGGCTAAACCCAGCTGAGGGCTGCATAGATAGCTGTTACCATCTGTTGGTTGTGAAATGATTTGATCGTTGCGAGTTGTGTTTCTCTGGGACAAGTTTCAATTTAACAAGAAACCCCCAGTGAAACAGGCGTTCTTGCTGATCACTAGAGAGGCCGGAGATTGAATAGATGATGGAAACTGAATTTCTTTGTCATCTAGCTCTTGTCAACACTGCATGAAAAATAGAGCAGGCCTTGAATCGGGAAAACAGCTCCCTCAGATTTTGAACTTTGCAAGTTATTTTCATTGTGCAGGGACCAGAATGGACCTCTTATTTCTATTTAAATAGGACACAGCATCCTTTATTGAAATTTGTTAGCAGAATAATTCATGAGATATTTATTTTACTGAAGGTGGGTTGTTTTCTTTCAGAGAGCAAAACCACTCAATAGTAACTTCAGTAATGTCTGGGACACAGTTTTCACTCAGGAACAATGGAAATTTTTTGTATTAAATGCATTTTAGTTGAAAAAAAAAGTCACTTTTCAGGCTTTTTCCCCCCCCTTTATGCAAAACTTTTTCATAATTTTAAACAAAATTATCACCAAACATTACTGAAAGATCATTCACAGCCAGGTTTGGGTTTTCTGTTTTTCTTGTATTAGTGATAATTAGTAGCGACACTGGAAATCAGATCTTTAGCTGAGGTTCATTTGAACTCCCTGCAGTCACTTGCCTTTGAACCGTTTTCCAGATTTTGAAGTGCTTACACCTTTTTTTTTTCCTTTTTTCTTTCCTTCTTTTTCCTTATTTTTTTTGCCTTGCAATCTCACCAGCAGACTTGAGCGAGGATTAGGATCCTGTTGAGAGCAGTGTTGCACAAGCGCCTGCCCCAAAGAGTTTTATAATCAACAAAATGACAACAAACAATATTTGGGAGTGGAAGCAGGCAAATGGACACAGAGAGACTTGTCCAAGATCAAGGCTGGGGTGGAATTCAGTTTTCCAGCATCCTTGTCCAGGGTCTGACTCAGGACTGGCTTGAGCTTTACCCTTCCTCAGCATTTTGCAGTTGGGTTGACTTTTCCTCCGTCTTTCCCTCCCATTTTGCACCACCTTTTGGGGAGCTACCTCCTTCATGGTCAGACATCAGAGGAGAGGCCAGAAGTCAGAGATGGCTCAGTGTCCAGCTCACCTGTTGCCAGCAGTTGCTGGAGCCAGATGCTTCAGGGGGATGGCAAAGAAACCCACAGCAGGCAGTTATTAAATGTCTTACCCCTGGGAAAGTGTCCTTTGAACTGAAGGATGGCTTGTGCTCTCAAGCACTACTTCTTTTTTTTGTTTGTTTTAAATATTTACTATTTAAATTCTATATGTTCATGTTACCTGGACTTGTTTATGCTTGGTCTGCCCATTTTAAGCTAAAACAGCTCCTTAGGGCAGAGTTCTGATTTTCTTAGTTTGTAAATGACCATGTCCCCCATAAATCTGTGCAGATTGTAATAAATAAAATAGCTGTGCTGGGTCCTTCTGGTTTTAACCAGCCATTCCCAATCTTTCCTTCTCTTTTTGGTGATGATTAGGCACACTGCTTGGGTCAAAACCATCTTTGTCCCAGATTTTAAAGCAAAAGAAAATTATATTCATAAAGAAATAGATCATATTCAAAGAGATAAGGACCATCTTTGCCATGTCCATATCTTGGTTTCTGTGACCTTTTTGGTTTGGGCATCTGAGGCACCAAAAATTCCTCAGCAGTGAAATTCAGTAGGTCAGGCTGCTTCCCCAGTGGTGGGGGGCACTTCAGGGCATGGCACCTTGGGGGATGCTCCAGGGTCCCCTGCCGGACAAGACTAATTTTGAGGATGGCCTGTGAAATGGTGTGAGCTCCTCGGGGCAGAGCTCTGGGGAGGCCCCAGCCATCCTCCTGCCCAGTCCTGGCACAGCGTTCCGCCGGCCTGAAACCAGTGTCTGGTGGGAGAGGTGGATCATCCAGACTGGGAGGAGGATATAGGGTCTTTCATATAGGGTCATATAGGGTCTTTCCCAAGCTGGTGTTTAGGATGACTTCGCTGCCATCTATCCTGGAGCTCCCAGGGCTTTTCCCTGAAGTCTGTTAACTGCTCCAGAAAGTGCTGGTAGACCTGATATGTTCAAGTACCTACAGCAAATTTCTTGCAAAACATGCTGGCTAAGGCTTGGCGCGGGTGCTGAGGAGGTGTGAGCGCTGAGAGCGAGAGCAGCCAGCACTGCCTTTGAAAAGGGGGAGGTACCACCACGTTGGTGAGACCTGTGCTCCTGTCACAAGCTGTACTTGACGTCAAGAAGGGTTCGGCACTTTTATCACAACCCCTTTGGATCTTACACCTCCACCCTGATCTTGTGGATGCCTTTTTCTCAGAGCGGGACAACGAAAAAGGTTGTCAGGGCAAGATTAGTTTGTTTGATGCAGAAGCTTGAGCTAGAGTTAACTGTGCTTGTCTAAATGCCACTGCCCTAGCTGTGAAGCCACCAAGGACACCGCAGCACAGCTACGCAAATGTTGTGAGTTAAAAACCACAACCACCACACAGCCACCCAAATCCAACTGTCTCTGGTCTGGCATTAGTAGGAAAAAGGAAGATAAACAAAACGTCCTGTGAACTCTGGCCTAATCCTCATCCCCAGGTCTGGCTGAGGTTGAAGATGAGTCATTTACTGTGGCATGATGGTGAAAATGAGCATCTGGATTGGGTTTCTAGCATGCAGAAAAGCCACACTGTGCACACTGCGGTCCTGCACACTTCAAGTAGGACGAAAGAGGGATTTGGTTTTTTAACAAGTGGGTTGCTAGAGATCTTATCCATCTTCCTTCACCTCTTTCCCTCTCCTGTAGCCCCCCAGAGCAAACTGGGAGAGGTCAAGGGGAGGACCTCCTCCCCTAGCCCGTGCGAGCCTGCATCCTCAGAGAGGAGCCAGCGTGCTGCTTGCCTGCTCAGGAGCAGTGCTCAGATGCAAACCTTCCCCACAGATGGCTGCAACTGAATTTGCCATTCTCTGGGTGTGTTATTTCCACCCTGTTTGAACCAGAAATATGTTTGTTTCAATATTTTCTCTGAAATTTCACTTTTGGAAGTTTGCCTTGTAGCATTTCAGAACTAGTTCACTTGGTGATCTGTTTAATTTGGGAGCTAATTAATACAATTTTATGGCATTCCTTGATGGCAGTTATAATAACTATCTCGATGTAATTGGTAATACAGAGTACAAAAGCCAAAATGAACCACCTAAAAACATTTTGACATTAGATTCTCAAATTTCAGCTCTAAACTCCAAAATTGGACCTCAAAATACCGTGTTCTGGGATGAAAATGCCTAATTCATTTCTAGTTCATTTAGTATCTTTTCAATGGGACTTTAATTGAGGTCATTACTAAAAAGACTAAACTGGGTAAAGCCTGCAGTGTTTCACTAAAAATCCACTCTGAAATGCTGTCACCACTACCCTGCACCTGCAGCAGACCTGCTGATGTGAAGTACGTGTCTCCATCAAGTCTGGGTGAGAGGTTTTGCCTGGGTCTTAGAGAAATGTTAAAGGCAACATCCTGTTAAGAGTTTGATTTAATGCCAGAGTGAATTTATCTTATTGTCTCTTTATTTTCTCAGACCTCTCTGGCCTCCAGCTCTTCTCATTAGGGGTGAACGCTCAGAAACTGCCTAATTTGCTGACTACTTATGTGTCATACTTGCCTGAGCAAAGCGAAGAGGGATTTATGATGTTGATACTGAATAGGATGTGAGGTATTAACGTGTCGATACGGTGATGGAGAGGACCAAGAGAGGGCTCCTGCTGCTTTACCACATCCCTGTCATCACTCCTTCTGAGAGGTGCATGGAAAGAGCTGAAGGAGAGGTCAGGAGAAGACAAGGTTAGGAGATAGGGCAGCAAGCCTCTAGGTTTAATGTTGAATATGGTGAATTTGAGGTCGTTTTAATTTCTGGTGGTGGCGACTTCCGCGCCACATAAATCACAGGTCTGTGGGAGAGCGGCCAGGAGCTGCTGTCAGGAGGAGATGGATGGCTGGTGGGAAGAGGTGGCCTCCCAGGTGGGCCTGGCTGGGCCACGTGCAGGCACAATGGGCAGGTTGAACCGCTCCCTGGCTGCCCTGAGGAGCCTGCATCCTGCTAGCGGGATGAGGACAGGGGCTTGTTCCCAGGGACCTGCTTGGCTGAGCAGTTGTGCTGCTCTGCTTCACGCCGTAGCTTCATGGGGTTTGTGTGTAACAGGAGGCAGCGTCAGATCCATGCCCACCTCACTCACCCTGGGGATAAGCAGTAAGGCATCGCTGGCAGGTGAGGAACACTTTGCTTTGTACCTGCTGTTTCTTATCTCCCAGTGCTCAGCCCGGTCTGCAGGGTGGCAAGGGCTGACCCCAGAGCCAGCGCTGCCGGGGAGGGGAAGATGGCTGAGGCTGAACACACCTCCCCATTGTGTGGCTTATGCTGCCTGTGTCCTGGCAGGATGCACGTGGGAACAGCACAAAGCTGCTTGTTCCCTGTCCCTCCAGAGATCCACCACTCCCCCTGCCAGCCTGGCATCCAGAAACTGGAATCCTGACTGGACTGAGAGCTGGGGTGAGCCCCAGGATGGCTGAGGCTTGCAGGTGGCCTGCACAGAAAGCACTGTCGCTGGCCCTTCGTGTGAATCTCCTTGTCACAGGACAGCAGCAGGGTGGCAGGGATGTACTTCACACTGTCACACCCCTGGTCTTCCCCTCCTGTCTCCGTACTCCTTGCCCTGTGCTGAGCAGAATAGCAGAGTGAAGATAATGATCATCATTTATATCAGTTATGGTCTCAGCCCACTCTGGAATTTACTTCATTAGGACTGTAGGCTGAATTTATTCTCATTTCTGCTCCCCTAGTGCCTTGCTGCAGTGTAACTGAAGCATCTCTTCTTAGTGTAGTAAAGTACCCGAGTTGTCTCTTCTCATTTCTTTTAACCTTCTTCAGCTTTCTCTTCCTCCCCTTCCCACTTCTCCTCCTCGCTCTCCCTTTTGCAAGTTGTTTACCCCCCTGTCACCCATCCTCTGTCACGGGGTGTGGATTCTTCAGCCTCTAGCAATGAAGAGGCAGGAGGCAGGGCTGCCTGCTGAGCTCAGTACGTCGCTTGGTCCGTGGGTCAAACCCTGCTCTGACTGCACGGTCAGGTGCCTCTCCCTCTTCCCCCAGCTCTAGCAGGTCTGAAGATGCACTTAAGACTGCATGGAGTAAGAATTACTTTTGGCTGAGAAAGCTTCTGCTGCCTCTAGGGCCAGGAATAAAAAAGCAGGAGGGGCAAGAGCCAGAATTTAAAAAGGAGAGGAGCAAGTGGGGACACTGGGAGCAGAGGTGGGTGAACTGTGCGTGGTTCAGTGAGGCTGTGCATATCCTACCCTGCCATGGTCAGAAGTGGCATTTCATGTCCAGCACCATTCACCCTCTGACCAGGGGCAGGGATGGGACTGCCCTTTGAGAAGGTGTCCTGTCTGCAAGGAGGCTGGGTCCTCCCTTTCCCTCTTACTCCCGTTTGGACCTTTGAAGGAGGCAAAGGAAGCGAAAGGAAACTTTTTAAGAAGCACAGGTGTGGGTGCCAGTGCCGTGGGACCTTTTTTTCGGGGAAGGGGACACTGCGGTGAGGTTATTGCCAGGCTTCTGAGGTTTTGCCTGATGTCTGCCATGAGACTGGTACCTCCTTCCCTTCATTTTCATCCAAGCCCTGGTGCTCCCTCTGCTGGGAAAAGTAAAGAGGTGAAAAGCAACATAAAATAGGCAGAAATGGCCTGAAAAGTGTTAACACCACATTGCACTTTCCTCTCCATCACACACCAGCGTAGCCGTAGCCGCAGCAAGGTCATGGCCACTGCCTGTCTGCGGACATGCACAGGGATTTGGGGGTTTTAATAGGCTTTCCTGTGAGTCTGTGCTTTAGAAGAGATGTAGGGCCTTCTTTTGTGACAGCCCGGCTTCAGTATAGCTCATCCAGCCCTTCTGTTTGCCCCTGACAATGGACTTTTCCCAAAGCCCGACCCTAAACTCGGGGTGCTCAGGACTGGTGGCTCAGCACACCCATTACTTCTTTGTCTTACCCCTGGTATACCACCCTTAGAAGCTCTCTGGAGGCAAAGGGTTGCTTCACCAGGGGTAGCCCCATGGTACAGCTTGCCCTTCCCCTGTAGCACTGGTGCTGCACTGGAACACTGGAAATAACCTGTGTTGAATAAGGGAAAGGAGGAGGTTTAAATGTGTGTGCTTGTGTGGTGCACAAGCCTGTGTCTGCATTTGTGCTATCAATGGATGGGGGAAAAGTGTCCGCCAAGCTCTTCATCTGTTTTGGAGGTGGTGACAGCACATTTGCTTCTATAGAGAGCTTTATGGACTTGTTTCCCATCAATGGGCAGCCCTGACTGCATTAATTCCTTCCATTGAAACAAATGAGTCTGTGGCTGGATCTGACTGCATGGCTTTCAAGGGGATTCATTCTGTATCTTTCATGTTAGTGATATCTGTGAAAAACAGGAAACTGTTTTCCCATCTCATTCACATAATAGATAAGATGAGAAATTAGCTGCTGGATGAGCATCCTGGGGGCTGTTCATTTTGTCACAATAAATAAGGCTCTGCTGCTGCTGCCTCCTGTGTGCACGCACCCCACACACACACGTGCACACACACACACGTGCACACACACACACACGTGCACACACACACACGTGCACACACACACTCACACTCACACTGTCTCTCTCTTAGGAGATCATCCTCTCACTTGAGAGCAACTCACTGCTGTGGACTCCCTGATTCAGAAGGGTTTCCTTCCTCAGCTTCTTTTCTCTCTTACTTCCTCCCACGTCTGCTGTCTGTGGAGTGCCCAAGCTCCCCTGGCTGGCAGTGTGCCCCCCTAAATGAGACAGGTTTGCTGGGGAGTGGATTTTCACCACTCCAATGTGATAGATAACACTTCCTGCTCGCTCCTCTTCCACGGCCAGCGGCAAGGACGAGATGGGAGCTCCAGTGTGCCTCTGTGGTGAGCTGAGGCTGCCCCAGTGCCCCTGACCCTCTCGAGTGGCCTCCATGTCTTGACAGCAATGAATTTTCTCCAGTCCATCGAGGCCCAACGCTGTCCTTCTGCACTGTCCCCTCCACACGCAGGGACCGCTGCCATGGATGGGAGCTGTCGCAGCCCATGGGTGACGGGCAGCACCAACTTTATCCTGCAGTTTTCTTTTCCCACCACCTTACATTTTGCCCACTTTCCAACAGTAAAATGAAGCCAGAACTAATGTTCCGGAGCTGCAATCAGCGTTTAGGGCAAAACAAAAGTATTCCCAGGAGGCTGATGGAGAAGGAGAGGGTGCTGTTGCCCTCCGAGCTGTCTGCCCGCAGACCTGGCTTGGGAGGAAGCTCACAGCCTTGGAGCAGATTTGAAAACAGGAAAGTGTAGTCAAAGCAGAGGTGTTGGGGTTTATTTTGTTTTGTTTTGTTTAATGTTTAGAAAACTAAAGAAAAGGAAATCAATTATGAGGCCTACCTGAATTTTATTTCCTCACCAAAAACCAAATTACTCAGCAAACTTATCGCTTGCTATTGCAGGCCTTGGTATTAAAGAAAACAATCAGGCCAGCAGGATTAATCTCTGACAGCTGCCTTATCTTTAACTTGCACCTTTGTTATTTTCTGATGAGCTTCTCTTTTTTTGCTGCCACGTTGTACCATACCTCACTGGTTCCTTTCATTTTATCATCAGGCAGGAGCGGAGGACCTTTCAGTTTATTAAAAAACCTTTATTTGTGAAGAACAAAGAGGGGGGAAAAAAGGCAAACAATGAGGTCAGACAATCTCCTCCTTGCCAGGAGTCACTCACCTGTTATTTAGAGTGTTATCGGGTAGAGGAGACTCGCATCATTGAAAATCAGTCCCTGACAGCACACTCTGTTAATGCGCACGCCGCGCGCGCACGCGGCCGCGCACGCACGGCACACAAAAGCCCCTCACAATCGACTCAGGCCGACCTCCAGGCGAGGTCCTCTCCTGCCAAGGCTATAATATCTTCACCAGAGGAAGGCCTTCTTTTCTTCTGGCTTGGCTGCGGCGGTCAGGTTCTGTGGCACAGGAACGTGGCTTTTCCAAGTCGAGCTGCACGAGGCTACATGCACTGCAAAGAGCGTCCTCTGCCGCCCAGGAAAGCCTCCTGTCCCTCACCTGCCTTGTGAGCTCCTGGCAGCTGCTGAGATGCAATGTGACTTTGAGCTGTGCTCCCAAACAATAACCTTTCTCATCTGCTGGGGTCCTTATGTGCCTCTCCAATTAGGCTTTGCTGGTCGACTCAGGTAGCACCCAAAATGGCTTTGTCAGGTAGGAACATGTCATTTCTCAGCTGCAGTCCTCAGGGTCATGCGGATGCTGTTCCCCTCAGTGCAGGAAATGCCTCCTGCCTTTCTCCTGCTGATGAGATTTCCTGTGGCAGTCTTCACAGAAGCTTGAGGGGCTAGATGAGCTCTGATTGCAAAATGTAGAGCTGGTTCCCTGCTCTTGATGGAAGTGTCTCATGAAGGAAGGAGCAGATCTAGCCTGGGATGGGGACTCAGTTACAAATGTGGCATGAGACAGAGTTTTAAACACGACTGAGGGCCAGGCAGGTGATTTTTCAAGTCCCTTTAAGCCATCTCTGTAGAGCTGAAGACTAGCCCAAGACTAGGTGCACGTTGCGAGAGCTGTGGAGTTAATGCCGCAGAGAAAATGTTCAGTAACAATTGTTCAGATTCTCTCTAACAAGGAAAAAACCCAAACAACCCATAAATAATCATAGTAAAATGGCGTTACTCAACCCCCCCCAAAACTAACAAGGCCTGGAACACAAGCATGTGAACCTGTGGATACAGAGCTTTGCCTTAGCGTCCGTGTGAGCACAGACATGGTCGTGTATGTGATGATAGAAGACGTGATGATCTAGCAGTGGAAGTGTTTTACTGGCAGGAGTTTTAACTGGTCTGATGTAAATCATGCTGCCACGAGTGGAGCATGGCATTCTTGTCCTTTGCCTCTCCTCTGAACCAGAGGGGGAAGCAGATGGTATAAAACTGTTTTGTCCAGCACTATGCCAATCCTCATCCTAGGAAGAAAAACCACTTCACTGCCTGTTTGAGGCACCTTTGAGTCCTCTTTACACCACTGGAGAACAAAACTCCCTCAAGAAAGATTTCTACAGGGTTGGGTTTTTTTCCATTTCTGTATTCTTCAAGAAAGCACAAAGCACAGTTTGAAATGTCTGACATCTCCTGCCCCTGTCCTGGTTAGATGTTTTGGGAAGCTGGGTGTCTCTCCTTTCCTGGGTCTTGGGGTGACTTCTGCAGGGTTTTTTTCCATACTTTTGTCCTGGGAGCTCTAGGCCAGAAGTCTTCTCTGCCACAGGTGGGTACAGAAACCGAAGGTCTGCAGTTGTCATTGCACACCCGAAAGCGACTGTGAATTGTGACTGGTTTATTAACTAGAAATATACACAGATCTCTAGCTAGGAGGGATAGAAGTGTCCATAAAAAGAGTCAGTGTGTTTCCAGACTGTGGCTATGCACAAAGAAAGGCTTTTTGCAATCATGATCTATTTACCAGTGTGTGTGTGTATGTACATACGTGTTCCTATAGACAGAATCCGCTATATCATCTGAGACCTTTGGTTATTTTCAGCAATCTGCCTCTCTTCCTTCTAGGTGTTTTCAATTCTCCTCCGGAAGCATTATTCAGTTTGACGGCTGCGTTCAAATCTGCAATGTATGAACCTAGCTGAAAAGAACCTGAGGAAATGAGCAGAGACAGCCACACAAAGAGAGCGTGGCGGCGACGAAAATCAGAAGAAAAAGAAAGGTAGGATAATTCTTTGACAAATAGGTCTTTGGCATCTAATGCTGTTGTGGTTTGTTATTGCACTCCATGCTTTGTCGGTGGTGGTTGTTTATTCATTCATTTCTTTTGGGGTTTTTTTGACACTGCCTTGGTGAGTATTGCTGTCCTTTCCTCTCTGGACCAATGGCAGTCACACACTGCAGTAATCTCTCAAGGGCCCTGAGAATGCCCTTGCAAGGAAACTAATCAGTGGCATCCTGTAGTATGAGGTAACCTGGCTTGCTCCCTTTCATTTGGCCATATCTACTTAATCCTTTCCAGGGCAGCAATGCTCTTGTCTTTCCTTCCCTGGCTCTCCAGCAAACAGCACCGGCCTGAAGCGATTGTAATTATTTATTTGATTTCACTTACACTTAGATTGCATTAGCTACAGTTAAAATAAACCCAAAATTTATATCCCCTACTGAATTATACTGCCATGACAACAATGAAAGTAAAAGTGGTCTCGTCAAAATGTCCCTTCTTAGCCCACCCCAATATATTAACTAAAGCTTAACAAAAGAGACAAGTTTTGCAACGTGCCCTGAAGGTTCACCACACCAGGAAGCAAATTCAAGAGCTGTGGGCCTTCTTCGGCTGAGAAAAAAAGCCATTTCCAAATGAGCTGCTCCAGGGACTGTCAGTTCAAATGCCTCAGCTCATCTCAACAAGCTGATCTCAACGGTGGACCCAGCATTCATAGGCAGAGGTAGTCTCTGGGGGACGGGCAGGTTCAAATCACAAGGAGATTTAGAAACTAAGGCCTGAATTGCACCTGGAAATGAACTGAAAATTGGCGCAGCCTGTGTGCCATCTGCGCTCTATGGTTTGTGTCTAAAATGTGGATATGTAAGCAGGCAGCTGCATACTGCAATTAGCTGAAGTTTCTGAGTGGTCCTCAGACGTAGTGCTGAGCAGACCACATGGCAGCGATCCAGTCTGGAGATGAGAAAAGCACAGACAATGGCGACACAGTCCAAGAGGACAAGAGGTTGAAATCTCTTCACCAAGCAGATAGGAGAAGGGGAAATAAACACTCGTAGCTCCTGCTGCTGCTGGAACATTCAAAAGCATCTGGAAATCCAAGAGGCCTTCTCCAGCCGGCCAACAAAGGGCAAGGCTTCCCTCCAGACGGCGAGCATCACTTCTGCCATCTCCCCCAATTATTTTCTGCCACCATTACTGTTTTGATTTCATGTGCAATCAGCTTTTGTCTTCCAAAACCTGGATTTAGATTGAGCCTGAGAAAGCCAAATGTCTGCAAAACCTGAAGTCCTATGAAACAGGAGTCACAGAGCTGAACATCATGAGCATTTTGATGGTGTTGTTTTCCAGCACTGACAAGGTTCCTTTGTGAGCATCACAAGCCATCTGTGGAAAAAGCAATGAAATAAGCCTCTTACAACCCAAAGTACATGCAATTTTTTTATTCACAGGTCAGAACCTCTTTACCATAAAGTAGGTGGATGCAAAATATAAGTACTCTGAGGCATAAGCCCTGTTATTGAACACTCTCTAAAGTTTGCCTCAAAGGTGGTGGTCTCATTGCTGCAGTGAACAAAACCTATTTGAGGCCTGCTAGCGTTACCACATCCAGGATTCACAAGTGTGACAAATTTTAGCCCTAGTTGTAGAAACGAGGAAGACTGAAGAGACTTTGCTGAGGGAATCTGGGGGAGGAGAATGGTGGCTCAAAGTGGGAAGCTGAAGTTGGAGCTTTACTGTTGGCCAGGAGTCACAGTGGTCTGAGAGCACAAGTATCCTGCACCGTGAGTGCCTGATGTATGGACAGGATGCCAAACAGACTGATTAAATCACAAGACGACAGCTGCATTATCGTGAGCTCAGTGGGTCTGACCTGCCCCTGCACTGCTTGGGTTTTAGGCTGGTATAACCCTTCTGAAGACACTTCTCTCTGCTGAGGCATCCTGGACTGGTGCAGCCGGTGTCATTTCTTGAAGGACAAAGTCTAACTGTGCTTCTGGGGGTGAATGAGTAAAACCACTACACCTCCCGAGTTTAGATAACAATGTAATTTAGTGGCAGCCATTCGTTAGCTAAAAAGAGTTGCATCAATAAAACAAGGAACACGTGGAGACGGACGGATTCACATGGGGAGCAGATTCCAGGTTTTTCAGAATGATTGTGTGTCAGGGGTGGTAAGGTAGAAACCCACCTTAGGGTAGAAACCCAGGTGTGAAAGGTTTGGTTTAAAGCTGTATTTGCTCACTGTGCTGACTGAAATGGAAGGTGGCCTTCTTTTTATCCAGCAAGGGCTGAATTACCAGCCCTGCTTGATTTGGTTCTGACACACCCAACCTCCTGAGGATTGGCAGCTCATTTCAAACTGGTTGGCTTTGGTACGTCAAACAGAATGGCAGCACAGGCTGAGGCTGTTGCTGACAGCTGAAATAATGATCTTTTTCCTAGTGAACAGTGCACATTACATCTTGAGTGACTGAGAGAAAACAGCACGGAGAGAGCTCTTAGATCTGCTAGTTCATATTTGTGCCTAGAAGACCAGTGCAATAGTGTCATTGTCTGCATAATGAATTTGGTAGCCCTGATTTTAAAGCTCTGATTTTTCCTAGCTGTGGGACCTTCTGAAACTTTGGGGGCATGCTGTCTTAACAGGTCATGTACCTACCCAGATGTCTCAACACATCATATCACTTGACCATCACGATCCAGGTTTTCTACGGCTCGTTGCACTGACCAGACCAGTCTGTCTTGAGGGCTTCCCTCCACTTGCTCGTCTTCCTTCTGCTGCACCAAACAGCAGTTAGATATCTTCGTTTTCAAGGCCTGATTCCCCATCATTAGGTCACCACCGTCTCTTGCACATTCATGCAATGGCCACTTCCACCTCCTGTCAGACAATTTTCTGGTCTCTATTGCTCATTTGTTAAATGTTCAAACAAGGGCCTCTGTGTTTTCTTCCCTGTTGCCTTGTTAAAGTTTCAAACAAGCGTCTCTCTGTTTTCTTTCCTGCTGCCTTCTGTGCTCAAGATGCATCCCCTGCAGCCAAGTCCAAACTTTCCTTATTATTGCTGTCCAACCCGCCTTGAAACTGTCCTTTATAATCCTATCTATAAAGGGCCGGACAACTGCTTGTGGGTGTGCTGGAGTGACTGCCTGGCCAGCTGACTTCTATTTTCCTGTTATTTCCTTGTATTTCCTTCCTGTCCACATTTGCCTGGGGTCTTTTTTGTCCTACTAAGCCTCCTTTTTTTTGTAGTTTAAACCATTTTTCTTGTGTTGTGCTTATACGACTCATGCCACAGTGCAGGCCTTGCCTGTGGCTAATGTTCTTGGACATGGTGGAGAGATATCAGGTGGAGATGTGTTGCTGGGAGAGAGGACAATCCCTGTGTTTCCTGTTGCTAGCCCTGGTTAGTGTGTGGCACAGATTCCTCAATCCCCCAGCGTGGCTGTGCAGCCTCCTGGCACTCTCCCTGGAGTCCAGCCCTGCAAATGTGAGACATAATCTGCAAATTCTGGAGGGGTTTTATGGAGAGAAGAGGGGAGAGAGGAGAAGGAGAGGAGAAGGAGAGGAGAGGAGAGGAGAAGGAGAGGAGAGGAGAGGAG
>WUAM01000323.1:27429479-27448062 GCA_024336885.1 Actenoides hombroni
GGAGAAGGAGAGAGGAGAAGGAGAGAGGAGAAGGAGAGAGGAGAAGGAGAGAGGAGAAGGAGAGAGGAGAAGGAGAGGAGAGGAGAAGGAGAGGAGAGGAGAAGGAGAGGAGAGGAGAGGAGAGGAGAGGAGAGGAGAGGATGGCATTGTTTGGTGCTATTGGCCAAATGTTTTAAAAATGTAACTGCATTTTTACCACCTCAATGGAATACAGAAATTCTGTAGAAGTATTTTAAAGGTAAGTAGTAGTTAAGTAGCCCCTAAATAATCGTATTTTTCTTTGAGCTGTATATTTCTCTTAGGTTAAATCCATTAGTAGATTAGGTTTTGCCAGCTCTATTCATGGATATTCGATCCTTGAATCTCTCAAGAAAATCAATGCGTGGCTTTCCAGCTAATTAGCATAGCGTTAATGAAACGGCCACCGCAGCCGGGACTGCCGAACCCCCCCCATTCCGCGGTACAGAGCCTGCGGGGAAGGCCAACGAGCACTCCGGGCTCCCCGGCAGCCCGGGCGGTGCGGGGCTCGGGGAGCGGCGGGGCCCGGACGGGCAGGCTCGGCCTCTCCTTCCCGATTTTCCTCCTCATCGTCGTCCTCCCCCCCCCCCCCACGCCCCCGGCTTTCTTCTGCAAATCAAAGCCGCCATCTGCTGTGACAAGTGTTCCCATTCACCTTTTCCCTCTTATCTGCTCCCTCGCAGGGAAGTGCTCTGGAGGCTGACAGCCTAATCTCCCTGCTGATGCTGCAGTTCTGCAGCCATCGCCGTCCCCCCGCCGTCCCCCCCGTCCTGTCGCCCCGTCCTGCCCTGTCCCCGCCCCTGTGCCGGGCGAGGAGGGGAGGTGCAGGTGCTGCGGACCCCGGGGTGACCCACGGTTCCCCAGCATCTCCCAACCCACCGTTCCCCGGCATCCCCCAGCACCCATCTCTGGGCGTTTGACCCACGCTGTTATTACTCCCATTTCTGAGGAAGATGCTGTGGGGTGAAACCTCGTTTGTTTTCTCCTTCGCCTTCTTCCCTGCGAACTTGTGCAGCTCGCTGGTGTTTCTCATTTGTTGAGAGGAAATCATTTGGGTGACTGAGAAGCTTAAACTAAACTACATAAGAGGCCCTGGTAAATCACAGCAGCAGTGGCAACGCAGCAGATCGCAAAAATGCAGGGGGTAAATATTTTTTTCTTTTCCACCCAGTCAGCTCCTGCTGACACGTCTATGGTTCCATAGGTGTCAACAGAGAGAGAATTATTTCCCTGCGTGAAAGAAACCCGAGAAGGAAAAAATAATGACAGAGGAAGGGATAAGAAGCTCCTGCGAATACTTTTTTTTTTCCTGCTGTAAGGGGAAGAAAAAAAATCCCTTTGTTTCGTTCTTGTCTGGATGTGACATTTTGCACGGTTTCTATTCTTCCTTGCCCAGTTTTAAAGGCTGCAGCATCTCACAGAAGCGTTTGCGTGGCAGGCCATGCCTGAGGCTGCCAGCGTGGGCAGGCAGCAGCAGCTCCATCCTCGGGGCTTCCCCCCTGCAATCCCTCAGTGCTCTCAGGAGGGTATCGAGTGATTTCGCAGGAGTTAATGCTAATTGCTGGAGAGTTAGTGCTGCTTTATCGCGGAGTAAATTCCGCGCTCTCGGATTTTCACACCCTTTGGCCCAAACCCCGCTGTCCCAGGATCACCCTGCACAGCAGCACAATAAAGCCTTTCTGTTTATCTGAACCGTTGGAGGGTGAAAGAACTTTGCAAGTTCAGTAAAAGCGAAAAGCAAAATAACTTTCATTAGAGGTGAAATTAGTAGTTGCCAGTAACTGATGGAACAGTGTCCCTAGATGGGTTTACAGGAGCTGTAGGTAACTGGAAGAAAATTGGAAGTGGGCAGTAAGCCTGCCTTGGCCAGTGCTTGAGACTCAGTACAAGTTCTGTTGCCTTGTGACTCTTGAAGGTGCTTCATCCATGGGAATGTGTTGGTTAATGCTCTTTTCTTGAGAGCTAATACTTAACCTTTTCATTAATCACATGACAGCGTTCGAACCGGCGCAAAAATGTTCAGGTTATTCAAAGACTGTGAGGAACTTCAGAGTAACTTGACAAATTCAGGTGGGTAGGTTGTTCAAACCCAAATACAAGTAGTGAAAAAAGGTGATGGACATCCATGGAAATAATTGGAATAAATCACAGGTGCTAGTGGAGTCTTCAGGAAAAAAAAAAGCATGTATTAGAGTCCATGGGATTAAAAAAATCCCCCCCATACCCACCTGTGTAACTGTAGTGTCTTCAGCCAGGCAGGGAAAGCTTGTCTTGTAAAACTTTTCAAAAAAAGCAAACCACAGCATGAGATGAAAGACGAAAGGATCTGCAATATGAAAGTATTGAAGTTGTTAAAGATATGGAAAGATAACCTTGGAGAGAGAAGGGAAAATGTGTCACATCCAGTGCAGAGCAGACACTTGTAAGGTGCTCACAGAGGTGTGGGACCCAGAGGATGCCTAAGGGGGAAGGCCAGTTGAGCTCTGAGGTGATTGAATCCATCTGTGGTAGAAACCCTCCTGCTCCGTGGCACGACTCGGAGCCCCATTGTCTAGCTTCAGAAGAAAGTTTTCAAGTGGTTAAGTTATTCCATAGCTATGTGCTAGAAGTTGCTTTGCCTTGTTCATTGGGGCTGCTCATAGTGGTCACTTGTCGAGGACCGATTCTTGCCTCTCCTGCTAATCTCTTATAATTACAGACCTCTGTGCCAGATCTCTAAGGGTTCTCAGTGAATGAATTCCTTGAAAAAGGTTCCTAATATCCTGTCACGTAAATGTCCTTGAAAATTGTCTCAAGGACTTCTGCCCGGGTACTTGGCGCTTACTCCCAGCGCACTGTATTTCTGTGGGCACAGCCACGTGTCTCCTTTTGAACGAGCTGGGAAGTCTCTAGGAGAGGACACGGATCTGGATCCAGTGTTTGCTTTTAAATAAAAGAACCTTTCCCCAGCAGAAGAAAATGAGCGTGGCTAGGACAGTGGCCGAGCGCCGAGCAGGATGTTTTCTGAGCGTGAAACATATGGAGGAAAACTCCCTGTCTCGCTAGGTGGGACTATGATGGAGTGCTGTGGCTTCATCACCGTCACGGCCACGCTGGGTTTGTGCTCACTGGTTTGTTTAGGTTAACATATGGAATGTTGCTAAAGGCAATTCTCTGCTTGTTCCTGGTTCAGCTCTTCTTGTATGTGCTGGACCATGCAAAAGTAGAAGGACGTAGGGTGGGACTGTGGTGAGCTCTGGCTGGCGTGGCTGGGACAGAGGGCAAAGCACGGGACCAAAACATCTCTGCTGTTGCACTGTGTGTCTGTGTATCTTGCAGTGCTCTGGGGGCATTGCCAGTGGTGCCATTTGGCTTTTGATTCTTTCCATGTGACAGATACAAGCTGCTTTTCAGCTCTTGCACCCGTAGCGGCAATGGCTCAGTGGTGACTCGGGTGGTCTAGCACATCAGCAATGCTGAGGTGATGTGGGAAGGGCTGACCCAGCCCTACGGCTAGAGCAGAGGGAGCTGGTAGATGTCTGCAAGCCTGAAGGACATTTCTGTTGTCTTTCAGGAAGCTTCTATACCTTGAACTGACTTGCAAAGGTCAGACTAAACTTTCTGTGCTGATTAAGAAAGCCTTTGTGGATGGAGTCCAAGCCAAACCTGTGAACAGTCTCTATCTCTGAATTTCAGTTTGTTACAGCATTTATATGAACTTGTAGATAATGTGCTCATAAAGCATTAATCTAATACTCTGAATTACGAAGCAGTTGCGGTTGAATTAATGTCTTTTTACAATGAAGTCTTATTTTGATACCCCTTATGTTCCATTTCCTGAAAAAAATCTCCTTTCTACCAAAAATTTGCATATCTGGTTTTTAACAAATCTGGTAGAGCCGTTTGACAGAAAGTACGAGGTAGATTAGCAAAGGTATTTCACAGGCTTAGGCACGTAAAATGAGCTGCAGTTCACATTTTGCAATAGCTTCCTCCATTTTTAACTCATGGCTCAAAGTTGTCGTGTTTTGGAAGCACGAGCCGTAAGTGAGATGCAGATTGCAGAAGATACATCCTGTTGACTTTGAATTTAAATCAGTCAGACATGCAGCAGCTCACCTTGTGAGTTTAAGAAGAAGTCAGTTCAAGGCTGGAAGATAAATTTGGCACACATTTGCAAAGGTGAAACTGTAGGACCTGTCAGCCAAGTATCTTATTAGAAAGACAAGTTAAACCCTGCTGAGATTTCCTAAACTAAAGTGGCACTGAAGTCAGAAGCCTCTACGATGCTAATACTGAATGGATTGGGGTTCACATCTGATTGCTGGTGGCAGCAAGGCAGACCAGGACCTTCACACTTGTCTCTGGAACCTTATTCCAATCCCTTTTCCTATGTGCGGGAAATACCTGGTGTTTACTCACTAGAATGAGCTACATCTCAGATTAAAATCTCTGCTGTCAGGGAACAGGCTGCCTGTCCAAACTTTTAGCTAACCCAAATGAGACAGAACATCAGGATCACTTGTGCCTGGCCCAGATTTCAAAGTGTCCAAGTAGTATTTCATATGTAGAGCAAAACTATGGTAAGAAGGGGCTCGAGATGTCTGAGGAGTTACATGCTCATTAGTAAGTATATTTAATAAGAAAAAAAAAAAAAAGAAGGTATTTTTTATGATGGGAAAACAAAAAAGACATAGATTTTATTTTTTTAATCCACCAAGGTGTTGCTGTGCTAATAAACTGTGAGAGCAAAGCCTGAACATCACACTATTTCTCAACAAATTGGTTTCGCAGCCTGTTTTGTTTATCAGATACTTAAGTGATTCAGATTGTCAGTAAGGTAGAATTATGAGACAGCACATGAGGTATGACTGTGATTTCTCAGTGAATTTAATGTGTCCCTTTAAATCTTCGGTTTGACTACCTCGAAATACTCCCAGAATTTTTAGCAAAGTTGTTGGTTATGTTTACTAACTGCAGGAGGAAAAAAGCACAGCTTGGCAAGTTAGTTTTGTAATGATATATATTCTTAATATCCAGATAAACTCCTAATCCTACTGATTTTTTTTTCTTCACTCATATCTGTTGAGTTAGCTCCCGAAGTCACTTGCATGTTATATACAGATAAATAAATCCTTTTATAAATTTTCAATTCAATGCTTTTCAATTTATTTTTTTTTTTTACTTATCTCTTATTCTTTCATTGAGAGAAACAGTAGATAATACAACAGTAGATTTTTTGTGTGTTGCATAAGCTACTGAGTCCCTTTTTTCCTGACTTCCCTGAACTAGAAGTCCTATTCTTTTCAGTCTCTCTTCCTATGGAAACTTTCCTCCTATCTGTAATAATATAGCACAGAATTACACAATGATGAGCTGAAACAAGATGTTTCCTGTTGTGCAATTAGCTTTGATGAGTGGGTCTGCCAATACAATTGACTATCAATTGTCAGTTTATATCAAGTACTTGAGGTTCAGGGTTCATGGATGGAGTAGGCTGACACTCTGCCTGGTGGGAAAAAGCCAGGAGGGATTTGCTTATCTAATTTTGGAGTGGATGATAAGCGGCACTGGTGAAGGGGCAAGGTGCCAACTTGCTTCAAAGAAGTAATTGTTGAACACTTTCTCAATAAATCATCTCTTGTTTCTGATAAATTCACCAGTGTTTGTTCTGCCTCTTCTTTTCCCGGCAGGAGGATCGGGCTAAGCAACACCAGCATTAGCTGAGCCTTTTGCCTTTCTTAACCCCAGGGAGGTTGGTGTGTGCTGTGGGAACCCACGGGAGCAGTGCTGGCCAGGCTGTTGGGTAACACTGCAGAGGGTCCTGTTGCTCTGGGGCAGCTGGGCACACCAGGTTTGTCTGGTGTGGAAGTGAGAGAACACAAACCCAGTGATTGTGGCATTCACACGAGCTCCATGTTGGGCTATAATTGCCCCAAGACTTTCCCTTGGATCACCTGCACCTTTGGTGGGCCTTGCTTCTGTTCTGACTCCTGCCATATTCAGGAGCACAGCATTTCTGGAGCACTGTGGTCTCAAGCCAGCTTCTAGCTGAGGAACTCCCAGCTGTTTCCTTCAGCACCCACCTCTCGCTGTGCCAGTGGCCCAGCAACCCTCCGACCTCCATCCCTTCTCCAGCTCCTATCTGTCCTCACATCAGTTTCCTTTGCCCATCATTCCTGACTACCTGTGGTATCTTCTCCACTGAGTCCCACAACAACTCTTTTATTTGTCTTCTAACAGGAGCATTCAGGTCTGCGGAACTAGTGCAGAGCAAATGTTTTGGGAGGTACTTTGTGACATTGTTTGCATGTTGTCTGAGCATTTTGTCAGACCAATAACCCTGGTTGTTGCTCTGCCCACCAAAAGTGTACCTTTGTGCAATTCTGTGTCCAAATGATGAATACTTGCTTCCCCCAAAACTCTTCCTTCTCAGATAGTAGCTGAGGAGACTGCTCCTGTTGTGTCTACTAATTCTAGAAATGTCAAAAGTAGTCTTGACTATTTAGCAGAGACAAGTTCTATGGTAGGCTTGAATTAATGAAACAAGATTTCCTTTTTTGTTTTTTTTAACTTCCAAACACCTCTATTTTCATGCAGAACCTCAGATCTGACTGTTTAATTTGTACGTACCAAGATGCCTGGGAGATGGGGAGTTTGCCTTGTGGTAAACTGGTTTTAGGCTTAATGTGGTTGTTGGTTTGTGTCATAACAACAATGAACTTCCATTACCTAGATACTGTTCCTCAAACTTTTGATCTGGTGTGAGTAAAATAGTGATGCTGAATTCATTTAAAGTCATGGCATCTGGCTTCTGTACTGTATGTGTGAAGAAATGTCCCAGGGGTATTTTTTCCTATGGACATAGACAAATGTGTGGTTTCTGGATTTCACCCTGAGTATCTTGCCTTAAATACAGCACACAGAAAAGCATAAAGGCCAGAAAAGAAATGCAGAAATGTCACCCCTGTGTGAGCCTGGCAAAAGTAGCTGCAGGAGTGGCCCTTCAGTGCATCATTTCAGGCTTCCTAGCTCTGAGACTCCATTGTTCTAATCGTCACTGGCAAGAGGAGTTACTGTGTAGAAAATAAGAGCGTGTGTGTGTGAATAAGAGAGAGGCAGGTGGGCAGGGATGCTTGTGTAAAATTAGTATTTTAAGTCATCTGTAATTTGCGGCGAATCAAAACACGGTATCTCGTGACTAATCTATAAAGAGAGAATAATATGAATGCATGCACGTTGTGGTATCTGCACACCCAAAGAAAGAAAATCTGATTTCTTCCCATAATTTTTCTCATCCAATCACTGTAAAAATCTCTCTTCTCTCACATCTGTCATTATAGTATCTGAAATATGAATATGCATCCAGACAGCAGTGTTGTAGGTAGAATGCAGAGAGGTTTCTGCTCTTTCCCACCCTGTGGCAAAAATAGGTCTTTGAAAAACTGGGGGGGAAATCACCTTTTGCTTTCAAACTTTTCTATTTTTTATGTTACTGAGATCTGCTTTGATAGTTTTGTTTTCTGTTGTTTCTTCTTTCACTTCAAGTTGTTTTTCCAGTACAGAATAAAGCAGAGCTGTGGGGGAAAGCAAAAGAAAGCATGGAAAGAAGCAGGTTTTACTCACCCTTAATTTTGACATAAATCTTCAGAGAAAACAGTGAGTGAATGAAAAAGTTTGTCTGGGAGCTGTCAAAGGAAAACATTACTGGAAGTTGTTACAGTTTTTGAGGAATTTGAATTGTCACTGCTTGCAAGGGAGCAATCAGCTGAGCTCTCTTAGTACAGTCAGCTGAGGCTTCTTTTTCCCGGCTGTTGATGTAGAATTACTGGCACTATTCAATCCCTTTCTGCAATGATCCATTCCCAAGGCACAACGTTTTGTGGGACCCTAAATGCAACAAGGATTTCTGTAGATTAGATGTATTTCGAATGCTCTGGTGGAGCTTTGGTACAGAGGTCTGATCTGACCCCCGCTTTGAACACGCACATTCCTCAGTTGAGAAACCCATTGTCCTGCCTGCAGCCAGTGAGGATGCAGATTGAACTATCTGAAAACAAAGCACTTAATGAGGAGTAGCCTTCCAAACGTGTGTCTGTGCTCGGGAAGCTGCATTCTGTGCAACCTACAGCTTCGTTGTTTTTACAGAGGTGAGAAGGATGGCTTCTGTAAGCAGAGAGTGTGAGGGGGATGTGGCAGGGCACTGTGCTTGTCGCTGAGCGCTGCTTGCTGAGATCTTTGCACGAGTACAGGACCCAGAGATTTCAGTGTCCTTAGTGCCACCAACACATGGATGCTGCAGACGGGGGAGGTGTGTGTGCAAGTGGCTTTTTAATGCTTGGTTATACAGGCTGAAGTCCACGGGATTTTATAGCTAGGACACATTTATGCTTGGCAAATAAAAACTGTCAGGATGAGAAGTGTCCTTTGCTGGACACAGTGGGGAATATTAAACAGAAGTCTGAAAACTTGTTATTATCAAGTACTGTTCCTGCTTAACGTGCAGTGCCAGGAGATAAACTTAACACTTCCCCTTGTCCCATGATGTCCTGTTCACAGCCGTCCTTACCCTGCCTAATTCTGCCCTTATAGTTGACATCGAACGCTTCCATCCTCAGGTGGGTTCTTGGCAGCCTTTAACATGACAAAATGATTTGGGCTTCCTGGCATCCAGTTTAAATCACTTTCCTACCCACGCAGAAAATACAGCTCCGTCACAGTCCTCGATGGCCGCAAGCAGAGCACGGCTGGTCCCAGTCTAACCCTCAGCTGCACAGCACTGCATTGTCATCATAATGGGCTGTGATAGCTTTGCGCTCCGCTTTACAAAAAATTTTGTTTGTAATTGAGTAAATGTGCCACTCGCAGTTGAAATTAGCCCAGAGCAACAGCAGGGTGAGTAGTTTTTAAAAGTGTAATCTTTATAAACATACGTATCCATACAGGTGCGTGTATATGCGTATGGTCATCAAAATATATACACATACCTATAAATAAAATGGAAAGGCTGTATGAACAGGTCAAGTGCCTAGCTGAGATTAGAAAAAAATCCCCTTCACTGCTGCATGGCATCCTGAACTCCATTTTCTCAGTGCCTGTTGTGCGTTTCCCCTCTCGGAGAGGGGGGAAACATAAAAGCGATAGCGCAGGCTGCGGCGTGGGGGGAGGGGTTTCTTCCTCACACTTTCTACTTTTGTCGAGCCACCTGAGAAGTTGATATGAGAAGGGCATTTTAGAATAAAGACATTGCTCTGACAGCAAATACAAATGGAATAAAATTGGCCTAAAGCTTTGATGCCAGAACCTGAATGGAGAGCTGAGACTTGGCAACGCAGTTGTTTAATACACCAGAGAAATAGAACTAGCATAATTTGCAGTGCACTATGATGAAAGAAGAAAATATAACAAACCCAGAGATTAAAATAGACTTTCTAGCCTGTGTAGAGTCACATTTTGCACTCAAGCCGAGCCATAAACATAGCAAGAGAAAAAAACATGCACTCTTCACGTCGTTTGGAACAAAGCCATTGGACGTGGGGGGATCCCAGGCCAGGACCTTGGCCCTCAGAACCCAGAGGGAAGGAACTGAAGCTCTCACGATTTGTGGATAAAGGATGAAGTCTTCTTGTGGGCATCTCCTACCTCAGGAAGTAGCCAGCACCAGCCGTATTAAAGCCATCGCTCCGTCGTTGGACAGATAAAGAGGCTTTGTGGCAGAAGAGAAGGAACACTTGAGAGAAAGATGGCACTCGTAGGACACCTTGTGCATGCCATGGATGTATTTTTTCCTGAACGTGTGCACACCCCCCCAGCTTCCTCCCAATCCAATTACTTCCCTTAGTGTGAAAACTCTCAAGTTAAGGATTATTTGGGGTTTCAAGCTCGCACAGCATTTATAACCAGAAGTGATCCTGTGTGTTGCCACAACTGCAAAGAGAAAAAATAATAGCCAAGGGGTTAAAGACTGAGTTGGTTCGCATTAATATGCGGGTCTGTTTATTTTCATATCCTCCAGAAGACATCATTTATGGGTCTCTAATGTTTTTCAGGTTTGTATGACCCAAATACGAATTGTTTGACTTTTTTTTGCAATAGGCATTTTGGCAAGTACTGAATTCATTTTATGGTATTAAGTCAGCTGTAGAGAAAAATAAATAAATTGTTGACGTATCAGAGCCAATTATGGGCACTCGTTCATGTGCTGGATTCTGCATTTCTCCTTTAGATATTTAAATGATTCCAGTGCACAGGCCCAGTCATTCCAAGTTGTTGGATGTATTTAAAGCGATTGAAAATCCCTTTTCAACACAAAAGTCAAATATTGTTGCAGTCCCTTTAACAAATACTAATGGTTACCTTAAGACTGTGGTAGGATCTAAGTTTTAGTATAACATTTCACTTGCTGATGAAGGAGTGTTTAAGCTACACAGGAAAAGTGCCATAATAATAACAACAAAAATAACAACAACTGTTTTACAAAAAAAACAACAAACAGCTTGGGTTCAAAGACCACACCATCCTCAGTTCTTGATTTCAGTCACTTCACTTTGATTTCAGTCACTTCACTTTGATTTCAGTCACTTCACTTTCTTCGGACGTAGAACTCGATGGAATGGTTGAATGAAGGGAGCGATTTGCAGCAAATCAATGCAAGACACACAGAATTTCTCCTAAAAGGAGGCTTTGCTATCAGCTCTGTCGTGCAAACTGTCCTTAGGAAGGAAACCAGTAATTCAAATAAACCAATCATTAGTAAGCCTGAATCCTGCAAGTCATTAATTTTGGGTGGGAAGGGCAAGAGTACAGCCATTGTCTGATTCTGTCAGGAGAATAAGAAAAAGAAGATAGTGGTGCTAATTCATTGTGAATTTACGTACATTAGAAAAGCAGTAACTTTGTCACAAGTCTACAAACTATCACAAGTAAACAGCTCCTTCAAGCCTGATGGAAAACGCTGCAGCGTGCCGCAGCAGTGGTGCATCTGTTTATTGTCATAGAGGGTTTAACCTCTTTCTACACTGACTGTCTGACTTTCTGCTTTTCACACAGATGTAAAAAATCCTAAGTTAGGGTGTAAAGGAAGGCGAAGCTTGTAAGCAAGAGCTGGCCAGCTGGTGATGGAGGTTATTAACCAAGGACAAAGCGGACATTTGTGACAGTGGGGCAGAAAATGGAGAATGAAACAGAGACCTTTAGTTATATTTTTCTGCTTCAGAAACATCACTTTGTCTATGGCAGTTCAAACACTTGGGAAAAAAAAAAAAAAAGAAAGAGTAATAATATGAATGTTTAGGCTTCCTCTAGGCATTTTCCATGCTCTAGATATCCTCAGAATATAACAGAGCATCCTAGCTCACCACTGAATAATGTCTCAAATATGCCCTTCCCCTTGCTGGCTGGAGGGACTAATTTATGAAGAGAGATTAAAAGAATTAAATATAGATAGCTTCGCTAAGTGAAGACTACAGTGGGACAAAAGAATAGCCTACAAATACATGGAGGGGGTAAATTCCTGAGGGAGGTGAATTATTTAGGACAATAGGACGGGTTTAACTAAGAGTAATGGGATGAAATTAAGAATAGGAAAAATTAGGCTGAATATATAAAAGAAACCTTCTTGACAGCAAGATCTATTTGGTGGTGGATGACTGTCCCTTGGGAAGTGATGAAAGACCCATCGCTTGGTACGTTTAGAGGCAAGGCTTTAAGAAAACATCAGTTAATTCACTGTGGAAAACAACTTGCAGGGAAACATGTGAGAAGAGTTGATAGGTATTGTTGGTCTCCTTAATCTTTCTGTAAATCTCACCAAACCAACCCTCCAGCTCAGTGCATTGACTGCCATCACCGCACTTGGACGACACGGATCCAGTGACTGCTGCGTGGGAGCCACACCATCACCATCTCCTTGCCCAGGGGGAGGCTGATAAATCCTACCAGGTCTTCTCTTGGCATGGGTTTGTTTGTTTGGCTTGGGCTTGTTTGGCAGGTCAGGGTGCAAATGGTGGCTACCTCCATCACAGGGCTCTTCCTTCAGATGCTGAGTTATCCTTTCCCTCCCACTTCTTACACGACTCCATGGAGGTGCTGCAGCAATTTCTTCATCTTTAAAATCCTCCAGCGCAGATGAGTTCACCCTGGGAGCCCCCTGAACCTGCAAATGCTTGAAATGCCTCCCTCTCTTTCAAATGTGTGTGGAGAAAATAGTTCTTACTGCCACTACCAGTGACAGCAGTAGGCACTGCAGCTTAAAAATTACATTGCGTGTGAGTTCTTCTGTGTGCTATAAAAAGGTGGTGGTGGCTTTGTTTTATTTCTAAGAGCAGAAGAGACATGGTTTCTGTAGCTAGCTGCAGGATCCTCTACCCTGTCACGTGCCTGGGTGTAAGAAGGAGCTGCAATAAAATAATGGTTTGTACATATCATAGAATCAGAGAGTCATAGAATGGTAAGGGTTAGAAGGTACCTCTGGAGATCACCGAGTCCAACCCCCCTGCCAGAGCAGGGTCACCCAGGGCAGGCCACACAGGAACAGATCCAGGTGGGGTTGGAAAGTCTCCAGAGAAGGAGACTCCACAACCCTCCTGGGCAGCCTGGGCCAGGCTCTGTCACACATATGTTTTTTATGATTAGAACTGCATTAAATGAGGAGACATAAACTCCATTGCTTTTAAAGAAGTGGCAGGCAGAACTCCACCCAACATGGCTTTACTGGTCATTTAGACCCTCAAAACAGGAGTAACATGTTGTGGCAGAAAGGTGTGACTTTCTAGATGCATCTGTTTCCATTATGTTGAAGAGCTCCATTTTGACACTTTAAAATCATTAGGGCTTCCTACTTGAGATGTGGAATATTTCTGTATTACCCCTGCAAATGTCCCCCAGCCAGTGCCTCCCCGTGACCTCGCTGATTCCCAGGCACTGAGCCATCACCCTGAGGGACGAGTGCCCCCCAGAAAGGGGGCTTGGAGAAGGACCAGCCTCGCGCAAAATGAATTCAGCAACTCCAGTTTGTCATTTTGCCCTTCTTTTGCGGGGAAAAAATATCCACCACCAACAAAAAAAACCCACGCTAGTGATTTCTTTTGACTTAAACTGGGCATTCAAAAAGCTGTTTTTATTAATGAATCATATTAAGCCATCAGTGAAAGGCTCCCTGACTCTGTTTAAATAACAGGCTATGATTCCTCCCTCCCGCACCCCCCTTCCCTTTGGCTCCACTGCTATTAATTGAGGAGTTTCTTTGTTTCTTTTCTAATGAAGCTAACAGAACACATCTGTCAGGTGCTTGTATTCTTCACCCATCTATAGTATGTAATAGCCCAGCTGGAGGCTATAATGCTACACAATACCCCTGGCCGTTACAGCAACTATTTATTCCTGGGCTTTTCCTCAGATAGGGATTTGAAAAAAGTCTGAAATTTGGGCCTAATTGCTATTTACACAGCGATAGACACCTGTTCTAGCTGAGACACTGGCTCATGAATCCCACACCTGAGACCTTAGGGAAAGAGAAGGGGAAAATTTCCAGCAGCTGCCAGTCCAGTTCAGAAACAGAGAGCTTTTCTACGCGATCTGTACGTACAGTACATAAATTCCTGCCCGCCCATTGCCATAGCTACTGCTTCGCGGCCAAATGTTCCTTGAAAGGCTCCGCATACGCCGGTTGTGTGGACACCCGCACCCAGCCGGGAGGACGGGGTTTTCTGCCTTCGCTTCTCCATTTTCATTGGGCTCTCCCGAATGCCACGTGCCAGGGTTCCTTCCTCCGGAGATCAGTGGCCGCGCGCGGGTTGCTGCCAGCCGCCCAACTGCCGCTCCCGCCGCACGTCCTGCAGCACAATCGCTCTGTTCCCCTCCTTGTCCCTGCAAAGGATCCCGCTCTTCCTCTTTGGTTTTGTTCAGCGGAGTTTCTCCTCGGGAGGAGAGTCGGTGGTGACGGTGACGGTGGCGGTGGGGGCAGCGGCTTTGTTAGCCTCCGGCCGCTGACGGTGGGGACTCGGTGTCAAACCGCACATCGATCTCCTCTAAGTTAGCAACCTCTCCAGTGCAGTTAACAGCTCCAATTGATTAAAATGCAATTAGCTCATAAAGCTCCCTGTTTATTACCTCAGATGTTTGTCAAAGGCTCAGGGCTGAAGAAAAGGTTGCTTTCCCTTTCTCTTCTCTCGCGGTCGTCCTCATTCTTCTGCCTCTGTTTGTTTCCGTTCGGGGCCAAACAGCCCCCTTAGTTGGGTGTGGGACAGCAATAAACTGTTATTGCCCTGCCACCTTCTCAGATGACAACGTCCTCTGCTGCTGCCCGGGCAGGGAGCTGGGCTGGCTGCTTTATACAGGACTTTCCCCTGCAGTCGGCTGGGGGGGGGTCTGAGCTTGTTGGTCAAGACCTCTCTTTTGTGGGAAGATCTTGAATTTAGTCTGCTTTTTTAATCCAGCGACGGGCTGTCATTCTGAGCCCACCTTTATAACGCTTTTTTGGGGGGGAAGGGAGAGGCAGGAGAAGAAGTTGAATAATTAGCTGGAAAAAGTGGTTCTTCTGTCACGCGAAAGACGCGTGAGAGCTGCCGAACATCGAATGCGAGAAGGGAAGGTGAGGAATAAGAAGGTTAATAGATGGATTTTTTCAAAAAGGTGAGAAAAGCTCACACAAGGGATGAAATAAGACCACTGAGCCAAGCCAAATATTCCAGAGGCTTTTAAAAACATATATATATATATATCAGAAACAGAAAGAGGAGTGAAGGAGCCAGCAGAGCTTTTAAGATGGGGTAGGGCACCCGGGCTGGTGAGAGACCGAGGGGATGCTGCTAATATTCATTATTTGCCGCAGGGCTCACAAAAGCAGCTCAGTAGCTGAGGACAGAAACAGAAATTCATTTCCCAGAGGAGGAAGAAGGAAGTAGTGAGTGATCTCAGGGTCACCCCAGGACAGGTGATAATGAAATTAGAGTTAATGGAGATTAGGAAGACACCAGGCCCAGATGGGCCTCCATCCCAAGATTATAAAGACAATCCTGGTAATAAATGCTCCCTGCACGTGAAGAGGAACCTTAAAGGTAGAGGGAAACTGTGGCTGCATCTGATTTAACAGGAGCTCTGGGGTAATAATAGACCTTAACCTTTTTCTTCTAAGGACTGAAGTTTTAATAGCTGCTGAGTATCTAGGATCACAGACTCACCCTGGTGATGCTGGCAGTGCACCTTCTCCATCCCTGGAACAGCCACCAGATTAAAGGGAACAGCTAATATAGAATGAATAATAGATAGCATTTCCTTGCTATTTAGCCCTGTACTACACCGGGACTTTCTTTCTGGCGCAGCCAAACCCTTGATCTCTAAGAGAAACCAAACTCTATCTATTTATGCATGTGTGTTTCTGTTCTTTACTGCAGAAGCTGTGATTAGAGAACAGAGGAAACAAGGTGAAAGCAAACAAAACTGGAAACGTAGCCCCCCTAGAGACAGTAAAGTGATGAGGTGACAGCTCTGACCCACCGCTGTCTCGTGCCAGGGTGATTTAGGAGGACACTGCCTCCAGCTGCAGCCCAGCCCGTGGGTAGGGACGCAGTGACCGAGTCTCCACTGTAGTGGCACTGATTTCAATGGCCTGATTTAATTTTATATTCAACAAGGGTGCTGCCTCGGGCAGCTTTGGGGACGTGCTGTCTGTTCAGCTGCCTGAGTAGTTCCCCTGGGGATGGGTGTGTGGTTACTTCATGTCTGTGAAGAGCAGACTTTGGGTTTGCGATCCGTGCTAGACAAAACTCTTGCTAATTCACAGCAGAATACTGAGTTTGAAATTGGGTTTATGTGCCGTGGCAGGATGTGTGTGTCCTACTCACCCTACCAGTATTTTACCAGCATGATGCTTTTACAGGTCTGGTCTTGACTTTGCAGTGTTGTCCACAGTATCAGACTCATCTATTGCTCCGCTCTGTTAATGCCAATGGAATCCAGATTTGACCTGGTTTGTATGTAAACTGCTTCCTAAATTTTGGTTAACTCCCCCTGCCAGGGTTGCAGATCCAGTCCCCTTCCTTCCCATACCTGTTACCACAGATGTCTTCACCTCAACTATAATAAGCTGGTCCTCAGGGCAGTCCCTTGAAACGCCTTTCTACTGTGGAAGGTTTTTTGTAATCAAGTAAATTCCTTCCTAGTTGAGAATGAAAATGTTATGCTTTTGAATAAATTGTAATCCTCTTGTATAGACCAGCTTTTTGTATGATGCTGCCTCAAAAGCTTTCTTCTTGTCCAGATAAATAGTGCTCAGCTTCCTCCCACTGATTCTGGGTGTTACTTCTGTGATGATTTCTCTCGGCTTTGTTGGCCATAATGTTTCTTACTAAAGATATGCCCATAGCTTTGATGGGACTAAGCCCCTCTGAATACTGCAGTGCTCCCGCTCTCTGTGCCTGCTATTTTCCCAGTTTACAGCTGTGAAGGGGTTTGATTCATCATTGGTTCTGCACCTGAGTGTAGCACTTTCTGATGTTCACCTCGCTTTCCTTTGTTCTCTCTCTAACCAAAATGACTGTATCAGGAAAACGTAGTTGGTAGGACTACATTCCTGCCTCTGTTTTCTTTGTCACAGGTTAAGCCCTTCTGTGTCACATATGCAAAGCTCAGGGTGAGCAGCACTGGCCTCAGCAAATGTAAACATTTTTTTAGGCAAGCAATGCAAGTTTAGGGTGACCAGACAGTCTGTGTCGTAGCATCATCATTTTGATTTGGCTCATTATTAACGGGTGAAGTTCTAGATACAAGGGAAAGAAGCAGTTAACAGATTTTAGGAGTTAGCTCTCTGAGTTTCTGTTTGCCAGTCAGAATAATCAGCAGCAGTGGTTTATTTCCAGCTCTGGTCGTTGGTTCTCAGATTTTTGTCTAATCCTAGTTAAATGTGAATCATGGGTTAATTCCAACCTTTCCACTATTTTTTTTTTTTAATGACAAAGTGTGAAAAAAAGTCATTTGGTCATTCAGAAGTTTCTAAGTTAAGTGAAATGGTTTGTAAGGCTTAATCATGGTTAAAAAAACCCATCCAATTTTGATCATCATTGCAATATGATCATAATACTTTCATTCGTGTTGATCAACGCTTAGCCGTCAAGAAGTCCTGCCTCTTTGCAGCAGCACTACAGCCAAGGTAAAGCACAGTTAGTTTTGGAAAGAGAGAATTTCATACTGTATGCTCTGGTTTTACTCTGGGAAAGAGTCTCTGGACCAAGGTATTAATGCCTGCGTATAATCTGACCTACAGAGTATACACACATACCCAAATGTATATATACGTGTGCCTGAAAAAGGACATATAGAGCTATAAAACAGGTCTCCTGACATTAACAGTGAGGCTGTTAATGGATAAAGGCTTGGCACAAAGTATGCAGAGGTGGCAGATTTCAGACCTTTTAATCTTGGCTCTAAGAAAGCAAATGAATGAATTCAAAGTAGATGGGAAGCGGGCGACGGGAGCTTCTCGGGCTGTGAACTCTTTGGAGCCAGGGCCTCAGAACTCGGTGTGTTTGTACCTGCCTTGTGCAGTAGGGTTTGGGGTTTTGGGCTGACTCTCAGGCACAGTGGTAGTGAAAATGATTAACAGTGACAGCACATTTTAGTGACACTGGTGGGGTCAGTCCTTCCCGTGTGTGAGCGTCTGGCCATCTTTCTTACCAGGAGCTGCAGAACATCCTTGCAGCCAAAACAGTAATTGCTTATGGAAGAAATTAATGGTAGGAGAGTATTTAATGTATTTTAAGCTGCCTTTTAATGCTAGTTAAGCAGGTGGGAACAAGGAAGCTCTCAGTGGACCACCAAAGGGCTGGAGCAACTTAGTTGAGCTATTAGAGACACTTCCAGATGTTGTCCAACAGCATTTATTTGACCCATTACATGGAATAACAGTGGAGTCCAGATGTGATTGAGCTACATCTGAGTTCTCAGAAAGAAACACGCCTATACACGATATAGATATTATACAGTTAGTCCAGAAGTTTATTTTGCATCCAGTGTTTAACCTCTTTCTCCCCCCAAGGTACAAATGTCAGGATTGGATTTTCTCCGGTTGAATGAACGTGTCACAGTTCAGATTAACCACTGGCAGTGATAAAAGACTTTCCCCTGCCAAAACAAAATTTCTCACAAATGGATCAAGCCAGGCTGAGGTACAGAAAAGAAGCAAGACGGGAAACCTTGCCAGATTTAGTCACGATGGTTCATTAAACTGATCTTAAGACCTTGGCATATGTACTTCATCTAGGAGCTCCTAGGGGAAGTAAAGGCTTGTGTGTCCTGGCGTGTCCGTGCGTGCGAGAGCACGTCCACTTGGGGACAAGGTGGCAGGGCAATAGCTAACGAGGCAGATGAAGCTAACAATTATCACAGCAGAGCTCCTCAAAAGCCCACTGCTCTCTTTGCTCATTCCCATTTTCCCAGCATAGGCTGTATTTCTGCTCTCACTTTTGGGGTGAGGTCGCCGTTCCATCGTTTACTGTTGCGCTTCATTAATCACAGAGCGGTGTGTGAGGCACATGGGCTGTGGGAGGACCTGGTCCCTTTCAACTGGTCTGGGTGGGCCCTTTGCTGCTGG
>WUAM01000323.1:27448162-27459203 GCA_024336885.1 Actenoides hombroni
CCTGGTCCCTGTCAACTGGTCTGGGTGGGACCTTTGCTGCTGGGGGAGCCCTGGCTGCCCCACCACGCTGGGTGCAACTGGTCACACTCCTGGATGTCTGAGTGCCTTAAAAAATACAGCTCCTTCCCCCATCCCACCCCATAAACCAGAACAGCATCTATTATTCCCACCTAAGGATCTCTCCCTTTGTTTACATCCTAACATCAGTTGTTCAAGTAACTGCAGCTCATTTTGGATTTAGCTCCTCCTGGAAAACTGACCTGCCCTTGTGATTTATTATTCTTTCAATTTTTGTGCTCTCTGCAAAGCTCACCAGCAATAACTTTATATGTTCTTCTGGTTCACTGATTCTAATTCTTTTTTTCTCTTGGTATCATTTCAGAGGCATTTATCAGTTTCCCACTTCTGTGGTTTTTAAGTTTACATGTTTATTGCCTTGTTAATTATCATGAAAAGGGGAGGGGAGGAGAGAAAGGGAGGGGAAAATAGGATACACATACATCTGTTATTAATATATTATGGATAGAGTAGTGTTGTCCCAGTTGTTCACCACCAAATGTTAGCACTGACAACAGTGACTTGCAAGAAAATGTGGTGTTGAAGTGTGGTGAGTGCCAGATTCAAAGCACAGATCTGCTTTCTGTTTCCTTTGACTTTACATGGCTGTTTGCTGGGAATGGCAAACACGGGCACCCAGTAGGCAGCGGAAAAGGATCTACCAAGGAGCTGTGGGTCTGATTTTTCTGGGGTGCAGATAGAAAGTCACAAGTGGTGTTGCTGGATGTTAAAAAGCAACAAAAAGGATGAAATATTTTAGAATGAGGAGTTTTATATAACTTCAATTAAAGAGCTTTTAGAGGGTTGGCTGAACTTTTCTTGTCTTTTGAGAAGTGGGAGAGCTGCAGTAAAGTGGAAGAAGGTCAGTATTAAAAGCCTCCTCACTCGATCCAGATGATTGAAATTACATTTAGCTTGAAGAAGATTCTGGGCCAATAGCATCAGGGTTGTTACTGGTGTAATACGTGGTAAAACAAGTGTCAGTGAAAACTATGCCAAGGCTAATAATTTAAAAAAAAACCCCAACAAACCCAAACTTGATACCTTCCAGGGGTGAGATTTCAAGTGTGATGGCTAAAAGCAGCTGTAGTGCCATGGTAGGCATCTGTGTGGTGCTTGACTTCATGCTTGATCCATTTGATCAGCTCAGAGGCCCATCACACCCCAGGCCCCTGGCAGCCCGGCTGGATGGGCAGTGGGGCAGGAGCCGTGAACGTTGCACCAACTCTTGTTGCAACCAGAGCATGTCTTGGGTGAAATTGTCCCGTCTTAACTGAAAATCATGTACGGTATGATCTGTAAAATGGATTAATTTTTGCTATTTTAAATAACCTAAAAGCAGCTGTGTTATTGCTCTAAGGTAGGCAGTGGCTGGTAGGATTTATTGGTATAAATAATAGATTGTAATGATATATTTCTTACAGTGATAGTAAGAAAAGAGTCAGACAGCCTTGCAGATCCAATAATTTCCTGGGGAATCTGTATCTAGTTGATCCTAAAAGGACCTAGTGAGGATATCCCTGCCTCCAAAGGGACAGAAGGTAGCTAACAATGGCACTCTCTGATCCTGGCGGTCTGGAGCTGGGTCAGAAGCTGAGAGCAGCCCAGCACCTTCCTCTGGGTGCTGAGGAGCACAAGGGGAAATGTTGGAGCGGTGCCCTTTCCATAGAGGCTGGGTTTTTATGTTGTTTCCATATCACGTTCCCTGTCTACGTCAGGCTGACAGCAAGCAGACAGCTGTGGTACTAACAGGTTGTCTGGGTAGTATCTGTTCCTCAGGAGTGGTGATTTACAAAGTTTGACCAAAGTCCTGCACATAGCATAAGCAGAAAATACCACCCTGGCAGGCAGAAGCAGTGTAGCTATTAGGGAATGCGTAGGAAAATATAAACATCAGGGAGAGGGAGAGAGGGCCAGTTGAAGACAAGGCAGCAATCTCATGCAAGGCAAGAGGAAATGCGAAGCAAGAAACTCTGGCATAAGCCAAGAATCCTGGCCCTGGGAGAGCAGCCCAGCTGCCCACCTCAAATGGACGTGTCTGCTCGGAACGGCTGGCACGTGCTGCAGGATGTGGCAGGTCCCAGTCCCACGCCTTGGGCAAGGACTTGAGCCAAGGGTGCTGTAGCCCCGTGAAGACCAGTGCACCTGGCTTCTTCCTCACAGGGGTGCAGGTGGTGTTGGGGAGAGGATCGGTCTCAGGGCATGGGGGGGGTTCTTGCTCCACTGTGAGGTGAGATCCAGCTCTCTCCGATGGTGCCTAAATAAGCTGAAGCTCGGTCTTGAGGTGATATTATCACATTTTCTTGTGTAGCTGCTTGAAGGTTTGCAATGGAGTGTTTGACCCTGACTGAACAGCACGTGAGGGAGTTTTTCTCCTTCCAGCTTTTATCCATCACGTTGATGCAGCAGGGAGAGCTGAGGCCTTGTGGTTTTACTCAAAATGACCCTAAGGTGCAAGGGACAGTGAAGTGCAGACAGTGCAGGGTTTGGGAGGTTGCTTACAAGCCAAACGTGGAGCCTTTCCTCTCTCATTTTCACAGACCTGTCTGCCTCTTGCAAGCTGTATCTGACCTCCTGTGTAGCTCCTTCATGACATGTGTGCAAAGGCTTTGGACCAGGTCCTGCAAGCCCTGAGCACTGCTCCTTTGAGGAGCTGCAGCAGTCCATGTGCTTGGGGAGGTTTGCTGTGCTCGGGCTGCAAGGAGAGCCCTTTCCTCTCTCGGTGCCATCAGCTCTGCTTTTCCATCGGCACTCAACTAGCGTGCAAAAAAATTATATTGATAACTTAAAAAGACAACATCAATGATTGGAGCTAGAGCAATAAAAGTGAAGTGCGTGGCTGCTGCCAGGCTTCTTTCTCACTCCTTGGTGTTCTGGCTCCAGCATTCAAGCGATAGATTTAAATATAAAACAGATCATTAACGGCTGGCTCAACATCTGCTAATATTATTTCCCTTGCATTGTCTGTGCGTCTTTGTTTATCTCAGTGTGCTACTTTGTTTTTCCCCTTTTATAATAAGGATCATTCCTTTATTTTAAAGCACCGCATCAATTTTCAATTGCTTGGGCTCTTGGAGCCTCCCACGCTTTGCCCACATGCTTGCACCGCACGAAGAGGTGGAGAAACAAAGCGAATGCGAAGCGTGGGATGATTGTTGCTTCAAAAAAACAGTAATTAAGAATCTGTTAGAAAAATAACAACTGAGTTGAATAAGAGCTTAACTTAGCTGCGTGAGCTGGACAGAGAGAGACTCCTGGGTTGTTTCGTAGGAACCAAGCCGCTCGGCTCTTTAGGAGCCTTTTCAAGTGACATTGAAGTGGATTCATGAAACTCCAGTAAGAGGCATTGTTCTTGTTTCTGCTGGAGAGATGACTTGCCGTTTTCTTTGAGAAGAAATTATAATAGCCAG
Source organism: Actenoides hombroni (assembly GCA_024336885.1). Lineage (NCBI taxonomy): Eukaryota > Metazoa > Chordata > Aves > Coraciiformes > Alcedinidae > Actenoides > Actenoides hombroni. Next base: position 27,451,630 of record WUAM01000323.1, read on the forward strand.
CATTCTAATGAAAATTCAAATACAAAAAGGGAAAGCTTTGGTAGAAACCCTACCCTTATACCAAGGTAACTGATTTATATCAACAAAATCCTGGGCAATTCTCAGGTAAGCCCTAAAGCCTGTTGTTATTATATATATCACTCTACCTCCATACCATGGCTCAGATAATACAATATGCAAAACCACCAGCTGTTCAGACATTCGTAGAGTACTTAAGCTAAGTGAATTGAGGATGGAGTGTACTTTATTTACCTTGAAATCTGTCTATATTTCTTTTGTCCCCACTCTCCCAACTTTATACGTCTTAAAGTTCATCACATTTATCCTGATGAAAAAGAACTAAAGGGATAAATTAGATCTGTAAATACCTACTGAACATAACTTCTGTGAAGTAGGTGGTCTTAAAATGCAGCGCTGTTTGACTAGAGCTGTCTTCTGCTTAGAGATGCTCAAAAGGATCTCAGTGCTTCCTTTCCAGAGACAAGTAAAGAGTGCCTTTTGAGTATCTTTCCTTTTTCTCACCAGCAGAAGCAAAAAGCCCCTTTTCTCTTCTTAGATCTCAAGAGATCTTCCATTACTTCAAGAGACCTGTCAACAAATGAGAGGATTTCTGGTTGTCCAGAGGAGTCCCTGGAAGAACAGGGAATCTCCACCACTTGTAAGATTCTTTCAGTTCAGGAAATCGAGGTTCCGTACTTTACTGGTGGTCCCGAGCTGGGAAGCACTGCAGCTCCCTTTGTGTCCCTCACTAGGGCTTGAGGCAGCATTCTCAAGGTGCCAGCATGTTTGCTCCTCCTATCTTGAAGACAGATGCCAGGAGATGACTGTAAAACATGGCCAAATTCCCTTACTGTACCCTCTGTTTCTTCAAAGGTCTCCCATCCTATTTTCATCTCTGGTGCTTGCTGGGATTTTGCTGGGACTGGTAGCAATTACTGTACATCTGCCCCAAAAGAAGTCTCCCACCAGTTTGATGCAGGCATGAACTGTTTAGTGTCACCCAGCGAGCTCTGGCAGTTCTCTATGGTAACATGTTTCTTGTTGCTGTTGTTTTCTGGAGGCCTTGAATTTGCAATGTATGTGAGAGGTGACGATAGCGCGTTCATTGTAGGCTATAGAATGCTTTGGGTTGGAAGGGACTTCTAAAGGCCATCTAGTCCACCCCCCATGCAGTGAGCAGGGACATCTTTAATTAGATGAGGTTACTCAGAGCCCCTTAAAACCTGACCTTGAATGTTTCCAGGAATGGGGCTTCTGCTGGTGACTCCATAAGAAAAAATGGAAACTGCTGTGCCTCGGCATGACCATCTCCTTTCTGCTACCTCTGTCACACTGAGGCTGGACTTGGGCATGTCACATTTTCTAAAGTTTTGGTCAATAAAATGTTTCCCCAGGTTTTATGACAGTGGGTAGTCAGTTTATGCCAGAAGGAAGTGCAAGTTATATCATTCAGTGTCTCAGGATGGTTGGGCTGGAGGAGAAATGGACTGCTTGGAAAATCCATCTCTGGTGCTCACCCACCCTTTGGCTTAAGGAGGCACTGCAAGACTCTCCTTGGTAGTAACTTAAATATTACCTCATTACAGTGAAATGTTAAGATGACAGATAGTAGTTGCAGTAGCTCAGTAATGATAACTCAGTAGTCTGAAAATTTCCTTTGGGTATCTCACATGAAACGCTTCAAAAGCTGAGGCACGTCACTCTCACTATGAAGCAATAATTTGAAATACTGCAGATCCAGATGCTGACTTCCCACTGAATTCATTGTAAATCACATGCATTTGTACTGTCTAAGTCTGGGCAAACAGCTCTCACCCGAGGAAACAAGTTGTCCTCAAGTCTGCATAAACAAACCCACACACCAAGCTCATTTCATCAGGCAGAAGTCCGTTCCTAAACGCAGGTGGGCAGACCAGGCTGTCAACTTCCCTACATGGAGACCAGAAAAGGCTACCTTTCATTGCTGTGGAAAGCCAGAATATCTTCACTGTGGTCCTTCAGCCTTCACCCATCTGCTTGATGTTTCATAGCTTGCATTCAAACCAAGTGGTTTTGGATCAGGGTCACTGTTTTTCTGCAAACAACTTAACAAAACACCTGCATGCACTTGGGCAACACATGGAAGTGGAAGATAAAGTTCATCCCTCCAGGAACGGAGTGTTGGAGAAGGATCATCAAAGATCAAGTGGATCTCAAGCTACTGGAGCCCATCACTGACATGAACAAGCCCCATGAAATAGCATCAAAAGCTGAGGGGAAGGGAGCTGCAGGGTTGGCAGCTGCTTCAGTGTGTGGCAGAACTGAGGACATCACACCGTTTTGCTTCTGTGCCTCTTCAGTACTTCTCTCATGTTTTAAATCAACTTTTGACTTCTGTCTAAATTAAGTTAACTGGGAGGAAAAGGAAAATTCAAACTGCCTTGTAAACCCACGGATATAGTTGATAAATAACTTCAGTCTGCCTGATACTGTGTGGTACCTGAGCTTGTATAAATCAGAACTTTTCAGTCGTTTGTTAAGGTGATGGGATTGAGGTTTGCAATTTTTTTTTTTTTTTTTTAAAGAAGCCTCTTGGTAATTTAGCTATGAGGAAGATCAGATCACTCCAAATTTGTTCTGGCTCATCACAGTCCAACTTCTCATGGGTCAGCCGTTGATAACTTTTCAGCCATCAACCTGGAATACTACCTGAACTTTGGAAAAAAATAATCTGCTTCCAAAACACGTGAAAGGCTTCAATGTGCAAATAATTGCGAGCTCCTGGACAAAGAGTTTCAGGGGCTCTAATTCTTTCCTTTGCTTTGAAGTGAGTTTTGTGTCCCAGACTGCTATGGTCTGTGGGTCTCCCTCAGTGAACTCTCATGAAGCAGGTGGGTGTCTGTCTGTCAAGCTCTTCTGGCTTTTCAAGAAAGCATCTTTTCTCATTGTAGCAAAGGACTTTAAAGAAAGATTTTGATGTATGAAAAGGCACTGCAGTACTTTTGCTACCAGCCAGGTTAAATCTAAAACCCTGTGCAGGTTCCCTGAAAGTTTGAGCTTGGTATATCTAGAGCCGGTTTTTCAGGGAGGCAGACACTTGCTCTGAGCCCAACTGTTCTCATACACACTTCTCATCTGGGCAGATTCTCTGGGGTTTGGCACCACGCTGGTGTGGCCACATGTTTCCTGACTGCCTTGGACTGCGGTCGCATTCAGCTTGAGTCTGCCTGCAAAATGCTGTGGAGACGTAGCCTTTGCTGTGTTCCTGAGCCAGATGTAGCACTTTCCAGCGTAAGGAATGCGGAGTGACAAGTTTTATGACATCTGGCAGTGCAAATGTTACCCCAGATTGAACAGTGGTTCCTACCCAAAATGAGAATTTGTCTTCGTGAGCTGCGCTTATTTAGGGTCTGTAGCTCCATTGCTCAAGAGGTTTTCCTGCAGCTTGTGTTTGCCTGAGCAAAATAGATGGCACCTTGCATGTATATGCATGCAAACCGTTGATTTGCGGGTGGAAACGAACTATTCCTCATAGCTGGAAACAGCGAGAGAAATGAAGGATCACGGAGAAGCTGATGTTCTTGTGTTAAAGGTCTCGTCAAGAAAATAAAGGCAAGAAGTGGCAGCGTGTGTAATAGGGCTGTTTACTGTCCCCAAGTTAAGGAATGTTTTCTTGACGGAGCGACGTCTTTGCCAAATGACTCATGAAGAGCTTTGTTGTGGCGTAAATTGGAGTCAAGGCAAATCAGCATTGTTATAGACATTTTGATCTGTCATGGCCAGTTTCTGCAGGGTGACTGGACTTTGTGCTCCCCAGTGAAGTCCATATGTCAACGCCCACAAGTCGATGCAGGCTAAGGAAGAAGCAAGATAATAACAAAACTGTGAAAACTCCTGGGAAAGAAGCCGAGCAGGGAGAATCTGTACGTGATGTCCATGGGACTTGGGGGTGCTCAGCAGCTCCAAAAAACCAGACCACTGATGGTGGTGCTTAATATGTTGATTTAGCTGCTGAGCTGCAGGCACAAAGACATACAAGTTTGGGGGGGATCTGGCAGTCTGTGCTTGTTTGTCCATTTTGGATGTGTGGCAGGAGACATTTAAGTACATGGTCATCATACTGTGAGAGTGCTTGGAGGGACAGGCTGAAGTATGCAAAGGTTGCTAATACCTCCAGTGTAACTTCTCAGACAATTGTACATCAGCTCGTTTACTTGCAGCAGAACGTGGTGTAGGACAGTGTGGAGCTGACATGAAAACACATGAAGCCAGTCGGGAAAAAGTTAGTCCTGCCATCTCAGATATGCCTGGGAAGCCGTGATCATCCTGCTATGGCAATGTCACTGCAGACACTGGAGGGATAGGTACCCAGGAAAAGCCTGGGAACAGATTAGATGTGGTATCTTGTCCTAAAAGTGCTGTGTCATGTGAGCGCCAGTACCTCTCATCCTGCTGATTAAGTGCACGAGCACAAAGGGTACCCCGCTGCCCCTCCCAAACTCAACAGCTGCTACTTGGAAGAGGCTTTTTTTTCCCCCATAATTGGTATTAGATGATGATGATGCCACGGGCTTTGAAATATTGGAAGCCAGCACTGATCACGCTTACAGATAGCTGAACAATGCAGTGCAATGTAAACTAGGCAAACAAATCCATCTGGGTTGCCAGAGAAGGCAGAGAAAAGCTCTAATCTTCTAGAAGCAGCTGTTGGCCAAGCTGACATTGAAAGGCATTATTTTTAAAATGAAAGCTTCTGTGTGGGTGATGAAAGCTGCCGGATTTCTTGCTTTGGACTGGAAGCACTTGTCAGTAGCCCAGACCCAGATCAGAATCACTGAATGCTGCAGAGCAAGAGTGGTAAGCAGGACCCTCTTCGGTGGGTAATGGATCCCTGTCCACACTGGGACAGAGTGGGTTTTGCCAGTAATAGCTGCTTACTGGGGCAGGGTGGGAGTGCACCTGAGCCATCTGAGAGCCAGGCTGGGGTATGCACCCTGCCTCGCATGCTCACCGAACTGTGTAAGGCAAGAGGCAGCTATCCTGATCCAGTTCCTCCTGGAGAAGTCCCAGAGCATGGGGAACCTTATAGTCAGACATTAGCCCATGATGAGTCCTAGGGTGGACTTCAACAGGGCGGTTAGGTGAGCAAAACCTTCCTCAGCAAACAAGTAATGTCAGGAGCCTGGATGTGTTACCCACATCGACACAGATACATCAGTCAAAGCAGCTTTATTCCAGGACAAGCAAGTTAAACCTAGGGCTTTTGCCAATATAATGTTATAAAGTTAGAGGAAGAAAGTCCCCAAACCCTGAAATTACATGATCATACCAGCAAGTGTCTTTAGAATCATTTAATTTGTGAGGATAGCATTGTTAGTGTCATTAGGCACGTGGGTTTTCATCCAGGGTGAGATGGTACAGTTCAAACAGAAAAGAGCAAAGACCATGAGATCTCCCATGTGTACAGTGCTCTCAGGAGCTTGTTGGTAGGTTACCAGTGGCAGAAGCAGCAGGTAAAATAGTTGTCATTTCTGTTGGTTTTAACAGTCTGTGATGCCTGAGGGATGCTACAAAGATCCATATTGTTCTTTTGTGCACTGTGACTGCCAGAAAAATAAAAGCCACCCCTACCAGGATAAGTAGTGTTATTATCCATGCTGCAGACAGGGACACTGGACTGCAGAGGGGTTTGCTCCTTGCCAAGGAGTCATGGCAGGGCTGTCAGACGTTAGCAGAGGCAGGGCCAGGACCCAGGCCTCCTCTGCAGGCAGCAGACGTGGTGCTGGAGGACGCTGCGTCGCGGTCTGTTGTGAGCAGTTAGCAGTTCCTCTGGTACCTGGCGAGTGATGATGCAGTAAACTTGACTTTAAGGCTCCTAGGCTTGGAGGCTGGAAGGAGAATAATAATATCCAGGGTTAGTGGTAAGCTTCCTCTCTGAAAGCAAGCTGTCCTTCGGGCATTGGTGCTGGTGGTTCGCCTGGCAGAGCGAACGCGGCAGCGGAGGAGCAAGCAAAACGTTTCATTATCCTCATTGCCAGAGAGCTGAAAGAATCTGACAGGGAGACTTGTTTAGCTGCAAAGCCATATAGACCATATTGTCTAAATACATTTTGTTTTCCTGTTAAACCCCATTTATAAGAGTGACAAGAAAACTAATAAAATCTACTAAGAACAAGGATGGTAATTTAGCACTCGGAGACTGAGAGAGAGGAGCAGTATCTGAGGATTGCCTATGCTGCTCTAATGTCTTCAAGCCATGTCTGAACTACAGATATTTCTTCTGATGAGCTATGAGCCTGCACAGGAGGGGTTTTTTTCTATCACTTTTTTTCCTTCTGGACATGTACTGCCTGCTTTCTGAGGCTTTTTGTACGTAGCTGTTGCCAGCCAGCTTTCCAGAGAGATGCTAAAAGGCTCGGTAGGTAACACAATGTTCTGTGAGATGAAAAACAATCCATCCCAGACTCAGTCATAGGTTACTTTACATAAGAGGTCTCTCCTTGATTTGCACTCCTTTGTGATGACTTCCATCACAACCTTGCAATGAAATATGAGATGTCCATCCCTCAACAGGCACCTGGGTCTAGTGGGTCAGTCATCTGCTTGAGGATGGCCAGGCAATGCACTGCGCTTTCAGACGCACATAAACACGGTGCCAAAGATTTAGCATCACAAAACTTGCAATGGCTTTCTTCTTTCCTATTTGCTTTGGCCTCTGAAGTCTTCCAGGCAAGTTTTGGAAAAGAGAAATGGTGCATTTTTAATGAACATTTTAAAAAACTAATTCAATAATCTTATTTAAACCTGTCAATGGTGAAAAATAAGGGGGGAAAAACACTGAAGAAATGAAAACCAAACACCAAAGTATAGCTCTGTGGAATGACTCTATGTCCAGATTGGAGATTTATATTGTTAAATTTTGGTGTCCTAAATTTTCCCTGTGATCAGCCTTTATCTTAATAGGTCCTGCCCAGTGCTGCCATGAGGTCAGGTTGTGTGTGGTTAAACAGCTGCTGTACTCTGACCAGAGGTGGAAACATTTCCATGATGGTCTGAAAAGAACTAGTGTACGGCATTTGTACAGCTCTTTGGGGATCTTCCTGGATGAAAGGCACTATTATACGGGTAAGATCATTATCATTATCATGAAAAACCTTCTCAAGGAAGCAATTCCACCTTCTGCTTCTGACACCTCATTTCTCTGTTGTCTCAGGAGCCTCTTTTGTATCTCCTAGGAGTGTCAGTTCACATCTTAATCTCTTTGTATGTAATCTCATTACGGATAATCCCATTTGCTGGAGATGTCAGTACTTCTCCACCATGTGAGGAAGGATTTCCACTCAGGCTCATTTTGTAACTGATCCCAGCTACATTCACTGTATAAAATAGCTGGGCTGTAGCTGGAATCTGCCTTAGGTTAGGTTTGCTGTGGGCAGGGAAATTCAAGGGAGAAAGAAAGGGAGAACGGAAAAGAAAAGAGAGAGAAGAAAAAAAGAAAGATATAAAAGAAAGAAAGCTAGAAAAGGGAAGGAAGGAAGGAAGGAAGGAAGGAAGGAAGGAAGGAAGGAAGGAAGGAAGGAAGGAAGGAAGGAAGG
>WUAM01000323.1:27459548-27469561 GCA_024336885.1 Actenoides hombroni
GAGGGAGGGAGGGAGGGAGGGAGGGAGGAAGGAAGGAAGGAAGGAAGGAAGGAAGGAAGGAAGGAAGGAAGGAAGGAAGGAAAAGAAAATAAGTTTGGAAATGACTTTCGCAGCCATCCATCTTCAGTCAGGTCTGCATGGTAGAGCCAGATGCACTGTGAGCTTAACTCTCTTTGATTTCTTGCCTTTTAGTAACTCTTGTCAATTAGGGAGGATATAGTCTACTCTCAATTCATTAAGTGCACCACAATTGTCAGTTAGTGACAGGCTCAGGGGAGGCCAGGACTAAGTAAACATGGGGGATAAATTATACAAGAGCACAGTTTGGAGAAAAACAGAGCCCTCTTTATATGACACACTTAGCCTTAAAAATCTTGACTAAGCTCCTATCGTTGATAAAAAGTCCAAACCCTCATATTCTTAAAGGAAAGACTGGGGAAAAAAAAAAAAGCAGTCACTCTCCTTTGATGGTTTGAAAAAAGAAAAGATGTTTGTACCACTCACTGACTGGCTAATGAATAATCAGATTTCACAGCTTGAGTGCTGGGGTGGTAATTTGGTTGCACGCCATGCTCCAAATCCATGGAATAGTGCTTCATTAATGTGAAGACCTGTATAATCAAACAATTAGCAGTCTCTCTGCTGCTAAAGCAGCTTTTCATCAGCATATATACTTCATTGTAAGATGAGTCTCAAATTACTGGATCTGACAGCAACTAGTCTTTTACTAAATCACAGCAGTAGTAAAGTAGGTGGACAGAACATTCATTTTTTTAACCCATTTCTACATCTGCAAGAGGTTCGTTCTATCCCTGCCACATGCCCTGTGTAACTACCACTGGGAAGGTGAAGACATTATAGGTGAACTCAAATTTCATTCAGATGGGTAAATCACAGATTAGATATTTTAACAGAATGTTCAGATGCCGTAAATTAGCAGTAATATGTTGCTGCTTCTCACTTGATCTGCTTCTCACTTATGCTTCAGGAAGGAGGAAGAGGGTTCTACCCAAATTCCAGTACCAGAATGTCACCCTCTTCCCTTCCTTGTACAGGATTTACCCATACAGACAGAAGGAAACACCACGAGTTTTAACTCTTTTTCTATGCTTTGTCCTTGGATTCTGCTGAGGTCCAAGGGCAGCTGTCCTCTGCTCTACACTTCATTTGAAAACATCACAGCTAGGGGAGAGGAGGTGAACAAAGTGAAGATGAGTCCAGGCTGCAACATTAATCTTCACATATGGGTATGAATCTCCCACTTGTTTCAAGCTCAGAATGGCCTGGTACACAGAGTCTCTCATGCTGCTCATCTCCATGGCATCTTGGGATGTGGTTGGCACTGTTCAGGGGACAAAGCACCGATATGGGCCTGAGCTCCTGCACCCGCTGCCACTGGTGGGCAGTGGACGTGGCCACTGGAAGAATGGGGCAATGCGTGGGATCAGAGTAGGCCAGCAAAGTATATGGAAGGATCAAGTGTTTTGAGTATGGATGATTTTGTAGGGCGTTCCCGTGCTCTTCTCACAGACATTTTCCCTCATATTAGCAAATTAGGCTTAGTACTATTTATTTATGCCCATGCTACATGGCTTTCTTGTTTCCTTTAGTTTTGCCTTCATTTTTCTGGAAATCAGCAGAATGTCAGTGGGTTTGTTCTGTGGCCCAGCAGGTACTAGCTGCTGAGTGTGCTGGAAACATCTAGCAAGTATTTGTGATGTTGGCATAGCTCTGGCACCAGAGCCTTGGCTGGTGTGAGACAGCACAAGGAGCTTCATTTGTGTCAGCTGAGACATTGACCCATTACGTTTACCATATAATTTAGCAATAGCTAAATTGGCCCAGTGCTGGACTGGTTTCATGGCTGCAGTGTTTTATCTGGTTTTCTCTTCTCTCTGTCAAAAAAAAAAAAGCTATTTCACATGTTACGGGTGTTGTACCTGTTCTGAAGTGCAGCTCATGGCAGCTGAAAGGCTCAGTACCTCAAAGGACCTGTTAGTCTGCCCTGCCTGAGCAGGTATTTTCTAAATAGATGTGGAAGTGATGATGAGTTCAAGTTCACTTTAGAGAAGGTTTTCTCCAAGAGCAATCCTACAACCTAACTCTTTCAGAGAAGATGAAAGGAGAGGTCTCATACTGTCAATCTCTGTGTCAGTCTAATACCAAGTTAAGAAGACTGCACTGCAGAGATCATCCTGTTTGTTAGATCAGAAACAGAGAGATGGAAACTGGAAAAAGCCCAAGTATCCCTCAAGATAACCTGCCCATTTTTCAGCAAGAGCTATGAGGTGCTAACATACAATTGCCTTTAATACAGCTGGACTCCACCAGCATTTCCACCCAAGCTGTCATCTCCTTTTGACTTTCAAGACTCTGCGATCACTGAACACAGAAAATCTGTCCCACTTCAGTGGTTATTTGTTGATCTGGGAATTGCCCCCACGGTCAGGTGCACAAGCAGAGAGTGGGACAGGATCCAGCCCTGGCCTGTGTGTGTGGGCACTGACTCACGAGAGGCACCCTTGGGTCAAAAGAGGCAGTTTCTACAGAAATGAAATCTGAAACTAAACAAGCACATAGATTTTTATTGGGTTGGTTTTCTTTTTTTTATAGTATGATGTAACTTATTGCCTCTCTCCTTTCCAATGCGTGCCAAACATCTCTCTGGCACAGGCTGTGCCTCTGCTGTAGTATAAGGAAGGCGTCTGTAAAGAACTGCACAGAAAAAGAGATGCATTTCAGGTCATGGGGTTGGCTGGTTTGAGAGATCTAATATCTGGATTTAAACCAAAAATAGCCTACCATGGAGCTTTGAAATGCTGATGATTTTTAATCTTTGTGAAGGTGTAACTTAGGTCACACGTGGTGTTCTCTTCATTGTCACAGGCAGAGGAAACAAGAGTCCATTACTAGACACTAAATACGCTCATTAATTTTCTTAGGCATTCATCTTCCTTGTAACAATTCAGATGTGTACACGGAGACTTATGAAGCCATTCATAAAGCTAGAATTGCTTTGTTGTGGCACATTTCCTCCAGAAACTTCTTTGTCCAATTCTTGCCTGCAAAACAATTAGGAATATTTTTCCATTGGATTCCTTTACAAATGTCCTTGATGATTATTTCCTTGATGGAAATAGTCCAGAAAGGGCTCTAATCCATCTGGGGAGAGAGCCCTAGCCCTGGGACAGGCTCTCTCCATCCTTACAAGCAGAGGGGAGGTGGTGGGTTGACTTCTCCAGCTACCCTGCACAGCAGAGCCCACCCCTTAGCCCTCGTTGCAGACCCTGTCGTGCAGGGGCTGGCAGCCCATTGTGGGTGCTCTTCGGAAGCAGCCCCACTAGTTCTGCTCAGGGCAACTGGTGCTAAATTTTCTGGGGTCTTCCACAGCAGGCCCTGGGAAGAGGGCAGAGCCAGAATCCCCTGCTGACAGGCTGTGATGCCATGAGCTCTGGCAGGAGGAGCTTTTCTCTTCAGGAGGACAGTGTGAGAAAGGCCAGGGAAGTGCCTGAGGAGGAGGGAGGTTTGACAAATGCCCGAGGGGAATTAGGCATAAAGTCTCTGGACAGGAATGATGAGCCGGCAGCTCACCAGTGCTTTTATAATCTTAGCCTTAAGCCGCTTACTTGATCCCAGGTTCGTCCTTCCTCCCTGCAAACCACTTGAAAACAGGAAAAAAAAATGAAGAAAAGAACCCACAGTCAGAAATGCAATAAAAGCAGGGAGGCAATGACTATGCTTTCTCCTTGCTGCTGGAAATAGAGGGTGTCCCAGTATAGCAGGGGATGCAGAGCCCTGCCAGGGTATCCCGAGACTGCAGGAGGAAAGCAAAAGCAGTGCCTTGCCCCTGCTGTCATGGTTTCTGTTTCAGGATGCTGCTCCTTGGGACAGCAACATAGGCAGCAAGTGTGACAGTCAGTGCATACACAGGTTACACCCCTCTGGATTTACAGGATAGTATTACACATCGCACAGACACAAACTTACCATTTCTAACCACACATTTTTACCATAAATCATATTTTTTGTCTATGAATTCCTCATCTGTAAAAATTCTTTTCCTCTCATGAGCCCCCTGCCCCTGTCACACATCTCAGGACCCAGTCCTGCAGACACTGCTGTCTGCGTTCAAGTACAAGTGTCTCTGCCAGTGTAACTTGAAATAAGGAAAACAAACTCCGACAGCAGTAAGAGGCAAGTAACATGAACTGAAAAATAGAAGAGTTGCAGGAATATAGCCAAAAAGGATGGAAATATTGGTATCGTGCTGCAGCCATGTGAAACTTGGATTGTAAATAAATAACTATAAATATGGAAAAAAATCAATCACAGTCTATTGTAGATTGATCACAACAAATACAACGGCTCGAAATAAATGCGGTCCAATGCTCGTATTAAATGGGTTTCATTTGTTGCTCATTTATAAATAATAATGATGTTATTTTCGGGACTAATTCTTTAAACTCTGCAAATTCAAAATATTTTTTAAAAACCCGCCTTTGTATGAAGACATTCATTTTACCCTATTTTTTTGAAAAACAGTTTAGTTTTCCTTTTCTTTTTTTTTCTCTGTGGCATAAAACTTGTGTTTTAACAAATCACTGCCATGAGCTAACCCAGATCTGAATCCAGAAAATGCTCTCAACATTATCCTTCTCTGTTCACATATATTTGAAGTAAATTACATCAAATTGTATTTGAAATACCAAACTGGCATTAATGGAAGCTTTTTTTGCTCCAGGCACCATTTTAAAATAGATGAGCATAAAAATGCAGTCTGCATCATTAAGTTTATATGAAACTAGTGAGAATAAAAATCACCATGTAAGTTCTAATAAGATGTGTTTTTCATTCCAGTTTAATAACCCAAGACTATATTCATCTTCCAGTATAATAAATACACTGAAAGGAATTCATTCTTTTGTGGTTTTTAACATGTTGAGGGTTTCAGAAGATGGAGTTTTCTAGGAAGCTGGGTGAAGAAAATTCTTTAATATGGCAGTGCGGAGTATTATTATCATAAATAATTAATGTGCACAGCAGAAGAAAGCCTAGCTTCATTAATAATTCTTATTTTTAGTTGGCATAAGCTAGAGGTGCTGTATCTTCTTTCATCCGATCTGTGTCAATTTCCCCGATTTTAATTTGCTCCGTGTTAAAATTTTAAAGGTATGCTGCATTTTGCAGTAGATTGTTGTTTGTGACTTTGTGTGAAGATCCTACTGCTAATTCTTACCCGTCGAGATATTTTTAGTAACGGGCGAAAAAGGAAGGGGAAAAAAAAAAATAAATAATAGCAGCCAGGCAAGGTAGAGTGGGCATCAGTGTCAGCTCCTTTCATCTTTCATTTCCCTCTGGGACCAGTTAAGATGCTTCTTTGATTAAGACCTCAGGAAATATTAAAAAGCTCTTCTGTGCATTTAAACTCATCCAACTTGTCTCTGTTTATTTTTCTGAATACCGAGATACTTCACCTCCCGCATTTCAAGAGCACAGGTTCCCTCCGACCCGGCCCCTCTTCTGCGATCGGCCAAGTCGCCGAGTCTCTCTCCTGACAAACGCTCGTGCTTCATTAACGCGGCGCCCGAGTCGGAGCCGCTCCTGAACACCCCTTAATTAGCAGCAAGGAGGAAATGAAGGTGACGTGCCGCGAGGTAGCGCTGGGGCAAAACGGAGGGCACCGGGGTGACGCCTGAGGAAAGAAACACGCAGAGCTGGGGGGGAACCGGTTTGTGTCGTCGCAAAACGGAGGTGGGAAAGAGACTCTGGTTGCAACTTCGGAAACGCCAGCAGCGTGGAGATGCAGGCTCAGCCCGCGTTACGCCTTCTAAACGCCTTTGCAAATACCTTCTCGTTCGTCAGCGCGAGCGTTGGAGCTGATGGACAAGCGATGGGGTGGGTTTGCCTCTGAAGTGTTTTAACAGAACACATGTTTGGGATTTTTTTGTTTTTCTTCCAAGCTGTATTGAGCTGGCTGGGAAAAAAAAATGAGCAATGCCTCCTTCCTGATTCTTATAATTTTCTCTCCTTTTTAACTGGTTACCTCCTTTTATATTTCTTGAGACTAAAAGAAGAAAAAAACAGAGACATGTGAGAGAAGAGAACAGATATTGCATAGGAGAAGGGAGCACCCTGTAAAAATAACAAATTTAAGGTGGGAGGAGAAGGAAGCCAGCAAAAAGCAAAATGCATGGAGTTGCTCACTTGGGAAAAAGGCCTCATTTATTTTGGGATGACAACTTTTAGCTACTAGCAATACTTCTAGCATCTAAAGTAACCCAGGTAGTCATTTCAGCCATAGCATCACATCATGGTCAGTCATACATCTGTGTTCCTTATGCAATCAATTTCTCTTTAACTGTTTTCACTGCTTTGTCCCATGTTGGCTCATGGTTCATGTGGTTTAACTTATGTGTCCTTATGTATCTGGAGACCCAGGCTGGGCCAACCTGTGAGACTAGGCTCCCATCAGTGACACAGTGGTGCCTCTGTGTATATGTACACATACACACCCCAACGGTTAGCGACGTTACTGATCGTGCACGAGCTCACAAGATTAATTTAGGCATGACCAGAGAGTATTGTGGTTGCTTTGACACGACCTCCCATGTGTCTGTCAGAAGAGTTTGTGATTGCCAAACATGAGCTGGAACCTGGGCACCGTGCTAAGGAGAGGACATGGAGCAGCCCAAAAGCTCCCAGAAAGACACGGTTAGAAGAGGTATCCCATGGTGTGCAAACCCAAATGGCATCAGCCACTGCTTAGCAGCAGGGAGCCCTCTCTGCTCCCACCCTGAGATCCTGGCTCTGGCTGGAACCACAAGCACGGGTCTGCCAGAGCAAAGAGGACAGTGTCTGCCGTGAGGCACCGCGATGCTGGGCAGTGCCAGATGTCTGCCAAGAAATAGTTATGGTCCATATACACCATGCAGGGATAGACCTGGTTTTACATCGTTCAGAAAAACAAAGAACACATACCATGCCTTAACTGCCCACTTAACATCTTTGCTTTGTTAATGTCTGCATGGAATCATGCAGTCAGAGACCACATATCCATAGTGGTGCTGCTTTTGACTTCAAGTCCATCTTTAAGGCACGTAGTTACACGTATTTTCAACATTTATTTTTCTTCTTCTATTTTGTTCGCTTCTCTGTCCTCTCTCTCCAGCAAATGGTCGGATTGCACCAGTTCAGCATAGAATTCTGTATCTGGCATCTTCATTTCTGAGGTTTCAGGGTACTATAGAAAACCGATCGGCTGTGATTTTGCTGCACTGTGGTTTTCATGGACTGCAAGAGGTGACATTCCTTTGTTTTATTTGGGTATTTGCTACCATCAAAAGGGAAAAAAAGTGACAAAACTTTATGTTCCAACAACAGCATACTCACTAATCAGCAAACGCAGGCCAATTATACAATAGGTGAAAGACATGGGCTTGCATGCTAAAATCTGCATTTTCCTGCCTTCTTTATTTCCTATTAATCCTCTGTGACAATGGGTTTATTTTGCAGGAAAATATGCAAATACCTTAATCTGGTAGAACTGTATGACAGTCTGAATGTGGGTCTCTTCACTAGATATTGACAAACACTTAAGAGGACGAGCACGCGGAAGATGAGAAGTTGGTGAGTGCAAAATCAAAATCTCTGCGAAAAAAGCCTGTGTAGCCCTTTGAAAAAAAAGGAAAGAAGTAGATGGAACAGTCTCTCTGAATAATAAATTGTCATCTTTTCTGTAAGACAGTTCAGTAGTAAATGAGTAGGTGAAGGAATTGGGGATCTTTTTCTGCTTGCTTTCTGCGCCCTCATTGTGGAGAAAACCCACCCCCACTTTTTAGAAGGTCTGTTGTCTCTTTGTTTTATCTTACACATGGATTATATAGCGTCAGCTGTTGGAACAATACTTTGAAAATATTCCTGTAAATGTTAAAACTGTATCTGCAGACTTTTTGAATTTTTTTTTTTTTTTTTGTCGCAACATCCTAATTTGAAGAGTGATTTAAGAACTGATTGGCAGTTGGCAAAAAATGAATGATAATGAACTCATTTTGATAGAAATGGACCAGATACCATGCCGGCTGTCGAAACTTTTCAAAGCTGGTTTCTCTCCAGTAAACGTGATCCTGCAGGCTCTGTCCATCTGCCTCCAAGAAGAGAGACATTCGCATTCTGCGGGAAATGCTGCTGAGAAAACACCGCCGAGAATTACGGGTTTTGTGATCGCTTGTTGCTCTCAGCGAGGAAACTGGTCGACAGTAAACACCACGGCCAAACAACAGTGCTGAGTTCCTTGGCTTTTTTTTTTTTCTTCTTCTTCCTTTTCATCCCCTTTTTTTCCTCCTTTTTGCATTAGCAGGTAAGCAGCACGCTTCGGTGCGATGAGGAGCACGTGTATCTGCCAGGCAGAGGTGTAGCAGCTTGAGCAGGGCTGAGCCCTCCCTGCTGCAGGGATGCTCGAGGGTGACCTGAAGCTGTTGCTTACAAGGATGGTTTGATTCTGGCCTCATCCTAATTTTCACCGGTGCAAACTGAGTCGCAGCCACGACGTTAAACAGCTGAAGTGAAAAACTCCGCCAGCTGTTAGGCCTCTCCGGTTGCTCTCCTGTTGCACGAAATGAAAACAGCTCTGAGATTTAAGGAAAATAGCATGAATTCACCTCAGGCACAACATCTGGGTGTCAGGGTCTTCCTCACCCAGAGTACATCAGCCCACCTCAGTTAAGTCCGAGGTGGCCAGTGCCGGTGGAGGGGTGTCCAGGAGATGCCCTCTCACAGGCGGTAGGACCAGCACAGGGGCGCACACCAGTCCCCCGCTGCTGGAGCAGGTCGACTCACAATGCTGATTTCTCAGTGATTTCATTCCCCCTCCAAAGCCTGCCACCCCTCTCATTCTTTCTTTGCCAAGAGATGGTTTCTGTGCCTCCCTCGGGTGTTCTCTTCCCTCGTTCTGGTCACCCACTCAGCTGCAGACCCTCCCCGGTTCTCTCCGTGCCTCCCGTTTCAAAGGTGGCTCTCCAATGAAGCGCCTGTGGGTTTACCTTTGCACAGCCTCGCTGCAGAATTTTCCATCAGTAGTAGTGAAACCAAGGAAATGAAGGCACTCTCAGGGTGTTTAACGCCTGATGTGCGTTTAGAGCCCGTGCACCTCCCGTAGAAGCCGTTGACCATCCCAGGAGGGTTTGCTGAGGTGCGTGGTACCGCGGCCGCGCGGCTCCCGTTCAGGCTGCGTGGTGTCGCGGTTGCACGTGGCCAAAGCAAACGGAGAGGAAGAACTTCTGCAGATGATGCCGAATTCGCTGCTACATCAGTTGTTAATTAAAAGACTTGGCTCGTTCCTGTCCCTTTACACGATCGGAATGAGGTAAATAAGAACCTTCTCCAAAAGCTTTTAAAATTCATTTTAAAAAAGGCTGGCTACAATATTTGTACAATATTTGCAGCTGAGCAGAGTGAAGCGGGGAGTAACTAAATCGTCAGCTTCCCATTGCTGTGCACAGTCACCACAGTCAGCTGAGAGCTGCCCACGGCAGCGACGGGCCGAGCAGGTTTCAGTGTTTGCGAGGCAGGATGTTGGCAGAAGGCTCCCACCCTCCTGGCTGTGGGTGGGCTGTTTGCTGTCAGCCACTGCAAGAGGCAGCAGTCTGTGTGCAGGGGGTGGTGGGATGATTCCTCCAAGCAAAGTCAGTGAACCCAGTTCTCTTAATGATGCACACGGAAGAAGTAGAGGAAGGGTGTTTTGGTAGGTAGACTAATACTCCAGACCTTGTCGTGCCTGTCTGGTCCTGCTCCAGGCAATGTGGCCCTGGGGCAGGTCTTGAACGGAGCCCGTGTTACAGGCAGGCTATGGATGTGCTGGAACGTGTCCAGGGAAGGGGCACCAGGATGCTCAGAGGGCTGGAGCACCTCTGCTATGGGGACAGACTGAGAGAGGTGGGTTTGTTCAGCCTGGAGAAGAGAAGGCTCCAGGGAGACCTTCTTGTGGCCTTCCAGTATCTGAAGGGGCTACAAGAAAG
>WUAM01000323.1:27480700-27498449 GCA_024336885.1 Actenoides hombroni
CCCCTTTGTTTGCCTGGTAGATGGGTCCGGGAGGTGCTTATCCATGGAGTGGGCTGTGCTCTCCCAGGGGATCCATGTACTGTTTAACTCAGGTGGTCACCTTGCTGCTGTGCTGAGACCCTCCCTGCTACCTGCTGCACTCGTCGTGCTTCTGATGGTTTTGAGTGTGTCCCCTGGACTTTTGTTGTGCTTTTGGAGTAGGACAGTTTGTGCTGGGGTTTCAGTCACGTGAGAAGGGAGACACAGATAGCTTCCTGTACATCTCAGGATGGATGGTGTGTTGAAGTACATGCAGTTGCGTGGAGCTGGTGGTCTCGCTCTTAATATCACAAATAATTGCATTAATAATGGCGAACTCTGAATCCAGGGGGATTAAAATGTCATCATGTCCTCAGTTTTTAAGCAGAACTTCCCATTTATTGCAATAGGGACTTTTATGGGCAGCACCACGCGGCCCGTGGAAATTAATCTTGTATTCTTTTAAGTTGCCTGGACTACAAGGGGAGGACGGAGTGTCACCTCTCCTGGTTGCTTGTGACACATGATTGTGTCCCTCACACAGGCACTGGCAGGTTGTGTGGTACTGAAGGCAGGGAACGTAGCAGCATCTGCATAGCTCAGTGCTTATCAGGAACATACACTGGCAGCCATACTGTAGGGCAGCAGCAGAAAAACAAAGCAACAATCAAGGGAGCCCTTTGTGATGGCTTAAAAGGGTTTAGAAATGTCTGAGCCATGCAGTTTTCAAGCAGTGACACTGCCAATGACTTTTTGACTGAAAACTAGAAAATGTGCTTACTGAGTGCACAGCCCGAGTTTTGCTTGTTTTCCCAAAGCCTGCCCTTTGTTAACGGCCTTTGGTTTGAACAAAGTTTAAACACAGTCGCTTCAGAAAGTGACCCTTTCCTTGAAATAAATCTGGTTAATAACATTAGATCGCTACAGCCTGTGAACCGAACAAAAGGCCTGCGTGTTTCTCTGTTATTGGGGCGTCATTTTCTTTCACAGTCCACACTGCAGCTCTCTTATCTCTTGTCCGTGTGGGTCTCCTTTGCGTGCCCTGCACCAGATCTGCAGGGTTCAGTCTCCGGCAGGGGAGCGTGGCGAGGGAGACGCAGGACCTGGAGCAGGGACAGTCACCCAGGGGGACATCCCTTCCCACCATTTCTTCTCTTGATTGCTTGAAAAATTCATGCATTCAGCCAATGAAGAAGGCTTCAAACCATCATCATCGTCATCCTCCTAAAATTTTATTCTGCCTGAGCTGATATTACCAAAGTATCTTTGGCGTTTTAGGAGAGGAAGATAGTCTGAGCAGCATGACTGACCACCAACACGGTACGGTTCTCCCCTCTCCTTCCCTGAAGGGGATGTCAATCAAGATGCTCTTCCCACTCTCTCTGAAACGCAGGATGACACAGCAGGGCTGAGGGTGTGCAGTTAGGGCTCGGACCTCAAGGAAACAGCTCTTGGTGGCTGTCACTTGTGGGAATGTAGCCAGTGATGGCACCCCTGCAAAATGAGAGGTCCCTGAGCCCCGGGCCACCAAAGACCCTTAACAGGATGCAGGACCATATTCAGAAGCCCTTTGCAGTGTCTCTAAGCGTTCAGATTTGACAGCCCCTGTGGTTTTTAATTTCAAGAAAGCTAGGAGTGACCCAGGGTATCTGTCGCCCAGGGTTTCCTGCAACATCAAGGGACAGAAACGGTTGTGGCACTTGTGATGAATAGTCTGAATATGGTCTGTGCCCTTAAACTTGACTCAGCATTTAGTCAGGAGCTAGAGGAATGAATAGAGAAGCAGGCGGTTTGTGCTTGCGGTGACCCGTGCTGCTGAGCTGGTCAGCTGCTCGGCTACAGACGTATTTTTGGCTTTTCCAGGGAAGCTCTTTTGTTATCACATCAAACTCTTCACTCAGCTGGCAGAAGACATTCGAGCAGCTGTGAGCCTGGAAGAATCCAGCATCTGAGAGATGGCTGCAAAGTTTGTTGTTTTTCTGTATTTTCTTCCCGTTCCTGAAAGATTTGAACATAATTTTGTTTTGTTTCTTTGTTTCTTTTAAAGCATATGTTTAATATGTGTTTCTAAAATAAGTTAGTTAGATAACATTAATAAGAACACTGGCTATAAACTGACAGAACCATTAATTCTCCCAGCAGAGATTATAACTCATATAGCAGAAATTCTTCCTAGAGAGAGACATTTCACTGGGACAGGAAAAAAAAGCCAAGAGAAACAATATCTGAAGCTGAGGCTCTGGGGCTCCAGGTGACATACTCAAAAGCAAAATAGACAAAGCCAATTTTCTCCTTTTACTGCAAACCTTGTAAAATGGAGCCTGCATTCAGAACAAGATGGTTGCACAGGTTATATTCTAGTTGGTTAGGCATGCAAAGTGCAGTCCGTGTAAACAGATTGCCAAGATTATTTCCAATTTCAGTTTCTGTCAGAATTGCTACGGTGGGCAAAATAACGGCCCGGTTCCTTGGGGGTCTAACGCACCAAGAATGAAGACATGACTTCAATTACCTCTGAGATGGGGAGAGCTGGCTCTTTTAACTTACTACCTTGGGAGCAATAGCAAGCTGGAATAGAAAGCAATGGGTCTGTCACTGGAAATTAATGGAGGGGTGATAAGTTCATATTAATCCCTTTATGTTTTCTTCCAGGATTTGACCCCGAACAGTTTCAAAATAAAAGAATCCTTCAGTTAGACTTGTGTAAATCTTCCGTAACACCACCTAAATCAGCAGGGATTGGTCTGCAGTGATGCTTGTGCCCCTCAAATCAGATGCCAGACATCAGTGAAAGCCACCTTGCATATCATGAGGGTACGCAGGAAGAAGTTAGACTTACATTATCCCTCCTTTCCAAAATCCTTAAGCCTTTTGACCTGGGCTTTGAAATGCTGGGGTAGAAAACAAGTAGCTGTGCCCCTGCTTTAAATTAATCCTTTCTTCCAAGGTCAGGCTATAAACTGAGAGTTCAGTGCCTGAATTAACAATTCTCAGTACCTCGCACAGCAGTCCCACTAAATGGTTGGGGCACATCAATGTCCAAACGGAGGCATGGTCTGGAAGCTGCAGAGATATGTACAGTGAGGCCTTCAGCCTAGACACTGGGCCCAGACACCTTTGTCCATCTTGTGGGCACAGGTTTCTAGACAGTGTGGTTTCCTCAGAGTGCGTTGTCCAAAATTAGGATGATGGGAGGACAGACAAAGCAGAGTCAATAGGGACAGGAGTGTAACACTGTGTAGTTAATAGAAATATTTCTTGTCATATTTTGTACTGAAAGAGGACTACATATATGCCTGTGTCTTCCCTATGTTGTTGAATCATGAAGGGGAAGGCATCCACTGCTCTTGAGCAGGGGGTGAGCTTCAAACCCTCCACAGCCTTGTTAATTCTTCCAGTGCACACTAGAAATATTACCCTTTTCTGTGTCCTGCTGGGCTTAGGCCGTGGTCAAAACTGAGGCTTTAAAAATTGATTGTAGATGTTTAAACATGACAAACACCTGAAAGTTTGTTCTTAATGGTCAGATACTTCCAATGTTTCCAATCACTCTTCCAATGCACAGGCCATCCTCAAGCTCTAAAGACCCTTGCCCTTGTCCAAGGAGATCTTGGGAATATTGGCCCCAAAGATGAACACAGGGCAATGCAGAAGCAGCTGAAAGTACACTCTTCATTGCAGTAAGGGCATGTACAAGAACCTGGGAAGGAAAAACACTATGTATGATTGCTTCTTTAAGCCAAATCACATCTTAAGTGTGTGAGAGTCGTGTCTGTAATTGCTATCAACTTTCGGGACGTGTTCCTAGGAATCAGTTGTTGGGGAAAATTTCTGGGAAGGCTTTCCCAGGAGACTCATGCCTTTTCATTTCCACAGCTTCAGAAATTTCCATCTACTCATTTGGATGACATTCGGTGGGACACTTAAGGAAGTTTCCCTTCTTACTGGCTGTGGGACTCTCCAAAAAGTGTGTAGACTCAGGGACCCACAACATTTCCAAGGGCTGGAGATGCAGTTAAGATGCTGAGACCGTTTGTGTGCATGTGTCTTTTTTTTTTTTTACAAGCCCCACAAAATCTATTTCCTTTGGCAATATATCCCACAGGGCCTGCAAAAGAAGGTTCCCACCTGCTCTTCATGCTGTCACTGGTTTGTACATGTTTCTAGATAATGCAGCTTCTTCATTTTTGTTACATCATCCAGGAAAAAATCCACATTAGTGAATGCCAAGATAAGGGCACATATATATACATACTATAGGCTCCTTTTTCTGTCCCATATCTGAGCATGCACCCTGGAGCACTCGAGTAGTGCTGACACAACCTAAGGGGAGAGAAGAGTGGGGTCTGAGGAATTCAGCTCCTGTAAAATGGGTGAAATGGCTTTAAAGAGACTGTAAAAGTAGTTCACCTTCTATTTCTGTCTTCTCTTTTATTACCCATCTATACAGAGAGAGAAAGAGAGGATATAGGCGTGCACGAATACCCAAGCACACTGTTGGCCATTTTAATGAACAGTTAAAATTTAAAGCAGTTAAAATTTCATTAAAATGTTGGTCACTTTAATGAACATCTCTCACAGTGCATACGTTTGCAGACTGGTCCTGCTTCGGCTGGCATCTCCTATAACCTCCTGAGCAATTTCAATGCACGGAAATGCACGAAATCATCTGTGGTAACTAAAATCCAATAGAAAAATTTAAAATACCTAAATTCCTTCAGGTGCTCTTGGATGTAAAATTTGGCAAGAGAATAGCAAAGAAGCCCACGTCCATTTTTCTTCCCTGACACGCACTCATTGGCTTCAGCCTGAGAACTCTCTAAGTGTATTGATTGAGGGAGCAAGCCACCCCTGGGCCATCAGAAGAGGTATGCTCCACTCAAGGTCCTACAGAAGCATCAGGGAGGACTGTGCTTTTTGCTGGACATCACCACGTGAGTGAATGTTGCTTTTTCGGAGGATGAAAGCAAACCAGCTCGTTCTGAAGAGCAGAGCTGCATCGCTTCTGGTAACAGCACCCAGTCTGAGCGCAGCGGTCCCCAGTCAACACGCTCCTGTTAACCCTCACGCAGGCAAAGGCACCTGCTCTGCTTTCCTTCACACGGGGGTGGAGGACAATCTAAGCACAGATTACATCTGTGATGAGCTAATTTTGCTGCCTCTGTCTGGTTTATTTCACCACAGGGCAGCTGCAGTAGCCAGGACAGGTATCTCGAGTGTGGCGATGCTCAGCCTAAGTTCTCACTCTGCTCTGGATGTGCAATCAGTGCAGAGAGCCCTGCTCAGTAATCTGCTTATAAAGGCTGCCTCTCCACCTTCCCATCCCAAATCCAGGAGCCTATTAAATTAATGAGACAGAAGTCAGTGCAACAGCAGTCAACATGTTATGTGTGTACAGCACTGGTGCTGTTACGATGTGCCTGTTTTTTCTCCTGGGATGTTTAATTTCCGCTTCTCAAATGAGCTGCAAAGCTGTGAAGCCTGGCAGTGTTCTTTCTAGCCACTCTGTGATGCAGATAATGAGGGTACTGATAGGTGCCTAGGAGACTGTGATGGCTCTAAGCACAGCTATGGTCTGATAATGCTTTATGCCAGTAGTGTCACAGCGGAACCACTATCATCCCTCAAGGAATGGTTCATCTTTATGTGTAATACAGCAGCTGTCACCTAAATGGCTAATGGGGAAGCAAAGTAGAACCTTAGTGCTAGTAATCTTTGTCACTTAATAATTTTAAAGGTATCAGACTTCAGTAGTTCCTGCAAGTTCCAGTAAAAAGTGTGCTTGCCTTTTTTTTTTTCCTTTTCTTTTTTTTTCCTTTTCTTTTTATTATTTTGTTTGCCGTGGATTAAATGTAAATTGAGAAATCTGTGATGCAGCTCCGTGCAGATCTAATTTAGCATAATTTGAATAGCCAAGTAATTAAAATGTATTATAGGTATAAGATGCTGGGATGGTGGAGCGTCTGCGTTTAAGAGGAAGATTTATTGGGCTCACTGCATCCACAGTGAACCTTCCGCAGCCGCATTAGCCAACATCTGTAGGGGAACGTCGGGACGCGGGGGCACGAGACGCGTGCTCACGGAGTGTTTCAACAGCGGGCCGAGAACAGAGAGAAGAGAGAGCAACATTTGCAGAGCAGGCTGCTGGGGAAGGCGGGCACGGCCCTCCGCGTGCCGCGGTCGCTGCGGGAGTGGCTTGCACGGAGTGGGCTGCGACGGAACACCCGCCCGTCTGCGGGGAAGCGGGCGAGGCAGCGTAGGTGGCAGGGAGCGCTTTGCCTCGCGTGCGCACGCGGGGAGAGAGGGGAGACGCGCAAAGACACGGAGGTGCTTCTGGAGGCCTTCTCCCCGAGCGCCAGAACTGCCGGTGCGTTGGGTTTTACCAAGGCGAGTAACGATAATAATTCCTGGGGCAGTTGGCGCGCGCGATGTGCGTGTTGACGTCGCGCCCTTCGTGTTTTCGGGAAGATTATTCTGTTTGGTTTTGCTCAAGCGCTCGAGAGTAGAGCTGGTGATTTAGTAGGCTACAGCAATGGCTTCACGAGAGGAGCCAGGCTCATTTCAATCACACCTTTAGACAGCTTGATAATCTTTGGGGACTTAACACACTTAGGCTGGTGAAGGTTAAGAGGAGAGCGGTGCTGGGATGTCTATGTCCAGTAATTGTCGGCGGGATGAGTTACAGATCCAGCCAACCCACAGTCCAATCTGCCTCCAGTGCTGCGAACGCCATGAGGATAAATCAAAGGGCATTTCTCTGGATTTGAGGAAGGAAAGGAGGGTCTACGGGACTGTTTTCTCAGTGCCTGCGAAGTAACAGGGTTGCTGCAGGATTACCACAGCAGTGGCAGGAACAGCGAGCGACAGGAGAGGGATCATTACAACACATGACCTCCTCTGAATATTGAAAGGAATGTACCGAGTGGAAAACACCAGCAATTTGGAGCGCTGTGGCGAGCGGTGAGCTGAATTTCCTGCCTGCTAGGCTGCTCGCCTGCAGCTGTTATTATCCTTTTGTCTGACGGGGAGCACCCGCAGGTCAGGTGCCGGCAGCCACGAGCCTGCTCTGAGCTGGCCCACGGGAGCTGGTGCTGCTGGCAAAGGGGATGCCCAGCCCTTTCCCACGGCTGCTGCCTCCCCCCTGTGTGGCCTGGCCACGGGGAGACCCTGGCCACATAGATACGGCCAAGGAATGCAAGCAAGGGTTGTCTTCTTGCTGCCTGTTCATACAGCGTTGGCAGCAAGTAGGACCTTGGGCCGTGGCTGGTCTCCTGGGCACAGTCCAGGATGCAGCCAGAGCAGTGGGGATGGAGAAAGTAGCAAGTGAGAAATCCCTGGCTACCATCTAGATCAGAGAGGCAGTGGACAATTTCAGAAGGGACGGAGCAAACAAGCGGGTCAGTGGCACACAAACTCCAGTTTTAACAGCTCCAGACCAGTATACTTTAACAGAACTATCTGAACTGCTTGTGTGTGTTGCTGCATTCTACGTTAGCCTCGATAAGCCAGGAAGGAGATCTAACCTGTTCTGGGGAGAGTCCGAGGAACGAGGGCAGTGCATATCTGTGCTCAAGGTGTAAAGTACAAAAGACAGAAGTACAAAGACAAAAAAAAAAGAACAATAATGCAGCTGGGGTTTTTTGGATTCCCCATGATACTGCCACCCTTCCTCCAGACTGGGAGATGGGCAAAAATACAATTTGATGTTTTAAAATTATTGAAAATATGTAATTAAAATATTTAATTAAAATTAAAACGTGCACCTGGAGTTTTCAAGGGGAAGATGATCTCCATGGTTATGATGGTTATCTGAAAATGAGCACAAGAGGAGGGCATGTTCACAGAACAATAGAGGCCGGGAAAAAATGCTGTTGTTAACACTCTCTTCTCCATAAATTACAAACACGAGTATGCTTGGCTTTGTAAAACAACTCTGTGATTACAAAGGATAGAGAGAGCACCTTTGTTGGGTTTTTTTCCCACTGGGTAAGAAGTTCTTGGAGTCCCTTCCCCAGGAGCTCTCTGAAGGAAGGATGTACAAGACCTGACTCAGGTTTTGTCCCGTGAGTGAAAATTAAGAACATCCCTGGGGCCCCTGCCTGAGGTGAAAGGATATTGCTGAAGGACATCTACGCTTGTGCTTTGGGTGACACTGCTTCATCAGTGCTCAGAAAGACATTTCAGCCTCAGATCCTGCAGCTCTCCACTGCAGTGCTTCTTCACACAGCTTCCAGTCAAACTGCAGGTGCTGTTGGAAAGCAACCCTGGCTTGGAGATGCCAAGGGGCTTATGCAATGTAAAGATGGTTTTTCTTCACTTTTGTCACGGTCATGAGGGACCTGACCGAGCCTCTTCACCTCCCAGTCAGTCAGCTGTTGGGATGCCTCTTCACACCTCTCTTGACAGAGACAGACATGTCGGCAAGAAACTTGGAGGACAATATTGTTCCTGGGAGAACAGTGTCGTTAACAGCTCATAATCCTACTCAGCTGAGAAAATCTCCCACCCAGTCTCTACACCTAGCTGCAGACCACCTTGCAGCATCCCCCACAGCAGGACCTTCTGATCCGTACGCTGCAGAGAGCCTCTGGCCACACACCACCTCTCCATACGCTGCAGAGAGCCTCTGGCCACACACCACCTCTCCACACGCCGTGCCCGGGCGATACGGGAATTCTTGCGCCGTATCCATTCTCCCAGGCCTGCTGTTCCCCTCCTTCATTCCTTCTTTCTCAAAAGGAGTGAGCTTGCAGCCTCTGGGGAGGCTCCAGCTCCGTTTCCCACACTTGGCAGATAACAGGGCACTTAAACAGGATACCACAGTGTGCGCTTGCATTTCCTATTAAATTAAAGATAGGAGTTTATATTTCCAAAACCACAGGGTAACCTGGGGCACATCTTCAGAAAAGCGAATCATTGAGATCCCCTCTCTTGGATGTCTTTGTCTTCACGTAGCGGGCAGCAGAGCAGGCAGAGGAAGGAAGCTGGGCATCTCTCACCCAAACAGCCAGAACCTCTGGGTTTCAGCCCCGTCCATCCCAGCTTCTCTGTTTCAGCAACATTGAAGCAGAGATGATAAAACTTTCCGCCCTTCTAAAATACGTGTATAAAGAGAGATTTCAAAGGAAAGGGCTTTATTAGATTGGCTGATTTAACTGGAAAAAGTCTCAGATGCTCAGCCTTTTTTCAGGCCTGGCATGGAAAGGCATTTGCAGCCTTTGCTGCTGAGGAAAAGATCGTGCACCCAAAAGCTTCTCTTTCTCCAGCTGCATCTGCTGCTCTAACAAGAGTTACCACCCCTCCCAAGGAGCCTCCCCTCACAGCCTCCCTCCATCGTCTACACCAGCACTTCTGCAGTGGGAGTTAGTGGAGCTCTGTCAGAGTTAAGTGCTGTCGAGGAGATAGTGAAGAAGTGCACATGTAAAGCTCAACAATTAAGAACAGGGGGGAAATAGTTCCAAGGGGTGCGTTTCCCCTTCCACCTGCTTTTCCACCTGTAAACCCTGGCTGTTCACTGGCACATCATGAATCCCGCTGAACAGTTGTGGTGTGCATACATATGTAAAGCATAAACTCCTGATGAGCTCTCCTGCAATTTAACATTAATTAATGTCCACTTAGTATAAAATGTGACATCATATTTTAGGTCAGCACTTCATCGTTAACGTAAATCGCCAACACCGTGCGCAGAAAAAAACCAGAGGGTGTGATTTTCCTGCAGTATCTCTTATCTCTTTGACATGTTTGCATAAAATATAAAGCTAATATATCATTGGGTGGTTTTTTTCAGCTCTCTGTACTGTACAGTACCCACAGCTCTGTGATACTTGCAGGGGCATCTCTTTCCACAGCAGAGTAAACTTGGTGAGAAATCGCTACCTGCAATTCAATCAAGTAAATATAAAATGTTTTCATTGCACCAAATATCAGCTGCTGCACCTCTTATCAGTATAAATGGCATAGATTAGTGTCAGGCATTTTCAACAGTGAAAAAATTACAGAAGCCTGCATGGCTCATTAGGCTCTTGTTGCATGTTAAAGAAGGCCAGACCTTATTAATAAGAGGAAAAGAGGGGGAAAAAATAGAGTATAATGGGAAAAGAATAAAATAGCTTGCTTTTTTTTTTTTTAAAAGAAAGCTTTCTGGTTTGGAGAAAAATAAAAGCATCCATTAACCACTTCCAGTCTCTGAACACTTTCAAAAGTCATTTTAGCTTTGTTTCTACAGGATATATAAATTACATATAAAGATTTCGAGCAGAGAAAAACTGCTCACTACCACTGCCCCTCCAAGGAAGAGTTTTGATGATGTGTGAGGCTGTTTGTGCAGCTCACAGTTTACATCCTGCTTCGGGAAAGCATCACTCTTAGGACGTACACCCACATCTGAGTCGAAGCTCTCGTTTATATCCCAGTAAAGTGAATACAATTTAAGCATTTATTCCCAGTTAAGCGCCTGGTGTGAGCACGTGCTGAGGAGAAGAAGAGCAGATTTAAAATACATTTGAGAACTTACTGTAATTGGGACCTCAACCACACAGGCCCTGAACCTGCAGGGACTGACACATCAGCACTTTGCACACGTTCAGCCTTAGCATCTTCTCTTGGGCTGCGTGTGAGGAAGATACAGGTATGTGCAGAGACCCATCTTTGTGAGCTGCAGGCTGGAGGGTTTGCTGCTTCCCCAGCTGGCAGCGGGCAAGGGGCAGCTCTTGCTCACATTTATACTTTCTTTGCCTGTGCTTTGCTTGAGTGCCAAAGGTGGCCTGGCTGCTGCTGTTGTTGCTTAGGAAGGGGGTGTGAAATTGCTCCTCGCAGAAGCAGCAGTCAAAAGCCTGAGGCAGCAATGGACTCCTTGCCTCCTCGCTGATGCGACAAAACTCAGTCATCCTCTTGATGCTGAGAGATCTGGAGCCTGTTGTACTCCTTCTTAACACACTTGGCCGTTGGCAATGCAGAAGCAACATGGCAGAGTCCAGTCTCCTGCTACTGTTGTAGAAGCAGAGAATGATTTGCTGTCTCTCTTCTTCTCTTAAGTTTGTATTCCTGGAATTGATTTGCTTTTCCAAGCTAGCTTGCTCTTTGTTGTCACGGCTGCCAGAACACACATGCTTATGTCAGGCCTGTCCTAAGGAAGGACTATGTGGCAGCCAGTGTTTGGGCAGAACACAGATAAATATAAGTAAGTCTGAGAATCATAGCTCGAGGTAAATTAAACTAAACAGGCAGTTTTTTTCTAGCCTTTCTTCTCTGGGACTCATGCACCCCACGATGTGAGCACAAATGGGAACGTGCACCTTGGCCAAAGAGGCCCAGCTTTTTGGTCACTGCATTAGTGGGGTGGAGCTGCTTCCAGTTTGAAGCTGAAATCAGAGCTATGTCAGTGAGCTCCTTGCAATGCCAAGCACAACAGAGCAGCGTATTGAGCTTCTTACATTTTTTTTCCCCGTGTGATTAGCATTTTTCTTGAGTCTGAGACATTAATCAATAAAAGCAATACCCTGTAAACAGAGTAAAATGAAAAAGCAAGTCCTGCATTTTAATAATATAAATAGAATACTGTGTGGCACGAGGGGATGAGGCAGAGCCTTCAATCTGAATACCATCAAAGGTAAAAGAATTAAAGGCAAAGAAAATTTTCAAGGCTGACTGCACATAGATGAAAAAAAAAAGTAAAGAAAGATAAAATGCTGAGCAGTGGTTAAAGTGGGGAGTGTCTCCAAAATATTCTATTTTGCTGGTTTTTTTTAAATTTTGTCCTTGCTGCCATCGATTTTAAGGGCAGAGAAGAAAAGAGAGGGGAGGAGGAATCCAACCGCTGCACTCAATAACTTAAATAGACTGACACAGAAAAGTATTTCAAACATTACTCTTAAAGCAGGGCCAAGGTCTTAATAACAATGCCACAGTTTTGGTTCTTTAAAAAACAGTCACAATGGTTACTTAGAAAAAATTAATTTAACATTTCTCTCATTTTATGTGGTACAAAATATCAGGCTGGAAGCCTGAAAGTAATAGCCAGCTGCTGTTCCCTGGCTCAGGAGTATTGTCAGTCTTGTGAGCGTTGGCTTTCGGGCAGAAAGCAGCGAGGCCGTCCCCCTGTGCTGGTGAGACCAGGGAGGAAGCCGGTGTGGAAGGCAGTGTCACCCACCAGCTCCTTTCACGTTGCATCCAACAGATCACGCTGCCACCAGGCAAAGTAATTTGCTGTATTTCCTGACAGACACCCCACAAACCGGTGGGCTCGGCGTAGTGTGGCCAAGCAGTTCAGCCATGGAGACCAGAGCTGGAGGGCCGTGGGGGACGATGGCTTGTCCTTCCATCCAGATCATGCCTCCACAACTGACAGAGCTTCTAGCGAGCCATGGTGGCTTACCCCCTTGAGGTGGCATCTGTTGATGTTTCACGTTGAAAGCCGTGATACCATGTGGTAGCATGGTTGCATTGCCCAGAGCTAAGCCATATGGCTTCACCAAGAACCTGGTTTTTTCTCAGTGGCTGTTTACGTTGAGCACGGCATTCCTTGCTGGGCAGACCCTAACATTAACCTCGTTGTTTACTTCTTTATTCTTGTCCTCCTGCCTTCCCTTCCTCCCTCTCCCCAGCCTTCGTATTCTCAGCGCTGTTGCTACAACTTGGGAAACAGCTTTTATTCATGAACTCCTTTATTAATTAGCTTCTTTTAGAGCTGCAGCAATTAGTGGGGTGAGCTCTCAACATTTGTCTTCTGTTGGCCCCACACAAAGATTCGCCAGTTGGTTATGCTTTTTCTTTGCAGTAAAAGACTGGTTTCAGAGTGAAGAAGAGATTCAGCACTAAAAAAAAAAGGCAAGGAAAGAAAATCCTGAGCTGCATAAGGCCCCTAGGCATCCCCTCTTAAAAAATAAGGGTCAGAGTGCATGAATTACCTTCTGCTTCAGCCTCCAGAAGGTCCTGCTCCAAAGCTGCTGAAGGTGGGTGCTGCTTACCTTGCACCTCCTCTTCTCACATGGAGTCTGGGATCATAATGCTTTCTGTCAAAGGTTTAGGGGTGGGGTTTTTTTTCTATATGAGATAACCTTGGTGGTTTTTAACTGTTTCTCATCTGTAGACTCCTAAAAATTTTCTAGTGGAAAAATGGAGTCTTCTGTAGCAAACTGGAGTTCCCAAACAGTAGCTTTGTCTTCTTTAGTGAACCCTGGAGGAGTAACAAGCGACCCCCAAGCAGGCTGCAGAAGACGATGTTAAAAGCCACCAGGCTAGAAAGGTAGCAATGGAAAAGGCTGATTTCTGAAAAGCCCCTAACTAACTAAGTGGAAAATTGTGGCTGCCTGTTGATTCCTCTCTTGGAAACTCAGGGAAGCAACCACAGGTCTTGGAGTGACTTGCTGATGGACTTCCTTCCTTCCTCCTCCTCTTCTGGCTCCGAGTTTTACTTGTTCTTTAGAAAATGTTTGTGATGCTCATTACTTAAGCGTGATCAGAAAGTTTGCTGCTACACAAAAATACTGATAAAGGGACGTTGTGGGCAATGCCTTGCCTACAAAAAGTGACACGCTGTTAGTTCGAGCCTACAACACGAGCGTAAGGATGCGGGACTGAGGTAAAAAATAATAGCAGAGCAGATGTGTTCCCTGAACAGCGTGGAATAAAAAGAAACATCTGCCCTTTGGCCCCTGAAGAATCTTTCTCGTGGAGCAAATTAAGGGTGCGTTGAAGATGTAGGGACTCAGCTAAAGGGATCTGCTACCTTAGTAACCGTCTCTAACCCAGCTTCCAGCTTCTGGTGCATAACACCATTTAAAACACAGGGCAAAATTCACTCTTGTAAGATACATGCAACCAAGTACTGTCATCAAAGTATTCACATAATATATGCTGCTATTTTATCCAAACAAATAAGTAAACAAACAAAGGAAATATTTTTAAACACTAAACACACACCAGTTCTGTTGCTGCAGGATAAAACATGGGCTTTAAAAAAAAAAAAGCTATTGAGTCATAAATCTGTATTTCCCTTTGTGTTTGATCTCATATATTACTTGGAGTTTCTAAAATGATAACAAGGCATGCATTAAAAATATTTCTTTTATTGTTACATTTCAAGCACGTTTACTGTTAGCTGCTTAGCTTCATTATGTATCATAGTCTGAATCTACAAATCAAGTATAATTAGACTTAGAGAACTGATTGGATTTCTAATTAAGCTACATTGGAAACAACAATGCACAATCAGTAAATATTCTGACTAGGTACATTTTAAAGAGCAACTCTTGGGCTTTTTGCTGATGACTAGACACCAGTGTCATTAAATTTGTTGGTGGCAAGCAAATTTTAAAGCTAAAATAGAGGCAATTAGTAAAGATCTTGAAATATTTAATCACGTTTGTCCAATTAGTGTGCAATTAGGCAATAGTGTGGCGTGGGACAAACATTCTGCTTCAGTGTTTGGTAGAGAAGGATCCCTTTGAAATTTTGCTATTTAGTTTATTGATATATAAAAAGCAAGTTATGGTTGTAATTTCCAATTTAAAAAAATACTGTGCAGATGGTCTGACTATATATTTAACAATGTTAAACAAAACTAAACAAGGGAAGCCTGTTACCTGAAATCACGCAGCTGTGATCAGTGAATAAGTTCCAGATCACATTGGATTACAGCTGTGGGCATCTTGGTCACAGGTTGCTACTCTGGTGGAATCACACTGAGGTAAGGTGCCCTGTCCCATCTCGAGATGACGTGACTATTTTGTCCTTGACCGAAAAATACACTTTGGGGTTTTTTGAGCTTCTCCTGCTTGTTTTGCATTCCTGCCCCGAAGCCTTACACTGGCAAGTCCGTTGTGCAAAGTCGAGTGGTAGCTTTTCATGAATCAGCCACACAAGTGTGACCTTGACTGCCCTTCAGCTGGGGAATACAACCCTCTTTTTGGCAAATTTTAGGCTCTCTTTTAGAAACGATCAGGACGCTTCTTAGTTGATGTGCAAAAACTTCAGTGCGACGTTTTGGGCAGCGGGTTGAAAGCGGCTGCTGCTGCTGCTGCGCATTTCCACGTGCAACCCTGCGCTCAGAGTGTCATCGTGTTGGTATTTTAGCAAATTGGTTTGCTCTGTGTGGCCACGTGCAGAGAGAGAGAGTCAAGGAAACGGTGCCAGGGAACGTCCCCAGGTGCTGGAGCTCAATTTTCCGGATTGTTAAATTGTAGAGCAGTCCTTGGCATGGTTTGGGCTTGGGTCAAGTACAGGTCTCCCCAGCCATCCCTGGACACGGCTCAGGTGTTGATTCTGGCCAGAGACCGTTCCCAAAAGGCATCTTGGGAGGGAAGGAGGATTAGGATAATGGATGTGGGTCACCCTGTGCCAGCTGGCCACCACAGCAGAGCACATTGAACCTTCTCCTGCCAATAGTCCCCAGGGGTTCATGAAGAGTGAATCCCAGGGAAGGTGTCTAGCAGGACTAAGTAGGGATGACATGGACACCAGCCTGGACCTCTGATTCTCCACTGCAGAGGTTGACTCATTTCCACCTCATATTCAACATGGACTAAGAAACAAGAAGAGACTCTGTCTTCCCTCAGTGATCATAAAAGACAGAGATTTGGTTTATCTGTTTTTTTGATTTGATTGCCAGGAAATTAATTCCTTTTTCGGAGAAAAAGATAATATAAAAAATAAGAAAATAAGTGATCACATTTTTGCCTGTCTATGTCTTTCTGATAAATGCTATCATTTCTGCAATGCTTTTAAGCCATTGTGGCTGTAAACATTGTCAACTTCACTTTCACATCTGAGAAATTTTTGTTTGACTTCAGTATTGAAAAAAATGCTGTATAATACTTCCCAGCAATGCTATGCTATTTTTTTCACTTTGGTAGATACAGACCTGGAAATTCAAAGTAGAAGAGTTTTGTTTTGCAATCAGGTTGGTGCCTGTGAGAATTTTATGAACACAGTTGTGTTCGTTTCTGGAGCAACATTAAATCAAACCAAAATGGTTTTGAATTGAAAAGAGAAATGATGCTAAGAGTAATATTGTATGGGAGAGAAATGAGACAGATGAAAAAGCAGGTAATAGATAATTACACAGACATGCATTTATTCCATTTATTATTTATTTGACCGTAGGCAAAATTTACCTGGATCGAATGCTAGATTTCACCCTTTGATATTAAAAGGTTAAAAGCAAAGTCTTTCAGGTTCGCTGTTTCCCAAATCTTAGAGAGACTTTGTGTCAGCTTTTCCTGGGTGCTCTCTCTCAGGCAGAGAGAGGCCAGCACTTCCCTGGGGGGCCAGGGCTCCATCAGCCCTCCCATCCAACACAGGCATTGCTTTAACCCCCTGCAAACCTGACTGCAGGGGAGGGACTGTGAGCTCTGTCGTGAAGCGAACCTTGCAGTACATGAACCACTCCAGCTTTTAATTATGATTATGCTGCAAATAAGAATAATTGACAATAATAACATTTGTCGCTGTTGTTTTCATAAATACATACATGATGTCCTTTATCATGGTTTTTTTGGTTAGACTTCTGCTCTGACTCACAGAAGTCTCAAGTTTCTATGGATGTCAAAAATAAGAGCAGCAGGTCTTCAATATGTTGGCAAATTGGCTGCCAAATCCTATATGGAAACAAGATGTGAAAGCAGCATTTCATGTCCTCTGCCTCACCACATCTTTGTTCAAGTAAGAGATCAGGAAACCCAATCAGTGGCTGAATGCCAGAAGATTGACTAGCCAGCTGCAGAGGCAGCACGAGGGAAGATGTACCTCTCCCAGTTAATGCCTTGGGAAGATCACACAGGGTTAATGAAACATTTACTGCTCTGACTTACAGTCTTCTGTAAGTCTTCTTCTTTAGTCCTCAGAAGAAAACGGCACCCTTCACACCTTCTGAACACCTAGGAAAGAAGAAGCTGCAGCTCTAGTTGTAGAGAGTAAGCCTAGCATATCAGGTCATATCTATGTGTGTGTGTATGTATATATTTGTACACTTGTACCTGAGGTTCCATATATGTGTAGACATAGACTGCAGATGTACAGGAACTGAGAACTTAAAAAACAAATTAAAAAAAAAAAAAAGGAAAAGAATGTTTGGGAATTTCAGAAAAGGAAACACTTGTTTGTTTGATCATGGAAACAAACCCAGCACTTGAACAGCGATTCGTACACCGCTGTCAAAGCAAGCTCTGGGGGGAGGCACAGACCTGCGGGTTCTCTGTGCTTGCTGAATTCCTCCCAGTGTTATCAAAGAGGTAAACGTAGATTTGAAAAAATTGCTTTGATGTGCGAGACATCACAGGACAGCAGCTCCATTCATTGCAGAGAGAGTCCATTATTTAAGTTTCTCTGGCAACTGTAGAGATTCCCTGTAAAAAAAAATAAATAACGGGACTGTGAAAGTAAACCCCCCAACAATGTGTATTCTGCTGGCTTCTGGAGTCTTGCCCTCCAGATTTCATGTTTTGATCTGTGAAATGGCATTAGGCCTGGGCTCGTGTGCCCACAGTCTCAGATGGGCAGTCGCTCCTGCCTGAAGCGGTGCCTCTCTTCTTGCCAGGCTCCTCTGTTCCCAGTGGCATCGGTGAGAGGCACTGGGGGCCCATCACCTGCCTCTTCTCCTTGAGACTTCCCCTTGGCTCACCTCGGCTTTTGCTCCAGCACTCGCCTCCCATCTCAGCGCCGGCAGGGTGGGCCAACTGCCCCCAGCACCCCCCAGGGATGGGGCAGCTCCGGCACGATGCTCCCAGGGAGC
>WUAM01000323.1:27498549-27512391 GCA_024336885.1 Actenoides hombroni
CCCCCCCCCCCCCCCCCCCTTTTTTTCCTTTGTGCAAGTGGGAAAGGGGGGGGGGGGGGGGGAGGGGGGGATGGGGGATGGGGCCGCAGCGCTGGGATGTCGGGGATTCATTTCTTTCTATTCTTCTCCCGGTGACATTTAAATGGCTGGCCCCAAAACGCTTGCTGATTGCTGGGAGGTTTTCCCCATGGCACAAAGGCGAGCGGCTTCCCAAACAGAGCGTTTCCAGGCAGGGATACCAAAAAAAAAAAAAGAAAACCAAAAAAGAAAAGCAAACCAAAAAAGCATCAGCTCTGACCACAAAGGCACACACACCTCCTTCCTCCTCCTCCTCCTCACCCTCCCCTGCAAACATGTTCCAGAGCTGCTCCAGCACAGGGGCGAGCGAGCAGGAGTAATTTTCCACGGATGCAGGGAACAATTGAGCCCCGCATGGTTTTCATCGTTAAAATGCTTCCCTCCAGCAGTTTACGTTCAGCCACACCAGACAACAAAGGCGATCTACGTGCAGGGACCAGTTCAGTCTTGCTTCACCCGCCGGTGCTGAGGAGCCGAGGTGCGGGGTGCCGGGGAGGAGGAGCGGGGGAGAGATGCGAAAAGCCAGGAGGTGGGACCCGCTCCAGGTCCTCTCCCAGCGCGGGCAGGGGATGGCTGAACCCAGCTCTGAGTCACCCTTACTCAGCCTCCACCGTGCCCAGGTACGTGGGTTGGTCTGGGGAGGGGAGAGGGGCGAGGGGATGGGGCAGCTCTGGCAGGATGCTCCCAGGGTGCAGGATGCTGAGCTGGGCTCATCCCCAGGGCTATTGCTCCCCTGGAGATGTTCATGTACAGGAATGGGAAAGGCAGGTGGGAGAGGTGGGCAGAAGGAAAGGGTGACTCGAGCCCCCTCACCCCTGGACAGGCTGCAGACCGTCCGGGTGACACACAACCCGGGCACTTCCCTCCAGCAGTGGGGTGCACACGGCTTCCCCACCTCCCCTCCGTACCGTTGTAAACCATGCAAATGTGTAGAAAGGGTCTGTGAAATTAATTATACTGTGAGTGCTTGGTAACCAAATGAATTGTAAATTGTACATTATTAAAACAGCATCAGAGCACCGACTGATCTATTATTCTTTAGGGAAATGTATGAAGATAAGAGCTTTGTATGCTTTAGGAGTCTTTCCAGCCACCACACAGCCAGCTCAGTAAGAGAAAGCGTGGTAATATTTTGTTGCTGTCTGAACTGCAACTGCCACAATAGTGTATTGTTTATTTTTATTACTTTGTCTCCTATTTAATATATATGAGATAGCATACGGTACTAGTGACATACACGTGCCCAGTCCCCTTCTGTTTATCCTGTTTCAGATGGTATTTGGGATTAATCACCCTTACTTTTGTGTCAGGAAAAAATCTGTAGGTGCGGAAAAATGAGACAAATATTAAAAACCGTGCCCTTCTGCATAAATCACGTAGCTAACAAGATGCACAGCTATTGTTAGCCTGATCATTTTGCCTGCATATTGTTCTGTGTTGCCTACCTGTCTTTTAGCTTCTGAGGACTGTAAGAGAGCTTGGTGGGGTGCTGTATGTTCAGGAAAAAAAAAAACCCAAACCGTTAAATAATAACAAGGAAGAAAAATGATGGGTGTAGGTGTGCATGCAGGTTTTTCTCCCTTTCTTCCACAATGCATGCCCCCTTCACATTCCTCTCATGCAGTATCTGATACCCAGGAAAGCTGGTTCTCACATGTGCACTGGCATCTTCTGGGAAACTGCAGAACAAAACCCACATGCCCTTCCTGGTAGGGATGCTAGTTTTCTGCATGACTCCTTATGGGCAGTCCCCTCAACACGGGCTGTGATGGTCCTTTCCACCTCTTGCCTGCAGCAGAAAGATGTGTTAAGCAGGGCTGTGTGTGAGAGAAAGGGAGGGCATCTTTTTTCAATGCCCCTACTGAAGAAATGGAAGACACAGGAGAGCATGCCCTTATCCATGCAGCTGCTTCCCAGTAAAGAGGAGAAACAGCTGGAGAAACATCCCTCTCCCTCTGGCTAGAGACACATCTCCTGACTAAGCTGCTCAAGACAGAGACAGTGTTGGTTTCTATAGCCACTAAGTCACCAATCCCATACCAAGGGGCAAACTTTGAGTGTAACCATACGCCAGAGTAAGCCTAAGTGTTTCTTTTCTGGTGCAGAGGACCAGCAGCAGCCAGTCACATCCTTTTTTCTTCAGAGAAGGACTATCAGAAGAAAAAGTTTTCCACCAACTGCAAGACGTAGATGGGCATTCAGCAAAACTCACAACTCAATGAAAGAAATTCCTACAGTTTGAGTGAAGACTCATTCAAAGTAAGCCAAAGAATTTCAGAACTTGGTCTCCCCTCTATTCAGGCAACAGAGACAATGACATTTCCCTGGCCAAGGTATTTCCATAATGGAGTAAGGCATCCCAGAAAGCCAACCGCATCCTGGGCTGCATCAAAAGAAGCATGGCCAGCAGGTCAAGGGAGGGGATTCTCACCCTCTACTCCCTCTGATAAGACCTCACCTAGGGTACTGCGTCCAGCTCTGGATTCCTCAGCACAAGAAGGGCATGAACCTGTTGGAGAGGGGCGAGAGGAGAGTCACAAAAAATTGTAAGAGAGATGGAATATCTCTCCTGTAAAGAAAGGCTGCGAGTCGGGGTTGTTCAGCCTGGAGAAGAGAAGGCTCTGGGAAGACCTTCTTGCAGCCTTTCAATACCTAAAGAGAGCCTGTAAGAAAGATGGAGACAGTTCTTTTAGCAGGGCCTATTGCAGTAGGACAAGGGGTGACGGTTTTGAACTAAAAGAGGGGAGATTTAGACTAGAGCTAAGGAAGAAATTGTTTATAATGAGGGTGGTGAGAGCCTGGCCCAGGCTGCCCAGAGAGGTGGTCTGTGCCCCATCCCTGGCACCAGTGCAGGGGAGGTTGGCTGGGGCTCTGAGCACCCTTGCTCCCTGCAGGGGGGTTGGACAAGAAGACATTTAAAGGTCCTTTCCAACCCCAAGCATTCTATGATTCTGTGATCTTTGCTCATTATCCGATTTTAAAGAAGAGAGAATTTATATTTTCGAGCACTTACACTCTTCGAAACAACTCTCCTAATTTTATTTAGTAGTATAAAACATGGTGCTGCCTCTCTGGCCGTTGACCAGCCCCGCGGGAGTCACCAGCATCTTTCAGGATGGGCTGATGGCTCCGGGTCCCCGGGCAGCCCTCTGCCAGGAGCTGCACCGCTGCCTACAACTCAAAAGAGGGCAGCATGTCACTGAGGCTGCTGCAGAGGAAGGACACGACTCCCAGGCGTGTAGGAGAACGTCAGCAAGTGAAAAATCCCCCATCACAACATACACCCGTCACCTTCTGAAAAACTACGTTTCGTAGAAAAAAAAGCGCTACGTTTCTAGGACTTTATATTTAAACAACCAAACAACAGCCAACCCACAAGCTCTTCTCGATGGCATTAATGAATACATCCCATCTACGATCAAGGAGTTCTTTGTGGTGTTAACGCCGTCTTTGCATCGCACCCTCGTGACTTTGCCACCAACTTTTGCGCTGCCGTAGCCGACTGATAAACAGACTGATGCAGCGTGGCCAAGTGCCACATATGAAAAGAAGCATTAAATTGTGTCCGAGGCAATTAAAGAATCTGCTGCTCTCTCATTAAAGTCTTGATTCAACAAAATTCTTCAAACTGTGCCCAAAAACGTTACCAGGCTGTTATTTTTTGTTACTTAAGTATCTGCTGAGAAACTGGCAAAGGCCATCCAAAGTAAGAGTTTTGTGATGTAACCCTCAAACTATGTGTCTTCTTGTAGGAAATAATCGAGCGCACAAAGAAAGATCAAAATGCTCATTTTAATCCAGAAGCCTGGACCCTCGTGATCGAGAGTATGCTCCTTCCAGCTGACCATGACTTCTGTTTGTGAACAGCCCATCCCGTGCCTGTTTTACTTGAATGGAAACATAGCATTGACTTTTACAAGGAAATTCTAAGGAACAAGATATATTTAAAGTACATTCTGGATCATTAAAAAAAAAAAAATAAAAAAAATTAGAAGGCATCCAAGAGTAATACAACACTTTTTAGTTTACCCCCTACTCAACATTTGGTGCAATGTTCCACTCCTGAAATAACTGTACTGTCAGCACTGACTCTGCCACATTCAGCCAGGTTGCCTGAATCACTGAAGAGCCCAGGATGGGGCAAATGCCCACTTTCCTTCTCCGTTTGCATCTAACAAATAACAGCTGTTGCAGTAGCGAAGACACACACCTGATGTGACTAACAAGGGATTGCTAAAATATCTGTCCCAAGATGACAACCACCCTGCTAGTAAGCGTTTGCTCAACGAAATCTGTACATGGGCAGGTGTTGAAGTTGCAGCAATTCTACCTAAGAAGAAGGATGCTGCTTGAAACAAAGGTTTCTTCTGTGATCTTGGGCTAAAGCTGCACTACCAGAGGCTGCAGACCCACACCTGAGGACACTTGCTTCCTACCCACCTTAAATACCTGAAGGTATTTAACCTCTGAAGGGATAACCTCTGAAGGGATAACCTCTGAAGGACCGTGTTGAACCCAGGACTTGGTGCTGCTGTCCCCACAGCCGCTCGCCCAGCTTTCCCTTGGGTGGCAGCCCCTGCCATGGGGCTGTCCCCACGGTCCCCGAGATGCGCCAGCCGAACCCTTGGAATCTGGCTCGGCATCTCCGGGCGAACCTGCCGGGACGTGGGGTCAGCCCTTTGCAAATAAACCCTGCCTGGGCTGACTAACACAAACGGACGCCTGGAAGATTAATTCTTCCCCTGTAATAATGCAACTACTGTTTGCACAAACCAGTGGCATGCCGTGGTTTCTGATTAAAATATTCAGGATACGCATCAAGATCTTACCAAACAAAGTAGGGCTTCAGGACAAGAGAGAGTGCAAAATTTCCTTGCTTACAATTTGCCGCTTTCATCAGATTTGATGTAAAGCTATGAGCTGCGTTGTAAATGGACCAACGAGCTGTCTAATTGTCTAGAACATCCTCACGTAATTTATACCGTCTCTTAATTTCTGTTTTGTAACCTCCGTGGCTGTCTTCGGTGACTCACAGCATACATCTCCACGCTGAGAGCACGGCAGGGTATGATTTTTTCCCTTTGTTTCCCACTCTCCCGCAATGGAAACATGCACGTTTCGGGAAGGTATGTACCTACTGCATTAATCCTTTCTCAAGTGAGTCCAGGAGGCCGTTTAAAAGTAGCATCCAAAAGATTCTTTTTACTGTTTCCATTCTGTATTGTGACATACGGTTTTCTTGCTGATAGCCAACTCTATACACGCACAGATGAACACACCTTCCCATCATAGATGCGTATCGATATAACAGACATCACAGACTGAAAATACATTACTAAAATTAACTGTGTTACAGAGAATTGATGTCTGGACAAAACCACCGAGGTGCTTGACTCTCCCTACCCCAAGGTGCCCTAACACTTGCCGCAGACCCCCCGCCCCTTTGTCCTGAGATACTAAATCAGCTTTCTCTCTTCCAACGATGTAAATCAGCCGCAAAGTTGTCTGTGGAGGAGCTGGGGGATAATCGTGGCCTGGCGGGTTATCGAGCTGAAGCTGTGTGCACGGGGGGTCTGCTCACCCAGTTCTTCACCTGTGTATTTTCTCGGGTTCGGGGGGTTAGAAAGCGAGAATCAACAAAACTGGTCTAATGCACCAGGTAAATCAGAGCAGCTCGTTGTGAAACCTATCGCTGCACACGATTGTTATGATAATAAACGCGGGTGAGCTCTGGTTATTACATGCACAGCCCTGTACTAACTGCTCCCTACCGCTCGCCCGTTCTCTCGCTTTAGCAACACCCCACACACCTGTTCAAATAATATTACTATTACCTTGTGTTGACACCACATCCACCCTTTCCTTTCATATAATAAGAGCTCCTGGTGAACTGTAAATGGAAAGCTTGCGGTAGCAGAAGCCGATTGTTTACCTGTCTCCAG
Organism: Actenoides hombroni; assembly: GCA_024336885.1. Taxonomy (NCBI): domain Eukaryota; kingdom Metazoa; phylum Chordata; class Aves; order Coraciiformes; family Alcedinidae; genus Actenoides; species Actenoides hombroni. The sequence continues at coordinate 27,504,570 of WUAM01000323.1, forward strand.
TTTGTTGCCACAGATACTTGGTCGGGAGAAGGGAACAAAGATCAGTTTGACATCCTTGTTAAGCAGGATTTGCCCCCCACCTTACCCACAAAAGGTTACGAGTTGCTATTCAAGCCGGAGCTCTGCAGGTGTGCCATCACACCTGTCTGACAGAAAACAAAATACAGTTTGTTTCAATATGGCTGTTGCCCCAGCAAAATAAAGAAGACCTTGCCCTGCAACAGAGACACGAGCATTTGTTTTAATATTTCAATGAATCCGAGCAAACACAGACTGATATCACTGTTTATATTTAGAGTTAAAGCCGAATACAATGCAAGCACCCCCGGCAGCGCATCGTCGTGAGCATCCGACCCTGCCACGCCTGCTGAGCTCATGGCCAAACTCATGGCAACACTCAGCTCAAAACCCATCTTGCGACAGGAAACAGGATTTTATAACTCTCTGGATGTTTATGCCAAGCCCTAATCTCAAACCCACTGAGATGAACAGGAGAATCAGCCCAAAGCCAAGCTGGGGACAGGTTTGGCCTCATGATTTATTTCCCTCACCATTTAGCCTGCCAGAGCTGCTCCTGCTGCTGAGTTGTGTGTAACTCTCCAGACAGAGCGGGGAAAGTTCAAAGCTGCGAGCCCTGGTGCCGTCCCTCTTGGCCAAAGGTCACACCAAACTTCTTGTGCCAGTGACGACAGTGTAGGTCTGGAGTAAGGTGGTAAAAAATGGTAAAACGCAACTCCCAACTGAAGCCTGGATGAGGCATAAGAGGATTTTGTCCACACAGAGCGGAGCACTACAGAGCCCCAATTGTACCCATTCATTTATGGGAATTTGCCATTTGACATCTGCTGAAGGTGATGGAAACACTTCGGTGGGCATTTGATCAAGAGCTGAGTCACTGGAGTTTCCAACGCTTTAGGTAGAAGCATTTTTCACCAAAAAGGGCCAATAAGAACGATTTGCCCGTATTCCAGCTAACACAGTGGCTTATTTCTATTCCTTTACATTCTCAGTAAAAGCCTTATCCATAGCTGCTTCCACTGTGGTTTAAACAGTGTTAGCCTTGCTCAGACATAAGAAGGTGTCCCTGCTTTCAGAATAGGAAGTGTGGCAGATACACAGCGCCAGCTGGTTTGGAAAGGGTTTGTATACTGGGCTGCAACTTCTGTAGAGAAATGTCCTTGAGGCAGGGAGCATATTTTATTTATTGTTTTATTTATTGCATATGTCAAGTAAATGGAATCCCAAATTATGAAGATGCAAAACACAGTGTGGGTATTTATCAGCACTGAATGTTTTTATGTGCTCCAAAACAACTTGGGGTTTCCCAGCTGACTGTGAGCAGCTTGCTGGTTTTGAAGATCTAGCACCTTTGGAACTGAAGGGACATACTGAATTTTAAGCACTTGGAAAGAGAATTAATTGCATGGACAGCAACATTTTCCCCCCCTTTTTTTTTTGTATGCTCATCAATAGCAAATGATGAAGCCTCGGGGGGATATTAACACAAGTAAACTAAACACAGGAGTGGGACTGTTTAAATAAGGTGAGACAAAAGCCTTCATACTACAAGCAAATTACTTTGATAGCCATTTTTTAATGTTGTTGCAGACATCTACATTTAAATAGGAGCTTTATTTTTCTTGGCCCAGGTTCTCCTCCTTCATTAGCCTGCACTGCGGTCACAGGCCCCCTTCTCTCATGAGCTACTCCTGCAATGGCCTGGGAGCTCGCCGGGTTCCCCTTGCAGCTTTCCCCATGAGGTGGGGATATAATTTCTGCTCTTCCACCCTCTGGGAATAGAAAGAGCTTTGCCCTGGCTGATAGCTGCAGAGGCATGGAGTCAGTTGTGTGTGTGCCTTCACTTCCATCTGCTCTGCACCTTCACTCCTGCTCCTGGCTGTGCTTGCTGCCTGGCGTGGAGCCCCCAGAGCTGCACCCAAAAATAACCCCAAGCCCCCTGAAGCTACTTGAAGCCCTGGGGCAGCTCACAAACCAGTGCTGGTATATTAGTTTCTGCTTACCTGGTGAGCCTGTCCTGCACAGGGACCAAGAAACCGCTTCCTCGTTAAAGCTGGAGACAATGTCATTTTGCACCGTTGCTCCCCCAGAGCTGCAGGGATCCCCCAGGCTCTGAACAGACACAACAGAAGTCAGAGGGAAATGGTTGGCCTATGGCACCCTGTCCTCCTGCTCTCCAGGCACTACCACCCTCCCAAATCCTCCCGAGGACTCATCGCGTGCACAGAACCCGCACACGAACCCCGCTCCTGGCCCTGCGAGTTTCCAGGGCTGCTGTAGAAGGCAGAGGGGAGCAGAGGAATGAGTCTTAAAAACCTGATCTGAAATGGATCAGTCTCATTCATCTGAACTATTTTCATGGGGTCTTTCCAACCTTAATTTTTAAATATTATAAACAAGATAGAGATGTTAGACTGCTACAAATAAGCATCTCTGAATGAAGAGATAGCCTGTTAAATAAATAATACATATTAAAAAAAAAAAAAAAGTCTGAATAGGAACTCACAGGATAAACTGTAACAGCTTCAAAGGAGCCATTGATCTATGGAGTACATAATATGCATGTTAAAATTCATTGGAATATTTATTTACATGATACATGGCTCAGAAGAAACCATTACGGTCCTTAAGTAAATTACACATGTTGTGAGAATTGTCAATTTGCTTCCTTTCGCAGGAACGAGTGTATCCTGTCTGCTGATAAACACATTATATCTGGGGGGGTGGAAACAAAAAGCAAGCAACCCCAAGGCTAAAAGAAGGTTAAAACAGAAAAGGGAAGAAGAAAAAAAAAGAAAGAAAATAAACCCCAAGCCTCGTACCATGTCAAAGAGTGTTCCATGCCCATCAAAGGAAGAAAAGCCCGAGCTGCCCTGCCCCATGTCCCGCACTTCGCGCGGGGAGGGCTGCACGTCCAGGGCCCTCGCAGAGGGGATGCTCCCGTCCCTGCGTGCCAGAGTCCTGGGCGCCAGCTCTTCTCCCTACAGGCCATGGAATGACAAACGGGGACTAATTCGTTCCAGCCACCACCGTGTCCTCTACTTTGAAATAAGCTGCCAGAAGAGCGCTCCGCTCTCCCTGCCCGTGTCCCTCTCAGCATGGTGGGGGAGAGCTGGGCCCGCCAGCTCCGTTTTCCCCTCGGTGTGCAAGGAGGTGCTTTTCATGGCTATTCTGAGGTCCTCAACTGCATCAGCAGTTAGTCTTGCGTCCCCTCATGTGCCTTCAAGAGGGGCAAAACTGGGGGAACAAATTGCCTTGCGAGACTTTGTGCCCCCACCAGCTGGGCCCATCGCTCACCACCATCTCTCCAACGACTCCAGCTCTGTGCTTGACTGAGCACAGCCCTCTGCGGAGCCTGCACCGCTCCTTCCCCAACCCTCTCTGCGTGACACAGCTCTTTTCTGGCAGACGTTTTGCTGAGGAAGAGGGATGTCCCCTTAGAAAACCCCCTCTCCTTTTCACGCTGCTGGCATTGCACGGTGGTCTACATCGTAGCCGCTCCCCTGAATGTTATTTTTTTTCCAGACTGTGAAGGGGAAAAGGGTTTTTGTCGACGAAGCGTGGCCAGGATGTGCTGGCTGCCAGACTGGCCTGGCCCACACCATGGGGGTGCTCAGCCCGCAGCTGCCCCAACCCAGCTGCCAGTGCTGCCCAGCCCCTGCAGCCCCTGGTCCCCAGCTCAGCTGTGCTCTGAGGGCCAGTGTGTCCATGTCTGCTTTGGGCATCTGGTGAAAGCAGGCTCTCCTGGTAAGCGCAGCGTGCGAGTTTTATCTTACATGGGAACTAAAGGATGGATTTTTCTAATGCAAGAGAGCGAGCAGTTGTACAGGGGGAATATATTTAGCCTGTGTTTTCAGATCACATGTTCTGGAACTGGAGAGCAAAACATTTTCAATGCTGTTTTGGAAGCATGCTATTTAGAATTGCAAGTCTTACTATTGGAGAACACAGTAAATTGTGTTGCATCTGAAACAATTACTTGAATTGCTTGTACTGTGGTTTCTTCTTTCCAACTGCAAAGGTTTTACAAAAATGTGACTTCTACAGCTACAGAAGCATTGAAACTATAAATACTAGTGAAGTGCTGCTCTGCATTTGCATAAACCTGTTTATCCTATACATGGTTTATTCATTAACTCTCAGAACAAGCAGGAGGACAGCTCTGGCATTCCTTATGACCCCTTCGCTTGGGGCTGAAAATGCAACAACTGCTTAAAAGCAACACTACGTGGCTTAGAAAGCGAAAATAAATACCTTTGCCGAGCGGGGAGAAGGCAGGTGTCGTAGCAAGAACTGGCATTTGGCTTTTACACGGAATGAACGCCTCCTGGCATCTAGAAATTGCAGAGGGGAGTCTCAGTTTCTGCGAGGACTGGGACCTCTGCACCGCGGCTCACCGCAGCGGACGTACAGCACCAGCAGCATCCACCACTGCACTCTGCAGACAGCGTATGACTTAGGGACAGAGAAGACCTAGGGCCCTCTTCTATTCCTTCTCAAGACCGTGTTCTTGTCCTTTACACTTTCAGTGTTCCAAGCAGGAGGCTCCTCGCAGCCTCTACTAGCAGTGTATTCCCCCGTCGGCTCCTCCTTCGGAAGGCTTTCCTGTTAACCACCCCAGCCTTCCCTCCACTTACTTTCTTACCCAAAATTTAATCCCCGTAAGAAAGATTAAGGAAAAAAACGTGAACTCATTTTGCCCGTTTCGTCTTCCTGCTCCTACAAAGATGAGTCTGTATACCAGTATATTACAAGTGGAAAACTGGAAGTTTGCTTGACAGCGGGTGACTTGCTCAAGGTCACAAAAGAGCCTCAGTAGCAGAGCTGGGAAGAGAATTTGGTATCCTAATTCCTAATCTGGCAGCCTCACCACAACTCTCATCACACAATCAAAAAGCTCCTTTTAAGGAATGCTTTTGTGACTAGCAGAAAATCCAAGGCATTAGAAGAAAGAGTCCTTTTAATTTGCCTTTGTTCAAACTTTTACGCCTTTTGCTATATGAGGAACTTGATTTAAACAAGATATGGGATTAAAGTATGATGAAAGACTCTAAAATCTAAAGATTTCTTTTTGTTCTTTCAGTCTGTTTAGGAGTATACTGATACCAGCCATTAGGAAGTGAGCCATTAGCTATTTCTTGCTTAGTTTCATACATAGCATAAGGAATAAATCAAGACTAGCATAGAGCATGCTCTGTGAAGAGTTTTTTTGGGTTTCACGTCTATCAAGCATGCTCTGTAACAGGGAAGAATTTTCACAGCTCTTTAATAAGACTTCATTTCCTAAAGTTTCTCACTTGTTGCACCGCAACAGTTTATTAAAAAGGCAAAACCAAATCCTCAAGCTGCTGAACTCAACGGGAGATTGCCCCGTCCTGAAACAATCCAGGATTTGCTAGGCTTTCCCTTGAAGAGCACTTCAGTGATTTATCAGCTCGCCCAGGATACACCAGCTTGGAGATGGGGAAACTCTACAAGGCAGTTTCGTACTTTAAGACAGCGCTTTTTCCTTTCCTTGCTTCCTCTTCTGTTTAACAGAATACTGTAATTTGGCAACAGTGGACAGAAACGAACGAGGGTATTGAGAACTGATGTTACTGAAAAAAACATATACAAAATAAGCTGAGCTATACAAGCTAAAGTAAGCAGGCTACGATATTACTAGGATGACAAAAAATGAACAGAAGTTTAAACCATTCCTTTGGAAAAATGTTGCTTTTCCTTTTTTTAAACACAATTCCCCAACTGCAGTAAAAGACTCCCATCGATAGCATTCCCTCACTGAATGAGCTGGAGACACAGGAGGAGAGATTCCCAACTTCCATTTTACAAGAGCGTGTATTTTGCTCGTTAAACTACTATTGCAACATCTGAGTTGGGGGGAAATAGCACAAGGACCCGCTCCCCACCCCTCAAAGGAGGGGCTCAGTCTGTGAAGTGCCCCTGCCTTCCATGCATTGGAGGCCTTAGGGCAGCAGATATGCCAGCCACTTTTTGATCTTTACGCAGTTATTTTAAGCAAATGTTCATCTTGTTGACACTATCACTGTACTCAATAGCTAATGACCCCCGTAGTTAATTTCCTTATAAATATTTAACTTAATAGAAGCCATCCCTTGGGTCAGAGTACTTTTGACACTTGTGTAATCTGAAACAAATCCTCTTTTTTAGTCAAACAGACCATGTTACACACACAGTTGGCTAGCTATTTACAAAGCACCCAATTAAATCCTACTTAATTCTCCCACTCCGAAAATCCCATTTCACTAGTGCTCAGGCTACTGATCATACAAGATGAGCATCTTTCACCGAGCCCGGACACAAATTCACCCTCTAAGAGCAGACTGTACAAAACCCTGCTGTAAAATTAATTCACCCATCAAAACGGTTGTGTACAAAAAAAAAAAACCCAATGCAGAGAACGTGCAAATTCAGAGGATTGAAGAAATAAGCTGAAGAATCACAGTTAAAGACAGGTAAATCTAGTTTAATGTTCACATGTAGTAGTTACACATCACAGAGATTAAACAGGATTTTAACTGTAACATAGCTGCAGTGAAATGTAAGTCATTTTGTACTAGAAAAATAATCTTGACGCAGTTACCCGATTTTTGGTCTACGTTAAGTTCATCAAGATGGAAGTTACATCACTGATCACAATGACTTTGCCCATGTGCCTTTCTGCAGGTCGGCATTAACACTCTTTGGACGAAGGAAACGGCAACTGGTTTTGTTAATGGTTTGCCCTTTGGTTGCAAGCAGAGAACTGTTTTCACTTTTCCAAGCAATTAATAGGCTGCAGGAACGCAAATTTGCAATAAAACCTTTTAGTGCTAAATGAAGTTCCAGAACAAATTTCTTCATCTGATGCAACAGCAGAGTGGGGAAAAAAAAACCAACACCAAAACAAAAAAACAAACCAAAAGAAGCTGATTAAAGACCTAAAGCATTGCCCCCATAATGCAAAAACTAGATATAATTTTTCTATTCTCAGTAAAAAAGCCAAACACATCTTACTGCTACTTCCATAGAACGCATGAAAAATCCCTGTGCCTAAATGACAAAAGTGTAGTCTCAAAATGTATAATACACTTACAAACATTTTAAGTCTAGATTGAGGACAACACGTTTGTATGGACTCCAGACAAGTTTATTTGCAATTAGACATCTCATGCAATCATGCAGGACCACTAGGTATAGCTGCAACTTCCCAGTCTAAAGGACATTTGGGGACAAAAGGAAAAAAAAAAAAGCCCTAAAACATTCAAGATATTTCCGTATTAGCAGCTCTGTACTTGAGCTGTGGTTTTCTAGAGAGATATTCCCACAGATTTAAGAAAAACATAACACACCTTTATAATATTTACAAAAAAATATTTAATTAAAAATATTTTATAATTACAGTAGTCTATTAAAGCATATACTTTTCTCACACTTATAGAACATCTCTATATATACACAGTATGAAATGTCACTCGTTTATCTATACAATATGTAACATTCCTGCAGGGAGAAGAAAGTTCCCTGGGCCCCAAATAAAATCCATCTATTTTAAACAATAGATGTCAAAATGTATCTACAAATGCTCTGGTAGATTAGTAAAGCTTCAAGATTCAGCTGCTCGGTCCCTTAAAGAGCTATAACGCTTCTAAAGTCTGGTTTAGGCTCGGTCCTGTATTCCCGGGGCAGAGTCGCAACTTTTCCTGCTCGAGTCCGACAAGCTCCTGCCCCCGCGGGACGCACCGCTCACATCTGGTCGGAAGCGAAGAGAAGAGACGGGGCGGGAGGGGATGGGAGGGGAATA
>WUAM01000323.1:27529999-27551127 GCA_024336885.1 Actenoides hombroni
TCCCTGCCCATGGCAGGGGGGTTGGAACTGGATGATCTTTAAGGTCCCTTCCAACCCTGACAATTCTATGATTCTCTGTGTTTCAGACTAGGTCCATACCCTGACACTTTGCTGTTAATTTTTCCTATGGGCAAGGGAGCAGGCCCATGGGAACATGGGATGTACTATAGAAAAACTTGACTTGTAGTACTAAACTTTTAACTGTGCTTGTGTCTCCCCTCTGTCAGTGTTTGTAACAGCCAGATATTTGTGTTCTCTTCTATTGCATGCTACAGTTCTGATCTAGCAAAGTGTTTAAATCATGTTCTTTAGAGCTTTACTGGATCAGAGCCATTGTCAGTACTTCCAAAAAGTAAAGCCTAAAACATTCTCTGAAATCTTTGGCTAGAGATTGTCTAGCATTATTCCTTACCCATAAGGATCTTCTCTGGACCCTCCCCTAGGAACTGAAATAGCAAATGTCATCTATGCAGCCTTGGCAGTCAGTTTTGAACTTGGAGGGCTTCTTTTGGTGAAGCAGCGTGGGCCAACATGCCTGTGAGACATGTTCAAAGCTTTTTATGCTTTTTCTCATCCATTTGAAATACAAACAAACAATTCCCATTTTCCAAACTAGGACTAGCTGTAGATTGTGATGGTGACAGCAACTTGATAAAGAAATACAGGAAGGGTGGTATTCAGTTCCCTGTATAGAATGTGCTTTACTCAAGAAGGAAAGAATCCCTTAGTGTAAAAATAAAGCAAATCGTTATATTGAAAGCTTTTCCTGTGCTCGAAACTGTTTATTGATTTGTAAACCCTTCTCAATACACTTCCTTTGTCAGTACTGCAAAATGCTTACCTGTCAGTGGCAGCTCTTTAAGTTAGACTCTGAAATGTCCTTTTTCATCTTTGGAGCTTGTTTGCATCATAGCTCTTACTTCTGATAACTGGAATGTATTCAAACATGCTGTCTTACTCTTGAACCAGTTTTTCTCTTCATTTTTGCTTAGAGGCCAAGGGATGCTGTGTGCCAGTAAGTCAAAAGTTTTATCTTTAGGGTTTTCTTTTGTTGGTTTTTTTTTTGTGGGTTTAGATTATCATGAGCCTTCTATGCCTATTAAAGATGGTAGAGTGATGAAGGATGTGTTTTCAGGCAGCCTATGCTACGAAGGAAGAATCTCTAGTGGAGTTCTCACAGAGAAATCTTGCTCCCCAAGGTACAGGGGTTGAGGACTTGGCTGTTCTTCCCTACTGACAAACCAAGTAACCTGCACACGCCTCTTTCCTAGAATAGACCTTGGGGACTGTGCGAGTCTCTATCTGAGACCATGTCACCTAGAGAGTGGCACAGGATCAGCCTTTTTCATGTAGGATGCAGTAAGGTCAGTTCAGAGTCTCCATATAGTTTACTCAAAATGTGTTGGTTTCAGATTTTTCAGGATGAAAAAAAAATTTGCTTGTCAGGTGTGAAGTTGGGAATTCAGGGGGGTTGTATGCAGTGCAACAAGCACAGAACTCTGTGTTTGGCTCCACGTAGTCTGTGAACACTGTTTTGTTAAGTGATTTTAAGGAGCAGGTGGTGCTGGAGAGAATCTATGAAATGAACAGGAATTCAGATCTCTCTTTCTGGTTGATCGTGAGTAAGGAGATGAAAGGAGGCCCAGGGCTGAGAGTTATATTCCAGGTTTTAGACTGTGATAAGAAATGAAAAATAGTGTATTCTTATGTGCCATGTATTCCTAGAGTTGCCTAATGAGTGGGCTTGGTCATGAGAGGGTTCACGTTAACTTTATGGTCTCTGTTAACTGTGTGAAATAATGTGGGCTTTTTTGTGAGGCATGTACATGTATAGATACAGAAAATATCCAACCCCCCAAACCCAATTACTAATAATATAATTAAAATTAATTAATTTGTGGAAAAAATATCCCATTGCTAAATAATGTACATTTTCCTAGAATGAGCAGCAGCAGAAAACTCAGCATTCTAGTCTTGAAATTGCAGTCTATTTATTGAACACACATAATTTTCATGTTCCATGTGGGTAAGGTGTCCTGTCCACCTACCTAAAGCTGATATGTTAATGTCAGTGGGTTGAGATGACACATCATGGCTAGAGAGTTCCCTTTTCATGTCCTACCTGCTGTCTTTCCTACAGGGTTCACACAGGCCCCCTTTTCCAAAGCTACTAAGAGTCCATGTGGCTTGCAAATGATGAAAAATGGCTACTGATGTTAATAGGGCCCTTCAGAAGAAGAGCCCAGCCACTTTATTCTGCTGGGTCTTTTTATGTACCACCACTCCTGACATTCTTCCTGTCCAGTTAGCACATCTTGGACACATTGGATATTTGTTTGGGACACAAACAGCTGAAGATTCCCCTAGCAACAGAATCTCATCCAGGATGTTCACAATTGGACCACTACCAGCTGGAGGTTCCCTCTGTTGATGGACTCCTCTCCAGGACCATCAACAACTAGAACAGTTTTGGCTGGAAGTTGCCACCTTGGTGGCTGAGACAGATGTCCATGGCAGGATAAAAGTTTTGGAGACAGGAGACTGCTCCCTCTAACCTGGCCAAACAGTCCCAGAGGAAGGGTGACACCATGCAGTTAAATGCATTCTGAGTTGAAAACTCAGTCCTGCAAGATCCATCTCCTCTTCCTCTGGTCTGTCACGGCATATGGTACTGAAATGCTGCTCTGCAGTGCAAATGGATAAAACTCATCAGTGCCATACATAAAGTAGGGGCAGACAATAGTCAGGCAAGCTGCCCCCCCAGGCACCTGTCTCATGCTGCCCAACAGTGCCCATGGGCACAGACCCCTGTGAGAAATCACCAAGATTTCGTTTCACCAGGGAGAAAACTCTTGGCAGGTGAAGCTGATGGGGAGGAACTCCATCTGACACTGGCTGACTTGGGGACCCTGAGGAGGTGGAGCCTCTGCGGGAGAGCCCAGCTAGTCACTATGGTCCTATCTTAATAGAGAATGCTAATGAGGCCCTTCAATGCTGAGACCATTAGCAGTGTTGCTGTTTGAGAGAGGAAGGAAAATTAGATAATTTTTTCACAGTGACAGCTATGTTTTGTTCAGTAGGCTTTTGTTTGTGTTTTTCTTTATACCCTTAGGGGTCTAGTAGCATATATACAGACTGGTTTTTCTTGTTTGGCCAACCCTTCTTGCATGATAATTTTTTTCCTAGAACCACCATTTCCAGCATGGATTTAAAATACTGAAGTGAAAACTCTGTAGCTGGCTGCCTTAATGTATGATAAATGCTGTGCTGGAGTTCATGTCTTCTCTAATGGGCTCTTCTCCCTGCCCTCTCCCCCGCTTCTCCCTTTCTCTTTTCCTCTGGGGGATGCGTTCATAAGGCTGGTTAGGGCAGATGGTTTAAGATTAATAACTGTTGAGAAAGTAGGTCTACTCAGAGTGCTTAATTTTAAATTGATTTATCCTTAAATATGACCTCGTGCACAAGTCAGCTTGTAAGATCAGAGCCTTCTTGTGGAACTTGCTCTGAATGTTCGTGAAGTTTTTAACCGTCTGAAGTTAAGATTTATTTTTCTAGCTATTAGACTAGAAATTGTATTTAACACTTTAAAGAAGTTTGATTTGGCCACAGTTTCTACAGAAAATCAGCAGTATTATCCTTCTCTATCTTCCTTTCAGATGTAGCAGCTGTGGTTTCATGTTGGCTGACAGGTATGCCCAGATGATATGGAGGGTCACCTGATCAGAACTATAAACTCTCAGGAAGAAAAGATAGGACTAAGCATGGTGTCTTCCAAGAGGCATCTCAACCTTTACTCTGGCTTTTGTGCAGACTTCTCCAAGCTAGTTTAAATGTGTACGGCACAAATACAGGCTGGGTGAGGAGTGGATTGGAGAGCAGCCATGCAGAGAAGGACTTGGGGTGTTGGTTGACAGGAAGCTCAACATGACCCAGTAACCTGAGCTCGCAGACCAGAAATCCAGTCACAGCCTGGGCTGCTTCAAAAGAAGTGTGTCCAGCAGGTTGAGGGAGGTGGTTCTTCCCCTCTACTCCACTCTGAGACATCACCTGGAGTACTGCGTCCAGCTCTAGTGCCACTAGTGTAAGAAAGACATGGACCTGCTTGAGTGGATCTAGAGGAGGTCATGAGGATGGTGAGCACCTCCATTATGAGGACAGGCTAAGCGTTGGGGCTACTGAGCCTGGAGAAGGCTCTGGGGAGACCTTATAGCAGTCTCCCAGTAGTTAAAAAGGGGCCTGCAGGCAATATGGGGAGGGACTCTTTGTCAGGAAGTGGAGTGATAGGACAAGGGGTAGAGGTTTTTACATAGAAAAAGGGTAGATTTAGATTAGATCTAAAGGAGGAATTTGTTAGCTGTGAAGGTGTTGAGGCACTGGAACAGGTTTCCCAGAGTAGTTATGGATGCCTCATCCCTGGACGTGTTCAAGGCCAGGTTGGACTGGGCGTTCAGCAGCCTGGTCAAGACCATCGGAGGTGTCCCTGCCCACGGCAAAGGGGTTGGAACTAGATAATCTTTAAGGTCTTTTCTAACTTAAATTATTCTATGGTAGTTACAAATTTGTAATCTTTAATGACTCGTTTTCTTTCTAAAGCTTGTGGAGGGAAATAGCTGCACTTAAGTACTTACAGAAAGTCATTCAGAAATCAGATTTACTCATAAGATGATACTTAGAGATTAATTGGCCATGAGCTCTTGGCACAAGTTTAGTGGAAAACTGAGAACCTGTAAGTTGGGGTCAATTAGGCTTGATTTTAAAAACAGCTCCTGTAGTTGTTGTGGTCAACTACAGCTCATGTAGTTGTGACCTTTGGTTATTATTCAATGTAGTGCTCTGAAGTCTGTCCTAGTAGCAAAACATCCATTGTCCTCACCAGTGGAGGGACTGGTGAAGGTACCAGAAGTAAAGCATGTGTTTTTGTACTCTAGTTGCATTCTTTAAGACTATAGAATCTAAACATAAGCAGAGTGTATTTGTATGTGTGTCTTAAGTGTGTACTTACACTGTTCATGTGTATTTATCATGTATCTTTAATCCTTCTTATCACTGCTTAGCTTTTGTCCACTGGTCCAACAAGAACAGGTCACCACATATAAATTCTTCATAACTTCAAGCAGAATTTGGGTGTCTGCTGAGTGATATTTGGGAAAGTAAAAAGATTGAAGTTCCCTTTTATTTGGGGTGGTGATGGTGGTGTGTTCTGCCTTCCTTTCCCACAACCTCTGTTGGACTGAGTTTGATCTGTAAATGACCCTGGCCTAAGGTCTGTGATGGACAGCCTAACAACTTGCACTTAGAATGGTCATTTTCTTTGATCTCTAGTGAGGAGGACTATGAAATCATATAAATGTTAGGAAGGGTAGACTGGAAATCAGCCCTAATCCTGTTGCTGAAATGAAAATGACTATTAACAGTAAACATGAAATGTGTGACTTCATTGCATGAGACATACAACTTAATGTCAGGATTTGCAGTATTTTCGTGTGGTGAGTTACTCTGAGGACTGAAAACTTGAGCTAATGGGAACAACAGCTTTTACCTTTAGAATTGATACGAGAAGCACTCCTAATCAACAGAGAGAAAATGGAAGCTTTAGAGCTGTGTTGTGGTGATTGTTACAGAAGCAGTACACGATGACCCGGTCTTCTTCAGGTACTTGCTTATGACAAACTGCATGGCTTATTCATGTCGTTTTCTGCTTTGAATAAAATACCTGTTTTCAACTCATTAACCTCCCTCCCCAACCATTCTAGACCGCACTTAACTACAGACTGAGGTGCGTATGTAGATGTCCACTTGTAAATAAATTTAAACTCTATTTGTACATATTGTAAATAAATTTAAACTCTATTTGTACATATGTATTCACATGGGAAAAAGGAGGGAGTGTTGTGAAGAATAGAGGCAAGATTTAGAGTCACTGTGTATGAACAGGCACCTCTCAGTACTGTATTGATGACCTTTAAATAAAAGGAGAATTCATTGCTGTTAGCAGCTCTGATTTTCAGGTAAAAAAACCCATAGTGTTGCTGTTGAGATTTAACGGCTTCAGAGAGTTGTCAGTGTGGATAAACCAAAAAAAACCCCCTCTTTTTATCATTTGGCATGCTAGCAAATGCCAGTGCCTGCGCTTCTTAGCACAAATTAAAGAAGATAACCCTAAATCTTATGATACCCATGCACACCTCTTTATTATGTTCTGTGAAGACAGAGAGTTTTTCCTTCAGATCTTTGCGTGTAAGGCTTTAAGTTCAGAAGAAGGATTTGTATACTAAATACCAGATTTAAATGCTTAGAACCGCACGTAATACTTTCAGTAGTGCATGCATCACGGGCTGCAGGATTCTAGCTTGCCCTGCTTGGTGCAGGTCTTAATTGTCTCAGCACATTAATCAGTAATAGCAATATGGGAAATACCTACCAGCCTGAAATCAGAAGTGATTTTTTTTTTTATTTTTTTTTTTTCATTGGGAGAATCATCTCAGCATTTTGTGGTGGTTATAAATCTACTCCATGTGTGTATGTGTATATATATATATGATACTATAGCTTCTGGTTTTTATACAGAAGTATTACTGATTTTTAGACTCCAGCTTGCTTTGTGTCACCCACCTCGGGGTGACATGTATCTATGCACCTGTGGAAGGGAAGCAGGCAGGTGCTCAGCAGTTATGAGGATAGAGTCTAAAATGAGTCACCCTGGAATTTGACTATTTCTTATATTAACTTGTCAAAACATCGGGTTGTAATACAAAGCTTGCAGGAATATTTTCTACGTGTTTAGAATGTGCCTTCCCTTTTGTTAATTTTCAAAAATGCAGCAGAAAAAAAGATGGACAGTCATCTTAATTGTTTTCTTTTGATCAGAAAATGTGATATTTTGTGCAAACATTTTAATAGAACAATTATTCTTTTGGTTTTAAATATATTTTTCAAGTGAATTAACTGCTTGTGCCAGGTGCTTTTTCAATAGTCGTGGAGCATTAAGGCCTTTTTTATCAATCGTGTAATGGTGTCAGTCAAAGATCTCTTTATCTTTTATCTTTAGGCATCACACTCTTTTGGAGTGACCATTCCTCAAAATAAAAGGAAAGTCGTAAGTCTAGAATACATTTTTTCCTGAGGTCAGTTATTGTCTGCTAGGATATTTGGTATTTCTTCTCTTTAACCTACGCTGTGATTGCTAGCTCACTTCTTGTCCTCTAAGAGCATGAAGGCAAGAACTTTTGACCTGGGTTACATCTTGGAGCAATGATCTTGGAGAACCAATGTTGAGATGCCATTCTGGTGTTTGGCTTTTTGTTTTTTGGGGTTTTTTTTACTGCAGTTGGAGTCTAAAATATTAAATAAACAGGGTTCTCCAGTTCTTTTCCTCCTGTGCCTGTCATTAACAGTGTACAAAGGTTCAGTGCAATCTTGTTTAATAACAGGAATAGAAAAAGGAAGAAATAGCTACACGCTCATTAGAAACAAAATCAATTATTACTTTTAAAAACTACCTGCTTTCAATTAAGTAGGAAATTATCTAACCGGTTACTTAATTTGCTCTGGCTGGCAGTCTCTCAACTGCTTTATGCTGAGTGGAGCATGAAATTAAATATGTAACAACTATCCTAATGGTTATGTTTTTAGAAAACCAGCATTTAGAAATGGTATTTTGCATGGTATCAAAAGAAATGATGACATAAAAATAAATTACTGCTGCTTCAATGCTTTTGATATTTAAAATAAAGAAATTACTTCCTTTTTGTTTCTCTTCTTCTGATTAATCACAAAATAATCTTTGGTTTGACTGATGCAGATCTATACTGGGGAGCTGGGTTATTTGTTTAGGTGATTGTTTCCTCTCCCTTTTCAAATTCGTGTAATGGGTGGAAGTGTTGGTGTTAATCTTTTGCTGCTTCAAGTGTTAAGCTCCCCACCATGAGCACCTATTTTGTGTACAGTGTGCCTTTTGGTAAAATTGTCATAGGAATCTTCAAGAGATTCTTTTTCAAGTTTTCTGTTTGATGCTCTTTGCTGGATCTTTCTCAGGATGCACTTTCTGAATCCCAGCTGGAACCCATGCTTTTCTTATTGCTTAAGAGAGATTTTTCAGAGATGTGTGTGGCAGGTCACTGCTTGATTTTTTTCAGAGGGGCATCCCATAGGAGTTCAGTGCTGGCTCACATACATGCCTTAAAAAGAAAATGGGAACCTGGTGCAGAATGCTTCTGATTGTGCATTAGGACCGAGGTCAAGCCAATGGTTCAAGCTGAGATTTATAGAAGTGCTTGAATCATCCAGTTCTTTGTGTGTATTAGCATCAACCCACCAGCCCTCTCCCCTGCCCCAAAAATTCACAAGCGTTTACAGGGGCAGAATGATCCACAAATTTGCACCAGGTAAACTTGGCTACACTGCCATCCAGGAAAAAAAAACCAAAACAAAAAAGCCTATTTGAATGTAACAGCTTTGATTTGATTTACTTGGTGAGACAAACCCATAGATTTCACTGTATGTATCACTTCTGATTTTATTTAAAATTAACAGCAGAAAAAATAATTTATACTATGATGCTAAGCTAGAATAAGTCTTGTTAAATCCACAAGTTATCAAACAGGTGTATGGATCATAGAAGTTTTACTTTTTTTAACAACAGTTAATTAAAAAAAAGAAATTTAATGCCATAATTATTATTTGAGATACAGTAACTCATATTTCCCAACACCCAGATATAAACATTTCATTCTTCAGTTGGATTTTAATCCTATCTGGCTTCCAAAGAAAGTGCCACTTTCAGATTCTTTAACGAACAAATTTTTGTTCTCTACAAACTTGTGAATTTGAGCTGCCAAAGCAGTGAGAGTATTTATTGGTCTTTGCTTTGAGTCTTGCCTCAGACGTTCATTGTCTGCCACAGCTTTTGAAAATGCTTTGCAATTTGGTAGAACATGTTAATTCTTCCACAGAGTAATCCCACCCTTATATTGCAGAAGTAATGGTTGTGGTAGCAGCTGTCTGCATCTTGGGGAAATGACTTGCTATTGTCAGTTGGCCATTAGTCTGCTAGGTCATTCTGGTTTGGTTCTTGAAAGGGGGACAATTTGTTAATTGTCCCAAATAATAGAAATAAGCTCCAGTTAAGTTGGATCAGAACTGAAACAGAATGTGACTTTTTACTGATGGTTAAACCTTTTTACCCTTCTCTGGCACAGAATTTAGACGCTGTCTCCCAGTCTTTGAGCATATAAGATGACTTAAGTTCCAGTGACACACTTAAAGTGGCAAAAAGAAAGGAACTGGAGGAAGTGAGCTCAGCCAGAGTACTTAAAACAGCATCCCCTAAACGTCACCCCAATTTTCTCAACCAAGGTCTTGAGCAGAAGTCACCTTTCCTTATTCCTGCCATTGACATCAATTTTCTTCTGCTGCAAGCCTGCAGTCAGAGTTCCTGAGCTGAAAACCCTCTTGCTTGCTGAGGGATGCCTTCCATCCAAGCTGACATTGGACTGTCAGCAGCTTGGCCAGACAGAACCACCGGCGCCATCTTCATTAGGGTAACAGCTAATATAAACAAATCAAGGCGTTAGTGGAGATAGCAGAGGGGAGAGTATTACTGAAAAAATGCTTTGCAGAGCCTCTTGCTGTGCCTTTAGTTTTAAAAATATATAAATGTTACATGAATCTCAAATCCGCTTTTATTTACATAAAATATTTATACATCGAGCAAGACAATTTCACAACTTTAAAATGTATTTTCCTGTTAGATTAATCTTTTCATATGCTAACCGCATTACAAGTAAACATTTTCATAGTCTCCGCTACGTGAATGTGGCTAAAAGCTTCCTTGTTATTTTATAGTTACAGCATTTCAAATGTATCCCTTTTTGACGTGGTTAGGCAGCCTGCCAGTTTTACCACTAAATTATAGCACAGAAAACACTCAGTAGAATTTGATTAGATTTCTCCCTTCTCCCCATGAATAAGGCGAAGCAAATTTATGCTCAAAATGCAAGCTGGGTTCTAAAGAACTGAATATAGATCCATATTTGTTGTGTTAAAAATGCATGTGAGTTTTGTAGTTGAAAATACATCTTGTTTATAGGGCTGCTTTATGTTACTGTAGTATTTTGTTCTGTTTTGTCACTGTCATCTGTGGAATGACAGAAAAGCATTAGATTATACCAGAATTACGCTTGTATTTCAGAGAATTAGTGATGAATATGTCTTAATCTTTGCTATTAATGAGCAACTATATTGACAAAATAGTTATTAAGACTGGATTAATTCCAATCAGTTGCAAGCATTTACCTAAGGGATCTAATTTAGAAGTGTGTTATCTATAGGCTGTACTTCTGAGGAGCAAGGCTGCATCTAACTGATCTCTGAGTAGATGGCGTGGCATGTGTCCAAGCCATAAGATGGATTTGTCCAAATTAGGGATCTAGCTGGAGCATATTATGGTGCCTCTCTGGCTAAGGAGGTCAGATTTCCTTCTTGTAGTCATCAGGGCAGAATAGAAGAGGTCATGAATGTCGGATTTCGACTTGATATACAGACTTGGAACATGGGGTAAGACAGCATCTAAAACTGGGAGTTAAGGAGCATTCCCAAGTATACAGACCATTGTCCAAAGATTTATTTTTTTTTCAGTGGGCTGAACTGCCCCTGTGCCCATCTTTAGCTAGGAACTACAAGCAGACTTCTAGAACTTACTCTTTTTCAGCTGCTAACTTGAATTCCTAGGTTGGCTGCTTTGTGAATTATGAATGCTACTGAACAAAACCCTCTCGAGAGGTTTCTGAAAGACCATCTGCAGTGGTTTGTGATCACCATCTATTGTATGTTTGATAGAGATCTACATGAACAACTTGTCCCTGACTGTGCGTGACCATTATGACATGAAAAGGAACTTGTTTGTATAATGGTTGTTACTCAGTAGCACTGTTTTCATAACATATTTATATCCTTTAAGGACAGGAGAGACTGTTGTGAACCAATATTAAATAACATAAACCAAGAAATTGTGGTCACCAGTCTCTGCAGAAGCCCATTCTGATGATCAGTTGAGTTCAAGTAGGTCTTTTACAAAAAATGTAGTGCAAAAGCTAAGGTGGATGAAACAGCTTATTGAATCCCCATTCTGAGAGGCAAGCACAATAGCTGGGTAGGAGTCTCTTATGTTCTGTAAATCTTTTATAGGAACAGAAGGTTCAGAATCTGTCAGAAGTCCAGCACGTTTCACAAATGATCCTTCAAAACACACACTTGTTGCTGCTTGCAATGCGTGATTTTGGTTTTAAAGTGAGCTGAGGCATGTATTCATAGCTCCATCTCCTACTGCCAAGCAAAGGAATTAAATGAGTAACATTAATGAATATAATGATTTAATTGTCTACTATATATAGATATGACATTAAACAAATCTTTAAAATCTTATGTGTGAGAACGTACCTAATAATTAATAAAATTTAATAAATGTGACTATGATGTATATGGTTCAATTAATTAGGGAAAAAACATTCTGTAAAACATGAGCAGTTGATGTTAAAGATGTTTCATCAGGATTAGCTTGTGTGTTAAGTTAAAAGAAACTAGTGTAGGAGGAAGAAAGGTCCTACTTTTTTTTTTTTTAATAAACTCTATGAAAATCTGTGGATTTTCACTTTTTAAAAGATGTTAAAATTTGTTTTAGAAAGGTTGTTGTGGTTTAACCCCGGCTGGCAACTCAACCCCACACAGCTTCTCACTCTGCCTCGTGGGAGGGGGAAGAGACTCCAAGTGAGAAAACTTGTGGGCTGAGATAAAGACAGGGTAGTAGGTAAAGCAAAAGCTGTGCACAAGCAAAGGAAACCAAGGAGCTCCTTCACCACTTCCTACCAGGGGCAGGTGCTCAGCCATCCTCAGCAAAGCCAGGCTCCATCACATGGAACGGGGGCTTGGGAGGACAAACACCATCACTCTGAACTTCACCCCTTTCCTCCTCCTTCCCCCAGCTTTACACATGCTGGCTATGACATCATAGGGACTGGAGTATCCCTTTGGTCAGCTGGGGTCAGCTGTCCCAGCTCTGTCCCCTCCCAGCTTCTTGTGCCCCGTGCCCCCCCCAGCCTGCTCGCTGCTGGGTGGGGTGAGGAGCAGAAACACCTTGACTCGGTCAGCGAGAGCTAAAACACCCTGTGATATCAGCACTGTTTTCAGCACAAATCCCAAAGGTAAGCCCATACGAAGAGCTACTGTGAAGAAAATTAACTCTGCCCCAGCCAAAACCAGCACAAACATCCCCCAAGACAGCAAGTGGCTGTGCGAATGGTCGAAACAGTGAGTCAGTAAGCCACGCGAGCAGAGGTGCTGCATAGAGCACACTGTGGATTCTTTATTCATTCTGAATAAACTGCTTTCATAATGACAGACTATTTCAAAACCCCTTGGCATCAGTCAGTGCACTTCTACTATTATCAACTTCCATTCCAACTCAGAGCCTGATCCAAAGCCTGTTGAAGTTGATGAAAATGTTGTTACAGCTGAGGTGTAAGGACCTCAACAAGCTGCTCTGAAATGAAATGTACTGCTGCTTTTTTACGACCTTTTTCTTGAGTCCTCTGCTAATTTTGACAGCACCTAGCTCTTGGGAAAACGTTCATTGAGCAAATGTTGATTTTTTTTATTTTTTTTTTAGATCTAACTTTCTACATGGGGGTTATTCTACTGAATCTATTCAAAATGTGTCCTGCCTCTAGCTGAGAAAAATCTGACGTTGTCAGAAGAAGGAGCACAAAAATAGTGTTGTGTGTGTTTATAGATAATTACATTTAAGTAGGGCAGCAGAACATTCATTTAACTTATGATTTGTGTACAAATAAAAGATGTAATTGATTTACTTTTTATCACCATGGATCGTTGGTAAGTATGACCTGAAAGGATCTATATTTTGGCTGAAGCTTGATATGATCTTATTCCCTTTGAAGAGGATAATAGTAATCAACATCTTGTAGCCCTTGGGGATTGAGGTACTGTCTGTCTCCTGAGGACTGGAATTTTTCAAGCATTTATTGACACTGATGTTCCCATTGAAATAAATGGGCTAGTTCGTGGGGTGGAAGTTACGATTTCTTTTACCTGTAACAGTTTTCACAAAGATGTGAGGATGTAATTTATTGATCCATTTAAAAAATGTCAGTGCCCTCCAAGCCTCACAACAGAGGCAGTGCAAATAGACTGGAAGGGCAAAGAATGAAATGGAAAAGTAATCCCTTTTTGCTCGTTCTGAGAGACTGATGTAAAATGTCACTGCAAGAGGATGTAGAGTTACTGAAGACGCAGGTAAGGTAGATGATCTTCAGATCACTCATTAGTGTATTAGTGTCATCTTTCAGAGAGTGTGAACTCAGTAGGTATCAATTAAAGTATGTTACTTAGATATGTCCTGATGTCATCATCTCAGAAATTTTAATTAATTTTTAATTTTCAAGCAAGATGAAATAATTTTTGTCTGTAGGATGCTGTATCATCCAAATGTCGCTTCCCTTCTTCAGCCAGACCAATTTCCAGTACAATCTTTCTCTGCAGCACAATTAACACATAATTGGTTGTGTTCCTACTCTTACATGAACTCCAGGCAGAAACTCTCTCATCAACCTCTTCCAACACATGGGCTTCAGACTGGGCCAAACCAGCTGCTTCACTGGGTGGGGAAAATCAGAGGTAGGGGTGGATTGAGCTCTGCTCTTTGCAAGGGAGAGCACAGGGTTTCAGCCATGTGATTCTGTGCTTCCATGTGCCTCTTGGGGACAGTGTTGTAGGGTGACCATGGTGCTTTTACTTCTCAGGCTGCGTTATAACATCTGCTTGGTACTTTCTTGCTTTGAAAACAGCAGTAATAAGAACACTAGCCCCATTATATGCTCTAGAACTGCAAAGAAAAGAGCCCTCAGTAGTGTGATAGCAGTGCAATGGCAAACAGATTTGTGTAATTCCACAAAGTATAAAAACTATAAATATTATTTTTATTCTAAAGCAGAAATATGAAATGCAGTCACCGGACAAAATGTTTATTTTCTCTCTGTTCACATGTGTTTCTTCATCCCTTTGTGACCTCAGTGTGGTAATATCTAAATAGTTTGTTCTGCAGCATACGACATGCTGCGTGAAGAGGCAGCAGCATTCACACCATGCCAGGATCTTGACTGGTTGATTATCTCCAGCTACTTCAGATTAAGCAATAAAGAGAGAGATGCAGGGTATATCCTGGGGACTAATAACTGAGAGGGAGGAGTTAATGGCCTGAGGTGCAGCTGAGGACCATTAACCCCAACTGGTCATCAATCCTCATTAAAAACCTCTGCAGCTCAGGTCACCAAACACAGTGAAGGGCAAACCAATGTTTTAAACACTTTTGTGATTCCCTTCTCTGTGGTTTCCTTAAATTACTTCTATTTTTAATTTCTATCCCTTCCTAGGGTAGGTTCTGCTGTTGGTGCTGTAGCAGAAGTTCCCTTCAGCCAGGGGTTTGTCGGGCCGGTGGTTGTGTAGGAAGTGTGGAGTTCAGAGCTTTGTGCACAAATGGGAGTCCTCAGTGCTACAGCAGCAGAGAAACAGTCCTCGGAGATACTCCAGCATGTAGATACATGAAAAAAGGTAAGTAATAAACTTCAGAAAATATTGGTTTGCAAAGCCTGAATTAGCTTTTTAATAATGTAGCAAACCCTTTTCTGTTGCAACAAAGAAAGGGAAGGGCCCCTGGTTCTTCCAGTTTTGAGGCTGTTAAACTTTTTAATTCTGTTCTTAAAAATTATTCCTTTATGTCTGGCTGTATTGTTATATAAACCACCTCCTCGTTCTGCCATCCCTGTGCACAGACTTAAAAAGCCAAGTATTGCAAATATGTTTCCTAGTAGCTGATAAGCGTCTTTTATAACTGATTTGAGGTTTCTTGGGTTTTGAGATGCGTCTGATTTAGTGTTATGCTAGAGATTTCTAGAAAGTTAACCTTGTTGTGAAGGAGGCACTACAATTGTTAGCATGGTATTTAGCATATAGTCATGTTGTAGGTACTCCTGGTTGTTCCAAATTCAGATTATGTGTTCTGAAATGTCTTCTGTATTTCTGGAAGTAATTTTGGAAACTGATAAAATTTTCCAGGTCCTAGCCATGCTTCTGGTGGTAGCAATACGATGCCTCAGTAGTATCTGAGAGCTTAGTTGGCTGAACTCAAGGAGAGCTGATAGACATTTGCAATGAACACAGGCAATCTGAAAATCAGCAGAAAAGTCTCTGCAGCCCTTACAGCTTTATAGAGCTGCTATTAAATGTGATCGGCAGAGTTTTGGGTACAGGAGGCAGATAATAAAAGGAAAGAGTGTAATCTAGCAGTAACACAGTGAAATCAATGAAGACTTTTTTTTTTTTTTCTTTGCTTCGAGTGAGAGCAGAATTAGTGTTCAGGCCTTCATTTAAAAATGTATGTGTTTGCCCTACACCCACTGATGAGCTCTGGACCCTGTGCATGGGCTAATAAAATCAGAAACCCTCTTCTTCTGGGCCATACACAAATACTGAGGAGACAAGCGACCTGAGTATTCAGGCACAGGGCACTCCAGTTTAAGAAACACGGTTTGTGTTTAAAGCATTTCCTGATGCTGCAGAGAACAAAAAGACCCTCCTTTGCAGGGGAGAGTGAGTAGCTCGTGATGAATGCTGCTCTGATCCACCACTTCGAAGAGCTCGTCTGAGGCTGGCGTGTGGAAAGGGGATGGTGTTGTTTCCGTGCATCAGGAGGAGACTGGTGTGTGAGAAGTTGGCCATGCCAGTAGTGGGAGCTGCACAGGAGAGGCTTGGATGAAAGCAGGTCTTTGAATGTAGTCATTAAACAAGGTATGTCACAGTACAGCCGTGTCTTTTGTTTAGAAGACTCAAGGCAGGTAAATACGGTGACTGTAGGATGTCTGTTCCCTCTGCATGGTTGAAGAAGCCCTAAGTTCATGTGTGGCAGAACTTCACTGTAACTCTCCATGCGAGTGAAGGTCGGCATCCCCAGCCTTGTCTGCAGAATCATCCCACTGAAATAGGTAAGAGACCGGTAGAGACTCGAGTTCTGCAGAAAGGTTGACACTATCTGTTGAAAGGAGCAAAGTGGGGCACTTTATTGCACCAGGAGTCTGGATTGTTCCATTGTGGCATTGCTTCCTGGAAATCTGTAGTGGAGAATCAAAGCACAGTGCAGTAGAAGCTGCATATGAATGTGGTGCATGAAGAGCTCTGTTTGTGCACAGGGAATAGCTGAGGCATGTGGAAAATGGTAGCGTCCTTTTGACATGGTAGTCCTGAGGATATACCAGTTAAATAAATGGCTCTGAGAATGCTGCTGACAGATGTCCCTGTGGATTAAGGTAAATAATATAAATTGGAGATGGGAGGTTTCAGGGAGAAAGCAAAGAAGAAGACATCAGAGTTACCCAATCATATTGGGTCAGCAAAGGATTAAATAATTTTAAAGTTCCCTGGCATCCCTGTCCAAGTCTGCAAGTGACGTGCAAGATTCCAGCTCGTGATTCCATAGCCTTTGCGTTGCTTATTTATTAGTCCATATTCCAAGAAACTCATTTGCCTTGTTTTGATGTGACAGGACTATAACCTTCAGCCTTTCTCATATTCTTCAAAAAAGCCTTCATTTTAATTAAGGTCTCAGCAATTTATTTATGACCCTACAGTTTTGAATGTTGGGGGTTGTTTCGTTCTGGGGGATTTTTTTGGTGTGTTTGTTGTGTTTGGTTTTTTTCCTTTTTCCCCTTTTGCTAAATGTCAGTGACTGTGTTTTAAAGTCGTCTTCTTAAGGCCAAGAAATCTTAATGTTTTGTGCTGCTGTTCACTTGTCACAATGGCTAGCCACTTTTTTCCGCCCATCCCTCTAAGTCTCTGGCTTGAAGGTGTGTTTTACTTGGCTCGTAGCTTAACAGCTTCTGTGTTTTTCTGATCAACTGACCTTTTATGTTTATTTTAAATATGAAGTTTCAGCGTTTCTTGTATTGATCCCATTTCAGACTGCTTACGGGTTTGCTGCAAAGCCTTCTTGAACAGCAGAAGTACTTATTCTTTCTTCAGCTTGGCCCCGGAGTATGAAATGAGTTCTGCGTTGGCTTATGGTTTATCAGAAGCTTATGGCTTCTACTGTTGTCTTGATCTCTTCCTTTATAGTAATCATAAGTTGGTTTTCTACCTTTGTGTTTTCATGCCAAGTCATTCTTGCCCTTCATATTCTGATCATAAAAAAAATGACAACATTATGGATTTCTACCATGTAATTATGTTTGGGTTTTGTGTGTGTGTGGTTTTGGAGGTTTATTTATTTTTATTTTATTTTATTACTCAACTATACCTTTCAGTTTGTGGTACTCTTGTGCTCTCTTGGCGTTGCTATGCAGAAACTCTGATTTTAGTGGAAATACTCTAGATTTATGCTTAGAGTCATGAGAAGAGAAACAAAACCACTGTCTTTATCTAGCTAAATGTTTCCATGTGATGTTTCAGTGGCCTAGACAATATCACTACTTTTGATAGTATAAACATTTCAAGTTTCTTGGAGTACATATGGTTCCACTAGACTTCCTTTTTGTACTTTTGAAGCCATTTTTATTATCCCGTCAAGTTAAAGGACTCTTCAGAGGATAGAATGCTTCCCTCACTTCCAGCTTTTACAGTATCGTGTTGCATTGTCCATCTTGGCAAGAATATGATTCACTATCAAATAGTTTAATGGGTGACATGCATTGGATTTATTATAATCCCCAAATAACATTTGAATGTTGCTTTTGTTGTTCCTTGTCTCCCAGCTCTGTGTAGTAATCAGTCCTATACTTGATAGTTTTGACTGGAACAGAGTTTAATGGAGTGTATGTAGCTCAGCTCCATTTGTGGTTTATTTGTTAGAGAAACCTTTTCCTGTTTGCACAGTTTTATTTCCTTCCCTCCTCTCTTCAGCATGGAGGATCAATGTGCAGAAAATGACATGCAGAGACAAGCTGCTGCTGAGTGTGGACCAATATTTAGAGATAAGCAGACAAAACTGGATGTGGTTTGAAGAATGTCACCTTCTTAAGCCTGGAATGTTTTCTTTGCAATGTTTTCAGGTCAGTGGGATTTCAGTTCAGCAAGAGCTGAGATAAGGTTGACATGAACTCTAGTGGTGTTAAGGTCAGAATTGTCCATCTCCTAGCTCTGCTTTTGAGCAAGGCTCTTGAAAGCCTTGCATCGTTGGTCTCGTGGCACTCTGGCTGTTGGGATTCCTGATTTTGTTGTTGTGCAGCAAACCTGCCACACAAACTCTCAGGGATGACAAACCTTTGCAGAGCTATTGGATAGCTCAGATAGAATTTCCACACTTCCTATTCCCATGCCAGGAACCAACTGAGATTGGTTTTCATGTAGGCTTGGCTTTGTCCCTGTAGAAAGGAGCTTAGAGATCCACAGGTGTCTGAAGCAGGATTTGAGGAATGGCAAACCTGGGAAGTGTTCCCAAGGCCAGTGATTCTGGGATGGCATGCCTAATGGAGTTGATTGAGAGCTGTAGATGTTGGCAACCTGTGTTGGATGTGTGTGTGTGACAGTTTCAAACTGAAAGAGGGTGGATAAGGTATTAGGAAAAAATTCTTCACTGTGTGGGAGGTGAGACACTGGAATGGGTTGCCCAGCGAAGTTGTGGATGCCCCCTCCCTGGAGGTGTTCAAGACCAGGTTTGATGGAGCTTTGACCAACCTGGTCTAGTGTCCCTACCCATGGCAGGGGAGTTGGAACTAGACGATCTTCCAACCCAACCCATTCCATGACTGTGAGAACTGAGAATAATATCTAACATAATAGCTGATGTTTGAGGAGAAGGAAAATTAAGAAGACTTAATTTTACTAAGACGCTGCAGAGTGCAGGAAGTCTTCACTGGGCGATGTGGAAAAAAAACATGAATTTTTTATTTTATTTTTTTACATTTCTGGTTTATAGAGAGGTTAGTACTTCCAGTTTTTAGTCTTGCTCATACTGAAGTCTGACACTTCCTGTGAATGAGAAGCCCTGCTTTTCAGTTACTCTAGATGTAACCTAATGTCTGAATGTGGTTCACATGAGACAGGTTTTTTTTTCCCCTCGTATTTCTGTAGGGATGCAGACTTTGTGGAAGTTCTTTCTTGTTACTTTTCTGGAACTTTAGATGCAATTTTCTGTGTTTTTGACACGTAAACGGAGAATGCACCTACATACACGTATGGTAGAAAACTTCTGTGGGTACCTATGGAATAAGGTTGTTGTGATGCATTTTAAATAATTATAGCTGTTGAAAGTGGGGGACATCTGCTGAGAGAAATAGAGAAACTTCTTGGTAGGAGTCAATGTAAGAAAATACTTTTTTTTTAATCACTTACAGAAGAGAGCTGGGATTGCAGCATGTACCTTCAAAAAGAAAGAGAAATAGTCTTATTTCTGTGGTGTGTTTGGAGGGCTGAGGCAGTTACTGACCTGCAGCTTCAGTAAAGTGGAAGGATAGCAGTTTGTTAATGGTGGTAGTCAGTAAAACAAATCCCCTCCAAAAAACCTCACCAAACACAACTTCTCTGTATTTGAAGAATGCCTTGTAGTATGCAAATAGTTTGACGTTAGTTATGTGCTTCAAATGTATTGAGCCTCATAATGCTTCCTATGAAAGCAGAGGCTCTATTCTAACCTACCCCAGCATAAATCAAGGGTCTGTACAAAGACATGGGAGTTAGCATCGTATGAAAGAAGCAGGAGATCAAAATAGGCTCCAAAATATTGTAAATGTTAGAAGACACTAATGTGTATTGTTGATTATAATTCCAGTCACTTGTTACAAACCTCATGAAATGAAGCACCTCATTTATAATGCATACCATGGGACAGCATCTAATTTGGTGACAAGCATGGAGTGTAGCAAAGATTCAATACAACTATCTGCTTAAATGATTATGTTGTCATCTAATTACATATATTTTTCTAAAGCTTTGTTCTTTAATACACGTTGTTGTTACTGAATTTCACACCTTCAAAATATCCTGGTAAATAAATGTCCTTTTCTCTGTAAGATGCATGGGTAGTGTTTATTTTAAATTGCGACTGTTTTTTGTGAGAAAGATAAGAAAATCAACATATGCTCTTATCACTCCTCACTCTTGAAGCAACAAAGTGAGAGCTATCCCTGGAAAGTAATTGATATTCCTGTACAGGTTGAAACTGATACACAGATAAGGAGAATGCTCCCAGTCTGTGCCCTAGTGGCAAAAAGCCATGCCAGTGGTTGTCTTGTATGGCCTCCAGTTTCTGACCAGATTTTTGACCTTTTGGACCATTCTGATGGCTTCTTTTGACCATTTCAGATGCCTTGGTCCTATGTAATTTTTATCTGCAGAAGTACGGTATAAAAACTATTGAAGTGATGCTGTCTAAGCTACCATTGTCTACTAAATGATTGTAAGAATAGGTGTATAAAGCTCAATTGCATATAATTATTTTGCACTAAAAAAAAATCTATACCTTGGATAACACGCAGCCAGAAAGTACAATAAAATTGCATTGCTTATCTAGCTGAGCTTATTAACATCTGCACAGTCTGGTGGAGGAACTTGGAATGAAACCTGGTCTTCCCAGACCACTTTGGCTCTTCAGAAACCCTACGGAATACTCTGGTATGGTTGAGAGGCAATACAGTAGTTGTTACTGTCTGAAGTGAAAGCCATAAAAGTACAGTTCTGTTAAGTTTGTTAAGTTTCATTCCTAGACTTCTGGGAATTAGTTTTGGACTACGACGTGACCGGATCTAGTATAAAATTGCAAAGTTCTGTGCTCTGGTGTAAAATGGCCTATTTTTAATGGTTTGTTTCTGTGTGGGTTTGGTCGTGGTTAATGGTGGTAGTGTCAATGTGAGGTATCTGCTGCTCTTCTGGCTCCAGTGTAGAATTAGAATCATAGAATCATTAGAATCAGGGTTGGAAGGGGCCTTAAAGATCATCTAGTTCCAACCCCCCTGCCATGGGCAGGGACACCTCCCACTAGAGCAGGTTGTTCAGAGTCCCATCCAGCCTGGGCTTAAAAACTTCCAAGGATGGGGCTTCCACCACCTCTCTGGGCAACCTGTTCCAGTGTCTCA
>WUAM01000323.1:27551227-27667229 GCA_024336885.1 Actenoides hombroni
GCTCTAGTGGGAGGTGTCCCTGCCCATGGCAGGGGGGTTGGAACTGGATGATCTTTAAGGTCCCTTCCAACCTTGACCATTCTATGATTCTATGAACGTTCACATCCCTTCTAATCAGAAGGCAAACTTTATTTCCCAAGCTGCCGCGAGGTGAAAGCTTTCCCAAAGACTCGGTCAGCCTTACTACAAACCTGACTTTCCCGTTGAAGACGAAAACCCCAGCAGCTCCATCCCTTCCCCTTGCACAGCCCCTTCTTTCCCTCCTTCCTTTCCGTCACCTTTTCTCGAGCACCAGTTCCGACGGAGGTTTCCAGAGGACGGACGGGGAGGCTCCTGCAGGACCCGGGGCAGCTGCCGCTGGCTCTCCCGCGGACGGGGTTTCCTCGGTCACGGCGGAGCGGGCCGGGCCGGGCCGGGCCGGGGCGAGCGGCGGGGGCCGGCGTGCCCCGAAGCGGGAGCGCTGCGCGGAGCCGCCCCGGCTCCCATTGGCTCGGTGACGGCTTCCCGGGCTCGACGCGGCCCCATAAAGGCGGCCCGACCGCCCTCCCGTCCGACTGCCCGTCCGCCCGCCCGTCTGCCCGCTCGCTCCGCCGCCCCGCCCCGCCATGCCCCCGCCGCCCGCCCTGCCCTGGCTCCTCGCCGCTTGCTGCCTCTGCGTCCTCCCGCGGGGCTCAGGTACGTTCCGCCCCAGGCAGGACCTTGGGAAGGGTCTTCTCCCCTCGAGGGGAGCCGTCGGGGCTGGGCTCCGCCGCATCCCCGCACAGCCGTGTTTCCCCCGTGTCCCCGCAGGGTTCCCTCAGCCTTTCGCGCTCTCCGGGGACGGCGTGGACCTGCCCAAAAGCCAGGTAGGTGCCTCTTTGCCTCATCGTCTGAAAGCGATGCGCTGGCGAGGGGTAAGGGCACAGCGGGTCCAGCCCGGGGTGGCCGAGGGAGGTGGGAAACGGGACTCGCCCGTGGCGGGGAAACGAGGTAGGAAGTTGGGAACGGGCTGGAAATACATGATGAAATCCTTGGGGTGGGTGGTAGAGAGAGTAGGGAGGCTGAAGCACTTTGCTGCCCAGGGGGGTATATGGGACAGGCATGGGCAGAGGCGTGATGTGCAGCTGGGTGCAGAATGGGATGCCCGGCTCAGCAAAAGCCGGGCGGGCGAATAACCAGCCAGCCCTGACTCCTCAAGGGATGCCAGACCCACTGTTAATGTCTGATCTTTACTTTTTAAAGCAACTGGCACTGTGTTTCAGTCAGTGGATGGAACTGTCTAATCAACCTCAGGTAAATTGACTTTGGTAATGTGTTTGATCTGCTGGGACTCTCTTCCAGACATACTAATTGCCCTGTATAACCTGAGCATCCGTGTCGGCAGGTGGCAGGTGGCTCTGGAGGACAGAGCGAGTTTGCTGGTGTATGTGCTCTCCTCCCCGCAGGGCTAACTCAATCCTAAAGAAAGAAAGAAAGACAGAAATGTGTTTTTCTGTCCCTCACAGCGGTAGATGAACAGAGGCAAGAAGCACCAGTCAGTGCTGTAGGAGCTACAGACTGGTCCCAGCTCGGTGGTGGTGGGTGGATGGGTTTCCTTCGGGGTGCTCAGAGGAGAGGGGAGCAAAGGGGATATTTTCACAGCTTATTTCTGTCTCTGGCCCAGAGCTTGCAAGAAGGTTGGAAAAAAACCTCAGTAGGTTTGAAAGAACAGCCACGCTGTACTTGATATTGAGCACAAGGGTCGTTTCTAAAGCAGAGAGAAAAATCTTTCTATGACCGAGAATTATCTGGAAATTTTGAACATTTTGTGCTGATTTATTCTTTCTGAAACATTCCAGTTTTGCAAACCAAGGCTTGCGGAGAATAGTTCCCAGAGCCAGTGGTTTGGGTGTCTTACATTTGACTTTCTTTAGGGCTGTAGTCATTTCTCATCTAATGTGATCACAAGTCATCAGCCAATTCCTGTCCAGTGGCAGTGAGTATGGGACAGTATATTTCAGTATATGATTGAAGATTATAGTGCTGATTGACTGAAATCCTTGGAGGTGAAAATGAACGTAGATGAAGTATGCCAAACCCCAAAGCTATTTCTAGAACACAGAGCACAGGAAAATGCACTTTCAATAGAAGAGGCTGATTTAAATCTCTTTACAGTACAAAACTATGTTGCTAACAGTAGTAGTATTGTGTGCATCCATACAAGATACTAGTTCTTTATCTCATAATAGTGTCTGAAAGTCTTACCCTGCTCTGGGTGCTTTTAGTGGAACCGTGTTCAGTCTAAATTGTGCTGGCATCAGGATCAAGCCCATTCTCTATCAAACCAGGCACACCACATCCTCTCAGTAAATCTATTAAAGTACTGTTTGGTTTTTGCAGATCTCCAGCACTGTTTTGGATCTCTGTTATTCCATATTCAACAGCATGCATACGAATGAGGTAAGGTGTAATTGGTTCTTTTATTTCAAAGCACCTCCTCCTTGAACTTAAAAAGCAACCCTTCCAAAACCAAGTGTTTGACATTTCTCTCCAAACAATAATGTATCATCTAATATTGTCATGGTTTCAAAAATGCAGGCGAGTATATAAAAGGTTATTTCTTCTCCTTAGTAGTTTGCATGTAATTCTTAACTTCATGAAATTATATGTGAAATTTCTGGTTTTCACGAATTTGGAGGTCAAAAAACAAAACATCCACTTATATCTGGGGTTGGTATTTTTACTGGACCCTCACTTTTAAATAATACAGTGTTAAATATGCTAAAAATATGCATAATATTGAATCAACAGCATACTTAAGATCATGCTGAATATGGAGGCATACGAGCTGCTCTACTGATTTTAATAATCTATTTGAGCTTGTTGGTTTTTTTTCTTTCTGACTCAGATCCAAATGATTAAGTTGAGAGTTATTGAGTATAGCTCTTTCTCATTATTGGAGTCATATTAGGACCTAGCTCAATGTCTGTTTTGCTTTATATCACTTTTTTCTATTATTATCACCAGTTTATTAAGCGCCTTTCCCATAAAATTCACTCAGCCCTTGAGTATGTTAAAAAGACCAATTTACTTGTGGAGTTTGAGTCCTCTCTTTCAGATACTTAAAGACAATAATAGAAAATATTTTGACATATATTTCAGTATCTCTTCTTGCCAGTGTCTTTAGCATATTATAATTCCAAGTGTGCTTTTCTAAAGCAACCATAAACCTCTACAATACTGAAGTTGATTGTATAAAAACTTCTAGCATTTAATTCTTAGATGTCTAATAAATGTTTTTGAGTTCAGTATTGACTCCTATGCTTCTGCAGTTTAGCTAGGGAGGGGACATCCAGAATCATCCAGTAACTTTGAATGGAGCCCTATTCCTGGTTACTGCTATAATTTCTAACTTTTTTTCTAAATCCTCCTCTCCAGTTTCCCATCCACACACCTTTCCCGTGTTCTCATCCCCTGTCTCCATGTCCTTGCTAATTATATGTGCTAGTTTTTCAAGCCCACCTCAGGTAGCCAGCTCCGTTCACTGATAGAACTGTGGCTGTGGCACACAAAGCTATCCCATTCCTGGCCCAGCCAGGAGGGCTCCCAAACCTGGCCAGTGTGCCCGTCTGCAGGTTCAGGGCTTTGTTAGACACTGAGCTTAGTCTGCTCCCATGAAGTCATGGGGAAAGTTTCTATTCCTTGATGTAAAGCTGAGAGTAGAAAAGTGGGCAATTTTCTGAATGATAAAGGGTGCAGAGTAAGCCTTAAAAATCCATCAGTCATGCCCAGGTCAAAACCAAGGGCAGTCTGAAAGGTGGAGAGCAGTCACCTTTTAAGAAGGTAAGAGCTGTTGGTACAATTCAAGCCTGAGGAATGGAGCTGCTGCATTTTTTTTCCAGGTTGAGCTCTGCTTTAATCCCCCAGCTCACAGCTCTGCTTTGCTGTACAGCGAGGGAAGGATGCTGAATGATGGTAATGAGTGGGTTAACACTGGTTAAGGCAAGGTTTAAAATCAATCTTTAAAAAGATCTGTTTGCTGCTGTTCTTACATCTGTCTGATAAGTGTGAGATGATCTCTTGTCTCATCTGGAGGGCAGCAACCTCATCAGTGCTGGAGGATTACTGTAAGGAACCAACGAAATGACAGCATCTTGATTAACTTACACTGTCCACTTGCAGGAATCTGAGATTGCTGCTGCAAAGTTTACAAAGAAGGTATGGAAATGTAAAGGCAAGTGAGTAGGAATGGTCAGAGAAGTACAGCCCTTTCCCTGTTTCTTTTGTTGCTTTTTTTTTTTTTAAGTCAGCTTGGGTTTTTTCTCAATGGCTGGGAAGAGAGCTGTGCTGACCCTGTTTCTGCAAAGCTATCCACCATGTGTAAAGCTTTCTTTTATACATTTTCTAAAGCCTTTGAAACTTTAATTATGGTAATTGAGTATATTTACACTAGACAGAATGAGTAGTTCTTGACAATGCCCTTTGGGTATTAATTTTTAATCAGCATTCCAGATGAATGGGCACTGGGGACTATCAGCATCTCGCTGTTTGTATGCTGCTGAAAAGGGCCTTGAATTATTGATATTCTGATGGAATGACACTGAAACTTGTCAACAGATCTATGGAGCTGAGTTCAAATTGTTCTGTTAATATTTTGTGTTTTATTTTACAGGATAGCCATGGGACTCTGGGACGGCCTTTTTTCCTTTTCAGGGTATCTGAATCTCTTACTTTTTAAAGATTCCAAATCACAGATGATGTTATGTACCCACAGATGATCAGCTTTCTGCCTTCACAAATTCTTCCTGTCTTCGCAAATTCTTGTTGCACTTGTTTTGAGTAAAGGCCAAATATCCCTTGCTTGAAAGCTTAGGGAGCTGTTTGCCTTAAAAGCTCTGATTCAACTAAAAGACCACAAGATAATAAGATGTGGAGTCGTAATGATTTAAAGACTTCTTTTATTTGAAAACATGACTCTGCAAATGTTTTATTTTGAGCTAAATCATCCACAGACAGAAGTAGTTTGTGGCTTGTGTCTCTGCGGCTGTCAAGGTGCACTGATGCTAAATTTGTTAGATAAAATGTGTGTGAGCTTAATGTCCACTTGATCTGAAAGATCTGGCTGGTAAGTGAAGGCACACTGCATAACAGGGTGAAAAGGCAAAGCAAAATTAGGGACATCATCATTATTTCTCTCATGTTTTTTTCCTGTTGAGCTATGGCCCATTCTAATGCAGAATATGCTGGTTTAGGCACACTGATTAGTTTAAAGACACAGACTAGTTTAAACACAGTAATAATAATAATAATTAAAAAAAAAAAAAGCTATAAAGTAGGTTGTAGCAGGTACCCAGAGTCCCAATTCAGCTGGCATTTTCATTTTAGCTCACTTCAAGTGTGTCTGGGCACTTTCATTGCTGGTATTAATATTCTCTTTCTTAGACATCTACATATAGTACCCCAAAGAATTGGGACTGAGATCCTTGATGAGAATAATTAAAGCCAGATTATTTAGCTGTTTGGAAAGAGGCTGAATTAATATCTCCCAGATTTAAAGGCAAAACCCACCTTCCACCTGTAGCCCTGGTGTTTGACACATTGTCCCTTCCCACAGTAAGGAAATCTTACTGCAGCCTTCCTATGTATTCTGTCTGCATGATGGGAGATGTATTGTGGTGTGTCCTAAACCTGGCATCTAATACTTCTGCACAACCATCTAATTATTATCTTTTTCAGCCTCGAAATGGAAGAACCATTGAAGGTGTTGGTAAGTAGCCAAGTGTGTGACTTTTTTATCGAGTTCAAAAGTGACAAGAATTTGTTCTCTTTTCTTCAGTAATTATGGTCCTCATGACAGAAGGAGTTACTGAGATGCATTACAAATCTAGTACAAACTCAGATGTCCATGTGGATATTTCACATGGTCACTAGGAGGTTTCTGGGCAGAGGCACGTATATTATTGTACTCAGAAACCTACAGTGTATGCTCTTGACAAAAAGATTGTTTTCTTCTCTCTTTATGGTTCAGTAAGGAGGAGCTTTCATCCTCCAGAGAATGATAGAAATGGTACAGGAATTATAAAACTTAAACCCAGAAGGTGTAGATTGTACTTGGAACACAAAAGCTAGACTCCTCTCTGTTCTGAGACACCTTCAGGCACCTAATCCTACATGAGAGCCCACTAATACAGATCTCTGCATGCAGGTGGGAGTCATCCTCACAGCAAAATTGGACCTGTTTATGGGGTAAACATTTAAGTAGAAAGAGCAGGGTTGGGGATGTAGGGAAAGAAGACAGTGAGATCTAATAATATCACCTAGCACTTGCATATCCATCTTTGAAAGTGTCTGTTAAAGGTCTTAGCTTTAATGGGAAATAGAAGACAGTCCATGTACGTGTGTCCCTCCTTCGGTCTCTCCTTCTCATCTTTTACCCCACAATAAAAGATCACCATTTTCTGTTTGCAGTGTAGGAATTACTTCCAACTGTTGACTGAAAGGGTTGGGTTTTTTTAGGACAGGACAGAAGTATAGGAAAGAAAAACTGTAAAGAAAACACAAGTAAAGAATACCTTTGCTGTATATTCAAGATTAAACCATTTCAGAAAGAAAGAGTTGGGGGAGTGTTGTAGAGAAGCATCTCTGCTTGCTTGCTCTGGTCTTAGGCACTGCCCTGGGCATCCATTGCTTCTCAGGATGAAAGGAAGATAAGGAGCTGAATGGATCTCCCGCTTGAGCCAGTGCTGCTCTTCTTGTGTTCTTAGGTCTACGTGTGTGTGGGAAATATTTAATAGCTATGAAACCTGTAGGGGCAGGTAGTGCTGCCCAGATCTGTTTATAGCAACTGGAAGCATGAGCTGACAACCACCAAGGTAAGCCAAACAGGTGGAGAGTCCCTGTAGATTTTCAGCAAACCAGTTCAAAAGCAACGAAACTTGCATGAAAATACTCTATGCAGAGTACTCCAGTCTTAGTAGAATTACTAAACTATCAAACACATCCCATTAAAATACTGGTGTGGAAGCTACTGCTCTATAATCATGTCCTAGCCTTACATACAGCAGTAAATTTTGTCCACAACTCAGCCCCCTGAGCTGACCTGGCTGCAAGATGCACAGCACAGGCTTCCATACTCTAAAAGAAGGACAGTGGAGTTAGGACATAGTGGAGAGAGGAGAACTGTGTGAGAAAGGAAGACTCGGGTTTGAGCACAAATAACAGACTTGGGCACGCACTTACCTGAATTTTCAAACTTTCACCCATCTAAATCTTCTGGTGCTAGAATTTGAAGCTGTTCAATTTCAACGTTGAGAAGGGCCTGACGTACAGAACTGAATACTAAGTCTTACTCAGATCAACATCTCAACGTGAAGTATGATGCTGTGTTAATTTGTTTCAGAATATCACGGAATATGAAGTTCATGGGTCGATTTACCAGCTCGATGACTTGGTTTACATAAAGAACAGAGACTTCCCATTGCACTGTTTGTCTATTATGTGACTCAGTTGTCTGGAATTTGCTGTTCCACGTAATAAATTTGCAATCATTAATTCTTGTTGTCCTTTTTTTTTTTTATTGAAGCAGGTACTAGACTTCATTGGCCTATAGTGTAGCATTGCCTGGTTCCAGTTGTGTTCAGAGGAAATAAATTATCTGAATATCGACAGTTTTCAAATCCACCAGTGCCTTTTATATTTATAACCTCTTCTTTAATAGGGTCATGAATTTTAAGCTGGCCCTTTTGAGTAGAGAATATGTTTCCCCAGCATTTCAAAATACGCATCCCAAATAGCATGATAAGATACTAAAATAATTGTGGACATTTTAACGATTCCATTCTTATTTTGAATACCTAAGGGCTTGAGTGTGGTAACTGATGTGAATGCAAAGCACTTTGAAAGGAGGGGAACAAGTGCTGCTCCTAAACACAGGCACTACTTGATCCAATGCTGTATTTTTTTTTTCCAGCCTTGCCTTACTGGCTGCCATAAAGCACAAATGAGTCACTTATGAGAGATAGTCTGAACATCTGCCCTTTTTACTGAAATCATGCATTTCAACCTGTGGCGAAGCCAATTGTACTTGCGCTGTATGGAGTGGGGTGATGTGTTTCTGTAGGTGGAGGCATTTCTGGGCAGAAAGCTTAAAAATCCCAAGCAGTTACTTCCTTAGGAAGAAAAGAGCACAGTAAAGCCAGGGTCTGGGGATGCACACCAGACTGGGATTCCTCAACACAGCGTCCCACAGTTAAGCCCTTGGTTATCCCCTGGTCCTCTCCTTGGCTACTCCATCCTGCTGTATACCTAGCGTGGTACCATCTCAGTTACTCTGGCACAACCACATATGAACTGGACTGGGGAACTCCTTCATCTTTAAAAACAAACCCCAAGAACCCTGTGCAGCTTTTCTTTTTTTTAGGCTTTTTTAACTGGGTACGTTCCCAGTTTGGGCTGTATTAACAGATGTTTGGCTGTTAGCTAGAGGGAGGTGGTAAGTTATTTGGCAATTGTTAGGGTAGAGTGTCCAGTTTTGGGCCTCACAACATGGGAATGGCATGGGCAACCTTAGGGGAGCTCATGGAAGGCTTCTGAAGTGGTGGGAACTGGAGCACTTGCTCTGTGAGGACATGCTGGGGCAACTGGGATGGTTCAGCCTGGAGGAGGAATGCCTTCAGGGGCACCTAACAGCCCTTCCAGTGCCTACGAGTGGTCATCAAGGAGACAGACTCCTCACAGTGTGGGGTAGGAAGACAAGTAGAAAAAGGCATAAGTTGAAGCAAGAGAGGTCAAGACATCCAGGCAGTGCAACAGGCTTTCTAGAGAGGTTGTGCTGTCCAGTCCATGGAGGTTTTCAAGACGACAGTAGACAAAACATGGTCTGAATTCCTGCTTGGTATCAGACTACAGACCTCCTGAGGTCCCTGCCAGCCTCAGTTATTCTGTGCCATGAGTAGGATTTCATGCTGAATATTTCAGCCTCTTACAGGATCAAAGCCCTGGCTGAACTGTGGCTCCTGTGCTTCCACCTGGGCAGAGAGTGCTGGTGGCTTGAGGGGTCCCCAAGGAGACTGCTCAGGGCAATTAAGGTCTATTTGTGCCCTCATGGCACACTGTTGCTCTTGTTCACTGTGTTGCCAAATCCTGGCGGAAATAATTAGCCCATGAAATGATTACCAAAGGGATACTGGCTCCTCCAACTCCTCAACTATTTATTTAGAACCAGCTCTTCTTCTCTGGAAGAATCGGCCAAGCCATATGCAAGTGGTGGGGATGCCCTGTGGTAATGCAAATAAATAGGAGATAATGGTATAAAAGCACGGCAACGGCACAAGGACTTTTCTGCTTCTCACCCCACCCCAGCAGTGAGTGGGTTGGAGGTGCACAGGAAACTGGGAGGGAACACAGCTGGGACAGCTGACCCCAACTGACCAAAGGGATGGCCCACACCATATGAAATTGTGCTCAGCAATAAAAGCTGGGGGAAGGAGGAAAAAGGAGGGACGTTTGGAGTGATGGTGTTTGTCTTCCAAAGTCACCATTAAGCATGAGGAAGCCCAGTTTTCCTGGAGGTGGCTGAACACCTGCCTGCCGAGGGGAAGAGGTGAATCAATTCCTTATTCTGCTTTGATCTACCTCTTAAGCTGTCTTCATCTCACTGCATGAGTTTTCTCACTTTTACTCTTCCATTTCTCCCCAGCAATACTGTACCATAGGCAACTCATGCTGTGCTCTCGTGATCAGCAGTGGCTTCCTCCACCCACAACAGGTTTTAAGAATAACATCTATTTGGGCCCTGAAACCAGTTAAATAAGACTGATAAATAGGTAGTGATTTGCAGGAGAGCACCTATCATAAGTTCCTCAGCCATATTTCCGTAGTAAGTGTGACTTCTCTGTAGTAAAATGCACAGGAGAGGTCTTGTTCACTGCTCAGTGGAAATCTTTGCTCCCTGGAGGAACACAAATGTCACCTGTGGAATAGGAGAGATTAGTAATATAAATGTAATGAAATGTAAAGGTCATCCGTCACCTGAAACTCTTTCTGAACATCCCACTGCAAAACCCACATCAGAAATTGAGGAGCACAGAGAGACGTGACAAACTATTAGCAAGCACACAAGAATTTCTGCAAGGAAAAGAAGTGAAAGCTCAGTTCCCACGTCAGCAAGAGAAGAACCGAATAAAGAACGACGTGACAAGTTACACAAAGTAATGAGTGTGTTTAGAAGAGTAAATCCGATGTTTATCCATCCTCTTGTAATAAAAAGGAGCAAGAAGGGAGACTCAATTACGCTGAGAGGCAATACATTTAAGCTGGAATGGGGAATATTTTTCTCTAACAATCAACTCCTGAAAGCAGTTTGCCATAGCTTAGAGCATGTGGTTAGAGACAGCTCTGCTGGGTGTGGGGAAGGCAGGCAGGGGCAGCAGCAAGCGCACGCCTTCGTGCCACCTAACTCACCTTGAAAACCACTTTAGGCTGCCCTAAGTCCTCCTGCATTAAAAGCCTGGCCTGCTCGAGCTGGGCTCAGCAAGGCGTCGCTCAGCAGAGCTCTCAGCAAGGGTCCTGGCAATGGTCTCACTGGTAGGGGAGCGAAAGCTGCCTGGCCTCACAACGTGCTGCTCTCCACAGAGGCAGAGTACGAAGCATGAAATGAAAACCCTCTCGGTGCTTTGCTTTGCTCTGTCTGGTCTCTTCATGCTGTGATGCCTCAGACAACCTCACTCCTTTCTTGGCTTCCACACTTACTACATGTCCAGGAGACAGGAGGCTGGGAGGGACGGCAAGCGCTGGAGGACAGAGTCAGCATTCAGAATGGTCTTGGCAAAGGTACATCTGGAATAAATGTGTACGGCTGGCTGAGGATGAAAGGAAGGTGTTACACGGACTGAAGAATAACCAGTTGCAGCTTTGCAGCAAAGGGGATGGGTAACTGTAGACAATCAAATATCACAGAGCATAAAAATAGGATATGGAATAAGAAACTGTAGAGACGGGCACGGGAGGTGTCACACTGCTGCTGATAGGGAAGACTTTGT
Source organism: Actenoides hombroni (assembly GCA_024336885.1). Lineage (NCBI taxonomy): Eukaryota > Metazoa > Chordata > Aves > Coraciiformes > Alcedinidae > Actenoides > Actenoides hombroni. The sequence goes on from WUAM01000323.1 coordinate 27,562,225, forward strand.
GTACAGAGTAGCACTGGAAAAGAAGGAGAGAGACCATCAGGAGAGAACCCAGCAGAGGGGTAAAGTGGAGGTCAGGGAAAGTTGGTACCTTCAATGAAGCAGAGTTGGTTTGCAAGAAGGAAAGTTTGGAGAGGGGAATGATAAAATGCTCCACTTTAAACTCACCACTCCTGGCAGCATCCACCATGCCCATAGGTGGATACTGCCTGGAGAGGTAAGCTTAAAATGGAGACAGATTCACATTAAATCTGACAACGGGGAGAATGAAGCACTGTCTGATAGGCAGAGCTACCTTTTCTCGGTCATAAAAATTCTCCAGGGGGACAGACACCTCTTGGAGTGTAAGTCACAAAAGTCCCAGCTGTGAAATAACTGCAAGCAGCATTTTCTCTCCTCAGTGTTACACCATGGTGCAATGTTTATTCCTAATCATGTTTCATTTAATTCAAGATTAGTACCATTGTTGGGGTTTTTTTTAATATCTAGCATACTTCAGATGGAAGCTGCTCTGGTTGCTTCTGGAGAAGTGGAAGATTTGACCTTAGAGAGCCCAGCACTTATACCTTCCATACTCCAGAGCCTCCTCTGGAGACTTTCAAAACCCTCCTGGATCTGTTCCTGTGTGGCATGCCCTGGGTGATCCTGCTCTGGCAGGAGGTTGGATTTGATGATCTCCAGACGTCCCCCCTACATTCTACGCTTGTATGATTCTACTTTTATCTCATAACAAGATAACACTTGTCACACTGACAGCTGTGACAAGTGGCACCCGACTCCAAGAGCTGCAGGGCAGCCCCAGGAAGGACATTGTCTTTGCTTCCGGAATACTTGTGTAAAATGAGATAAAACATCCCAGCATGGAAAAGGGAGCATATGGATCACAGGAGAGATGGAAAAGCCCCTTTGTGACCTGTAAACTTGGACTGCACACAAAGCAGAGTCCTTTGAAAATGCAGTGAGAGGATTCAGGTGACTGGCACTGAGGGCTGACTGACGGCCACTGAGACAACTGCCATGAACTCGTGTCATGAAATACCATCTAGGAACTAAAGCCACATCAGCTGACTGCTCGTCTCATCTTCACAATTCTCAGCAGTTAGTGAGACAGAAGTAGCTGTAGAAATTGCAAATCTGCCTGCTGAAGACTGAAAACCATTTGCTTAACACAGCCAGTTGGGCAGAAGATCTTGCAACTGCTTGACAGGCTGGCCAAAAGCTGCTGATGTCCTGTTGCAGCTTTCCTAGCTCATGTGAGGCCACCAAATGAATTCCAGTTATGAGATGCATATTCTAAACACAGCAACAAAGTGTTTCTTTCTTTGATGGGATGTTAGAGTTGAGCAGTGATTGCAGGATCTCTACTGGCAGATGAGATGGATGCTTATGTGGAGAGCACTCTGAAGACCTGTCTTACTTACCTTCTCCAGACAACTCACACATTGCAATTGCCACCCCTCCACCTTATTAAACAGGGTAAAAGCATATGTCTGACCAGGCTGGACTGCATAAACTCTCTCAGTCTATACATCTATCATCCTGATAGATTTCTGCACTGAATAACTAGAAGTAGCTGCCAAGTCTCCTTTTCCAGTCACTGCTGGATCTATTTTTTCCACAGTGCAGGAACAAAAATCACTGGTTATGATTCACCATCTAAAATTTTGACACTTCTCTGGGGCAAAGGACCTTGTACACCAAACACCATCTATCTATTATCCTGAAATCTGCTGAGAAATCAATAGAGAAAAGTCTGAAGGAGAACATATGGCAAACTTAAAAAAAATAGATTTAATACCTTTACCACAAAGCTTCTGCACCCAGGGGTTTCTACACAGCAGTTCAGATAATGCCTGCTGAATTACTGCATGAGGGAGATATGTGTGCATATAAATAAGTACTTCTGGAGTATTGCTTTCTAAATATCAACCAGCAAAAGACATAAGTATGGACTACAACTTCTGACAGAAAAGGCAAAAAGGCAGAACACACACGAACTGAGCTGAGGGCACAAAGGACTGTCAATCAGGTATGACTCATGAGAAAAGTTACAACAGCCAGGAGCCTCATTCAGCCTAGGACTGAGCTCACATTTCCTCTCTTGATGACCCAGCAGTGTCACGACACACACAACATCTAAACCCACATGGATCTGTTCCTGTGTGGCCTGCCCTGGGTGGTCCTGCGTTGGCAGGGGGGTTGAACTTGATGATCTCCAGAGATCCCTTCCAACCCCTGCCATTCTATGATTCTATGATCTTTTCCTTCACTTCCACAGCTGTGTAGAATCTGTATAGTTCCACAGACTACGTGTTATCTAAGATAGCCCAAAGTCACTATTTTGTGACTTGAATTAATCATGCACTTGACTTCAAAGAGGACAGGGATGTTTAAGATTGCAATGTGGGGACCAGTCAGCAGAGGGCAACGCCAATATCGTATTTGTGATGCTGAAAACAGAGGTGTTGGGCCCTACCCAGCTCTGCAGTGCAGTGGCCACTGGTGCTTAACCTCTCCTAACTCGGGTAACAGATGAGTTCAGACCTTATGCATCCCTTGTGCTCACCCAGACAAGGCTCTCTGAGGCCATAACTTGGGATATTTCCTCTCCTTCCAAAGAAAGTGAAGGTGACAGAAGATGCAAGCTAAACAAACCTCAGCGCAGAGTGAACAGCAAGCCCTCTGCACAACTGGCACATCCATCAGCAACATCAGTCCTCTAGACAGGTAAAAGAAGGAGAGCTTTTCCAGGCATCATTTCTTCTCTGTGCTTCCATCAGCCCACAGCTTCATTGAATTGTGGAGCACCATGTACACTTTTCTAATGGGTGTTATTGAAAACATCCATTTTCCTTGACAGACAATTGCACCATGCCACAATTGAGTTAGGAAAGTGATGCTACATCAAGATAAACATGTTTTGCAGCGTCGGTAAGAAGAGAGGTGCCAGAGGAGCTGTGTTTTGAAATTTGTCATTGTTTTGCTTTACAACTAAGTCATGTACCAGCCTCAGCTACAGATGACTAGACCTAGGCTGAAATCTGTGGCATAGGATATGAGAGAACTAGACACGTGCAAAACTGAGATGCAATTAATGTCTTGTTTTACCCCAGTAAATGAGCACTTCTGTGATCAACCAAACTAGCAAAGCTAATTCTATTAGATTTGTACTTCAAGGAGGCTCTCCTACAGTGTATTTGATGAAATAGAGTTTTTATTACAATTTCAGTAGTGTAATTTCATGCTGTGGTCCTTCTTTCACTCAGGGCATACATCAGGGCTCTTTCTTTTACAGACCTACCTATTTCCATGCATGGAACTGGCAGGAATCACCTTATGGCTTCAGCTCTCCATCATATTTGCCTCAAACCACTCAGCAGATTCAGAAGTAAATAGATGAGGACAGATGGATAAGCCAGCAAAATGGTGTGATGCCATAAAAGTTGTTTTCTTGGGAAGAAGGCCAAAAACTGAAGGGAGTAAAGCAGCTGAGTAGAGAGTGCATAAAATGGGAAATTGGATGTCTGAGCTCAAGTCCTGGCTCTCTTGATGTATAGCTACATTTCAGTGAACAACCTACGGGCATGATTTCCATACTTATCACACGCTTTGTTGGACAGAGGCTTGCCTGTGGCTACGAAATTAAGCATGTACGCTACTAAGATGGTACAGTTCCACCTGACTCAGCTTCTCCCTTTGTGAAACAAGGGTATGGTTACTTGGCCTCAAAGTTTGGCTTTGCTATCCAGTACATTTCTGTTCAGAAATAGCTTCAAAATCCTCAAGAGTTAATTAATCAACCTGGACGAAGCCCCAACGTTCCAAGGAAGCCAAATGTTGATGATCTGGATATTTGTTTGAATTTGCTCCCAGTCTCTGTGTTTAGAATATATAACTGCATTAGTTACTCTAACAGACTAGTAATATCTGTTCACAGAGTTTGCCTTATAATCAAATGAGAGCATTTATCCTTACATTTAAAGTTATCCTCAAATAAAAGCTGTTATCACCTTAATGCATCATTATCTATCAGTGTAATTAGCCCTACTCCAGTAAAGGTCTAAGTACTTCTCAGTGTCTGTTTTGCAAAAAGCAGGTGCCAAAACCCAGTTCCACGTTTGTCCCATTCAGACTGGTAACAACTCTGATGCCAAAAAAAAAAACCCCACAACTTTTTCTCATTGGATGAAAAAAACCCGCCAACTTTTCTCATTGTTTTATCCCCAGGTTTCTGAGTATCTATCATCTCTCTGCTGATGTGTTGTTAGGCAGCAGTGAAGAGTCATAGCCGTGCTTGTTTCTTCTTCAGCAGCAGACATTTGATCTGTTGGTGGCCCTTGCCAGGGCTGCTACAATGCTTAATGAGCTGCATTCACTTCTAACAAAGTGCTGTGGAAGGAAGAATATGTCTGGAAAATATCAGTGGTCCTGTTGAGTAGGTAATGGGACAGCAGGTATAAATGTAGAGGCAGAACAGCTGAAAAGTACCCTGACATTCATCTTGCTTGACAACCTTTATAGCATAAATGAAAGAACATCACCTGGTAATTCCTGCCACGAAGGGAATTATTCTTTGTTTTGTTTTATTCTATCATGAAATGCTACTTTACACAATTATGTTCACTTCCTGCTGATATTTATGCTGCTCTTTCCTTCACTGTTGATGTGTCTCTATTTTGACAGCACTTTTATCTCCTTTCTCCCATTGCCTAGTTTCTTCCCACTTCAGCACCAGTTCTCCCAGCAACAACTTCTACCTTTGCCCTTCCTCCTCTGGTTGCCCTGGCACAGAGTGTCCTGGTACAGATGTAGAAATGGATTTGCTCTGAGAAGGAACAGGCTTTGAAGCAGGCACGAGAGCAAGTCTCCTTTGAGATAAACTGGAGATTGTTAATGCAGTGAAAGTAAAACCCCCCTGGGATGTGGAAGGGTCATTTTACTTTTTTTTAAATAATTACAAAAATGACTATTAAAAAAAAGTATGGATTCGTGGAGGAAAACAGATGGATTGCAGGAGATGGAAGGGGGAGTAGACCCTTTCTTAAATTCTTAATAACTTGCATACTCATTTCTACCATGGACCAGTACTGAATTTGTAATCTGTGTTAAAAGAGAAGACATGGTTTCATCAGTTTCTGGGTCTTTTGCCATGATATCAGAAGAAGGAAGGTTAGGTCTATCTGAAGAGAGAGTGATCTTCGAAGAGAAACAGCTTAAAGACACGAGGAATCCCAATGCACGTGTCTCTGAATTTCTCAGACTAGTGTTTCAACTGGCAATGTTAAGTGATGGTGAAGCATTCAGTTGTTTGCATGGATGTTATTTAACTGGGATTTAATATTGCTGCTATTGTCTTCTCACCAAGACAGCCTTTTATGTCCATGAGGGAAGTACTCACCAGAAGCGGGCCACGATCCACATCTCAGAACAGCTACACAGCAGTGTATCTCAACCAATCCAAACAGGTTTCAACCTAAGTCATAGTGAGAATCATGCCTGTGGGATACCATGTAGAAGGAAGCTTCCAGACTGGTAACTATGGAGCACTTTGAGGCAAGCTTCCTGGGTCTGTTACTGAATGGTGTCCCAGTGAGCAGGGCACATGTAGAGAGTACCCTGGACAAGCTGGGTCCCACGTATGTTATCTGAGGTATTACAATGACCCTGACAGGAGAGATCAGTAAGGGAAAAGTAAATCTGAAATAAGGATGTTAAAACTTGGGGAGGGAGAGGGACCAGGGTACGTGACAGATGCTTAATTTTCCTTGACAGATGCATGGGCTATGTTGGAGTTCCCTTACAGCAGCAAGCACCTTCCTTGGTGAATTCAGCTAGTGAACTATGATTGAAGCCTCATCAAGCAACTGCATGATATTTGAATGAATAGAGAAGCTCATAAAATAATCTGATTCCAAGATGAAGCAGCAGTCTTCACTGCTTTCTGAGGGTGTTTGAGACTCAGCCCTATTTGAATTTCAAAACAAAAAGCTGGCCAAGTGCTGTGACAGCTTGACACAACCCCACACTGTTTTGCCATTAATTCCAGCTTAACCAGTGCCCTGGATTCAGTGCATGCTACGAGCAGAAAGAGCCAAGTTTCTCCTCTGATTTGGATGAAGGCCAGCTGTTTTCAGGTTAGTAACTTCCACTTCTCTAGCATTCTGCATTATGCAAGGTAGGCCTGTTGACTCTGCCTTTTATGGCTGCATGGCTTGATACCTAGAAGCGTACTCATGGGCTGAGATCACATCTGACCTAGACATGATGAAAATAGGAAAAAAGAAATCCCTGCTGATTCACCTAACCCCTGAGTAACAGAGTCCAGCTCCATCTTTCTGTTGCTGTGCTGGCTCTTTGTGCTACCTTCACTTACCATGAGTCCTTGGTGGCAGTTCAGAGCTTTAGATTCAACATGTGGTACAAAGCAAGGTGATGGGATGACACGGTTCTGCCTCAGATCTTGCTAAAACCTTGGGCTGACAGCAGCAAATCCTAAAGAAAGTATAGCAGTCCAATTGAGCCTTAGGCAGCTTCATGAAAACTTCTTGGACTAAGGGTGTGTGTAGAAAGACAGCTAAATTGTGGTGCTCAGGAAGAAGAGAGGTACTACCAGACCAGGTGATGCCTGAGAATATATCTGTGCCTTCCTTGGCTTGGCAAGTAGAGAGCTTGCGCTCTGACAAAGGACGCAGCGAGCGAGTTGGGGCAGTGAAGGTTTTTTCTGTGTCTGCCACTTGGATGAATGCATTTAAAAGCTAACTCAGCCTAGAGACCAGGTCCCCCATTCCCTGCTTTCAAGGGACACCAGAGCACAGAGATAATGCAGAGTCAGCCTGCACATTTTGCTGCTCACACGTTTCTAAGGGTTTGACTGAGTCCTCTCCCCAGCTGCCAAGCTGTTGCAGGCGTAATAAATGTTAAAATGGTTACTAGCTGAGTTTAAGCGAAATTGTCTTTTATTTTGAGGGGTAGAATGATTAAGAAACCCCACCACGACACTGCTGGCAAAAAGGTTCTCGCAGATACTACGCCCAGCACCGCAATGAAAGCCGCACGGACGGTGGGAGCAAGCTGGGAAGAGAACACACTTCACATCAGAACATGGCTCTGCTGTTCTCTCCCACACACTCTCTTCATCTAACCCCTCGTTTGGGAGTCTAATGAGCTGCCTGTACAATCCCAACAATTATTTCCAGTAGTTCTAACGCTCGATAGCTTCAAAATAGGCAATGAGCTTTAGCTGGTTAATAAGCAATTTGTCCCCTGAAGTCAAGGAAGTGCGTAAGTTGTGACACGATGGAGAGTTGAAGGAGAGAGCTTGAGAAGGAGGGGAAGCTGGCAGCAGTGGTGGAAACAGGAGCAGAGTCTGCTGGGAGAACCTTCACGTGTTAGCAAGGTATTTATTTGCAGCAGAGTGGTGCACAACCTGGTAAGGAACAGGGCTGAGGTTGTCCTACAAGGCTGAACTTATGTTTTATTGTCTCTTTAAAGTGAAACTGCATTTTTAAACTCAAGGATTGAAAGTGCTCTATTGAAGCATGCAGAATGTATCTTCCAAAGAAGAACAAAATAGGCTTCACAGCTGCAGCAGAGCATCCGAATTGGGAGAATGTATGAGTTCCCCCAAATTGATACCTTAATATTGGGCATTATCTTTTCAATAGTCTTGAGACTTCACACAAAAGGCAGATATGAATGCGCTGGTTGTTCTACATTTGGAAAAGCAACAGAAAAGCTGTTCCCAAGCTTGCTGCTTCTCAGAAATGGGATGCCTTGAGCTTGCCAGCCACCCTGCAGCCAGTATAAACTTTCTGATGAAGCTAGATGAGTTTAATAGAAGATGTCACAACAAGCCCAGACAATACTACAGGACTGGGGATGAGTGGCTGGAAAGCTGCTCATCAGAAAAGGACCTGAGGATGCTGGTGGATGGCCGGCCAAACATGAGCCAGCAGTGTACCCAGGTGGCCAAGAAGGCCAGTGGCATCTTGGCCTGCATCAAAAACAGTGTGTCCAGCAGGAGCAGGGCAGTGATCCTGGATTCGGCACTGGGGAGGCTGCAGCTTGAGCACTGGGTTCAGTTTTGGGTGCTGCAGGAGAAAAAAGACATTGAGGTGTTGGAGCGAGTTCAGAGAAGGGCAACGAAGCTGGTGAGGGGTCTGGAGAGAATGTCTGCTGAGGAGCGACTGAGGGAGCTGGGTTTGTTTAGCCTGGAGAAGAGGAAGCTGAGAGGAGATTTTCTCATTCTTTACAACTACCTGAAGGGAGGTTGTAGTGAGGTGAGGGTTGGTCTCTTCTCCCAGGTGACTAGTGACAGGAAAAGAGGAATGGGCTTAAGTTGCACCAGGGGAAGTTTAAGTTGGATCTGAGGAAAAATGTCTTTACTGAGAGAGTGGTGAGGCCTTGGAACAGGCTGCCCAGGGAGGGGGTGGAGTCACCATCCCTGGAGGGGTTCAAAAAACATCCAGATGTGGCACTTAAGGCCATGGTTTAGTGGTGATGATAATGTTTAGTAGATGGTTGGACTTGACGATCTTGAAGGTCGTTTGCAACCTTAATGATTCTATGAGTGGAATTGGTTGTTTTCAGCAAAGACAGAAAGACCAACCAGCACCACCCCTGATGGCTGCTCTCCCTCTAACTAGGTCTCAGGCTGAGTCCTGTACCCTGTGCAGAAGCAACACTTCTTGGCTAGCTTGTCACAGAACAGGCCATGCAGGTGCTCAGGATGAGGACATTCCCTTACACAAGCCAGAGTCAAGCTTTGTTTTCTCTGCAGAAGAGCTGAGACTTGGAGAAAAGCCTCCATTAATTTTCCTTTTTTTTTTTTTAATTGGGGGTGGGGAGTGGAGAGGATTTCTACAGGTACAGGGGTTTGCTGAAACTTCCTTTTCCATTGGTCACGTCTCAGCTCATGTACCTGGTGTGATACAGCTTCACTCCAGACAGAGCTTTTTGAAGTTCCCATGGGGCTTCACAGTCAAAGCCCACATCATGGAGGCATCAAAACCAGCTTCAGCAGCTCCAGCCATCATCCCACCCTTCGTATTTTCTTCCTGCCCCCATGGAAACTTTCAAGTTATGCCAACACCACCGTGAAGGGGTGTGTGTGCGCGCTTTAAGAAGCAAAAGAAAAGAAGAAAAATTAAAAGTTGAACAACCACACTCAGCAGCGTGGCTCACAGTAGATGCCATGAGTGGCTGGGTTGGTGCTGCAGAAGGAGCAGTGCAATGTGGCAGGAGCTGCACAAGCACATACTGCTGTGGGCACACCCATGCTGTGGGCAGCTGCCTTGGACAGGCCATGCCCAAGCCTCTGAGACAATATATAGCATGAAATGGAACCATCAACCTGACAGGGGAATAGGGGATAGTTTTTCTTTGAGTGCAGCTCATTCAGTCAATGTTGGTTGAAACCTCTGTAGATGAAGATCCAGCAGCCCACTAAGGAGCCACTGTTGCTTTCCAGACCTGAGAGTTGAGTTTGTGATGCAGGTCAGCAGCATTTCGCCCTCTAGAACTCTAGTTAAAGGCGGCCACATCTACACAGATAGCCATGGCCAATCCCATGGCTGCCCTCAAAACATTTGTCTACTGTCCACACTACAAACCACTTCTCTCCAGTGCTCATAACAGCTAGTTATATGGAGATTGACCTGATACCAACAGACTCTTCTGCCTTTGTCTTCTCAGAGACTAGCCTCTAGTAGGCAGTTGCAGCCTGCTTACATGCTAGATGTTTCACATACAGAAAGTCCTTTGGCTACAGTCCCCCAATACCTCATTCCTGGCTTCTTGCCCTTGACTTACTTCCCCTAGTCTGCCTATACGAAGAGATGAGCTCTCTGTAGGCTGTTCTTCAAAAAGGTCTCAATTCCCCCAAGACCAGAACACCAGGGAGATATTTGAGTTACACTAGAGAAAGCAGCAGCATAATATGAATTATTACAGGGCTTCTAAAACCTGGGGCTGGTAATGTCAGTCTTGAGACAGTTCTCTAAATAGCCTTTTTACCTGGCTGGGTTAATATACCTGAAGGTGGTAGACACTTGGGCCTTCCTGTTCTGTGTTATGAATGGAATAAATCAAACACCTAATAATACAGTCATAAGGCTTTTATATTTAAGTGGCATTCTGTTGAGGAAGGTGTTAAACAAGGTCTTCTGCATCACAGCAAAGAGATTAATACTAGTGCATGTCCACCGTAACAACGCAATCCACCATGTAGTCCAGAATGCAATTCTAACAGTGCTTAGGTAGCCTTTCAAGCTGAATAGAGAGAAGAGTCTTGGAAGGTCCTGGAAAAAGCACCTTCCTGGGTTGTCTTTTAATGCACAAGTTTCCTTGATCTGGATCCTAATGGAACAAGCCTCAAAGCAGTTCAGGAGATTCTCAGTACCAGATAAGTAGAAATTGTATTTGGGTTTGTTCTTAAGAAGTGTTTCTAGAAGATCTTTAAGGTTCTAGCACCGACAGGGTTTATATAAAGTCTTCTACAGACTCCTTGGATTGCACTCTAATGCAGAAACTGAGGACTATTCCAACACCATCTTTGGACCAAGGTGTGTGCGGTGACACTCTGAAGCTACATCACAGCCCTGCCTCTGTAGCCAAATGAATTATCTTCTCCAACATCAGCCTTACCATCATTATAAGGCAGCCCAGTCAAAGTTTCTCGGGTACATCTGCTTACACTGAATAGTTAACTGTGCCCATGTTGAGGTCTGAGGTGGTCAGATGAAGCAGACTTCTATACTTAGTAAACAAGGAGGTTCCAGCCATGCAGATGGAGACACAAGCTTTAAAGACCATAAAGAAGATTTCCATAGATAACTGCGCCACCAAAGAAAATAATCTGTTTGGTGCAACAAATAATTTACAGGAGGTAATAAGATGGACATGAGTCCTTTGCACACTTATTTATTCATAGTAGTCTGTTGAGGTTGTTTTCTTTTGAAGGACATAGCTAAGGAAATCTAACCTTGTCTTTAGCAGCTTTTCAGACATGCACAGAGGTAAACACACAGGTGAATTTAAAGCAAAAATTCCAACTGGCATGAAAAACTCTAAGCTGTGGAGAAAGGCAGTGTTAACACCACCACAAGGGCAGGAGCCTGGTGGCAGCTAGAACTCCTGTGACTGGACGTATTTGTGGGGTGGTTTAAGTGAGGTAGTCTTCTTAGGAAGAAGTTGGGGAAGAACATGAGGTAGCTCCCCTCCTTGAGTGATGAGCAAACAGAAGAGCTTGTTCAGCTCACCATCATTTCTCACAGCCAGCAGGATGTGCCTGGGCACAATCCTGGTTTTCTTGTTCTCCCGTGCAGCATCCCCTGCCAGGTCCAGGATCTCTGCACTCAGGTACTCCAGCACTGCAGCCAGGTAGATGGCAGCACCAGGACCAACCCTCTCTGCATAGTTCCCTCTTTTGAGGGATTTGTAGACACGACCCATGGGGAAGTGCAGACCAGCCTTGGAAGATTTGGTTTTCTTTGGCATGAGGAGGAGCTTTGTGGCTTTCTTCCCACATTCAGACATTCTAACGCCAATCTAGGATAAAAAGAGAACGCATTTAATAGAACACCAAACAGACACAGTAACTGAGCAGTTAGGTCCTTTCTTCTTCCACATTTCACTGTTTCTCCAAGTCCCTTACAAGTCTGTTTTTCCCCTCTCAGAAAGTTTCCTAGTTGTTCATACTTTTGTCTGAAGGAGCAGATGGGTCAGGCTGTTGCTCTAAAGGAATCTGCAAGTTTCCAGCCAAGAAGCATCTTCAAGTTCAGTCAGAGCAGTAAGTCAGCCATACACCTGCTAGAGATCCAGAACTTTTCAAGAGAGTAAGATTGAACTTAATATCAAGATCTTTTGATCCAGTACCAGTGGAGGACTGATGTTAAGAAGAAAGGTTAAGCACACTAGGCTTCAAGATACTTACAAGTCACTCAGGAACCCTCCGGAGAAGCTTCATTGAACTCACCCCTGGTAAGAACGTAGCAGTTTCTGCAAGGATGACCTTGTGAAAGCCAAAGCTAGAAATTGATATATTTGACTGAAATAAGAACAGAAAAGAACTTAATCTAACTGGAAACCACTTTGGAGGGGGCTCATCTTCCAGAGTTAAGGGGACCTATTGCTGGAAGATAACAGGCCACAATCAGGAACAGGAGTTGTGAGAAGCTTTGATTTACACCAGACACTGAAACCACCCCGCTCAGCACACTGTGCATCAGGCTACTACAAATACACAAGTAGCACCTTCTTGTATGGTGCTGCATCCATCCTAACAAGACCCATCACTTACTACCGACAAAGCGTCTGGTCCTGAACAGTACCAATTACTCTTCAAGGCATAACACAAAACAACTGGAAAACAAACACAGGAAAATCTGCTGTTGTATGTAAAGTTGCTCTCAAGGTTTAAACATTAACTGGCTTTTAAGTAATGAGAAGCTCTACCCAGATGTGAGGAGAAACTAAATCAGGTATCATATTGAAGTGCTTAAAAATACAACTAAAAGTTCTTTTAGGAGATTTCTGTGGGACTTAAAATAAGTTCCTAAAACTAGCCAAGATAAATAAATTAATTAAAAATTAAAAGCCCCCTTAAACAGCCTTATACCAAACATAAAACTTAACAAAACCACCACCTTACTCAGGAGTTTATCTAACAACAAGAGAGCATTGTGCCATTCCTTGAGAGCAAACCCTCACCTCAAGAAGTTCCTGATTTAGCCTCTTTTCCAACAATACTGCTACCCAAATCTCTGAAACAACATTTTCTGACAAGAGCTGCCCCCTTTTAAACTCCACAGTGGTAGTCATTTCATTACCAGTTCCTGCATCATTTAATGCCAGCTGGGTGGGCAGACTCAGCCACTCAAAATAAAAAACCAATCAAGGTCCCAACGTAAGAGCAACTCAGTAGAGCAGCTGAGAGCATGAGAATTTGTCACTCCTCCCTGTAGAGCTGCTTAGCACCTCGTTAGCTGATCTCTGGAAATAAGCCCAATTATTTACTGCCTCAGAGAACTGCAGGATCTCTGACTGACAGTTCATTTATTACAGCTAGAAGGGGGGCACACCTCACCTTGCTGCCGTCATCAAGAAGCAAACCCAGCAACTCTCAACCACCTGCTCTTTGTGCTGCCAGAAGTGGCCAGGCTGCTTTGTGACCACGCTCAGGAGCCAGCAAAAGCTCAGGACCTCTGACATTGGGTTCTCTCTCTTCTAGGGCTTCTGCCCATCTGTCACACAGCTCAGTTTTATCCGAAGTCAAGCATAGCTGTGTTGCAAGGCACGACGTGTCCTTTCTAGAGTGAAAGGTGTGGTGACAGCTGAATAATTAATTTTTTTTCTTCAATACACAAGTGCTGGAAAGTTGATCCTTGGCCCCAACAGAAACTTTTGCTTGTGCAGGTGGGTTAGGAGAAACTTACCCTCTGTCACTGTGGAGCTAGAGGGGTGAATTTTCAGATAACTATGCCACCTATCAATTGACAAATGGGTTGAACTGGTGGCTAGAAGAAAGCAAATAAGATGGTTTGTTCTTGATCAAAGAAATACTTAAAAATGGACTTTTGAATCAGACCAGGACTTAACCACAAACTCTGTCTTTGAGCGTAAATAGAGATAGGGAGCCACACAGCTCACTCAGTGTCTTTTATCGTACAGAAAATGACATTTATAGAAGCTACTTGAGCACTGGACATGTGTTGCAGGGTCTGTTTGATGCGGTGCAGAGCAGGCTCCCAGGAGCAATGAGATGCTGACTGCCACACAGTTCTCTAGATTAGCAAAGGCTGCTCTAAGTGCTATGCTTAAAATTGCACAAAATTAGTACTTTCCTTGAGTCTTCTGCCATTGCTGCAAACCTTTAGAGTTTTGCTTGGTCCAAAGAAATAATCATTCCCAAGCCTGCTTTGCTTTGACATGGTCAAATGGAGGAAAGGATTTGAGTTTCATGTGTTCATTTCTCATGTACCTCCCTTAAAGCTTTTTTCATTTCTTTTTCTCCATTTACAGGTGTGAACACTCAGCATAAGGCTAGTTACACACCTTTACTATATGCACAAACCTTAAGAACTACCCTCAGACGCTTTTACTTTTCAGTGCTACAGTATCCATTTTTTTTTCTCACTTCACTGAGTTAATTGCAGAGCAGCCAAGATCTTATCAGATTGCACTTGAAAACCAGGCAGCATACAATGCCAGTTCCATCTGCCCACTACCCTGAAATCAGTGTCCAGTCAGTCAGGTATCCTCTCTTCCCATTTCTAGGTAAGCACAGCTCATCGTGAGTCATTGGCTGAGTTCTAATGTGTGGCAGGGTGGTAAAACATGGCTAGCAGGCTCCGACACCGTCGTGCCTCGAGGGAGGAAAGGAGCTAGGTCAAACTCAACTCTTTTTCAAATAAAATTTTCACTTCCCAGCTCTAGTTCAGGAAGCTGGTTCTAACCTGTGCTTCTGTGGGAGATGCTATGGGACCTATGAGACTTTCCATGATTTGGTCAGCAATGACCCAGGGGCTGGTTTGGGTAAAGAGGCTTTTGTTTTCCTGCACTGAGAGACCTCTACTAACAGCACAACTATGACACCAGATTTTCAATGAACTACTTAGATCTTGTTATGACAACACAGAGGAGAGAGAGGTTTAGTGTCATGTTGTAGCAGTCTGAAGAGCAGTAATTGTTCCCTACAGCTTTATGAGCCACAAGACTTTAAAGCACAAGCTACTAACTCCTAAAGCAGAGTTTAAAAAACCCCACTTCTGAGTCACTGAGCTAATTGCACTAGGATTCTGTGATAGACAAAGTTCACATGACTATGAATGGCAGGGTGTGTCTTGACTCCTGTGACTGCTCCAGGACAGCTACCTGCAAAAAGTTTCCAAAAGTAAACATGCACTTGACTAAGTTACTTTGGTGCTATGTTTGACTTTTTATTTGGGGGGGGGACAGGGGGGACGGATACACACACGACATTTTCTGTGTGCCTCAATCCCTGGAAGAAAAGAAAGGAGAACAGTGTTGCATTCTAAGAACTTTATTACAAGCTTTAAAACGCATTGAAGTTAGCAGGAAAAATAATTGACAAAAGCAAATGCATACAAATTAGTGCTGCTGAGTCCCATCATCCATAAGTGCACAGACCAGCCTAGGAAAAGCAAGTTTCACTGGCTACCACCTTGTTCCCGAGGAGCAGAACCATGGACAGTTTTCTTGGGAAGGAGCTGGGAAAGGATGTTTGGCACAACTCCTCCTTGAGCGATGGTCACACAGGAGAAGAGCTTGTTCAGCTCATCATCGTTTCTCACAGCCAGCAGGATGTGCCTGGGCACAATCCTGGTTTTCTTGTTCTCCCGTGCAGCATTCCCTGCCAGCTCCAGGATCTCTGCGCTCAGGTACTCCAGCACCGCAGCCAGGTAGATGGCAGCACCAGGACCAACCCTCTCTGCATAGTTCCCTTTTTTGAGGAGCCGGTAGACACGACCAACGGGGAAGTGCAGACCAGCCATGGCTGATTTGGTTTTCTTCAGAGGAGCTTCAGTTTTGGCTGCCACTGGGTGCTTCTTTCCACGTCCAGACATTCTGATGGGTGAGGAGACACAAAAGGTTGAAGATCTTCAAGTGACCCAGATGCTCGAGCTATAGCTAAGTGATAACAAGAGGAGACAACAGCAAGGTTAGTTACGCTTTCTGTTCTTCCACATCAAGAAGAAAGCTTGTTCTTGTCTTGAAGAGCACACCACACTGAAGTTCATCAGTAGCAGAGCTAAGTTTTAACTACTACTGCCCTTTTACAGCCCACCTTTTTAGGAGAAAGGCCTTGTTGTAAAACCAGAGCAGTATGACAGCCTGTCTAGAAAGGCTTATTGAAGTAGACATGAAGAGCTCAAAAGAGGCTTTTCCCTGCTACTTGGAATATATTTAAAATTCATGCAGAGCGGGTCTTTTTCAATAAGTTTCTTAAACACCACAACTGTTACCTCAAAGCTAACTTGAGGCCAAGCCTGCCTTTTATTTCAGGAGGAGTCTGCATTCTAACTTCCTCCCCTACCAAGTTGGATCTTTCTTTCATTTTAAATGGAACAAATGAAAAATTCCCACAGAATCGTATACACAAAATACACTAAGAGGTTTTCATACAAAAGTTCTAAATTAACTCCCCAAATCATATTCTTTGGCTGCTACAAGAGTACTAGAGGTGCTTTGCACCAGGAAAAGGAAGAATTGACTTGGACAGCACGACGCAGACTGAAGAATAGAAATTACCAACTATTTACTCAAAACTAAGGAAAGTCAGTCCAGTTAGAGTACTCTTAGAATTACAGTACAAAAATGCTCTAATTTTAAATAGCATCTCTAATCTATGAGTAAATAAGACAGCTGGCTTTCAGCATAGCTGCTTGCAATATACAGGAACACTCATCACTAGATTAACATACGGAATTTTGTGTAGCTTTTATAGAGAAATTTAAATATTTAAGGTCAAAAATAAGACTTTGGGGGAAAAACAACAAAAAAAATAAAAAAATCCATAATAAAATCCTAGCAAAACAAGCTGTAACTCTTTGTCCCTGCTATCACACAGTTTTCATGTTCTGATTACTCACATTACAGACATACACCACAACTGCAGCTAACTTACAGAATAACATAAAATCCACAACAACCCCAAATCTTCTGCTAGGTATTAAAAATGAAAATTAACACACAGGAAAAAATATATCACTTTACCTTCAAAAATTCTTGTGCTGGCCTAGTCTGTGCTTTGCTATAGCTGGTACTCCAAGGGAAATAAGGCAGATAACATCATTTCCCCTACCCTGGGGCAGAACCTTTTTATCAGCAACTTTTTCCCCCTCATCAGTGGGTCACCTGGACAATTAATGAGTCATTCCCACATGTGGTTCTTCTTCCTTCTAACACCTGACTTGGAGGCAAATAAAAAAATATGTTATAGATGCCCAGAAGCAAGTTCTTTGGGGAAGAAATCAGGTTGTCTCCAAGGGCTGGAGCCACAGCTATATTTCAGTCTCACTGTGACACTGCCAGCTCTCACCCACTCTGGCTGGAGTATTTCTGTTTATACATTGCATGGAAAAACAGTCCTCTCCTGCTGAAGCTTGACTAAAAGAAAAAAAAACGAAAGTAGATATGGGAGATGTGCTTTATAATCACAAGGTAAGTTTAGTCTGTGGGAGGGAGGAAACTGTGTATTGCTTTATGTGTGCCCTGAGCAGAGAGAGTTATGCTTTGTTCACGTTGTGCCCGAGCCCCACCAAGTGATGTGATGGGGCTGCTCCTAAGATTAGGGCTTCTGCCCCCTCTTCTGGTAACGCTCTGCCCTAAGCTGGGGCTCCAGGTTTACTGTGGGAACAGAGGGGTTCTGGTGCCAAGGGTCCTTGACTAGTTCCTCTTAGTTCACCTGGGCAAAAATCCCACCTAATGCAAATAAATATTTTTGAGCACCTTTTCAGAAATCATAGAATCATAGAATTGTCAGGGTTGGAAGGGACCTTAAACACCATCTAGTTCCAACCCCCCTGCCATGGGCAGGGACACCTCCCACTAGAGCAGGTTGCTCACAGCCCCAGCCAGCCTGGGCTTCAACACTTCCAAGGATGGGGCTTCCACCACCTCTCTGGGCAACTTGTGCCAGTGTCTCACCACCCTCCTGGGGAAGAAATTCTTCCTCCTGTCCAACCTGAGTCGACCTAGCTCTAGTTTTAATCCATTCCCTCCAGTCCTAACACTGCCTGACAGCCTAAAAAGTTCAGTACTACATGTGACCATGGTGGAGTGAGCTGGTGGGGTTCATTCCCTGTTTCCATCAGCAGAGGGTTTGCTCTGTTCCTGTCTGGTTTACCCATGGGAGCTCAATACAGACCAAATGATTATACTGCTGTTACCCAGCACGTATGTTGAAGTTAATGGGAATGTTGAGGTCTGACAAACCAATTGTTTATCCCATGTTGCACGATGGGGAGAATGGTTTTCCTAAATGGGATGTACAAAGCTTGGGACTCAGAGATTGCCAAAACTTGTTCTGGTAGGGGAATCTTATGTCCCTGTTCTTGCAGAGTCGCTCATTGGTTGAGATTTGTGAATGCTCTTGGAAGCTGCAAATATTTTGTCTTCTGAGAAAGGCAGATGTGCTTACAACTTTTTCTGAAGATTGGTACAACAACACAGGGAACTGCAGACTCATGAGCCTCTTTTCACTCTTTGGGAAAAGCATGGAGAGAGTCTTCTTGGAGATATCTGCACAGAAGAGGAGATCATTTGGAACTATCTGTAGGGCTGGCTCTGAGGAAAATCTCTTTCCCTGAGAAAGCAGTCAGGAAGTGGAATAGGTTTCTTGGAAAGGATGTGAAGCCTCCATCATTGGCAGTTTTCAAGACTAAGAGATTAATTCCTGAGTCAGCTGGTCTAATTCTAGCTGACCTTTTGAGAAGGTTGTTGGACTAGAGGCTTCTTGTGGTCCCTTCCCACCTGAATAAGTCTGTTGTTCAATGATTCTATAATGCACAAGAAGTCAAAGGTGGGCAGACTAATGTATTTGTTGTACGGTAGAGTGAATAAACAAAGCAGAGGCATCACCTTAACTACATGAAGATGCAACCCTGATGGTCTGCATCCATACTGCTGTTGAAGTTGGGCAGTTACTCAAATGCTGTTAGGAAAACTGCAGATGATGAGAAGCTGAGGAACCCAAATCTTGCTGCATGGTCTCTTTCTTAGCTAATGCTTTTCTCTGTGATTTCCACCCCCCACTCTCCCCCTAGTGAATTTTGTCATTTGAAGGCCCATACTGTGTTAGGGATTTAATTGCAAGCAGAAAGACAGCAGGTAAATCTGTGTGGGATTTTTAAGTGGAGTGAATGGCATTAATGAACATATGACGTGTCCATTTGTCAGAGTTGGGATGGAGGAAGACAAATCACAGATTTGTAACTTAGAAATTAATGCAGTCATGCAAAACTTCTGTTCTGTGGACTCCAAGGATCTTTCTACAGTTGAATTTTTATCCTGTGATTGGCATTACACAGATGGGAAAAGGGGATAATATGACGAGACAAGTGTCAGGACATGAAAGTATAGAAAAGTGTGCTGCTACTGGGTTTTCTGGTTTTGTGCTTTTCACAAATGGTGCTATTCGTAGGTCATCTGCATGGAGGATTTACTTGACATTGCAGAAAATGTTTTCTGCATTCAGTGTAGGTACATTCTCTGTAATACTGTTCTACCTGATAGCAGTTCTGGACATAACACAGTGTTGATTGTTTACCGAGTATGGATCTTGCATGAGAAACTCAAGACAGCTTGAACTAAAAATAGTGTCACTCTAGTTTCTTAGATGAGATGCTTTCTAAGAATTACGAATGTGGGGACTACAAAGCAGCTTTCAGTTTGCACTCTTCAGCGAGGAATCTGAAAAGGCTGTTCGTATTAGCCTAGTACTGTGCAAAAAAAAATTAAAATATTCCTTTAAAATTAGGATTTATAAATAATCTGGAGTTTGGTCCTTGCACTGACTCTGTGGAATGAAACTGTTGGCCAAGTTACTTGAGGAGAGAACTTCTTTTTTTTCTTCTTTTTTTGTCGTCTTTTTTTCTTGAAAGGATGTAAGCACTGCAGTTAGACTCTGCGTGTGGGAACCTAAATACATGATGCAGCAGGGAACAATGTGAATTTGGAATGAATCGGAGCCGTTGTGTTCCACTGTTAGCAGTCTGTTTGCAAAGAACCTGCTCTTGCCCAGAAGCCTGTAACTCCAGAAGTCCTTTCGGAGAGTAAGGAGTAATTAATCGCTTCCTGTTACTTCAGAGGAACAAATAAACTACCTCTGGACTATTTAATTGATCTGTTTTCTTAAGAACAATAAAATTATAGCCGGCTTACATGGTTGTTCGATGGGATGGAGGGAAGGGGCTTATGCACTGTGGGATTTGGTGGCAGCAGCTCTGAGGGAGCTCACCCATCATCTCTCCAAGTGCAGACACCTTTTGTGTAGTGGTGTCAGTGGGTTAGCTGGAAGAGATCCTTATGTTTCCTAAAAAGGGAGCTTTCTGAAAAGTCAAGTGTTTACAGGCAGAGGGAAGTTTCTGGAGTAACAGATTGGTTCCAGATTGTTTCAAGGAATGGGTAAGGAAAGTTTGTGTGAGTCCTTACTTGGACTCCATATCAGCACACTAGTGTTGAGTTTCTCTGTAGCTCTGATTACTGGTACTCCCGAGGGTTCTTAAGGTTTGTAGCCTAAGGACACCATGCTAAGATAACTTGTGTTATGGCTTTCAGAGAGGTAGAGCATGGGGGGGCTATAGTCATGGTAGTGTGACATCCGTGGTCAAAAAAGGGAAAGAAACCCAGGCTCCTAGTTAACTTGGTTAACTCCTCGTTTTCTTAACTCCCATCTTTCCTTGGGGGGGAAAGGAATCCCAGTTCGCTTAATACTGTTGGCAAAAGTGTTCTTTTGTATCCATGTAGATGTTTTTATGATGTGACATTGGACTCGGTGATAGCGTGTGTTTGGATGTGTCGGTAGATCACAGCCTCTTTCAGGCCTCAGCTGCACTGATATATTTTCCATATTGGAACACAACCATGAAGTGAGTTGAGACAGTAGTAACGTAGTTGTTGCTATGGTCCAAGGCTGCATCATCAGCACTTGAAGTGTCTTACGGTCACAAGATGACAAGAGTGGCCTCCTTTACACAAGACCAACAACGTATGCCTTTAAGTCGCATTGCAGTTAGGATATCAAAGGCTTTTGTTGTTGCGTGGCATTTTATTATTGCATAGCTATTAACTCAGTAACTCGGCAGTGGGGGTGTAAGTGCTGGTAGCATCTGAATAAATAACACTTAGCGTTCTGCTTGTAGTGTTCAGAAGAATGTTCTTTTTAGCCCTGGGGATCCTTTTGTTTCTCTCTCCCTGGGTCTGCATCTACTGGTTTTGGGGAAGGGGGGGCAGGGAAAAAACGGTGAAAGAGGGCGGGGGGGGGAAGCCAAGGTAATTATCTCTGTTAATAGTCTGTCTGCTTGTGCTTGATTGAAATGCAGTCTGGCTCTCCTGTATTATTGATTTATTCCCAAAGAGAAGTTCCAGTTGTCTACAAAGCCAACACCTTTGGACAGGCACCATCTGGTCAACAGCTTATTAACTCCCATGGTCCTGCCTGATTCTACCAGTAAGAGACCAGTCTCAGAGAAGGCAAACTAGAGGGATGCTGCCAGGGGCCCCAGGATCTCTCTTCCCTAAAGAAAAAATGAATTCTGTGCAGCTTCCCTAGCGGGTGCCATGTAAGAAATAATTAAAAGGGTACTGAGAAAAAACAGCTAATTAAAAAGACTAAACACGGAGTCCTCTGATTCTTTAGGCTGGGCAGGTTTTTCCTGTGGGGAGGCCACTTCAGTTGCCCTGTTTGGAACCTGTGTGCGTGCTCGCTTGAATCCGAGTGCAAAGCCAGGGCAGCTGCTGTTCCCTGTGCACCCTTGTGCCCGTGGGATTTGCTGCCTTGGCTGTGCTAGCCTGACATTCCCTGCTGGCCTTACCCTCCTTTGGAGGTGGACTCCATCAAACAGAGTTTTTAATGGATTAATGTTTTTCCTGCAGAGGTCCTATGAGGACGGATCTGATGCTTTAAGGTGTGCAGGGGTGAAATCTGTTGTCCTATTGATGCCATGTATTTGAGTGGCAGCATAAAAACAAGCCAACAAAAACCTTAAAGAAAGATAATACTCTGCAAGGTAGTCTAAAATCGTTGCTGGCCGAAAGAAGTGTGTTCATTGGTGGGGTGTTTAATCACAGAGCTATACATAGAGAGCTTTAATTTCTATTGGGAATTCATAGGAAATAAAGGAAGAATCTGCTCTGTCGCTGTGTGCTGCACCTGTCACCATAGGGACCTTACTGCACTGTTAAATTGAAGGAATGTGGTTGGCTTTAGGAAAGCAGTAAGAGGGTACTTGTACGCTTAGAAATGACAGTCAAATCTCTCTGAAGACTTTCTTTCCACAAAGTCTTCTGAAAATTTGGAATCTAACAAAATAGAAGAAATTACAGACTGTTTTTACAGACAGATGAGAAATAGGATAAGTAACTGTTATGTGATCACTGTTTTTTCTGTTATCTGGCACTAAGTAGTTTTCATTGCTGGGCACTGTGGTCCAAAAATGTTTTCTTTGCTTTACATTTTCTGACAAAAACTTGAAATGAATCTTCAGATCTTTCCAAAACTGCAAATCTGATAGAAAAACATATGTCCTTTGATTTCTACTCCAATCTTCAATTATTTTGAATATTGGGAGGGGGGAAAAAAAAACCAAACCAGAAATGTTGTCTGTGAGCTTGTCATACCATAACAGGGTGTATGGCCACAGTTAAATCCTCCTATTGTTCTGTCTTAAAGTTAAAACTGTACAGTACTTGTTCCCACCTGCTTGCACTTGGAAATTTGTTCTGAACAAGGACAAGAAAAGAAATGTAGAGGACTCAGGAACCTTCTTTTCTTTCCATTTTCCTTTTCTTTTTTTCTAGAGGGACTTCTATTTCTATCAAGCAAAACACACAGCAGAATTTCTGGCACTGTTTCTTCTGCTGGGGAATGAATGGTACAACTCATAATCACTAACACTGTGCACAGATGCTCAGAGAGATGATAGAAACAGAAAACTGACCATAAAGCAGCTGCATTTTGGTGTGATTTCCCCTAATGCAGGGTACTCAGAAGTTTTCTGTTCTCAGTAATTAAACCAGGGAACATTACAAGGGGAAGGCAATGGCTGAAATGACTATCAGTAAGTTATTTTCAAAAAGGTGTGGGTATGTAAAATATTTTACTCTGCAGGCTTGATTATTCTTTCTCTCTGTGTCTCTCTAATCTGTGGAGCCACTTTTATCTTTTGAAAAAACCAAAAAACCCCACAACAACAAAAAAACCCCAACAACAACCAATTACCCAGTAAAGGCTGATAGTAGTGTCTTCCTCTTTAAACTAGGCCCTTTTGCAGCAGCATTTTTACCATGTTTTACAGTTGTGCCGGAGCACCACGGTTGGCCAGAAACGTGCAATTGAGGTAAACTTCCATTTGAAGTCGTGAGGAGTTTAGTCCCCATGAGACCATCTGGGATCAAACAACATACTGAAATAATGCAAGTTAATGCTTGGTGTTAAGGAGCTGTAATATATAGTGCATACTAGGAACCTGCAAATCTGCACAGATGAGCAAACCACAATTAGTCAGCAGAGCCAGAAGATCTAGTACTGAGCTAATCTGCCCATTCAAGTAAACAGGAACTATACTTGCCCTGCTTGGGTGGTTTTTTTTCCTTTCAAGGACCTATGCCAATATATTGCCACATCATCCTGAGTATTGCTGGAGCATCGTGTGTCATGGGGACCAAGGAGAGCTGAACAGGTGCTCTGTGGAGAACGCGATGCAAAGGTTTTATTTTAATGATGATTTTATGAGGGGAAAAATGAGAATATCAGCTTGAGTAGGAAAATTATATGCTTGCTCATTTTAACATTTGTGGCGATAATTAGGACCTAGAAATCTTACTCTAAAAGGTGAGGATTATTAAAAGTGTGTGTGAATGCCTCTAGAAATTTTATTTATATATGTACGGACACAATTATATTCTGCTGTCTCTGTCGTCAAGGTTGGCAGTGTTCACCCGTGCAATGTTGTTTTGGAGGACTGTAGAACTGAGTAGCTAATGAACAGTATAAAAAAGGGCAGCTGCTTGTTTATTTGCTTTTAAATGGCCACGTTTGTTTTGTCCACAAAACTTTTCAGATTAACACTTTTTTTTCACATTCACATCTGGAGTAGCGTCTTGGATAGTATTTCAAGCAAGAGTAAGCGCAGGAGTTGTACTTCTTTCCTTGGAAAGCACATTTCAGAGCAACCCTGACAGAGTAGTTGCTATAGGTACTACTGCACATCTAGCTGGTTGCTACCACAGAAATGTTAGAGCGAGTGATTGTAAGTAGAAGCAGGCCTGGCAAGGTCTATTAGGTGTAATTCTGTGGAAGGTCTTGATTGGTAGATTGGTGGTGGTTGACTCTTTGATGCTTTAAATTCTTGCCTGATGCTTTCCAAAATTATGGGCTGATCTTGAAAAATCAAAGTGTTCAGACATACAGGTGAGATTTCCAAGTCCTTGCTCTGTGTTCATTCCTCCACTCATACTAGAGATCAGAATATATAATGATGGATAGCCTTGAAATTTTGGCTAGGTCAGAGTCTCTCTAACATGTAAAGCTTGAAACTTCTTTATTAATTCCTTTAATTTCTGTATTGCTAATAGACTTAGGGACCTCAGTGGCTACTTGTGTCCATTCCTCAACCCTGTGTTGTCTCAAATGCTTCAACCCCCCAGCCCTTTGATAGTCTCCCCTCTGACCAGTAAATAATGAGCATCATGTGGCCAGCTCTTGAAGCCCAGTCCCTGATGTTCCCAACAGTGTCCTGAGCCTGCATTAGTTCTGTTCAAGGGTTAAACTGCCAGATAAGACCTGAGCGTTTGAGACCTAAAATGCACCTTTCATTTAATCTCTTAGGATATGAAAACATTCTGTTAACTCCAACCAAGCCAAGCACAAATGCTCTTAACTCTGGCCAGTTTTTGTAATCTCAGTTTTAGTGTCGGGGCCAGGTTTCCACTGGCTGATCCAAAAAGATAAATGAAACACACATGAGATGTCTTAGGCCAACAGGTGTTGCAGCTGCTTTTATGATGTGAAGCTGGAGAAAACAAAATACTGCAGAGAATTGTATATGAACCAATTGTTCTGACATGAAACTGTTTTCAGTCTTTGAAAAGCCTGCTTTGGAAGACATCGCAAAGCGTTGCAGAATGTCTGTGACAATTATTTAGAGAAGTTACTGCCCTCATAATGTAATTTTCCAGTGTCAGTACATAATTAGGCAGGGTGAATAAAGAAGAGTCCCCGTTGTGAAATACTGAGAAGCTGCTGTGCCCCTCCCAGTCCAATGCTGCTGAATAAATCAAATTTAACTTCCAGTTGTGCAACTTCGGCCTTTCTGAGCTTTGAAGCCTGTTCCGAGTGTGCTGCACAACTGGTCCAGCTGACTTCTGCCTTTGATCTTCAAGGATCCCTTGGAAAGATTATCTACATGTTTAAGATTTTTCTGTTTGTCTTTTTTTGTTTGTTTGTTTTCCATATTTTGATAAATCTGAGCACTGTGCTTGTGAAACATGTCAACTTCATAAAGCTGAAAGACAAAGTTTTTGGTAATAGCAGCAGCACGAGCTGCTGAAAGTTCTGGGGTTTTTTCACCACTGGTGCATCTCAAACCCAATGTCCCCTCCTTGGGGGAATGTCAGTATCTTTGTAGCATCAAGTCCTCTTAGATGATGGAGATTCCTAGTATTTAGATTGTTTTAAAGAGGCTGAATTGTGAAGCAGCTATCAGATGCAAGTCTAAAAGATTAATTGTACGCTGTGGAATCGGCATACCCCTGTAGGTGAAAATGCAAGTTTCTGTCTGGTAACACCTTCCAGTTGCTATTAAGCTCTGCCAGTTTTCAAATGTGAGCAGTGTTGGTGTAAAGCTTTTATATTCCATTGCTTTTTTTCTAAGAGGTCAAGTTTAGCCAATGCTCACGGATTTGTTTAAGTGTCTTTAAGAGCTCTCCTGTTTGCTGTCTGTGTTTGTGACAGTTTGTGTGACCAGTCCCTCAGCAGATACAGCATTTGCTAATTACAGGTCTCAGCAGCAGTTCTAGTAATAGGGTTTCAGGATGAGAAGGTGATATTTGAAGATAATCTCTCTTGCTAAATGGGTAAGGATGTCAAATCTTTCTTTGTCTGTGGAGACAGAAATGTTCCTGTGATTTCTTTCTGTGATAGGAAATAAATTTGCTGTTATTTACATGAAGTGAGCTCATTGGAGAAAAAACAATCATTTCAGGCTACAGGTTATTGAATGCAGTGTAGAAAAGGAACCCACAAGAATAGCTCACCTTAACTGGAGGTCCCTTTGTGACTGGATGGTTGGAGGATGCCTTGGAGTGCTGCTCGAGCAGTTGCAGGTTCTGAATACCTCTGAAGATCAGCCCCCAAATGGCAAATGAGAGGCTTGTTTTATAAGCCAGCAGTGGCCCTTTGTGCTCGTGCTCCTCTGCAGAGGCCAAGCCAATAACTGGATAACCACAGAACTCTGCTGCTTTACAGAGCTTTCTCTGTGGACAAGGTTTTGTAACCTGTGTTAGACGTGGCAGAGATGATGGTGACCTGGGCAGCAGCCCTAAACTATCTTGAAATGAAGAAGTGAGGCAGCTGTTGGGAGAGCAGCACGTGGACTGACAGTATGAGCTCCTAGGGCTGGTTTTATAGTGCCTTTGTGTGGTGGGCTGTTGGCATTCCCTCGGCTACCCAGTAAACATCTTGTGCTGTGATGTAGAGCCACCTGGAGATGTGGCAGTTCTGTGACTAAAGCTGTTTAAAAGCTTTGTGGATGCTCATCAGGAAGACCCCTTTTCTGGCCAGAGAAGAGTGATCATACTCTCCAAGTACCTGTGCAGGTCCCCTTCCCCCTAACTGAAATACTAATTTTAGGGTGAGATGAATCACTGTCTGGAGATGCTTCTCTCTCTGTTGAGGCAGCCTAGATGTCTGGTTTAGATTAGATGCCTGACTTTTAGACAGCTAAAGATACTGAGATGAATGAAATTCTCTGGACTATTTCCTCTTAGTGCTTGGAGAGTATACCTGCATGCTACAGAAGATCTTCCCGCAGGACTGTGATAAGTAAGAAATGAGGGACTGATCTTTCTCTTTTGGATAAACCCAGAATCAAGGTGGAAAAAAATTATATATGTAAAACCCCTTCTTCTAGAGCAGGATTTCATTTTTTAGTTTACAAGTCTTTGCCTTTGTGTTGGGAGGGGATGATATGCTTGCAGCTGCACGGTTATAGGGTTACTGCACATAGATTGCATAGTATCCTCTGTGTTGCGTGCCTGATTGAATTAGTCTTTTGAGGTAAAGTCTCCACATTTTGTCTAATATGTACAGTTTTTTTCTGAAATGGTTAAAAAAATTATGAAGGGTATTAAGATTTAGAAGAAGGCTCTGTACAATTAGTACTAGCAGGGATGTACCTCAGAGGTAATTGCCTTTTATGAGCACAACAGCATTTTAATCTACACATAGGCACAATATATATAAATTCGGATCCTACAATTAAGTATGCTGAGTTTAAGTAACTTGGATTGGAAGGATATAGGCCATGGTTGATGTGCAAGAGCTCGCCATCTGCCCTGTTTGCTGGGGCACTCCTGGAAAGAACACACACTTGCGACAGTCTCAGACATCACTTTGAGCTCTGCTTGATCTCTTATAAATGGTAGGATTTGCCTTATGATTAATTGGACATGATAAAAGATAAAATGCTGAGAACTGTGCAGATTCATTAGGGGAGGAGCATAATTAGAGCAGAATGTAACTCCGCTCAGTGGTTTTGAAAGCAAATTATCCATCCAGAATAGCAGAGCTTAAAAATAAAAATGCACACTGATCAAACATCAACAAATCGGAGAAACCCTGCAAATGCAGTCTGCTCCTTTTCCTCTACAGAAATGCCAGTCTACAATCTTCCTACTGTCTATAGAATAGTGTCTGAGCGCTGCAAGACTTGAGACTGTTTTGGTGCCTTTGCTATTTGTGTATCTTCAGTCAACTGTCCTGATTCAAAGCAGTCTGTGGTATTCAGTGTTTTGAAGCAATACATCACTGTGACGTCAAGGGAGACCTGTTAAACTGTGTCTTACACTTTCATAACTGGAGAAGACTTGGACCCTTAGAATTAGTCATGTAATGCACAGACTTACATATTAAAATACATAAGCATAGATATGCTTACATGTGAAACACTTGTGTACCTTGCTGTTTTGTCCCACTAGCCTCAGGTGAGGAAGTTTGAGAAATGAGAATATAACACATTTCTAATTCATGAGTGATCATAGGATAGAGCCTATGTACTCAAAATAGTACTTGGAGGAACAAATGCCTTGGCAAAACTGTTGGAATTTCTCTAGGGCTTGTTTCTCCTTTAGAAAAAAAAAAACAAACCCAAACAACAAAAAGCTAGCAAACTATAAACAAACAAGAAACAAAACAAGAACAACAAAAACCCGCTAAAAGAAAACAAATCTCAACCAAAAAAGAAAAGGATGTCCAAGAAAAGAGAAATAACCCAAGGGGTCTTTTGGCTGTGAGACTATTCACTGAAGTCCTAGTTCACCATCATGGAGAGAGGGTTGGTGGAATTCTTTGGCTGTGGAAACACTGAAATCTGCAGGGTTAGGTATTTTTACCTTACAGAATCCACAAGAGGAGGACCAGGTCTGCTTTGCTGTTACTGAATTTTCAGAAACTCAAAGATTGGACTTGAATTTCTTCATGTTGTTTCTGCAGATTTCCTGATTCCTCACGGGACCACCCCACATGTTTCTTAGGATGTGTCATAGAGCAGCAGAGATCTTCTCCCAGGCAGATTGTTTAGGGGTTTTTAGAGGGGTCTTGACCATCAAATTACTGGTTGCAGGGTCTAAAAATAAATGAGCTGAATAACTCAAACATAGCCTTCAAATGGAATTGGCAGCATGAACTTTCAAACTGGAACTACAATCCTACATAAGTTCTGTGCAGAACTACTGGATTTATGCACGTGTGGCAAAGCCAATCAAGGAAAGGGTTTGGTTGGTTGCATTTTTTTGTTTGGTTGTTGGATGGTTTTTTTGTTTTTGTTGGGATTTGGGGTTTTTGTTTGTGTTTGGTTTTTTTTAAACTATTCTTTTCCTATAGGCCTCTGTGGTTTATCTGAAACTTTCTAATCTGTCCACAAAATAAGTAGATGCTTCTGAGGAGTCTGCTGATGTTTGAAGATTGCCAGAGGGTATGATTTATAGCAGAATTTAACATTTAAGACCTTTGAAATGAGAAATTAAGAACCAACATTTGTGATGGTGTGCTAAACATTGGCGGTGAATTCTTGGGAATTTAGGAACCTGAATCTTCTTGTGTAGCAAGAATGCCTCTGGGCTACCTGCTGAAAGGAAGGATGTGTATGAGAGAGTGTGCAAAGATGTTATTTTCCCTGTATTTTTGTTGTATGTAACTGCAGGATGATGTGGTGTTGTGCAAAGGTCTGAGCTAACCTCAGAGAAGAGAGCTGGTGCATCGCAAGCAATAGAGCTGCCTTAATACCGTGGTGTCCTCAGGCTAATTAGATCAGCTAAGAACAGGCAGCTCATGATGTCACCATTGTGCCAGCTCCTCAGTGGCTCTTCAAGCCACTCATTGAGAGAGGGACCTTGGCTGCCAAGGGATGTCAGACTGGGAAGCTGCACCAGAGCAGAAGTGACGGGTGTTCTGAAACCATACTAGCTATGGGGTCTTGAGCTGTGGGTGGAGCTCTGCAGCCTTTATCCCGCTTTTGAACTTGATGTGCCAAAAGCAGCTGGATCAAAGACCTGTGTGATCATCCAGCTGCGCGCTCGGGAGATGCTATCGGCAGCGCTGCGTGTTGTTGCGTATTCCGCAGCGCTGAGCCCAGGAGCTGGAAGCCCACTGCGTAACTCTTTCTCTGTGGGCTCGACTCTGAGAATCTGTCTTGGTGGCAAAGTGAGCAAAAAAATGGCAGATGCCCTGGCACCATATGCCTGCAAAAACATTGGCTTTGAGGCCAGCAGGAGGCAGTGAAAACCTGTAGAACATTTCTTCTTTGTCAATTATTTGTTTTTTCAGTTGGGTTTTTTTTTTCTTCTCCTTCACAGTGGCAAGATGTCTGTAAATCTTGTCCTTTTAATCAGCTTTTCATAATAGTACATTTCAGAATCTTGGTAAAACTCAGTAGAGGAAGAAGTGTGGGATTCAGTATAAAAAAAACCCCAACAACCTAGATTCTAAAGACATTTAAGTACTTTTTGACTAAAGATCTGTGGTTTTGGAATAAAGCAGCTCATACACATGCTTTCACCAGACTGGGTGCCCAAGTGTGGAAGTTTATCAGTTGTTATGCAGGATCTCATGCCTCATGTATTGAGGGTGTCTTTTGATTTAATGGCAAGTTCATCATGTTCTGAAATGGGAGGAAATGGACTTGTGGCTTCAGTTAGGACACTGTATGCACTGGGAACAATGAGAACAATGCTGTAATTGTAGATCCTCTTAAATTTGACTTTCTCCACTGTGAAACGGTCAGCTGCCAGTAAATGCAGAGGGCTAGAAGATGTCCTAATAAATAAAAACTGTCCTGTTAAATTTCTAATATGCTATTGTGTTTGAAAAAGGGTAAGGCTATTCTCACAGAAATTGCATAGATTTTAAAGCCAGAAGAGATCATTAGAATCCTATAATTGCAATATAATGGAAACTCTAGTGTTTTACACCTAACTGAATAAACACCTGGGTATCTTTGGAAGAAGGTAAGCATATGGTTTTGATGACCTAGTCTTTAATTTAGTCTTCTATTAACAGAGAATCCTCTTACATCCTTCCCAAAATGAGGTGTTACATTGATTAATTTAGCAGATTAGTACTGTGGTTCCTTGATCTGTTTTATCTGGCGTAGTTTTATGTGACTGCTGAAAAGGGCGTTCCCACTGTCATCTAGTTGCTTACTTCTGCCTTTCCCCTGTGCCAGGTCTGGTTTTTGTGCTTCCTGGGTGAAACTCAAGCAGTTTGTTGCCAGATGAATCTCCGAACCTGCAGAAACCAACCAACAAACAAACAAAAAAAAGCACAACTCTTTGGTGTTCTACTTCCTCTGTTCTTTGGTTTGGTTCCTCACACAAACGAGAGTATTGATGCAATGGAGATAGTGGGAATGAATGACTGTAATATGAAGGAGGAAGATGGGACTGGCCCATCTCATCAGCAGCACTGAGCAATGACAGATTAAATGGATTATGGAATTATGGTGTGAAACATAACAAGAAAGTAGCTAACAGCTGACACTAGACAAATTCAGATGTGCAAAAGCTACTCGTGTGGCCAAAGAAGATAAAGAATCCTTTGCTATCTGACACAGTCAGTTGGAAAATTTTATTTCAGAGGTAGAGAATTTTGTGACCCTTGCAGAGCATAACACATGTCTTTATGACAGTCTGCAGTGAATTTAGAAATCAGGACTAGCAGTAGTCTTCTACAGAGAGGTGGGTGCTTAGAAATTGAAGGAAACCATACTGGGGGTGGAGAGGAGAGGGGAGGAAGGGGTGAAGACAAGACTGCAGAGTCTTGAATCCTTATCCATGCTATGCAAATCTTCCTCTACAGAGGACCAGATTGTTGTGTCTGTCGTTCAGATTCACCTGTCTCCTAACTTGGTCAAGAAGCAGTTTTCCAGGCTTGCACCTAACTTTCTTCCTCACTTTGACCCTCATCAATGTGACAAAGCAAGATTTTCTTATGAGCAGGCTGGTTTAACGCAGGCTGGATTGAAACTATGGGAACGTGTAATACGTATTTGCAGAGAGATGTTTCTCTGCAATGTTTTCTTTTGCTGTAATAGGAAACAAGATGCATGAGTGCTGACAATTGGAAGAGATCAGACAAAATCTCCCTTCTTTATTTTAACCATCCGTACCTTTGCTGAAGTAGAATTGGATGAGACTGACTTCCTTCTGAAGAGCAGTTGGCAGATAACCAGCGTGTTATTGAAGAGCTCTGATGATGACTACTTTCATCAAACCCATTGTTTTCTAGCAGGGTCAAAGTCCTATTAATATCAAAGCCATTAGATTAATCCTCACATAACAATATGGTTTATACCCTTTGTGCTGCACCTGTTTTGGGCTTCAGGCATAAAGTAGTGTGACAACAGGCAGACTCTGTTCCAAGAACTCGTTAGTTATACATCTGTGATGTTAAATGCCCTGCAGCCTTTTGGTAACTGTGTTCTGTAGCTTTCTTTAAAAATCTAGCTGTATCTTAAGGCTGAAAATTTGGACTCTGAAGTTGCTATTAAAACATCTGTTGGATGTTTTAATGCAGCGAGGCTATGATTTCTCCAAGATACAGCAAACAACAAAAGTTGCACCAGGCTCAGGTAATTAGAGCCTTGTTTTAAACTTTTGCTATGATTTGACTTCTGTAAGAGTAAACCTTCTATCATCACTAGTTGCTTGGCACCTTTTCATGCAAGTCAAGGAAGATGCTACTAAGCAACTCTGAACTTTTACTGTCTTTCAGAGGATGACAGGTAATTGCCTCCTGAATCCTGGGCACTGAGCTCACAGGGCACTTTGCCAACATTGCATAGCTATTTTTGTAGCTATCTGTGATTCTAGCATGACTCAGTATCAGCAATTACAACTGTAGGCTAGAAAAACGTGCAGATGCATGCTTTCTGGCTTGGCGTTTTTTTTTTTTTCCTTTGAGATCTCCGAAGTCAGCTTAAACTTGAAACAAATTTTCATCACTAATGTTCTCATTGAGTCTAACAGGAACCTCAGTGGGTCTCTCTGAGAAATGTGCTTGTATATTTTTGAATTTTAGTAAATTCTTTTTACTAAAAGGCTTTCCTTTTTATTTTTATTTTTTTTCAATTGGTACCTTCAAACACAAATGCAGAGAGAAGCAGTATTCAAACAGACTGGAGAATAAGCCCCCCACAATATATGTGCAGAGTGCCACACAATATGAATGAAATTAACATCTTTAGCTGCCCTGAAAGCAAGTAGTGACAAAAGAATGTTCAGGTGCCCTGCTTGCAGGGTGCTGCCTCTGTGAGAACGGTAGGATAAAGTTTGTGATGTTTGCCATCCAGGCAGGACGGGCTTGGAGAGAAAAAATTATTTTGGAACTGTTACTGCTGTTCTGTTTGAGGCCATGGAAGCAGGTTGCAGCATGCTGTGATTTGACTTTTGGTTTGCTTTTCTCCCTGTCTACCTGGGAGTTATTTCTGTGTTGAAGAACCAATTCCAGTAGTATGAGAAGAGCCCAGCTGTTTTGCAGGGGTGCTTTCTGGGAGTTGGAAATAGCCAGTTAAATGACTAGTGTATGATTAAAACCCAAAATTGCTGGGGTTGAGTGGATAGCTATCAAGACCCTTGGCCTAAAAATATGCTTACAGGTCAATGCATGTGTTGAAGGAAGTCACTAAACTGGTTTTGCGAAATGAGTTGCTAACCAGGCTGTGAATCCACCTTAATGATAGGAAGGTTGGAAGTTTATCCCTTGAGTAAAATACATTCAGTGATGGAGTCCTGAAGCCCTGTTTCCTTGGGAACTGTTATGGGAGGAAAAAGAGGATCTGAATCTAGAAAGCATACCTGTCTGGAGACTGGAACATAGGGAAGCTTACAAACTGCCTACATTCATGTGTGGAAGCACTTTGCATTTTTGATTTAGGGAACTAAACCAGGTCTGTGTCCATAGATATTCGTGCTGGCAACAGAAGCTAATTTTAAGGGGTCAAGTTTGTCAGCGTCCTGATCAAGCCAACTGTCAGGATTAAAAAAAAACCCAACAAACAACAAACCACACAAACCTTCCTTTCTCCTGAAGCCCTGCCCTTTAATCTCACTTAGATGTGCATGCTTTGGCTTTTGCTTGTGTTTTTTGGAGCTCTTAATTATTTGGAGGCTTTTGCTCTTGCACATTTGCCTGTTCTATACTCCCTGTGCCTCTTGAACAGTACTTCAATTCTTAAGTTTTCCGAGCTTGCTTGTAAGCCCTTTTAGCATTGGTAGTGCTTTTTAGTCAATACGTAAGCAGAGAGAATTTACTAAGGTTTTCCTAAGTGAACCTCAGCTGTGCAGCCGGAATGTGAAGGGCTTCTCTTCCATTTTCACCTCTGTTTATGACAGATTAAGATTAAACAAGAACTCTGTGTCAACAGTCACACTGAGAACACCTCTGTAAATATTCCTGAGCACTGGAGGTCCCAGATTTTGTTTTCATCTTTCCTATAGGTTATGATTGGTGTTTTTCCACTTCTCCTGGAGAACAGGTTAATCTGCAAACACCCGCGTCGTGTTCAGAGCTTGAGGAATCTGATTTGTGCTCATACCTGCTCTTTGCCTCCTCATCTTCTACAGACTGGTTCCAATTAAATAGAACTGCTGAGAAGTGGTTGTTGCTAGGGTTTGTAGACAAGATATTTACATGCTGTTAAAAATGAACAAAAACTTAGTGCACTTGCAAGTGCTTAATGTGTGTGGTATGCAAGCAACAGATCAGTCTGTTGCCAAACACTTTGGTGCTGAATGCTGTTATGACTTGATTTATATGTGACTGTTCAAGTTGTGCAGTATAGTTTAGTATGTTCTGGTTAGACTAGCTATCCAATCTTGCAAGCCTTTTATTTCTACTTTTTTTATTATTAAGAAAAATAAGTAATATGAACTTGAAGCATGACTTCACTTTCCTATTTATTTTCCATTTGAAATTATTGGTGGAAATGGTAATACAGTATTCTCCTGGAAGAACCTGAGTGTCATTTGAAGTCAGTTACTCTAATCAAACAGCAGATTGGGACTGGTGTGCTTGCAGCAAAACTCAGTTTGCATTTTCTCTGTTGTGCCAGATAGTGTCCAGCACTCCTAAAAGGAGTTAAAAGGAGCAGGCGTATTGGTAAGTGGTTCCATGTCAGTTTTTGGTGCTGTGGCATAACATTGTGCCCTGACCAGAGTTTAGCTCTTGGCATTGAAGGTGGTTTGTCTCCAGAATCAAATGCACAGACATCCTGAAGCTTGCTGAAATATCTCCCCATCGGTACAACTGCCACTACTAGAATGTTCTCTGCTTTCAGATTCAAACTGATTCACTGTCCTTAATTGCAAGTAATTCATATTTCTAATTGTCATGTTTGTGCCCATGTAATCGAAAAGTGCTATTACAGACATGGTAATTAAAAAGAGCCTACATATTAATAGAGAACAGAAACTGTCTATTAAGGAAGGTAATTAATACCCTTTTGAAATTATTAATGCATATTAAATACTTATTTTTAAGAACTCCAAGATATAGTTTTTTGCTTCCCTAAAAATAAATAAGAGACTCATAAGTGGTCAAATTTATTTTTAGCATGAGAAATACCTGGGCAAGAACTACTTACCTTAAAAGTGACTTGAAGTATAGCATGTATTGTTTTGACTTTATGGGGAACTTCTGCGTGTGCATTTACTTTGGAAAGTTGTCCATGTAGGTGAGTACTGAACTGTAAGCCACCAACAGCTGGAAAAAATCTCAAACCTTAAAATTCAGATCCAAATCCTTCTTTGAAGGTAGAGGAAGGCAGGTTCTGTGGGCACATGCCCCGTGGAATTTGGAAGCCTCTAAAATACGATTTATCTAGACTAAATACAGTCTTGGCTGTGCCAAGACAGGTAGAGTCACTTCTATTTGCTACAGGAGGACTGATGATTTCATGTGTCTTGGTTGCAAACTGCAGTTACAAGCTTTGTCTGGAGTGAAATGAATAAAGATTTTATTACCTGCATTTCTGTAGAGAAAGGAAGTCAGTCGGTTCTCATTCTATAATGGGTAACTGTTGAATTGCTGGCCAGGTTTCTTTATCCCATGACAAAAATTAGGGATCCCTTGATGGAGAGGAAATGCACCAAAGTGGCCTGGGCCTCAGCCCCTCCTTTTAATCACTGTCTCTGAACAGTGGAAGGATGCTCTGTAGAGCAGGTGTTGGTGGAAGCACTGGATCACTGTGACCAGGAAGCCAGAATAAAGACTCAGTCACACATTTTAAGTTTCCCAGGTAGTAGATGACCTGAAATTTTGGAGGTTTGATGTGGACCAGGAACAACCTATGTGGTTTGCAGATTGTTCCCAAAAGGAAGAAACTTCTTCCTGTGGAGAATATAAGAATGTAGGAAATGTCCGTGGGTCGTGTCAATGGTCTGTTAAATCCAGTGTTGTCTGACAGCAGCAGAAAGCAGTGCTGTTTAGGGAGAACACTTGAACCTTTCTGATACCCGTTCCACTCACAATCCATGAGCATCTGGAACTTTGTGGCTGCATCCCTCTCTAGTCTTTTAAGTATTTGTTTCTAGACTTGTTGACCAAAATCTTTGTCCATACTGGTATTTTTTAAAATCTTCTTTTTCCTTTTTAAAAAAAAAATTATATAGGGGAATTGAGAAGAGCCTCTGAAGGATGTTTGTTTCATGACTTGCCTGATTTCAAGTCCATAGTAACGCATTTGGCAAAATCCTCATTAGAAGAGATCGGTTTGGAGCACAGTTTTCAAACTGGATTGCAAAAATAAATGTTGCGCTTGAATTTGCATAATTCATCATTTGATGATGTGCCTTCTGAATTGATTCCAGTGAAAGGATGAGATTTTTCTGATTTGCTTCTGATTTTGGATGGGTTGCATCAAGTCAAGATATTAAGCGCTTTTTTTATTAACGTGCTCCTTTCTCTTCCAAATCCCAAGAAAAAAACCAAACCCAAACCAAAGAAAGAAAAAACCCAACCAACCAAAAAACGAAACAAACCAAAAAAACCCAAACCCAACAACAAAACCAACCGAAAACTATTTATGGGAAAACTTGGATGCTCTCCTTAAGGCCATAAACAAATTATCCCCTTGGAGTCATTCTAATACAGCTAATAATTAGAAAAGGTACAAAACTTTATCCAAAATATTGTACCTGCTGCTGAGGAAGCAAGCAGCATGTGTGTCTCTATGAGGTGGTCAGCTAGTGATACAAATTCCTTCTCCCTCCTCCCAGAGCTACTGTGTGCCCCTCTTCCTCTATACAAAGACAATTTGCTTTTCATGTCGTAATGAAGAACAATGTTTTAACAGACAAAGGCACTTCTAGTGTATTATTGTGCTGTCTTTTGAGTAGTGCTAGATGCTGGGAAAAATGGTAATTCACAGTGTGAATGCTTCTCACCAGCGATGTGGTTTAGAACTGAGCATATACAATCTATGTTGCATAAGGCACAATGGTGAACATTGTGAGAGGGAGAAAAGCCCAAATTATAGCTCTTGCTGATGGCTGAGAAATTCACCTTTTGTGACTTTATTTTTAAGATGAAGAGAACCCAAACAAAATCCCAAATATTGTCCTTCAGAGTGTGTATGCGGCTGAGTTTAGTAACAATATGTTCATTTTTAGTGTTTGCAAATTCATATAAAAATACATAGCTA
Source organism: Actenoides hombroni (assembly GCA_024336885.1). Classification (NCBI taxonomy): domain Eukaryota; kingdom Metazoa; phylum Chordata; class Aves; order Coraciiformes; family Alcedinidae; genus Actenoides; species Actenoides hombroni. Next base: position 27,599,376 of record WUAM01000323.1, read on the forward strand.
CATTGCTGAAACACCTGTGATCCTCTGGGTTTTTTTTCCTTGTAAACTGATAAAAGGCACAGGTGGCTTCCCATTAACTTATTTCCTACAAATATAAATAACGCTGCACAGTTTCTCTTGCTGTAACTATATAATCCAAGAAACATGATTGCTACTGATTTAATGTAATCAGTGTTGTGAGGGGAACGTTCTGAGCCCTTTGTGAATGGCTCTATTCTGAGGGGATTTACACCCCATGTAAATCTGATTTAAATGGGAGAGTGGTGGAATGTGGCTTTCCTATTTAACCTATGCAAAAATCTATATTCTCCCACCTACGTTTCTCACTGGGTGATGGGATACTCAGCTGGTACATGGAGGGGGGATGGGAAGAACCCAAGTCCAATAAGGACAGAGAAACTAGGTAAGGGACTATCTCCAACAGGGAAGTTATACATTTTGATTCAATATTCTGATATTCTTATCAAGACTTTCCAGAATGTGACGCTGACTCAAACTGCAAACAATAAGGAGAAAACAGCAAACATGTATCAATGTCTTTGGTGTTCTGCAATGATTTTTATTTTTTTTTTCCCCAAAGGACCAATGTTACAGCAGAAATAAAAATTGAAAAGAAAAACAGTGAGCCATCTTAACATGCAAAAGCAAATGTGATTTTTTTTTCCTTAAATTTAGTAGTTTAAAAATATCTTTCTGTTTAAATTTATTGAACTATAGCCAGATTTATTCAATTAAGATAATACACTTCAAGGTTAACTACCATTTGCTGTTCACTTAGGCAAGCTATTGTACAGTTATGTAAATTTCATGAACAGAGACACGACTTGAGTGTCTTAATTACAAGCAAAAAGTGTCATTTAAATATGAATAAGTGAATAGTTGCCTGTATTTCCTGTTCACATTCTACTGTCATCTTTAAGACCAAGAGCTAACTAGCCATCTACGTTGTGCTTTCAGTTTTTCCTTCTGTCTCTAAAAGGAAAAAAAACACAACCCCACAACAAAACCACCCCCCAAACAAAGCCTGTCATATAAATGCATGTAAAGCAGATGATGCAGGAATGTCCTACTCTTGCAGTTATTAGCAGAGTGAATTTTGATTTACCCAGATCACAATGAATGGCAGTAAATATGCAGTATTTTTTTTCTATGGATTTCTCTGCATTTCAATATGGAATCTCTATTTAAATTGTACCATCTATAACTCCTGTGTAAGATTCTTTGGTAGTAACTTAGAAGTCTGTTCAGGGCTTATTTTGTATGTCTCTGTTTTCAGTGCTGAGAGCCGTTATGAATTCCCTTCTTATTTATATACACACAGTTGTGTTCAAAATAGTCTGTTTCCTTTTTAATGTAGACTGACTATAAATTAATTTTTATGTAACAAGAGTTTGGTAGCAATAGTCCCTCATCATCTCTAGCACCGAATTCCCTGTGTTCCTATCATGTTGATGTTTTTGTTTTGGTTTGCTGTTTTTCCCATTGCTTTGAATCGTTCGTCTCTCCAAAAATGACCTAGGAAGAAATCTGTTGTTAATCACATGTCAACGAGGGAGGGATGATTAGTTAATAAAAAACATGCCTTGTTTCTGTGGACCAAAAGGCTGACTCTGGTTCTCAGTACGTACAGAGTCTCATGCAGGACCGTTCCCATCCTTCAGTGATGTAGCTGCGGCTCTCCCTGAGGAATGAGAAGTTCACTATTCACTCTGCGCTTGCATCACCCTTTCCAACATGTTCCCACTGATACATTAAAGGAATTAATTGCTCATAATGATCTCACCATCTGTTAACAGAGGTTCATACCTACAGGCTGGTGGCATGTGGTGGTCCTATTCAGCAATCAATAGGCGATGCTGGGGGAACGCTTTCCCACATTGCCTTCCATTGCGCTCTGAAAAGGGGAGGAGAGCTCAGTGTTGGCCATCTGCTCCTTGTCTTTCTGTGCGAGAGACCTTGATGCAGTCCAGCCCGGCTCTGATCTGACTCCAGTCTGATTGGAATGTGGCTGATCTGAGAGGCTCTCAAAGCTGTGAAAGTGAGTCAAAAGGAGATCCCCATTGTCCGGCAGGGCTGAAAGAAAATGATCACTTTAAAATTCATAACTCCCAGGTGCCCGCCATCTATTCATGGGAAAAACTCTCTGAACTTCTCTTCATTAAAAAGAGAGGGAGTCCAGCTAAAAAGAGAGAAAAGGAAGTAGTTTGTGGGAAATGTGCAAGGGATTTCAGGCTAAACAAATGAGGAATTTGGAATTTTTACTCGTATTAAAGGAACCGTGTAAGGAAAGGGAAGCATTTGTAAAAGCAGGGCCTCTGCATCAGGGGCCCTTCCCTGGGGTCCTTTAGCAAAATAAAGAGGTTTTGGGGTTTTTTTGTGGGTATTTTTTGTTGTTGTTGTTGCCCCCCCCTCCCCTCAGAGTTTTTCCTCCCTTTTCCTCTTTCTTACCTGTGTGAATGAGAATAGGAATAGTACATGAATTAGGCTGTCCCAGCTTTATGTGATAAATTAGAACGCATTCACACTGTCTTCCTCCCCCTCTCCTGCATGTAGTTTATTGTTTAGGCTGCATATAAAGCTGACCTGATAACCAATATAAACTGAAGCTGAGTATCTTCATGGAGAATTAGGCTTTTGAGGGGGTGGAAGGGCTGTTGTGTCAGCTTGCTGCCTAAACTCTTCCCTGCCCCCATGTCTAGTAATCTGAGGATTTGCCGTATCACGGGAGGGATTTTGATTTTTCTTCCCCTCCCCCCCTTTCTCGATCTTTTACCTCCTCTGAATGTCAGGTAGTGCTGAATCCTTCCTTATTCCTCAAGCACATTACATGTGCTTCCCAACTGGGTGCTTTTTCACAGGACCTCATGATATCTTTGAGCTTATGCTTTTTCCTGTAATGTGAAATGTATTTTTTTCTCTGATACTTTTTCTGTAGCCAGAGATGAGGAGGACCAAAGGAACCAGGTAGTAGATTTTTAAGGCAAGAATGGACTCTTTTGACCACTCTTTGTCCAACTACCTCTGCAACAAAAGCTGTGGAATTGCTCCTGGTAATTCCTGTTCAGAGCCTGTAATTGTAAGCTAACTACTGAATACTTTTAGAAACATCTAGTTTCAATTCAATGATTTCCAGGGAATTAATCCATTGGTAAACTGCATAGATACTTATCTGTGACCTATTTCCAGTCTAGGTTACTCATTTCAAGTCTTCTCCTGCTCTCTGTGACCACTGGGGTAGACATTTTTGATGGATGATGGCATGAAGCAAGCCACACAGTGTGTCAGGTAGCAGAGGAGTATTTGCTGTTGGGATGTAATTGCTGATCTCCCACCAAAAGTGCCCGTGTAGTTTTTGATGTCACATTGATCTGCCTCCCCTATTTCAGGAGTCTCTTACTTTACGGCACACTGTTCTCCTTCATTTTCTTCTCCTTTTGATTCAAAGTGCTTATTGAGCCTTTCTACTGAGATGTTGTTCTGTCCACCCCAACTTTCCTCTTAGGAGTATTTGAGATGGAGCCAGCTGCCTCTGATCACTATATCTCTTATTCAGCAGCGTGGGAGGATTGGTAAGCATTGTTCTGCCTCTCTCCTTCCCCAGACATTGCTGAGGAAGTAAGCAGCCATCACCAAACCACTGAGGAGCAATGTCCCAGCAGACAAGAAGTTTGTCTTGTAATTTCATGCTAACATGTTGCATCTCTCTTCGCTACTTCAGCTCTTCCATACTATCTTCATCACTTTCAGTTATGTGGCTTATGTCTCTTCTCTTTACATCTTCAGTGTCATTGCATGTGTATGCATCAGGTGAAGTGCTCTGCTCACCATACCCAGAGTCAGCATTGGCATAGTAATTTCTGGACTCAACTGAGCAGTACCTGACCTGGGCTTTCCTTGTGCTGTTGGGAGGTTATGTTACAGTTCACACTTAAGAACCTGCTGAATCTAAACTCACCACAGAAGAAAACCAACCCCCACTACCCCAACACAGACATTCAGACTTTGCTTGTTACGTTGGCTTACGTAGCCTGAATTGTGCTTGCTGTTTTATATCTGGTACTACATTCTTTAATTTTGTGACCGCTTTCTGTTCTTGACGGGCTGTCATCTTTCTAGAAGCTTTGTTTTATATCTTGTGATATCTCACTCTACTGTTTAAAAAGTCTTTTGTAGTTTGTACTGCAACATGTGATGGTTAATATATCCATCCAAATGATAACTATATAATTTTTTTTTCAGATAAACATTTTTTTGTTGTGGGTTTTTTTTTTGGTCTGTTTGTCTGCATTGAATCTTTTGTCTCCAGCTAGACACTCTTACCAGAAGATCATGAGTGGAGTGGTTAGGAACAGAGGGGACTGAACAGAAAACTTTAGTGACCTGAACAAACCAGATTTTCATTGCAAATACCTGGAAATGTTGTACAATGGAGCACATTATTGATTCTTTTTGTTTCTTTACCTTCAAGACCAATGAAAAGTAGGAGCTTCCAGTGCTCTACGCAATGTACGAACACTGTGTGTAAATGGTGCCTGGTCCACAGAGTTTATAGTCTAAATCAACAAGGCAGACAACCAGCATTTGGAAGAGGTATGAAGGTGTTGAGGCAGACTCTTCAAACTTACCTGGGGCAATATATGCCAAATCCACACACACAAAAAAAAGTTATTTACTACTACAGTTCTCTTATCTTGGGTAGTCCAGTCATGTTTAGTGGAAAACCCTATGTGAATTAATGATTGAGAAGTGGTATATTAAAGAGCTGTATGAGAAGCAGCATGTTCAAACAGCAGTTTTCAATCTAGGAGAGGGAGGGGACCACAGTTCCTGTAGGGAAGAGTTGGGCTGGAAGAGTGTGTGATGATCACAGATGGACAGGAGAAAGCAAGAGGCTTATAATAGCAAGGAGATAGTTCTGTGCCAATGTTTTTTTTGGTAGCAGATAGTGTAGAGATGACACAACAGACTTCTGCTCAGCTTTATTCATTTCCAGAAGAGAGATATATATTTATTTATTTTTTAAAATATTTTGCAAAGTTGTCTGTGGATGGGTTTTGTTTGTTTTGTGGTTTTTTTAGTTGTTATTTGGAGTTGGGTTTTGGTTTTTTGTTTGTTTTCAGTTGTACTTTGTTGCTTTTTTATATTACAATATTATTTTTATATAACTAGAATCCTACCAAGGATATAGCTAGGTAAACACTTGAGTCGGCACAGTAGAAGGATAGTAGCTTCCACCAGGAGTAAAAATCTCACAAGTAAAGGATGTACAAACTTAAAACAGGCCTAGCGTTAGTAGAATAGCAGTGTGCTGTCACAGCTAAAAGTCAGGTGTCTGTTAAGGAAGGTAGAGGCACATGCTGTAGGTTCTGTTAACTTAAGGTTCAGCTTATATCTTTAATTTTTTAAAGGGTTTTTGTTTTGGTTTGGTTTTTTTGCCATCAGCAATAAACCTGAGATGGCTTTTGACTGAGGTAGACTATCTTTGGGGCCTATTATCTCTTCCTGACATTAACTATTTTTTCTAGTAAATACTTCATGTAAAAGGCAGAATAATCCCATGATCATGACAAAATTTGAGACGTGAATGTGTCATACGAGAATTTCAACATAAAATTTTCATATATGGAGTTTTCTAAACCATTTAAAGGAGAAGACATGGGAAGAATTCCCAGAAATGTCATTCCCAGAATCTGAGACACCTACCACTTTGAGAAAATGCCATGTGGAGATGTCAGTAAACACTATACAGGTTAGCTTGGAGAATCTGCTTGCTGTCTTCTCCCCAGTGCCTGCGAGATGTTTTTCTTACTCTCTAGTTTACAGAACCTATACAAGGCACTCTTAAGTGTAGAAGGACACCTAAGGATAAGCACTTACCGGGATATTTCAAGGACACTGAAGTGGTTTAAGTGTTGTTGAATTCCCTTTGGCTTTGGACTCTAGCTTGTAAATCCAGCAAGACTGCTACCTGCAACTTCAGGTCTCCACCTCAGAGCTTTGAATATCATAGAATGGTAGGGGTTGGAAGGGACCTCTGGAGATGGAGTCCAACCTCTCTGCCAATGCAGGAACACCCAAGGCAGGCCACGCCGGAATATGCTGATCTTGTGTATCTTAATTCTTTCATCTGGGTAGGTGGGATGGAGCATGCTACTGTAGAAGAGTCCATGGTCAGGCTACTGGCTTAAGAAATATGATTTGTTACGTTTGGTGCCTTCCATAATGCCAGGGGAGTGACCAAGCCTACCACTTTTTTCCCTTTTTGTGGTACATTGCCTGTTACAAGATGTAATGGCTCCAACAAGAGCTCTTGAAAAGAGAGGTACTTGGTGATTGGGTCTTCTCCTTGCTGTGAAGCAGCAGGTCTGGAGACTTGAATTTGGATGTCTACCCTGAGTGAGTTTCCTTATCACTAGAGGCTCTCATGGCATTCGGGTGGGAGTGGAGATCACTGACTAGCAATGGCATCTGGACATGTGGTGCCTTTCAAGTGACTCTGCATTTTGTTGAATGAAAAATGTGAGTTCACCAAGGAAATTCTGCACAAGCTCAGTTCCAAGTCAGTTCCCAGTAAAGCTCTGTGTACACAGCATACGTTTGAAAGTGTGAAAAGCAGTCAGGCTTGAGTTCCTTCCCATTCTTCTCTTCTTCCTTAGCTATGCACTTGGAATAGCAGAGGGGAAAAATGATGACAGTGTGCAGCTCAGTATTTGATATTTCAAAGGCTGTTAACTTTAAAACAAATTTCTCTTGGAGCATACAATGCTTATTTCATTTTAGCTTTAAATCTCTGCCATGTTCCGTGTTGCTGGTTCTCATTTTGTTTTGATTATTATGATCTGAGAGCAACTGGTACCTTTCCTCTCTTTTTCCATGCTCTTAAACTGTCAGCACTCAGGTGACAGAGCCCAAGCCTTTTGCTTTAAAATAAAAGGAAAATTTTAAGTATTAATGTTCAAGTATTAAGTATTTTAAGTATAATTATATGAAGTCTTTTAAGTATTAATGTTTGGCAAATCTTGTAGTAATCCAAATGTCTTAGGAATTTAGAAATCTTTAAATTCTTTACATGGAAATGAATTTCCATGGATTTCAATGTCTAAGGGTGGGGTTTGCATAGGTTCTTCACTCTGGATGTGTACAGCAAGTGACCAGCATTGCCTTGATCAGAAACGCTGCCCTTCATTGACAGGTGTCAATAACTTTGTGAAAAGATGGAGGTGTTTATGGTGACTTGACTATCATAACAGTATGTTATGTTAGTTCAAAGTCAGAATTACTCTTTGGGAAAAGAAACACTGTAGGCTAAACTGTTGTATAAGAACTCTTAAAGTAACTAAAGAAAGTTGCAAAGTGTTTGGGATTTTTTGTTGTTTGAACCATTCTCTCATGGTAGAAAATGAGTTTATAAGCTTGTGCATAATATTGTGAAGATGAAGTATAAACCATGTACATATGTAAATAAAATATGTACTTTTGCATTTCTTTTATGTAGGTGTATTTATTTCAAGAATATTCTTAAGGAAATAAATTTTAATCTGTTTTTTTTTCCACATTCAAAACCAGCTTACCTGGTTTTGCATGGAGTTGAGAGGAAACTTTTTCTCTGGTTTACCATCTGTATTGAATCTACCTAAATGCAGCTTGAAGGGTCAAAGTTCTAGTAACATTTTTGACAAACGAAGGCAAATTACAAAACCATGTCACTCGTGACCTCTGTTAAAAATGAAGGTGTTGACTGTGTTCATGCATTACAAGAATCATGACGGTGATCTAACCTCGGAACTGTGGCTCAAATGGTGCCCTCAAAAGTCCCTTGGCATTTTGCAGAACTTGCTTAATTGCTCTGTGCCTTAGTTCCCCACTTGTAAAACCAGGTTAATCTAATTTCTTCAATTTAACGTGAGTATGGAAAGTTTGGATGGCGTCATGCTGAGAGCTCTACAAGCATTTGAGAGTGGTGGTGTCTCTGTTGCAGAGCTCTTACATAAGAGCGTCTGAATGTCTGTCTGTCTTATTGGTCTCCAGTGGTGACCAGCTGCAGATTTCCAGGCAGTGGTATGAGAAAAGACAAGAAGTTACCTGTGGGACAGCAATGTGTCCTTGTGACCAAGAAGGCCAGCGGTATCCTGGGGTGCATTAAGAAGAGTGTGTCCAGCAAATCAAGAGAGGTCCTCCTGCCCCTTTACTCTGCTCTAGTGAGACCTCACCTGGGGTATTGCCTCCAGTTCTGGGCTCCCCAGTTCAAGAGGGACAGAATTCTTCTTGAAAGAGTCCAACAGAGGCTATGAGGACTATTAAGGGGCTGGAACACCTGCCTTTTGAGGAAAGGCTGGGAGACCTGGGGCTTCTTAGTCTGGAAAGGAGAAGACTGAGAGGGGATCTAATTAATGTCTATAAATACATAAGGGCTGGGCAGTCATTTCCTAACAGTTATTTTCCAGGATCTGCCTTCGTTCTCTAAAAAGAAAGGTAATAGGAGCTCTGTAAACTTGGCATCAGCAGGTTTTGGTTGTGGGTGGTGCAGGAGCCATCTCTTTCTGGGAAGGCTTAGCGTTGGATGGAGACTATGGCTGACCAATTGGGGCGCTTTGCCCTGTATGGAATACCAGTAGATCCCATTCCTTGTTTTCAGAAGGGGGTACTAATATGAAATAGTAATCATTGTAAGGTAGAAATATATAAAGATGATTGTGAAGTGTTTAGAAAGAGATGTACTGGATTTCATGCAGCTTACTTAGCTGAATAGGTTGAACAAGTGGGATAGTTTTGTACAGGGAGGACACTGAGTGTTGAATGAAAAGGCAATTGGGAAGTGAGCAAATAATGATGGAAGCAGTGGACAAGAAGGGTGTAGCTGCTGGGATGTGGCTAAAATGTGGGAGTAGGTATGTTTCAGGTGCTTTAAATACCTATTTACGCATTACAGTGAAGAATTAAGGCTGAGCTTACAAGGGAAAATTTTAAGGTGCCATTTTTGAGTCGATCAGAATTGGGATTAAATGCTTGGGAGATACTGTGTGCTGATTGCCTGCAGATCCTTCCTCCGTTGAGGTGATATGGCATCCTTCACAGCCTGGCTGGGATTCTTTGGACCAAAACCAAAGACAAGGGAATGTACAAGTATGCTTATACTATAAACTTTCAGATATACTTTGCGGTGTAGGCTGTTTTCTGAGGTGTTATGCGTGTGCGATTGCATTTTGGGGGGCTATAAACACTGACAGAAAGTGGTACTACAAGGTTTTGTTTCCCAATAAAATCAAGTAATAAAGTTTGGCAGCAAGGTTACGTCTCTCTTCTCTGTCAAATAGACTCAGCAAATCAGGAAGGTAAGTATTCTGTGGTCTGTGAGTAAAATGATCAGAAATCAGTCTCTAGTAATTCCTTACTTTCTAAATGAGCAAGATCTTTCATCAAGCTCTGTGATACTAAAAAGAAAAGAATAACAATTCGGCTTGATGTTTTTGGGGGAAAGGTGCAAGAGGGGAGAGCACCTACTTTAGCCTGTCATAATGAATGCTTTACTTATTTCTAGTATGATATTTTAGCATAATAATAAAAATTGAGGGATTTAATATTATTTCTTGAATGCACAGTGTTTTATTAAAAATGCAAGATTAATTTTATACTTTAGCGGTATACCCCTTCTTTCTTGCATATGGACTTCTTAAATGTTATGAAGATGCTCAAAAATTTCCACACCATATTCCAGTTGCTTATACTGTATATTTCTGCAACATGGTGTAGGAAAAAACACTAAAACCAAAAACAACCACCCCACCATTTTCATTTTTGGAGGCTTTTCAGAAGCACTTTTCAGAGATCAAAGTGAGGAACCAAAGCGTAATGAAGCAAGGTACTTTGACTCCAATAATACGTGTACTGATGCTTCAATGTCTGAAACACTGGGGATATTTCTAGTCAGACCTGTCTTCAGAATCTTATTCTGCCTCTGATTATAAAGCCTTAGCGATCACAGCAAGAGCCAGCTAGGTCTGCGGCAGAAAGAGTAAAGAAGTGTCCTACCTTTAGACTGTACCTTCACTGCAGAGAAGAGCTGATTTTTGTGGTGTTTTTTGGGGTTCAATAAGTCTGGGTTATTTTGCTCTGGTTGGAGGAACAAATTCCTAAGTCAAGGAACACCCTCCTATGACCTTCCTTTCTAATGATCTCTTAGTGCGTGTGTGTGTGCGCTGATTAGCTTGTGAACACTAAAATGCATTGGAATACCTGAGTCTGCTCTATGAAACATAGCTTATAAATGGACTCACTTTGAAGGGTGATCTGAGAGGATACCAGTGGCAAAACAAGGTATTTGCTGGGTGCTACGCCCGTTTCAGTTTTGAGTCTAACTTGTGGATTTGTTGTTCTTCAGTGATTTGGAATTTCCTTAAATCATATTTATGGCTGCTTCAAATCAACAACAAAGACACCCCCTCCCCACAGATACTCAGAGGTAGAATTTGATCTTCCAGGTTTATTGTTCTCTTTGCTTAGGAAGCCGTATTTTTAAAGTGTTTCTCTGAGAAACATTATTTGTCTTTGGAATAATTTCGATGTAATTGTTAGTTCTGTATTTACTGGCATGTGCTTAGTGCTCTGTTCTCGACTGAGCAGTGACTGTAGTTTAGTATCCAAAACTTTTAGTATAAAGGCTTATTTTCTATAGTTTGTTTTTTTTTTAAGCCATTGTTTCTCCTGTATCTTACATAGAAGGTGAGGAACTTATTAAGGAACCTGTTTCAAATGTCTAATTTAAATGCGGTCTGGAATTGTTTGTATTTTCAAAGACGACAAGGAAATAATCATCAATGCCTTAGCTGGGATGTGAGTTAACATTTGCACCAGCCATAGGTTTGGGTTTTTTTGGATTTTTTTTTGGATTTTTTTTTTTTTTTCAATTAGCACTCCCTTAGAAAACCCCATTCCCCCCGCTTTTGTCAATGTGCTGTAGGAGAAGAAGAGCAAATAGATTGGAAATGCTCTGCAGCTCAGGCTCCTGGGAAAATGTAACAGGTGTTACAGCTCAGCTGGGTATGAGCTTTATGAAAAAGACCCTCTCAGACTTTACCCATAGAATTCCCTTTCCTAGCCAGAGCTTCAAGTAGGAAGAAACTAATGACTTCATTACCATCTCAATTCTGGGAAATGCTTGGTCCAGACCTGAATCATTAAAGGAAAGGTATAGCACTCTGCGTGACCTTACAAGATCAAAATGTTATTTAGAGCAATTCCATTAGTCAAGGCTATAAACCTGAAAGAACACACCCTTTCCCGATGGCTTTTAGGCCATAAAACGTGTATGTTGTGAGGAGGGGGGCAGGAGGGGTGGAGGTTGGGGGTGGGGGGGGAATGTGTCGAGAAAAAACATATTCTGCCCTCGTTGTGCAGCACAATTTCCTCTGCTTTCTTTGAAAAGCCTCCACTTCCAGCACTTCTTCCTTTCACCCTGTATTGTGACACGTTTAATGGCTCCTGTCGTTCTCTCTCTTCTAGGGGTTTTCTAATTGGGGATGATACTGAAGCCACGAAGGATGTCAAAATTTCAAGCCATGCAACATGAAATGTATTTATTTAGTTCTGTAGTAATGAAAACCATCTTTTATTTAGTTTTTTTTATTGTGTCTTTTCCTAGCATACGGAAAGAGTAAGAGAACAGCATAACGTACAGAGGACAGACAGACTTTGGGGTTATTTTCCCCCTCTCCCCTTTCTTCATTACCACTTTAGCAGTTATTAGGAAAAGAAACACTTGGTGAAACTATATTCTAGCCAGCTGTCTGGGATTTCATACCGTAACAATAACTCTGGATTTTAAACCCTGGCCCAACAATCTTTCAGTAGGAGAACAAATTGTTCACCTTTTGGATAATTTTAGTGGACTTGGTCAATAAGAAAAAAGTCAATGTGTGTTTTTTGCCCAGCTGCCATGAGGTCATTTCCTGCACAGACACCTCCACAGGTACAGGTGGGCATAAGATGACACGAAGACATGTGTTATCCCTGCTTTAGGAAGAGATTTGAAAAGAGGAAACAGAGGCCTGGTGTGGTGTTTTGTAGGGGGTTTGAAGCCTCTGTGTTAGAGAAGTGTTTGCATTGCCTGAACCCCATTTCCGGAGGGAAACTGAATGTCTTCTACACCAAACCAGTAATGTGAGTCAGTCTGGAACTAATGGGCAGGTGAAGAATGCTGATTTTAGTAGGCATGTGTCCCCGTTGGTATTTCTTGGCGGTGAAGTCCAAGACTTGTCCATGCAGGGCAGTTCACTCGAGGTCTCATAGCTTATCTCCATCCAGATGTGTCCCACAGGGCAGTTCACTGGAGATCTCATAGCTTATCTTGATCCAGATGAGTCTCTTGGAGGTTGTTGCATTGGTTACCAAGGCATTCTGCCCTCTTCCTCAAAGTGTTCTTGCCTTGTGGCAATCCATTTCTACAGTGAAATGTTTACACCCCATCATCACAGTTGTTCTAAATCTCCTGTCTTGAACAGGATTGGCAGCTGTAGTCTGAGATTGACAGATATCTGAGATGAGGTCTCGCTGATGTTTTCATTAATACGCTGTAGGATTTCCTTTCCTCCTGTCTGCTCTGTGACATTTTTGCTCATTTTCATCCAGTGATCACCTGTTTTTCCTAGTTTCTCTTCCTTGTCCAAACCCATAGTCTCAAGAATGGCGTTAACCATAACTGTAAATGTGTGACCTTGTGTTTCATACTATTGAGTTTCACTTCCATTTGATCCTTTTAATCCTTGCTGGATCCTATTTAGTCCACCCCAATGATCACATGAGCAAATGCAACAGACACCTCTTTCTTCCCCAGGGAGTACTGGATGCAGTGTTTCTGCAACCTTAGGTTTATGCATTCCTTAGGCTACAGTTCCTAAGCAGTTAAGTTGGCAAACACTTACTAATGATGATTTTGGCATAAAAAAATGGGTCTTTGAGCCTGAGCCTTCTAGAGCAGGTCTGAGCAGTAGGCTGTTGCATGGGTTAGGTTAACCTGGGTAAAGGAGAGGTGTAGCTGCATTAGCAAGACACTGTTTTCTGAGCTATTACCCACTATGATGTGTCGTTTTGATACTCAGCTAGAGCCTTTGTTTGTCTTTTATTAATTTGGCTTTGCTTACAAGCCCCTCTCACTCTGTAAGTATGATTCTGTGTTTTATCTCTTGGGTTACTGTGGTGGGTGGCAGGCTGTTGTGTTGCCTTCTCGGAGAAGGATGAGAAGGCGTATAAACTCACATCTACCGTCTCCCTGAAATATGCTGATGTGACAGCTTCTTGGACTGAAAATGCACACTTCTGGTGGGCTTTCTGACAGGAGAAGCAAGCGGTTGTGTCACTTAAAACCAGCACAAAACAAAACCCCCGCTGAATATAGATTTGCAATATTAATTTGTTTTATGAAGGAAGTGCACAAATGCTGAATGCACTGTGTGCTGCTGTTCCCAACCCTGAATCAATTGTCATGCTTAGTTTAGCCTCTAAACCCCAGAAGTATCCTTAGAAAATCCACACTGGAAATATTTGCTGTTTAGAGCACTGCTGAAACAAAATATTCAAGGTGGAAGAGAATGACAAAATGTCCAAGCACCCATTCAGAAGAAAATACTGGTAGAGCCTTTAATTATGGAACATCTATTGGCACCTCTGTGCTAGTCGGTGGTTCGTGGTGCCCTTTACCTGGGCACCTTGGAGGACTGTCCTAACAGGAATTACTTAACCCTCTCAGCGCTTCTCTGCGTCAGAACAGTTCTTCAGATAGTTCAAGCCCAGATGCTCACATCCAGGCATCTTCCCATGAATCACTTTTGTGCACCTAAATAAAAGTAACTTGCTCCTCTGGAGCTGTGTCATAGTTGTATGTTCTGAATGTATCTGTTTTTTTGCAGCCTTGTCTTGAGTCCATTTTGCAGATGAGTTGTGTTCGGTCCATTTTGCCTTACAGCTGAGGATGAAATTTTAGGTTTTGTGGTGTTGCTGTAAGTTTTGCCATGGTGATTGTGAGCCTACTATGAACAGAGAAGAAGGCTGGCATCAATTTTTCTGGATGGGCGATAGCTGAGGGTGGTTTTAAAAAAATCTTCAGTAATTTCCCCCCTGCATTCTAGAAAGTTGGATTCCTTGGTGAGAACCTCATCTCATTAAACAGTATCTCAGGCTTGATTGATATATTCACCACCCTGTCTATTTATAAAATATATCTGAAACTATTTGCTGACTCCTTTATGGTGTCCACTCCCTGACCCATGTATAGTGGTTAGAGGCTGCTTGCTTACCTGTCCTTGCAAGGCACGGCCAACTGGAACTGGAACTATCCAGTAGCTGCTCAGTGACCAGTGCACTTTGCACAGAAGTAATCAACAAGGTAGGCCGTTCCTAATTGCCATCCTGGATTTGATTATAGCTATTGAAAGAGCCTTTCTTCTATTGATAAATATGTTGCTAATTTTCTTGCTCTGCTTGTTTGCAGCCCACAAGTTCTTTTTCATCTGGTTTCTCACAAATTAGGTGAAAGCATCATTCTCTTGTTCTAGGTATTGCTTGTTAAAAGTACTGGTACAGCATGTCCTGGACTGTATTGCTGCGATGAGAGGTCTAGAATGTCTGCATAAAAGGCTAGTGTTAGAGTGCTTTAAAGGATTTGTTTTGCACTCCAGTATTGGTCTGAACTCAGGACTTTCCTAATAGCTTCTTTTTTCACTCATAAAAAGATGACAACAGCCTTTTCTTTAGCAGTATATTGTGATGTGTCCTTAAAAAATAAAATATGTCTAAAAATTAACAACCTGTTAGGGCAGTCTAAGTATTGGCAGTTTGGGTTTTTTGTTTGTTTGCTTGGTTTGTTCGTTGGTTTTGTTTGTTGTTTGCTTGTTCTGGGATTTTTGTTTTCATTTTTTGTTTTCTAACCAGGAGATGCTTGCGTATCTGTGTATAGGATCATTAAAGTAACCATTTTCCCTTCACCTGATGGTGCTTGCAGTTTGTATTTCCTGACACCAGAAGTTCATTGTATTTAATAAGCAACTTCCTATTGTATTAGCAAATTTCCATCTGGTCGGAAAGGTACCTGATTCTATTACTATATTTGTCTTCACAGCTATGATGCAAAACATAATTTGCTTACAGCTTCATAAATATGGCTAATGCAATGATAGGTACATCATATTACCCACAAAAAGGTTTTGCTTTGTGCAGGGTGCTTCTGAATCTATGAATGAACAGAGAACATGAACAGAGAGGGGAGGTAGTTGCTGCTTCTGTAAGCCTGGTGACGTCCTAAAACTTTACGGAGTTTTTAGGAGGAAAATTAGAGGAAAATTTTTTTAAAGAAAAAGTACTGCCTGAAAATATCAGTGCTCTTTGTGTGCGAGAGGGAGAGAAGTGATACCTACGTTTTACATGGGAGCAGGATTTTGGATAGGTATCTGTCCTTTGGAAAATCAGAAAATCTTCCTCTGTTACAGCTCAGCAACACAGACTAAAAAGTAGAAAACTATGTTAGTAACATCATAGACATCTGATTAGAAGGTTTAGGAAGGGCTGGGGGGGAACTGTTGAGTGAAACATTAATAAGAATGGGATTTTCATCACTTCAGTTTTACTGGTCTCCAAGAAGCCTCAGCAAACAAGTCATCTTTGTGAGCTCTGTTACTAAGAGGACAATATGCCCAGCATTACACTATGCTCGTTTTAGAGGTGTTCAGAGGAGGTGTGGCTGGCTTTACTGACTTGCTTGTTGTCACATGGGAAGTCCGGAGCAGACAGGGTAATTAAGCCAGGAGTTCAGAGCTGGATCCCTGAGATGCTTATGATACAGTCCCTTGTGGGATGTGCCACTCCTGCTCCAGAGAACATACAGACTAGATGTGAGAATGGGGCGAAATGCCTTGCCCTAAGAATAAGGAAGGTCAGTAGCAGAGTTTGGGGCTTTTATCTTTATAAAGAAACAAACAAAACCCTCAAACAAAAAAGAAGACAGGATATTTGCATGTACCTCTGTACCCAATCTTCTGGTGGTAAATACGTGATAGCACGGGGTATTGCAATCTAGCAGTCTGGCAGGAGGAGGGTGGGAAGGGCAGGAGACCTTCCTTGGGAAGGCCATCTCACTGCTTTCTGCTTCTTTCAGCTCTTCCTGTAGCTGACCTCGCTGACACCACAGAGCTGCTGGTTACCCAGTACCGACAGTGATGGGACCACTCTGTGGGACTCAAACCCACTGATTTCCAAATGCTGTCTCCCAGTTTCACACAGCCAGGAAATGTGTTTATCTCTTGCCACATGACCTACAGTTTTGAATAGCACTCAGGTAGCACCGTATTAGAAGGTAGTTGTCATATCATTTCTGCTGATATGCTCTTTTCCAAGGGGCTGTGTGGCTGGTTTTAAATGTGATGTGCAGGAAACAAAGCAGCCCAAGCTGTCGGAAATCACATTGGCCCTTGCTATCAACAGATAATGCAGGGATAGCTCGTGGCTTCACCAGTGTGTGGGAAGACCATAGAAATGCTGACAAATGATTTGCTGTGTGCTTTGCTACCACAAATTAGTGCATTGATGAGGCATCCTGCAAAAGCAGTGTTTGTCTTTCTGAAAGTGGGCAAGTATATTTACCAGTGACTACTAATTAAGTGTGCTTGTGAAGGAAATGAAGCCTCAAGTGTGTCTAATTATGTCCCCTTCCTTTGATGATAGCTGCCAAGAGCATGATAAGGAGTCCGCCACCTATAACAGTGATAGGGATTTTGTCTGTTATCTCCCATTTGCTCTGTATACTAAGAACCCTGTAGGAACCCTTTCTGTAGAAGATGATGGATGTCAGACTTCAATTCAGAAGTGCAGCCATGTTGCTTTCAGAAAAGCGTGAGTGTAAAGATACAAAGTCCTATTGGATGTGTCATGCCACACTGAGCATCCGGCATCAAGCATTCTAACAATTTAATCTGCAAGATCTACATACATTCCAAAGTTCGTTGTTAATTCTTAATTAGGATCTATGCAACACTATCATACTCTTGTTGCTTAAAACTGGGACTGCGAGAGTAGTGTATCATGGGGTCATTGATCCTCTCTGGAAATGCAGTGTCTGGATTAGGTGTCAAGATAAAGAGCTTGGAGCCCAACTTGAAGCAGTAATGTTTGACAGCTTGGACTGGAGTTTCCTCGTTTTGTCATGTTTCACAAAATAGCCTAACTTTATACGCAAATGAAATCATGTAACATGTCAAGTTTTAACTGTACAACACACCAAGAAAGAAAATAGACCTACATGGGAATGCACATGACACGAGTTTTCAGAATTTATCCAAATAGCTGCAAGTGTTGGCTGCATAGCATGCTCTGAAAAGAAATCAGTCCCAGAAATGGAGTAGTGTTCTTCAACTCTGTTACCAAGTAGATACTATCAAGTAGGTGTGTATCAAGAGTATAGCCATGCAGCAAAAATCAACGATCTTTATGAAAGAATTATGCAGATAGTCATTCTTTCCTGATGAGGACCAGGTTGGGGTTGTTTTTTTTTTCCATCTGAGGAAGATGATCCTTCTCTTGCCATTGGGAGAAAGAGAGTGAGACAGTTCAGAAAATTCAGGCAACTTCATGCCTGTTGCAGATGTAAGTTTCAACCATCCATACCCCTGTGTGTTCAGTATCACTGTTTATCTAAGTGGGGATTGTGTTTTTCTACCTTGTTAAAAATTTTACTGTTTGGTGTTTATGTTCAGCTGCCACTAATCATATCTTTTGGGTTAAAATCAGTCAAACTGGGCATCTCTTATGTTTGTGAGCAGCTGGCTAGTGCATCTGGGAAAAACTGGATGTGGAAAGATGGGGGAGGATGGTGAACTGCTTGAGGAACAGCTCACTGCCCCTGGGGAGGATGGTCTCTGACCAAAGCTGTACTGTATTGGGCCAGGTAAGAATCCTGGAGGGTACAAAGAGGACTGTATCAAGTGACTGTGATGCTGACTGCCAGAACTACTGTAGATGCATCTGGTTTTGGAGCAAATGTCCTTGCTTGTTGGCAAGTGACCATAGTTTCTGTGTATATGTATCCATGGGTTCATTACTGTACATCCAATGGAATAAGTACTTTGCTGTGTTTATCATAAAATTGTTTTGGTTAGAAAAGACCTTGAAGATCACAGAGTCCAACCATTAAACCAGCACTGCCAAGCCCACCACTAAACCATGTTCCTAAGTACCTCATCTACATGCCTTTTAAATACCTCCAGGCATGGAGACTCCACCATCTCCTTGGGCATCCTGTCCCACTGCTTAACAACCCTTTCAGTGAAGAAGTTTTTCCTAATGTCCAACCTAAAACTGCCCAGGTGCAACTTGAGGCCATTTCTTCCTGTCCTATCTTTTGTTACTTGAGAGGAGAGACCAGCCCTCACCTCACTACAACCTCCTGTCAGGTAGGGAGTGGTTGTTTCAGAAGATTCCTGTGGAGTTCTCCTGGTAGTTAGATCTCTTGCTTGGTACCATGCAGCCGAGGAATGAAACATGACAATTACTTTATCCCAGAATAAAATGGGCAAACGGTGTTTCATAATTGTCCTCCTTATAGAAATTGAAATCTTTATGCAAATGTAATCCGGAATGTTAATATGAAATGGAAAATATCAAGGGAATTCAGTCTGTTTCTTATATGTGACCAAGATGCAGTGAATCTCTCTTGCTTGTTCAACCATCAGTTTGCTCCTGACGCTAACAGAAAACACAGTGAGAATGTTGATCCATTGCTCTGCAAGGAGCCAGATGGAAAATAGTTAGAAACTAGTAACACAGGTAACACAAGCTCTGTTGTTCTGGCTGGTGATAATCTGGTAATCCTTGCTCAATTTCCTTCCAGTACAATTAATTATTTTTGTTTGTTTTTGTTATGAGAAAGTGTGTTGTGATAACTTCCTTCAGCAGCTCAAAATGTAACACCAAACTCCCTGCTGGCAAGACTTCAACAGCAGAGTTGTGCCAGCAGATAATTTGGCCTAGATTATTTTTAAGAAGGTTGTCAGTCTTGTTTTTTCTCCATTATGTGCTTACTGTGGTAATATCAAATATTTATTCTACTGATTACAGCTTTAACTCTAAACAAATGCAGTGGAGTAATCTCTTGACCAGTGCAGTGACAGAGACAGCCCCCCTCATAGAGCTGCTTGAAAACGAGAATGATTCCTCTTGTGAAAATATCTATTTAAACCATATTACTAGAAATCTCAAAGCAGGGCATTTGCCATGCAAATATTGTCCTTTTTGCCCTTGCTGGAGTACTTGATAAAATAAATTCCCTGATCACAAGCCTGGGACTGAAATCCATGGTTCCTCTCTCTCTCTTTTTTTTTTTTTCCACTCTCCTCCTTTTTTTTTCCCCCACTCTCTTTTTTTTTCTTTTCCTTTTTTTTTTGACATACTTACGCTCATTCACCTGCATCCATATGCACATATGAGTATGCATGTGCACGCACACACAGTCAAATACCCCTCTTAGCTTCAGAAGGGTGAAAGAGGAAACATTAACATCCCATTAGCTGCAGGGTTCACACGCGGGGTCTATAAAGAAATCTGGCTTTGGGTTCAAGAACACGTTGAGAGAAAAACATAATAAAACGTAGGTGCTTCTTACATCACTCGCTAGCTCACTGATGTGTTTGTGTCCCTGTTCTCTCCCTGCTGCCTACAAGCTCTTACATCTCCTTGGAACACAGATTCCCCTCCCCTATAGGAAGTCTCATTCATTCATGTTTTGAAGGAATTTCTTAATTCTCTTTCAGCAAGATTACCGCCATCCGTGCCCCTTTTCCTTCTCTCTGCCTTTGCCAGAGAGAGAGAGAGGAGCAAGGCCTGCCCAGATGGTTGAGGACCAAAAAGAAGGAACATTTTCTCATGCTTTTAAAAAGACCACTTTCTTTCCTGCCTAATATTTAGCTCCTTCAAATGCAAATGGAGAGGTTTCACTCCAAGGTTAGCATAACAATTATGGGAAAGCTTTAAATCTGAAGCATTTGTTTACACGATGAAAGGAGTCCACAGTCCAAAAGCTCTGAGGCCAGGGCTTTTCAGTAGCTATTTTCTGACTAAGTAGTGAACTGCAAGTCAATTTTAGACCACAAAGAAAACCAATTTATATCAGTGTGTAAGCTAATTTTGGAGGGAGTTCTACATTATAAATGATGATGTGTTGGGTTTTTTTGATTTGTTGTTTTTTCTTGGTTTTTTTTTTTAAAGTGACTGTTACTGAAATAAACTCCTGATTTCTCCCTCCCCCAAACCTTTGTATCTTGCTGTTTAATGAGCCCCCAGATGTCTTGATGCTACTGACTGTTCCCCTGTGCTCTCAGGAGACAGGACATGCAGGATCTAGGGAACTGGCTTCATTAATACCCAGGTGGGTGGTTGTCCGAAAACTTGGACTGATGCTCAGGAGTGAATTCCAGGTGGGCAGAAGGCCTGTCAAATATGTTTTTTCCTACCTTGGTTTCTGTTTAACTTGCTTCCCTGGTTCACTGTCCAAGTGCAGGCTCTTCTTAGTGAATTTTTGTTGCTAAAGTGCTCTGGAGTGACAACTGTTGGGATCCAGTCATTCCATGGAAGCAGTAAGACACTTCTGTTTTGAGCAGATTGATATTTCTCCGTTGCTGTGCTTTCAGTATGCCACAATCCTGAAATAATATTAATGCTGTATAATACTACTTGACACCTAGATGTTTCTATTTCTCTTCTTGGTTAGAACCTTCCTCCAAAAGCCTCTTACGTCATTGTTGACTTCCAGTAGCATCAAAGTATCTGTCAATCCCTGGGGCATTTTGCTGAATTTCTCCTCTGTGAGATTGGTGTAGCAGCAGTGTGACACTGTTGCTTCTCATCCCAGGAGAAGATTACGGTCAGATTATGTGCATCAGAGATAAATCTGGCCAATGACAGTAAGGGAGGAGTATATTCTTGCCTAGGTGCCAAGGCAATGCTATCAGCTAAAACCAAACAAGGTCTTATTTTTTTTGAGATCCATTGCTTGCTGCAAACTCAGTGTTGGGTTCCTTCATGTGAATGGAGAAGGGGCTTCCACTGGTCCAAGTATTTGGGCACTTCAGCCTCTTTGCTCTGGAAGCAGTTTTGTTTGGAGAAAGCCTCAGAAAAAGTTTTCCAAATGTGGGTGTTTCCTTCACAAGAAACTTTCTACAAATGCCACAAAATCCTGCAGTGCTGTTCTTAGTGCCATGAGCCACATATTGAGAAGTAAGCACAAACACTTGTTGGTTTACTCTCTCTAAGCTTTCTAAGAGGACAGAAAACAGAGAACCCTAGAAAGCACAGCTGGAAGGGCCCTTCAGTAGGCTATCCCATCCGTCTCTTTATCCTCTGGCAACAAAACCTGTAGCAATGTCTTTCCTTACAAATGTTCGTCTAACCTGTCATCTGAACCCAGGAAATTTCACAACTGTAGAAGCTGGCTCCTACATGATTACCTGACTTGTCCACTCGCTGTGGAAACAGACCACATAAAATAAGCAGTGCCTTTGATAACTGGAATTAATGCAACCGTGTGCATCTTGTATTTGTTGAGTTCATGACTTGCTTTGAAAACATTGCTTGAAACTGCAGCGAATACAGCGAGACTGATCAGTAGGAACAAAGTCAAAGAAACAAGGGCAAAGCAACAAACAGGCTCAAGTGAACCTCAGTGGAACTTCCCACTGAGAAAAACCTGCAAATTATGGAATTAGTACTGGGCTGTGAGAACCCTCCTTTTTTTTGTGAGGCCATTTCTGTGGGGTTTGGTCTCCACTTTGATGAATCTGTCGATTCACTAACTGGATATGTTATTTAGCAGGAGAGTGTGTATTTGGCTTCCAATACCCCTTACCAGTTGACTGAAAACCAGTGATGATGTATTGTAGTGTTGATGGCTGAAACTTGGTATTAGAATAACTGTTACTGGATTAATAATCACCAGATTGTTGTCCAGAAAGTTGTCTGATATTATTTCTCAGCTGTAACTGGAATCAAATGTTGATCATCCTTTGGATTTGGTTAACTTCTGGGTGAAGGGACTGACTTTCTTTTCTGGTTCCCATTACCAGAGGATCATATTAATATGTGCCTTGACTCTACAGTAGTAAAGATCTGGCTTTATAGGCAAGGGAATATAATCCAGCTGTATTTCTGTTTAGCTGTTCCAGCAGCAGAACTGGTGTGTAATATCCAAGGATGTCTAGCATATGATTGCTCATAGCAAGGTATGCGTGATGTTGTATTGCATACGACACTTAGATCTGTTTTCTTTTTTAATGAGTAAATGTTTTGGTTGATTCTGTAGGGCAAAGAATGGGGCCAGTTCAGCTGCTGGCCCCAGAGTTTATAGCTCTGACACGCATTCTTTGCTTCTTGCACTTAGAAGGCCCTGGAGTTTGCTTTGCCCACCGTGTGAGCTGGCCGTATGCAAGTGAGCTAGAATTTGGAACTAATAAATCCTCATTGATGCAGTGCCCTGCTGAAGCTTTTTCGAAGGATTTTCTTTGAAGTGTGTTAAGTCCAATTAAAAAAAAAAAAAATCAAGGTAAAACTTAAAAAAAAAATTCCCAAAACATTATGGTGTTACGAGGCTAAAAATTTATTTTATATTATCATTAAATAATGCACTGCATATAACTTGCCCCCTCAAAGAATGATTGGATTAACCAAATAACCTCTCATGCAGCGAACAACAGCTAATAATATACATTGCACTGCCTTATTTGTACAAGAGTCACTGTCTTTTCCCTTGCTCTTCATCCCTTGATTCATTTATTGGACATCTAAGCTTCTAATACAGATGAGTTAGTGCATAACTCCTCTGTGGAAGTTTTCCCTACTTTGGTCCCTGATTAGGGTGCTTGGGGTACGTTTCTGATGTAAATGGAAAAAGAAGCTCTGCAAGAAGTGTACTAAGGTCTTAAACTCTTAAAATCTCTTAAGACTGCTTATCCCACTTGCTGCTGTAGGTAAAATTCTCTTCCTTTTTAATGTGTTCCACAGTTCGTTCCTGGATTTTCTCCAAGATTTGTAGATTGTAATGACCCTGTAGGAATCATTGCAGCTTGTCATTATTGCAGTTTCTGCTGTGAAGTAGTAGTACGTGAGCTAGGCCATTGTAGATCTGGAGGTTATATAAACTTTTTCTAAGTTTTATTTTGATCTTTGCAATGACAGCTTTAAAAAAAACAACAAACCCCCAAAATCCCAGCCTTAAAGTCAGGGGTTGCTAGCCCACTGAGTGTATTTTAAAGAAATGCTTACAAAAGCAAGGCTAGCCTTCCTGCCTTTGTAATGCTCAAAGCTTGGTCTTTTAGACCTTTCTTTGTAGCAATGGATAGGTTCTACAGCTATTTTTAATCTCTTAACCTTTTAACCTTCTGAGATGGAAAGTAAGACTGCTATGAAAGCTTTAGCTGTGAAAGTGGCTCTAAGTAAGCCCGTTTGTGCTGCTTTAATACAGGTTCTGTATGTTAATTCTCTAGTAATGTAATCAAGAAAGTGCTGGTGTTGAGAACCAGCATCTACCTAGGAGTCACTTCACCCCCTGACCATAATGAATGTAAAATGCTGGTAGTAACAGATTGAAATGAAAAACTCCTTCATCTTGGCGTGCCAAGAGATTTGCAATCACATTGTGATTCTCAGAGTGCTGCTTGATTGGGGATTAATGCGTGGGTAGGTTGACCTCTCTCGCAGAAGCGCTTGTTTTTGTACTGACTGTGTGAAAAACAAATTTCAAATAGATGGCCTGTTGCACTTTTCTTGCAATTCATATTATCACCCCTTTGGTTTCTCAATAGTAATACCCACTCTGAACTCTTCAGGGTTTTTCCTTCTTTTCATGTCTTGCAAGGAGGAGGGTGAATTTTATTATCAACAGAAAGATCTGCTTTCTTTTTGTTCCCTTTACTGTCATCAAATATGACATCCCTCGATTGACTTGGTTAATTTAAAAAAGGATAATTTGTGCTTTTCAAAGCAAAATGAAGCTGCTGTTGTACTTCCTAAGCTATTTCTGCCTGAAAAGTAACTTATGCTGTATGCAAAGAAAAATAAATGAATATGGCAAACCCACTTCTTTTCAGACTAGATTTATATCCATTTACCTGTCCTTGTTACATCAACTACCTTCAGTTTCTGGTATTGTTTTTATAGTGAGAATATTGCTTGGGTGCTATTTTCTGGGACTGTTAAAACAATAGTAATGTGAGCTTGTATAATGTAACGTTTGCCTGAGAAATAAGAAGGAGACAATTCTTATCTTGTCCTCGTTTATTAAATAAAATTTTAAAAAGGTGAATGTGCTTGGTCTGCTCAGGTTCTTGTTTTGTCTTCATGCTCACTATCAAGTAACCAAACAAACAACATAAAAAAAAAGGCAGCAAGCTCAGACCTATGTTTTGGCTGCATTTTAGAAATTCCACAGCAGACTTTGAATTTGCACTTGTACAATCTTAGGCAAAGTATAAATATATTCTAGAAGATAGCAATCCCTAGTTATTTATCACCAGTTGAGGGTTAAAAATGAACCAGAAGTAGTATTGTCCTTTTTGTGTTGCCTTAAATGGTCCTGTTAGCTTTGTGGATACTAAGTAGGTGATGCTAACTGTTGTACAGCTATGACATGGTTTATGCCGTCCTTTTCATTTGCCTTTATTTTAGAGTTATTAATTCTGGAAAATTGTGTAGGCAAAGACGTGAGCTTGTTATCCTTTGAAAACCAGGTGGTGTCTATGTAAGGTTATAAGTGGCACTTCTGGTTTTAGAGCTACTTTGTGCAATGCAAAATGATTTTAATGTGCTTAAGAATCTGGGTCATAAACTGTAAAGTGGGAGAGGGAAGAGGAACTTTGTGACCTACTTGTTGTATCAAAACCATCCTCAAGATGTTTTCCATAACATAGGGAAACATTTCCCACAAATTTGCTGTTGGAGAGTTGTGAAAAACTGAGGTTTAATTTGTGATAGTAGAAATGATATAATCAGATATCCCTTTCATATCTTTTGTTGTGGCAAAAAAGTGGGAAGTGGCTCTTTATTCCCTAATGTATGGGTGAAAATGATATAGACCTTTTTGGCACGCTGTAGCATTTGGATCACACTTGCTCCCACGACAGCAAATACTGTTGTGATTTAAGGTTAGCCAGTGCCTATCATGCTGGCAGGCAAGTACTGTTCAGGACTGTTTAGTTGCTGCCTGTATCGAAGGCTCTCCAAAACTCTATTTTTTCTGCCTGTGGTTGTGAAGTGTTAGGTCACATACAGTAATGTTTGACCTTTTTTGGTCTTTAATGTAGTCTATAATTCTGTATTCTGGGATTTTTTTTTTTTTTTTTAATTTATAGGCACTTGGTATTTCTTTAATTTAGGACATCTCCTGTTAAGATGCCTTGAACCAATGGCCTAAAAGTCCTGTCTGTAGGTGCTCTGGTGTAGTCTTTAAAAACCATGTTCTGCAGTATGATGCATCTGCTGGCTCAGAGGGATCAGGAAGTTGCTGGATCTGAACCCCTGAGTGACATAACAGGTTTGTCTTAGTAGGGCTAGTGGAAAAAACTGTTTGGAGCTCTGTGGTTGTACCAGCCCTTCTGTCTGCTCTGCTGCTCCACGCCAGAGGCTATTCCCAGGCTGGAAATGGAGGAATGATGGTGCTTATTTTTGAGACTTTTGTGCAGCTAGATGTGAAATGAAGTCTCTGAATCTTCTGCCAAGAAGAGCTAGGGTCTGATCTGATAACTGGCTCCTATAAATTTGTCTGCTTCCTATTACAGGCAGTGCTGAGAGAGCACATTGTCAGTTTATGATGGCTAACCTATTGCTCTCAGTACTAAACAAGGTAGTCACTTTTGCTCAGTAGCCTTCGAGGCTGTAAGAGATGTCTGTTGCAGTTCTGCTGGGTCAATATCACTGCTGTTCTGTGGTGAAGTTTTGTTTCCTCATGTAATTCCAAACTAATGCATTTTCCCAGAGCCACAAATAGTGACTCCACATAATCCCTCTATATCCTGCCAGTTAGGAAATATTAACCCCTCATCAGCTCCCCACCTTTTAATATGGGCAGAAAGGTAGCCCAATTCCCCCAAATCCTACTGCTGTTAAGATCAAAAAAAGCTTAATCAATTTATTCAAATCGCAAAATATATTCCATGAGTTAGCGGATGACAAAGTGAATTCCAATTAGGGAATATTTAGGTGATAAATTCTATGTTAAATGTTTTTCAAGGATATGGGAGCTATTAGCACACAGAACACCAGCATGACTGATCTTTGTTTAAAGAAAAAAGGAAAGTGTGAAGTGCATGAAAGGGGAAATATCTATCTCTGAAGAAGTCTTCACTTAAAGTAATCTTTTATTGCTGATCTGCTCAAATCTATGGTCATGTGAAACTTGCCATATTTGAGGCAGTTTGAGATCCCCGGTATCAAAATACAGAAATGATAAAACAAACATTAATGTTGGTGCAGCAAATACACCTCCTTGCTTCAAATATTGATGTTTTCAAGTGGATAGAAAAATATAAAGCAGTCAGACCACATAAGCCTCCAAAAGCGAATTGCCAGCTTGCTTAAAATTGTGGATCTACAGTGTGAGTGCTTCTGCACTGAGTCCCTTAGGTTTGGGCCTTTACATGTGAGGTGGATAACTGCCGTCATTACTGTCATCTGTAACTCTGTTTACTCAGTGTTGCTTTGCTGTTATTCAAAATGTATCTTATTTTGGCCAGTTCCGTGGTGAGAAGTTGTTGTTTATTCTGGATGTTGTGTAGTTTGGCTAAGGAGAAGCCCTGAGTAGTGCAGAACAGTATTTCCTTCTCCCTGTGTAGATCTCTTATTACTAAAATCCAGGAAGGAAAGAGGTAATCTATTGTGACGTACCTTTGTGTAGATTTGACTATGTACGAGACAAGGAATTTATCTGTGGACAGCCAGGACAACTCATTGTCTTGACACGAGAGATGAGAGCCTGTGCAGATTGGCATCCTTTATTTGCCTGAGGTGAGACAACATGAGTAGTCATCCTCTGTGTTGAAGTCCACTAATAAATGATCATAGATTCATAGAATGGTCAGGCTTGGAAGGGGATCTCTGGAGATCGAGTCCAATCCCCCTGCCAGAGCAGGGTCACCCAGGGCATGTCACTCAGGATTGCATCCAGACGGGTTTTGAAGGTCTCTACAGAAGGTGACTCCACAACCTCTCTGGGCAGCCTGCTTTAGGCTCTGTCACCCTCACAGTGAAGAAGTTCCTCCTCATGTTGAGGTAGAACCTTCTGTGCTCAAGTTTATACCCATTGTTCTTTGTCCTATTGCTGGGCACTATGGAAAAGAGATTGGCTCCTTCCATTTGACACCCACCCTTCAGATATTTATAGACATTAATAAGGTCCCCTCTCAGTCTTCTCAAGACTAAACAGTCTCAGTTCCCTCAGTCTTTCTTTAGAGGGGAGATGCTCAAGTCCCTTAATCGTCCTTGTCATGATCTTCTGTTCAATGTTTATGTTCCAGAGTAGTCAACATAAGTAGTTCATGACTGAGTTGCAATAGCGGCATGAAACATCTATGTACTTCTAAATAGTCTTAGTAACCCCCAAAAATGGACTATGACATAATCTTCTGTAAGGACTTCTGCACACAAAATACTGGTGGTAACATCAGGGAATTGGACACTGCAGCTGGTAGACTGACTGTGTGTTGAGCTCTGTTCTGAGTGCATTCCCACTTTTAATCTTGAAGTCTAAGTTTATCTGTGAGATTTGGTTTATCACCCTAAAAATAAGTTCTGTGTGAGTGGATCCTTGTGGCAGGTTTTTAATATTCTGTAACAACACGTTGCAATGACTTACTTGAAGTTAGTAGGGTATGATGCTAGTGCTAAACCAATGTCTGCTCAGAATGACTGTGTAATAAGTAGATCAGGGAAGAAGAAGTGAAGTAGAGCTAACTTAAGAGGTTAACTTTTGTGTACCAAGCAAGCTATCCAGGATCACTTTCCTCAGATCTGTTCTTCATTTCTTCAGACCGTACATTCAAACATCTACTTGTCAAACGCTGGGTTGTATTGTTAATCCTCTTCTCTGCTCTAATAATCAGTTGTCTACCTTAAGTATATTTGTTGCTACTGGTTTTTTTTTTTAAATCTTTTCAATGCCTTGCAGACATTGTCCCCTTTGCAGCATATATTCTGAGGAATTTCTCTACTGTTGTATCTTTCTTTATTTCTGGAAAGGAAAGGTAAGAAATTGAGGGACTTCAGAGTGACTGAGTTGTCATCAGAGTAGGAATTTGTCTTCAAGGCTGATTTCATACAGGAGGGTGGGATGGATTTTTTCTTGGTTCTCTGAGTGCAATTTGCAATATATTGACCACTGTCTACGATGGTGTGAAAAGTGAATTTCAGTATCTTGGAGTCCAGTGTTTTAATATTTATATTTTAACCTTCTGTGAAGATTCCCAAGTATGTATGTGGGGGGAAAAAAGGAAGAAAAAAAAAAAGAGCCTATTGTCTTTTTTGTTGAAGTTACACATACTTGGGCTGTAGTAAATAGAAGGATAAGGAAAGAAAGGAGAGCAATCCCAGCATTTGTGCAGTGTGGATTCCCACAGTGGTATTCAAAGCAGGGTAAGGATCTTCCGCTGCTCTCTGTTACTGGTTTTTAAAGGTGAATCTGGCAGGTTGTCTGCATTCCAAGTGAAAGGGAGCCCCTGGAGACAAGTAGCTTGTTTGGAGAATGGAACTCCATGAAAGAGCTAGTTCCTTTCATAGCATGGCAACCTGCCTAGAGCCTACTTCTCCAAATAGGAACTTACGTATTTTATTAAAAAAACCCTAACAGACACACACACACAAAAACCACACACACCCCACACACCCCCAAAAAAACCCAACCAAAAGCAACCCCAAAACAATCAAGTAACAGAACCCCAAACCAACCAACCAAAAAATCCCTCAAAACCAAAAAATGCTGCTATACCAGAGTGGGAAGTTTGTTAAGTGGGTCCATCCTGGAGAGATGTTTTCCTGTCTGTCTCCTTGCCTCTGTTCTCTTCCCCCCCACTAATTTACTTTCTGCTTGCATAGCAACATCTCTGATTCTTGGCCTTTCTCATGAATTGGGACTTTGGTTTCATCCTGTCAGCAGGTAAATGGCCTTAAAACCCTTCATGGTTTTGTCAGGGTAAAGTGGAGCTGAAAAGCATTACATATGTTCCAAGTTGAGAGGCAGCTCTTTTGCCATGTTCAAGTGGGTCTTTTCCTCTTCCCCTCCCCCCCCTTCCCCTTCTATTAAAGGGCTCAGCCACAATGAAGCTTTAATCAGCCTCATTGATTTAAAGCTAATTTGCACTTGGCTTCAAGGCTAAGGTCTGTAGCACAAGCGGAAGACCTTTTAAATCAGAAGTCAGAATGAAAAGCCTTAGGTATATCATATTGTCTGCTGTGCAAAAGAATAGCAGCTTCTGAAGACTGCGAATTAACTATAAAAAAAAAAAAGCACAAAGCAGTGTTTTCTTCTGCATTAATGTAACCTCAGCTTGCTGAGTTACACAAGCTTTGCTATCAACATTACTGCTTCATCATGTAAATTAATAGAGTCAGCTGAATATGTTTTAGCTCTGTGATGTTTTCAGCACTCCAATTCTGGTTGGTTTCAGTTGGATTTAACCTAATTGCCAAACTGATTCCCGTCAGTAATAACTTTTAACATTTATTTTTCCCAAAGGGGGAAAATTGTGTTGTCTGTATTCTGCAATTAAGAAGGTGATGAAATATTCAGTGTATGCCTCCACTCTGACTTAAATTCTTTTGTTAACTTTATCAGATAAACTATAAAATATTAACCAGCCTACTCTTTGAGCATGTGTGAGCTGTGTACTGTTTATCAGACATTTTAAGGTACTTACTTAACATTGACTATATCACAGGAGAGACTATGTTATCCTCAGTTTTCAGAATCAATGCTTTTGATGGGGCTTGCGGTACCAGAATATGTGTTTCCAATTTTATTTTTTTTTTACAGCATGATAGAAAACACAGGAAAGAGTCATTCCTACAAGCGCCTTTATTAACCTTTAGGCAGGTGGGGCAGAAATAACATCTCTCCTTAATTTTCCCTTTCATAGTATTGTCTGATCACGCTGGGCTATAGTGGACAGTGTTGCTCACTGATATTTTTTTAGCCAGTTGCAAGGGTGGGACAGTCTCAGTTATACATGAGTGGTGCAGGCACCTGGTATGCGCAGATAGGTGCAAACTCAGCAACTAGATGAAAGCATGGTTATGTAGATCCTTGTTTGGGAGTCATGTCTGAAAATACCTTATTTTTTGCATCTACATGGCAGCTTTTTGCAAGCAGAAACGGAAGGAGGACAAACTTGGTTTTGTGGCTGCTTGCGATTGCTGTGTTTTGTTATATCTATTAAGAAAGAGAACGCAGTTTTCTGAAAGGTTCTGGCCTCTTCTGCGTGCATGGTTTTGAAACAATCCCTGAGTTTGCTGCGGCGACAAAGAATTTCAATGCATTCATTGAAAAAGTGACTCTGCTTTCTTGTCAGGTCTGTGAAGTGAGCGCAAGCCAGAGCCGTGACAATAAAGTCAAAGTGGTATTTAACCTGTTAGCTTCTCGATAGCAATTAATTCATACATTTACTTGCCGTTGCCTTTTTACCTTCAAAAAAAACCCAAACAAATGTAAGTTTTGCTGTCAGGATCTGTGTGCGCTTATTGAAAGCCGGGTGAATTAGCAGCGTTTAAAAGCTGGTGGGCACAGATAGAATAAGAGGAGGGAAAAATGGAACGTGTGGAACGTAGCGGGGAGTGTTTCACACTGCCTGCCTAGGTATCTGCAGCGAGGAGGCGTAAATGTGCAGGGTAGGTGAGGAATGCTACATGTGGCTGATGGAAACATATACAGGCCTCTCAGGATTCTTTCTTACCTGACACGTGAAGCTCTGTATGCCAACTCATGTGACTGTAAGAGGTCTCTTTCTGTCCCATCCTTTCCTCCCCAGTCTCCTGCACTGGATTATGTGACACGAAAGGGCTACAGCTGGGAAGAGTCTGCTTTTCATCAAGGCTCCCCATATGTGCGGAGTGCTGTTAGGAGGCTTGTGCTCCCTGGTACAGTGTCTTACTTGTACTGGAAACCACCCTGTACCAGACAGAGCTGCTCCCCGAGCCAGGCAGCTGCATCCAGCCGCCCGGTTCTGGAGTGCAGCGTTGTGCTGGGAGCTGTCGGAGGGAAGGCAGCGAGGTGCGTGATGGAGATGATAGGAGTCTCCTGTGTAAGGAGTGAAACTAGATAGGGTCTGTGTCTAGAATATGTGATGCTGCGGGTATTTAAAAAGCTTTTCTTTGCCGGAAATTCGAGATGACCATTGCATGGGGAATAACAAGGGTCTGAGGCACAAGCATTTCTTTCCAGGCAAGCGGTATTAGACACTTCATCCCAGGTTCACTTGAAATACGGGTATGTGTTACATTTGAGGTGTTGTGAGGTGGTCTTCCTCAGCAAATTGAAGGGCTGTCCATATGCCCTTGTGTCAGACAGCCTGCCGTGTGTGACTTTTGGCCCCACGTTATATGATAAAGTGTAGTTTCCTTAAGCAAAAATGGCTGTTTTCACAAAGTATGAATTGCTTTGTGAGCAGGCTTATCGGGTAGCCTTTTCAAATGGATATATTTGTGTGTGTGTGAGAGGAAGGTTTTAAGCTGTCGAAACATCTCCTGTTGACATTTTCATAACAGAAAGTTCCAGCTTTAGTTATAGAAACATAGTATCAGTAGCGGTTCAAAAAGAGTTGAAAGGTCAAAAAAAAAAAAAAAAAAGAAAAAATATTGATTAATTATTAGAGAGGATTTTCTTCACGATTCTGACTTCTTTGATTTTGACTTTTATCTTTAATGAAGTCAGGAGCATCTATTAATTCAAATTTTCCTAGCACAGGTTCTTTATTGTGACTTGCTTGCTAGAGCTATAATAAAGGTCAAAACAGAATTATGCTGAAAATCTATATGGAGTTCATTCTTTTTTTTCAGAGCAAATTGCAAAGTTACGCAAGACAACAGAAAATAAGAGAAAGTGACAAACTCAATTGACAAGACTGCCTCCAAAAAGTAGAGCAGACCACCAAGAAGGTCAAAATAACCTTGAATGGGGTTTGCATAAGTATCCAAAGTGTTCTTATCTGAAGTTCTGTGGCAAATATCCTGGTTAAGGTGTTTTCTTGTTGTTTTGTTTTGTTTGGTGTGGTGGTTTGTTGGGTTTTTTTACTTCTCAAGTTACCCATTTTTGGTACTGTCTGCTGTTTGATAGGATGCTAGAAGTTCATTTTAAAAAAGAATATGCTACATAGCTAGTTGTTCCATTTGCAAGATAACCAGTATGATATGGCCTCATTAAACTCTGTATTGATTATTACAAGGCAACAAATATATTAATGCAAAGGCATTGAAACAGCACTTTAAAAATGTGGATTCATTCAGTTCTGTAGCATGGTCCAGTGCCAAGACATTCCAGAAAACTGTTTTTGCTTTTGAACTTAGAGATAAAGGAGTGAATGCTGCAAACAGTTGCCTCCTGTAGAATGTTCTCTGGGAGCAGAGTAACTCACATGTTTTAAGTGGCTGGTCTTAAACTGAACATGTGCTGGACTTTTGTGGAAATCTGCTGTGAAAATACAGTTAGTACAAATTCAGTGATTTGTCTCCTTCAGAAAATACCCAAAACACTTCCCCAAAAATGTTAACATGCGTCCTGGTATCATTAGAAAAAATAAAATAAAAATTGAGGAGGAGGAATAAGTAGTCCTAGGAGATTTGGTTTTATCTAGCTGATGAGTAGCCTGGAGTGCTGTTGATTTGGTGATGTTTAAGAATGTGTATCTTCCCCTGTGTGTGAATTTTGCCCCAGCTATAATGACATCACAAGTTGGTAGAGACAGATAGGCTGACTTCTGAATTTGATGTTAAAGCTCTTCTGCAGGAAGGTCATGTCAGCTTTTGGCTATATTTAGCTGCCACTGCCTGTGAACTTGTAGGCAAGGCTACTGAAAATGCCTTGTTCTGTGGAAGAGGGAAGCTAATGTTACTTGGAAAGGTCTCTTTATAATTTGGGGGTGTCTGTAACTTTGTGTTGCCTTTGGTTGCAATGAACAGTGCTCACATTTATGACCAGGAGTATTTATAAACCTATGTCATTTACCAACTGTGGCATAGTTTTCCAGTAGGATGGAAGAGCTGCAGCCAACAGACAACAAATTTTAGGACACTTATTCTCTATGTGATACATTCTTGGAGTAAAAAAAATTGTTTCCTTTATTTTAACATGTACCAAATGCATGTCAAAAATCAGATGCTTTATGTCTATTCTCAATATTTAACCTTGGCCTAGAGAAGTTTGTCATCTTCTGTAGTCAATGAACAAACTTAGGGGTTACATCAGGACATCTAAGTTAATTACAGAGTATCTCAAGTTGGAAGAGTCCTATAAGGATCATCAAGTCCAACTCCCTGCTCCTCACAGGAAAATCTAAAACTAAATCATATGACTAAGAGCATTGTGCAGGTGCTCCTTGAACTCTGACAGGTTTGGTGTCTTCACTACTTCCCTGCAGAGCCTGTTCCAGGGACCAACCACCCTCTCAATAAGGAAGCTTCTCCTAATACCCGATCTAAACTTTCCCTGGTGCAGCTTTTTTATGTTTCCTTGTAATCACCAGATTATAATATAAGCATAATACTATGCTTAGCACTTCTCTCTAGAGCCTAAGGACCAAGCCTCTGCCTCCTTCACTTACTGTAGCTGGGCTGCAAGGAAAATACTCCCCAAGTGCTGGGGGTAGTGTGTATCTCAGTGTAGCCTTGCAGGCCATGAAAGACCTGTAAATGAGAACACTGCAAGGCTGAATCCCTTACTACAATACTGCGTGCAAGACCAGGGCTAAGTGAAAATTAGGACACTGCACTTGGTTATATAAAACATCAAAATGGGTGCTGGTCTGGGGGTATGTTTTTGGAGTTTGTGATTGAAGTACAAAGTAATTATTGAAGTTCACCATCGCTGCTCCTTTAGGACCGATTCTAAGCCCAAATCACATGTGTGTGGCAGTTTGCAGACTAAAATATTGTGGTTTTCTGGATTAGTAGAAATGCTTTTTTCTTGTTGGTGCGAGATGAGCGGGTGAGCTACCGCCCTGCTAGCGCATTATTGCTCTTGCCGTTTAGCCAGATCGCGACGGCTGAGGGGACGTGGGTATTAATTGAAGCTAGAATAAGTCCTCTCATCATTAAGGGCCTGAAACAAAGCCGCCGAAATTAATGAGACAAATTCCCATTTGCTACAGTGTTTGTTGGCAAAGGCGTGGAATCCTTTGCTGTGCTTTGCAAGCTTCCCCCTCTAACACAGGAATTTGCCTATTAACAAACTGTGTTTTTGAATAAGTCATCCATTTTGCAAGGAGTGGATGTTTTTGGCGCTGATGTAGGACATGGAGTAGACGACCTGTGCAAGAGCACAGCATTCCTTGGCTCTGAGTACAATAGAACTTTTCTGTATTAGTCACACATAGGCAGCCCAGTGTACTTCATGCTTATTGATTCACCTTGCTGATAATTGCAGCATGCTGCTAATAAACGAACCTGCTGAAAACGAATCCACCTATATGGTATCTGCATAGTTAGACTCACTGGTGTCAGTTAAGTTCAAAGGGCACAGAAAGGCAGTTTGAATTCCCTCACATGTCTATGATCTTTAATGTGTACAAAAGAAGTATAATCTTCTGAAAACAGCAACTGTTTTGTAAGATTTACCTTCCTCGCTAAACGTTTCCTGCCCTCTTGTTTTTTTTTTTTACTTTGTATGGGAGAATTATTTGGGGGTGTGAGGGAGAGAGGAAAAAGAATGTGAGACTTACAATTTTATTAATTTCCCTTTTACCAGACTGTTCTGATTGATGCAGAATGCTGTTGATCACAGTGTTCCTTTTCATTGGAAATACCACGTTAATGCTTTCATACTATTTGCTGCAATCATGCTCTGACGAGTTCTCTTTGGTTTCATAATTTGCTGTTCCATTTATGAAAAAAAAAACCCCAACTCTGCAGATTTATTTATTTTTTTAAAGAACTAGGGGCCAGACTTTGTCAGATACGCTCAAAGCTCAAGTAACTTGAAGAGGTGAATCAAACTTGAGGCGTTCCAGCCACAGCTGCTCAGTCCCACCCACAAACCACAGCCTCTTGCCCTCTCAGTTGTACTGATATAACTATTTGTAGGGCCATGCACTGTTAATCTGTTCACTGAGCTGGTTTAAGTAGTCCTCAAAGTGAGTGTTTATTTTTAACCCCAATCTGGCTTGCAGAACATGTCTACAAATCATTTGTCAGCACACTGGGTGGCCAAAAACCACTGCTTTAGGGGGCCTGAGACTTCCAGAGTGTGCAACACAGCAGCTGGGTATCGAAATACTTGAAAAGATTGAAGACAGACAGACCTTGATCTGTCTGCCTTTGTGCTCTGGAAGAGTGAGAATAGGTACAAAAGTTCTTGGTTATCGCAGCAAAGGTCTACTGAAAATAAGATCTGGAGGAAATAACGTCACTGATGTTAACCTGGGTCTTTTCTCCTTCAAAGGATTTAACAAGTGAGACTTAAATAATGATTTACAGTGGAATGTTCAAGAAATGCTATGTCCCTTGCATCCCAAATAGCTTCCTTTCTCTATTTTTGCCTATTTGGACACTGCTAGAAGGGAGTCTGCAGCATCTCTCTTAAAATTTTCTGATACCCGTGTAACAAATGTTTCAGTTGTCTAACCAGGAATGGTGAGTGATGTCCAAGGGTACCTGAGCCATACAGATGGCTCCGTGAAATACAGCACTGTCTGTACGTGATATGCATGCTCTCTGGGTTAGATAGGTAAAAGCCACGTAAGATGCTCTACAGTAACTAAAAATAGCCCTTGTTATGACATCCAAAATAGCACTAGACACATGTGCTTAGGCAGTTGAGTGACACCCTGGGTAACTTGTGCTTAGAATACAAGATCCCTAAATCCCATTAGGTGATCACAAGACAAAGTGATTTCTGTCAGGTTCATACTTCATTCATACTGTTGCTTTTTCTCAGAAGAAGGCTCAGAAAATGCTTAGGTGAGCTGTAGCTCCTTGGCCTGCATACCAGGAACCCAAACAAACAGATGGTTCCTGCTTTGTGAAGCTCACAGTGAAACAGAAAGGCCAGAAAAGGAGTTGAGTGGAAAAGATATGAAGGTGGTCAAACAGTGAGTGAACAATTAAACCAGGGCAGAACTTAAGTCACTGTATTTTGCTTCTGCTGCTCCATCTAAAGGGTTGGAAGCTTCTAACCTTTCATACTTGAGACTAAAAAAAAAAAATCATGCTGCCTGGTATACTGGTGGTGTGTCTGGGTCTGAAGCTGCACAGATGTCTGTAGCACTTGTCCTAGGCATGATATCCTCAACGTGTCAGGTTTCTTGGGCACATGAAGCAGAGGAACAGTTGGTCCACTCATGAAGTTTCTTGTACAGGTACTGTGCAGTTGAGTGGTGAACGCCTAGTGGTAGCCTGTCAGTCATCTGGTCAGCTAGGTGTAAAAGATGTGTCGGGGGATAACTGGGCGATTCAGTAATGTTAGTAAAATGAGGGTAATTCTGTTGACTTTCTCTGTAGAGCATTTGCTCCTTTATTCCGAAAATACTCTTTCATGCCTCGCTTTTCCCTCTTTGTTAAAATGAGGACCTATTTCCCACTCTTACTGCAGAGAAGAAAGGCTTCATGAGCTAGTGCTCATAGAAGGGGTTGTGTTCTTGGAGGAATGGGGCTGTGCATGCCTGGTACTGCAACGTCGTGTAACGCAGTCTGACGTAAAGTTCTACGGAACAAACACAATTTCAGGGTGATTGTCTCGATTCCTGCCAAATCCCTGCAAGTTATGCATTATTACAGAGATAGTCTGTAGATTATCAACCCCATGAAGTCAATCTTCTTTTCATAGCCCGCATTACTTTTTTTTCAGTGAAAGGCACAAAGCATTTTAAAGCTATAACATTAGGAGCTGCTCTTCTGAGATCAAGATACGCCTGCATATGAAAGCAAATACGCATGCTGTGTACATACACAAGAGCTATATAGGCAGTATGTATACCTTCAAACCCTTGTGCTTTGCCAAATTCCATATGAATGCTTGCAATACCTGCATATGATGAGTTGTTTTCCTGACCAATCTCGGTTACCTGATTTATTGGGTCAGCCACTAAGCAGCTTTGATAATTCCCCCAGCGAGTCACCACTGGATTGTTCCATGCT
This sequence comes from Actenoides hombroni, assembly GCA_024336885.1. Taxonomy (NCBI): domain Eukaryota; kingdom Metazoa; phylum Chordata; class Aves; order Coraciiformes; family Alcedinidae; genus Actenoides; species Actenoides hombroni. The sequence goes on from WUAM01000323.1 coordinate 27,636,726, forward strand.
GCTTCCGACTCTTTCATTGTTCCTGTGTAGTATGTCCTGGCTTTAATAACAGGAATTTCTTTGAAGTCTGTATGCCTTATACTGGGGAAGATGGGAAAGAGAGGGTGTTTGTGTGTGGCTATTGTTGTTACTAGTAGCTAGTGAGATAAATGTCTCCTGCTGTGGCTGCTGTCTCGCTCAGGCCTTGCAAAAGGGGAATGGGAGGAAAGCATGGAATTTGATGAGGAGCACTAGTTTCTGTGCTTTGATGGGGGCTGATCTGGCTGATTATTGGCAACTGCACTGCTGATTACTGGCGTGCCCTTTTTCTCAGCAGACACCACTGAATCGTGCAATTCATAATAGTAAATTAGAGGTGATAAATAGAAAACCTTTGCATCCAGTGCTCTCGGAATTTGGGGAAATTAATTCAAATTTAATGGAACAGTGATTCCATCCCCTGTTGGGATGTCATCCAAGCCCTGATATCATATTTCTATTCCATTTATTTGTTCTGGGGTTTGTGTCTTTACCCTACGGTTAGTTTTCTTGACTGGTAGATTGCAAATTTGCTGATGATAGGACGGGACCTTCATATGGTGCTACAGAAGTACTTCTGTGTCAGATGCAACTACTAATATGATTTCAAATATAATATAGGTGACTTTTTATCTAAATAAAAAGAGTTAGCAGCTGATCCTACTTTATTTATGGACTTTCTACATGTTGTGGTCCAGAGAAGGATGCAGGCAGCTCAAGAAAGGCAGCTTTCCTATGAGAGAGCATTTGGCTATTCTTAGTAGTGGAATTCCCACTGGTTTTGGTATGTCAGCATCTGTTTTGATAACAGTCATCTTGTGCAGCACAAGCATTGCTGTTTTGTAGGAACCTAAGGCATGCCAGACCCATAACTGTAGCTTAATGGATACTGCAAACTGCTGGAAACCTGAAGGGTTCAAATGCAGTCTGAGGAAAATGTTCTAATGATGGTAAATTGCTCACCCTTAATTTACTTCAAGCATGTCATGGGAAGAAAAGACCACCACTCTGAAAAAGAGTTTCTGTATCTGAGGGCGAGAGATATCTTGCTTGAACATTTTATATAGAACTACTTACTGGCTTTTTGTTGGTTTTGTTTTAAGCTTTTTAGAAGTATTTCCCAGGTGCAGCAGAAAAAAAAATGAAAAAATGTGGCTGACTTGAAATAGTAAAAGTAGTAAAAGAATGAATAAAAATAAAGGCTAGCTTATGCTGAAAAAACTGGTGAAACTAAATTTGCCTTGGCTTTGAAGGGGAGGATAAAAAGGATAGACTCAGGCTGTGTGTTGCTTTCTGCTCACAATACCCTGTGTTGCTCATGTGGAGGTTCAAGGAGGCTAGTGTAGCTCCATCAGCACTCTGAACACTGGGAGGTTGGTTACGGCCAAGCAGAATGGCTCAAGCTTATCGCAGGGCTATGCATTAGAATACCATTAAAAGCTGGGGTGCTTGTTGCCTGTGTTTTATTGGATCAAAGCCCTTAGATTGATCCACAGAGGCTCTGTATGCCACCAAAGTAATTTCTAAACCCATATGTAAACCCACCTGGATTTCTGTCATGGGGAAAAAAAAAAAAATCTCTAGAAGAGGGCTGTTTTTGCTAATACCTTTGAAGAAGCTGTGGAATTTCTTGCTGGTGAAGCCTGTGAGAGCTGGAAAGTAGCCTGTGTTCTGCATTTGTGCTAGACATCAGGTTGTCAGCCTTGTTTTGGACCTGTACTTCCAAAGGGAGCAAACCAGGGTAATCCATGTTTGTTTTTTCCCCTGTTCAGTTTGATAGCAGATTTTACTCTTAATTCAAAGAGTTGACATTAATTTTAGTATGAACGTGTGATATCTGGGCCAGTAAAAAGCCTCAAATGCTTCAAAACAAACGTTCATTTTTGGTGGGATGGGACAAAAAAAACCCCAAAGGGCTATGCTATAAGTCAACCTATTTCTAGACTCTGTGAAGTGCTTTGAAACATCCTACTAGGTGTTTTGATAGTATCTTTGACACCTGATGTTCCTAACAGGAGCTGACTGGATGAATGAGTTGTGTATTTGTTTGAGATATTGGGCCTGACTTAGCCAGGTGGTAGACTAAGGTCACCCACTGCAGAGTGTTATGGGATGAAAATATCTGGAGAGATGATGCCGTTATCACATGACACATTAAATCTCTCCATTAAATACACCATGTATTGTTCTGCCAGCAACAAAAGTTTAACAAAGCCCCTAAGTGTCTCTTGGAATATTGCCAATGTGGTAAAAGACTACGATTGATTTCTCTGATTTGGTACATATCGTGGACTTAAAATATTCATAGTCTTCAGCCTGCTGTACGGTAACTTAATAACACACTATTTTGAAGAGGGAGAGATGCTGTGAATCTTGTGGTATTGCTAATGGATTTGAAGAGGATGCTAATGCATTGTACCAGGAAGTGAATTGAGCTCTCGTGTGTAAAGGAGGATTAGAAAATATAATTATGAAAAAGCAACAGTCGCAGGCTCAAAGAAGTTTCATTGATGTGAGGCTGCTACAAACAACGTTTTGTTGTCGAGAGAGATGACTTTGATGGGTGCATGCTGCAACAGTAATCTTCTCTATGAAGTAACGTGGAATGAATTATAGAAATAGCCATTTTGTGAACTATGAAGGGAAAATTAAATATTAAGTCTTATATTGACAAAAACCCGTGCAGCTTTTAATTTGAAATAACAGTTGTCCACAGAAAGCTAAGCTTTCACATAAAGAATTGCAGGAAGGCTTTGGGAGAGAAAAATACAGCATGATATAACTGTCAAGCCGAATGAAAACTAGGTCCCCCATTACACACACAAAGGCAACCAAGAAATTAAATAATTCATGGTCTTCAGCTGAGTATGGGAGACAGATCTGAGCTTTTTTGAATATCATTCTCTAGTTCAGAAGAATGAATGGCATGTTGTTATGAGTTCTGAATATGTTGATTTGGATGTCATAAATCAGCTGCCTTGTATGTGAACGCTGCTGCTGAGTGCTGATGACCCTAAATATTAATTGTTATCACACTTGCTGGTTCAGGTGTCCATTTTGTTATACACGTCTGGTGTGCTCATTCCTGTGTGGTGCAGTTCTGGCCTTCCAGAACAAGCATTAAGGCATCTTCATGTGAACAGCTATCTCCCGTGACTCGGATGTCTTGATGTGGAAAGTTTAGAAATGACTGAACTTCCAGATTCCTTGATCAAGCCCAGAATACCCACATCCTCTCGGGTTTTAACATGAATTTGGCTTCCTTACTCCCATATATTTGATGTTAGAAGCCATTAGCTTGTTGGACATGCTCATAGCCCTTTTCAGGGGCTTGCAGCAGAAAACAAGAACTTACTGGATGGTAATTCCCTTTTCCCTGCTGAGAGGAGCTAATGCTCGTATTGGTCCATGGTCCTGTGAGTGGAGAAGCATTTCTGCCTTGGTGCTGGCTACATTTATCAATGTAGACAGAGATGATGTGGGTCACAGGCCACCAGCATACTTCCAGTTTTGAAACCTCTTTCTGCTGCTGAGAGTAGCCGTGCCATCACATAGATCTCTTCAATGGCAAGGATATTTGGCTTTGAAAAGCGTTACCTTAGGTAATGTATGGCCCCAAATACTTTAAGGGCAGGAGCATTTTACCACCTAAATACTCATCTTCTTAAGCAGCAAGACATAAGACACAGAACCTGCCTGTAGAAAAGAAATAGGCCTAAACAGGGGCAGAACTGAACAAGAGAAAGTAAGCTTCCTATCCTTACTCTCTTTTTCAACATACACCAGTAGATGTGCATGTCACTGAACTTTTTATACAGAGGATTGCATTCTCATACCGAAATGTGCTCTTTTTACAAGAAACCGACTGATTTATTCAATGGAAGAGTGTCTAATTTAAGTAATGTAAAAGATAGTATGATCCTGCTGTTAATGTTGGAAAGCCTAGTGTAACCATTCACACCAGGGAAAGAGTCGGCAGCAATACTGACTCTTGTTTCAAGCACGGTATTATACCAGTTTCCATGTGATACAAGTATCTGGAGACAATCAGATTCAGAAGAGAAGAAAAATACTGTAAATTGGATCTGTGCGAAGTCTGGGTAGGCTGTTCTTCGTTCAGAATGTTTTGGACTTAGACAAGTCTTTGAGTAACAGAGTGTCTTTTTGTTCACTGCTCCAAAACTTGAAGAGGGAAAATGTGTTTTATATTGGATCCAAACAGGTTTTATGTTTTGTCAGTTGAACTTGAAAATGGCTGAAACTGTCATGTTTTGAACATGGTTCTTTGACTCAATGAAAGTAGTTTTCAATAAATCTTAAGTGTTTATAAAAGGCTAAAATTGCTGAACAATAATTTACTTGACTGTTTTTATCTTTTATGGCTTTTTTTTTTTTTAGCTTTAAGAAACCAAAGAATCCTACTGAAGTTTGAACAAGCTTGTAAAATTTCTTGCTGTTGCCCAGTTTGGAGTGTTTTTACTGATAATACTGGTACTCACTTGTATGTGTGACCCTGCTACTAAAGTATAAAAGCATGAAAGTTGTTCCTGCTTGCACCAAAACGTGCTGGACAAACTCTCCCATTGCAGTAGCCCTAACTTGCTCCCAGCATTATTCAGTCTACCTTTCCTTATACTTTTGTCCCCTGTGTTCCTGCCTTTAGACACTAGAAGTGTGTTTACAGGCAGCAGTGTAGTGTGAGAGCATAATAGTGACCATTACACACGGAAAAGCTCAATTATCTAAAATATGCAAAGCTTGCTACGTGGTGCAATATCTCTTGCTTAAAAACTCATATGGAACAGTAGAATACATTTATTTGTGCTTTTTGATTTTAAATGACTTTAAAAAATGTAATCTGAGATTATGGGAAGTGAACCACAATTACTGCTCTTAATAATATGACCCATTAGTTTCAGAAGGTTGAATTGTAAGTATCAGAGTTCCGATTTGGTTGCTTGACCAAGCTATTGACTGAAACTTTTAAAGTCCCATATATTGTATCATGAAAAGCAAGAATGAAGGACCTCATTCATGAAAGAAATTGGAGCTGCTTCTGCTCATTCCTCATGTTGCTTAAACAAAGGAAAACTGAGGCATGGATTTCTAAGAGGAATTCCTACAGTACACTTGTTCATGTTGAGACTGGAACGCTTTTGCTGTATTACACAAATAGGTGAAGATTCTGGGGGGAGATGTGGGAAGCAGAAACATCCATCCTCCTTCACTTCCCATTGTTCTGTCAGACATGGAGAAGGTTCAGCACAGAAAAAAAACACAGTTACAAAAATTAGATTGCAGAATTTTTCATAATGGAGGGAGCATAAATACATGCAACTATGTGCTTTCTTCTTCCAGAGTAGTTGCTTAATTAAAACTCTATGATTCAGTAATTTTAAGGTAATGATAAATTTAGCTTATATGTAATAAACTGTAATATGCAAGAAACGTAATCTGAAAAACAGTCCACTTAAATTCACCCATTATGCTGATAAAAGAATCACTTGCTACTCTATGTTTTTATACAAGTCCTTCCTTTCTCTGTATCTTTCCTGTGTCTCTCCTCCTTTTCCTATTATATCTCATGTGAGTTATTTGTCTTCTTTGGGCTTCTGCCAGTTTTTAACCATCTCTTATTCACTACTGAAATGCAACTTTTGCTTTTTAATGCCTACAACATCAGCTTCTGCATCATTCGTATTAAAAGTTCAATAAATACCTGTGTTTCCTTCCACACTGTGCCTTGTGGGAAGAGTTCTTCACAAATGTACCCACTGTTTGTCTTTATCCTTTACTTTTTCATGATGCCCATTAAAAAAACCAAAGCAAACAGAACAACAAGCAAACAAACCCACCCCCAAAACCACAAACAAAACACAAAAGACAAAAACTCAAACAAAAAGCACCTAAACTTTGAGCAAGCCAGCTTGTCAGCTGCTAGTCTGCTGGTGTCCTGATCCCTTCTCTCATACTTACTACATCTTTCAGTCACTCAGTTGTTTGGTTTTGGTTGGGTTTTTTTGTTAGTTTTGTTTTGGTGTTTGGTTTTTTTTGGTGGGTTTTTGTTTGGGTTTTTTTGTTAGTTTTAGTTGTTTGTTTGTTTTGGGGTTTTTTGTTGTTTTTGTTTCATTTATTTAGAATGAAAGTTCTTTGGGTCAAACCCCATTTTTTTTTTTTTCAGTATGTTTCTATAATACCCCAGTTGAATGAAGCCCTTCCTAGAACTAAGACTCTGAAAGGCTGGGGAGGTCCATGCAATAGCTTGTATATAATTGTGATGTTTGCAGTTTGAGATCTAAAACTATCTGTATGCTTTTGTAGCTGGGACTTTTGTCCTGGTGTTCATTCAGTTTTAAGACATGAGCATTGATAATCTCTGCTGCCTGAGAGCTGAAGAGATTGTGCATCTGCAATTATGGGTTGTCATAAGCAGCTAATGGCAGATGGCTTTGGGTTTCAAGGAGAACTAAAAGACAAGGCATGGCCATGTAATGAGGCGTCTTCTGGTATTACTGCTACTACTCATGCTTCTGTTTGTTGCCAGGATTCAGTTCTGCTCTTGCTCCTGACCAGCCTGAGGATTCTGTGTCGGTTTAGTGTAAAACAGGTCTGGTACTTGGTGGCTGTGACTTCTCTGGAGATTGGGCTGGATCACCTCTCTGATGAGGACAGGCTGAGGGAAGCTGGTGGTGTTCAGCCAGGAGGAGGTTCCAGGGAGAACTTACAGTGGCCTTTTCAGTACATACAGGGGGCTTGTAAGAAAGATGGAGGAAGACTTTTAACCAAGGCCTGTCATGAGAGGGCAGGGAGCAATGGTTTTAAAACAAGAATGTAGATTTAGATTAGATATAAAGAAGAAAAATTTTATGGTGAGGGTGGTGAGACACCAGAACAGAAGTTGTGGATGAGGCCAGGTTGGATGAGGCTTTGAGCAACCTGATCTAGTGGGAGGTGTCCCTGCCCATGGCAGGAGGGATTGGACTAGAGGATCTGTGAAGATCTCTTCTAACACAAACCATTCTATTATTTTCCTGAATTTCACTGGAGGATTGTATCTGGTAGGCCATTCTTTGAGTGCACTCTGTCTGATTCGACATGTCAAAAGCAGTTTATCTTGAAGCCTGTGGTTTCTTCATGGAATGGATCAATACATAGGGTCCTCTGACATGTATCCCTTGGTGAATGTATTTTATGGATGTAAAGGTGCTTGCTATCCCTTTGATTTAGTGCCATTTGAATGCATATAGTTTTATTCGTGTGAAGAGTGGTGCCATGCATGATCCTATAGTATTTTAATTCTTTGGCATGCATCCTGTTTTGTTCAAGGCTCTGGAGATTCGTATGGTCTTTTGGTAGAATAAGAAGAATGGAATCAAACTTTGTGCAACTCTGTGTCTCGTTTGCTGGACTGTGAAGGGTTGGGGAAGGAAATGAGCAAATGTCACCTGTTGTTTTATTCTTCCCTCTAATTTCTCAAGGTTATAAAAAAAATTTCAAGGGTTGATTCTGAGTTTATTTATTAATCCAATTTTCCATTGGAATTGAAGTAGGAACATCCTTTTGTTTTCAGTGGAAACTGGAGAGCATCTGTAAGAAATCCTTCACAAAGAAAGATCTCCCATTGCTGAGTGGTAATTGGTGTTCACCTCGAAGGCTACCTCGCTAGCTTCAAAAGATTTTTTCAAGTTTGAATTTGCAAATGGAAAAGGTTATTGCTTCTCTCTGTGATGAGTAGTTCTCCCAAAATCTTTCTTCTTTCCATCTTCATCCCCCTTTTCTTTTTTCCCCTTACTCACAGAGCTTTGTAAGCTACACTAGGACACAAACACAGTCATTCAGGGCTTGCTCCTGTGGTAGAAATGGAAGTATTGTTGTCTGTGATGATGTTCCTATGCATTACATTATCAAGCATTTGGTTCAGTTTAGGTTTGGGTGTTCTAGTGTTAATGAGCTCATTACAGTGATATCTGAGCAAAAGCGTTACAGGTAATGGGGTTCTGCTTCAGTTCCTGAGAGAGATTATTCCACAATGAATGGACCTCATTGTCAGGACACGTGTTGTTTATTTGGTCTGATTCTACTCCGCTTCCTCTCAATTTCCTATCTTTTCTTCTAGCCATGCTTTTCCAAATGGTGCATTTTCTCTACCCTTACTTATTGTCTTCCTGTTTTTTTCCCTTGCTACCAAGGAAGTAAATATCTATGTTCTGCATAGTCTCCAAACATTGATTTGTCTCGGGCTAGTTTGCCAGCTCTTGCCTGTCTTTAGCACCAGCAACACGCCTCATCCATTGTTTGTTTCTTTGGGATTTCATAATGACTGTTTCTGGAATAAAGCTTTTTGTAATATACATAATGTGTCTATTATCTGTACTAGCTTCCTTCTTTTCTGGGAGGAGATTTTATTTAAGTACAGTGCAGAGAATGATGTCTGGCTGGGACCCCTGAAGTGACATTTTAGAGGTGTTCTTATACTGATAACTGTGACTGGCAGGATCTCATTTGATTAAGGGATGAGTCAGTGCCTTGAATGAGCTATCAATGCAGAGAGTCTTTGGAAATGCTTAACTGCAACCTTGTTGAGAAAGGGGAATTACCTCAAAGTTGGATTGGAAGGGAAAGAGTCTGAGGAATTAGGATCCTTGTCTGTAGTGTTACCTTGACTTGGGAGTCCTAGCTGAGGAGAACGCTTAAGTTATGTGGGACCATCCTTCAGCAAAGGATGGGTTAAGACACAATATTTAATTTGCTTCTCAGTGTAAGAGATAGTTTCACTTTAGAGTTTGTCATCATGAAAGAATGGTTTCCAAGGGTTTGGTAGGTGCCAGCTATTCCTTTCCCATTGGGGTGAGGCTCTTGAATCTGTGGTATAGGTTTGTTCTTGCAGTGTCCCCAACCAAGCTGCTTATGAACAGGGATTGTGCACCCTGAGCTGCAAGACCACATTTTGAAGCTTATGAGGTAGAAATGAGGGAAAGGAGCCTATGGGTAAAGTGTTGGTCAGAGCATCTGTGTCAAGCAGGGTGACAAGGGGAATGTCTGAAATGTGGGAATCCTATCAGCCCACTCCTACCCCATTACACGTCAAGCCTCTCTTTTGGGGATGGATGAGATAAATCGTCCTGAACATGCCAAGTGTATCTCTCTGTCTCGGTGAGTCTTGGCTACAATTTTGCCAAGTGTGGGAACTCATCTGTGATGTGCAGCTAGAAGTCATTCTGACAGTATCAGGTGTCAGGCAAATTTCCTTGAAACTTTCCTGCTTTGGTTCCTTTTCCTTCCGCTCTTAGACTTCAACAATGAGAAGAAAGACAAGTCCTTGTAATATATCAGAGCCTTAAACTCTGCTGCTGAGGCTGCAGGCTTTTCCTTGGCTTTCTGGAAGAGAGGTCTTGTGCTGATGGGGACTTGTGGGAGCTTGCTATCAGATGTGTCGCTTATTGCTGTGGTGAGATGGGCAGCTTGAGAGGGAGCCTAGATGGGAGCTAGAAAAATTGGTTATCTGCGCTGGCTCTGCAAGAGAGCTTATAGATCAAATGTCTCTGTGGATGTGCTCACAGAGCAAAGGCAGTGGGTTGCTTCTGGTGTTCGGATGATCCGATATGTGAATTGAGGTTGTTCTGGATCGCTAGCACAGGTCCAGCTTGGACATTTCTTGATTTCTCATTATTTGTCTTTTAAGAAACACTTCCTCAGCCTTTATTGATAACATTTATTTACTTAGGCAGGAAGGGTTGAGGAAAATGAAGGGGGGAGAGAGAGATAACAGGACTGAGGATTAGAACTGCAGTTATTTTCAAAACATGTTTATTAAATATGTCTTATGGTATTGCACTACAATCCAAGCTCATTCAGTGTTTTAAAATGATGCAGTGATGCGTATAAACCTCTTTGCACCTCAAATTGTCACACACAATAACATGAATGACCAGCAAAACGTGGTAATGGGCATGTGGAGCAGGAATGGGAAGAGGAAGCCACATCGTTCTGTTCATATTTTACAATGAAGTCATCCAGTGACTGAAAACGTAAGTCAATGATTCTCTCTCATTTATAGCTATGAGCTGTCTGTCCATGCCTATGTGCTGAAAAGCATTGATGCACTATTGAAAGAGCACTGAGCTGCTCATTTAATCAGTGCTGGCTGTGTATTTTACATAGAGCAGATCAAATCTGACTGATTTATCACAGACTTTGAGATAAATTTTCCTGTCAGTGCAGGCATATTGCCCATTAATGAGAAAGGGAGTTAGACATGTCAGGCAGGAGCCTTCTGTTATCTGCTTACTGTATTTCTTCTCCAGACATGGTCCCACCTATAAGATCAGGCTGTAGGTAGGGATTTGGGTTTGGAAGATTAAACTCCTGTAGAGCTCTACGGAAGCAATAAGTGTAAATGAAGCTCTATGCATAGGCCAGAAGGGAAAACTTCTGCATGCATTTCCATCTGAACTTCTAAATAATTGGTATAACACTTTGTCTTCCCTGTTCCATTTTTTTTTCTGAAGAACTGAAATTTTTTTTTTTTAAGATGTGGGGAAAGAATATCAAAGTTATTTTTCTCCATTTAGTTTTCATAAAAATGCACAAGCTTGTCTGTGCCACAATAGCACTAAGTACTCTGTCATTTATCATCACTTTGCCACTCTGCACAATGTAGTTGCTCTGCATTGCCTAAAATATAAGATATGCACAAGATCAAAACATGAAAAATGCTGGATGCCCAGCCTGTAATTTACTTAAAATGTTTCACGTGAATGGTAGCAGTGTGCTTATGTATTCATGAATAATAAAGTCCGTTTCATTTTCTTGTGAATATTTGCAATTTAACGTAGTGTCCGAACACCTCAAGCCCTATAAGGGGTGTTTTTTTATTTTAGTTGTGTCCGTCAACCAAGGACTAAGATTTACTTAGAGCAAACATCTTTTATCTGTGCCTACAACGAAGTGGACACAAGCTGATCTTTGATAGACTGAGTCCCACAGTTCTGTCTTTGAACATTTAGGAAAATACGTGGTTATTACGCGATGACAGCAAAAGAATTTTCTTCTGAATTTGGTCTGCATTTGATGAGGGAAAGATATTGCCATCTTTTAAAGATTTCGGTGTGTTTGTGTGGCTTGTACTACATGGAGTACAAAGTTAGACGTATGTTTAGTATGTGTCTGAATACCATAAGCCAAGGATGAAGAAGAATATGTGTCTGGCCTCACCTGCACACAGGTAGGGATAGGATTTAAAAATTCTATATTGAATTCAACAACCTCTCCCATCGCAGTCAGTGCTATCTGTAGTGTATGTGACTGTTTAAAGCACTTCTGAGAGATCCCCTTCTTGGGTCTTTTGGGGGCTTTGTCATTGTGCTGCCAACAATTTTGTTGGTAATTTCACTGGGTTGTGCTTCAGTTTCTCTGTCTATAAAGCTAAGATAACGTGTGCAACTAGCTTCATAAAAGATGCTGTGATCAACTCCTTAAAAAACATAGAAAAACCCAAAACAGTGAGAATGGGATGAGTTAACCTACACTAAAACAGTCTCAGAAAATACCATGTCTCAAGTTAGGATAGACTTTCTTTTAAAAGTGGTTTGCATGAATCCCTTATTGCTTCCAGAACTCCCCATAAACTAAGTATTGCTGTCAGACTTTGGATAGGTGACTTGTAGGGGAAATCTCAGAGCTCTTGAGTACTGTGGAGTCAGTGAAATACTACTCTTAATTCAGGTCAGTGTTGAATTCATGCTTTAAAAGGCTACTGGTTAGTCTTTAGTAGGAAAGACTCTAATGAAAGCCAAAGCATCATTAATGGTCATGTAAAAGCAGAGCTGTTAGTCTTGGTATCCTCTTGCGTTCTCTCCTGGGGGACTAAATCACACCACTGTCCATTTTCTATATAAATTAATTGGCTAAAGCATAGATCGTCACTTTCTGCTCCAAATGCCAGTGAAATGAGATCTCTACTTACTCCATAAAATATTGTAGAACTGCTCTGGGTGAAGGGTGTCAAAAGAGTGTAAGATGACGTTTTGTATATATAACGCTTCCATTACTGTACACAAACATACCCTGGTTTTAACTGCCTTTGGTATGCAAATTCAGTGTCCTATGGATTGAGAATTACCAGAATTGTTTACTATCACTAGACAGTAAAGCAATCAGAATTAGGGGTCTGTGTCTATCAGCTTTTAGTCAAGGTACACCTATGCCTCTTGAAGATGATTATACCTGTCCCCTGGAACATCCTCTCCTTAGACACAATTACTTTTACAGTGTTGAGAAGGGGTGTACCCAGGGATGCATTTGTGACAACATCCCAGGGCTCTTACCAACCATCTTCATGCCAGGGGAGAGACACTTGGAACTGGGACACTGCACAACACTTGGCTAGTTGGGTGCAATGCAGTAGCCCTGCAGTGAGCCTCACAACCCTGGTACGCTCACATCGTGGCACTCTGCGATTCCACATTTTCTCTGATTCCTTTTACCAGAGGAGAGGAAATAAATCTATTTCTGGATGCTCAAAGGAAACAGGACCCTCTAGGCAGTCTTTGGAGAACATTTCCATGGTCAGTGCTTCATTCGCATTGCCTAATGACAAAAATAGTAGAAAGGTTTATCGGCTTGGGGAGAAAATTGAATGATCTGCCAAATTGTTTTGTAGACTTTTAGCATCAAAAGGTTGAGTAATGTTGCCTTAAGTTCAGTAGTGAAATATCTCTGGTTATAGGAAGCCCAGGTGAACAACACATGCAGCAAGTTTTATTCTCTTGGGGTTTTTTCTTTTTCTTCTTTTCTTCCCCCCCCTGGTTTATGAAAATAAAAGATATAGTTTCCTTAGCAAAAATCTATGGATGTTCTAAAGTATGTTTGCTATTTTTCTTATACAAAGGTTTTGGGGTTTTTTTGGTTTGTTTTGTTTTTTTAAAGTGCTTTTGGATTTGCTTGTCAGTAACATTCACTGAGCTGCACTAATTTTGAAAAATTCAGAATAGAGTTTTGCCACTTTAGAGATAATCCATGAAAGCTCTCTTCCTGCAGACTGCAATAAATCATCCCCTCCACTAAAAGCCTGGATGTCATTTGAAATTTATTGCATGGAGCTGGTAGTGGACTTAAAAGCCATTTCACATGTCTTATTACTCCAGTCATCTAATTTATAGGTTTCAGGCACAATTGTAGTTGGAAAAGTATTTTCCTTCAACTGATTAATATGATTTCTGCTTTTGCATCCATTTCCCTTTTTTATAATTTTCTATAATCACTGCAAGAGACTTTGGCATCCAGTGTCTAGATAGGAAACTGAAAGAAAGGTGCCAAGACAGACTGATGCAGATTGACTAAGCTTTTACTGGCTCTGTGCTGCACTTGTCAAAAGGTATCTCATTGTTAGCTGAGCAATCTTGCCCTAGGAAAGAGAAAGCTGTCAGGAGCATCCTTGTTGAACATGAGAATCTGTAGCTCTATGGAGAGAATATGAAGACAGCCTATTAAACGCAGATGAGGTAAGCATAAGAAACACACTTAGCACAAAGAATAATAAGATATTGGCTCTTTTTCTACTTACTGTGAAAACTAGTTTGCATTTACTATGCTAGGTAAGAGTGCCTTTTGATTCTCATCAGGCTGATGGCCAGAAGGCAATCCTATGAAGGATGTGTAAACCAAATAAAAAGAAGCACAGATATTAACATCAAGATGGACCACGTTACCCATTTTAGGAGTGTGGCTTTATGCTTAATTCCACTGATACAAGTCATATGTGAATTACTAATTCTGCAACATACATTACTGGTGTATGTGGTCTGCATGTTGCTTACACAAATAATTTATAATGCATATTAGGAAAGTGTCAAAAATTCTACAGGCACCTTCCAGAGGAAGAAATACTGCATAATTTTTGCGTTGGCTAGCCTACGCTATTCTTAAATGTGGCCCAGCCTATATTTGCACCAGTGTGTGCAAATCTTGCTTCTGGATAGCTGGTGAGGAACGGCATCAGTAGGAACATAATTACTTCCCTAGCATTAGAGCATGGCATGAGGAATTAAATGCTCTTGCTGTATTTACCTCATACGTAAGTCAGGCACAGAGCTATCCAGAACTGCTTCAAGACAGTCCATGAGGTGTTGGATGAAGCTTGTCTGCAGCACAGATATGTCAGTCTTTCCCCTGTCTGGTGCCTGTGACCTGAGAGCCCAAAGATAGGTGGCTGAGGGTCAGAGCCAAGCTGTGTGTGATGTTTTTTTGTCAGCTGGGCAAAACTGTGATTATTGGCTAGAGCGATGACTTTACTACAGCAGTGAATGTTGACATGTTACAAACAGATGTTTGAAAGCACTATATGCTTTACTACATGTTTATATAAATACAGAAGTTTAATGAGGAGGAGGAGTAAGTCCTACAGCTCTGACTCCCAAATACCCATTCAGTCCGTTTCCTGAGAATTGGAAAAGATTAAAAACAAGAATGGTGTAAAGAGAATCCTACTGTGGTTTCTACAATGCATGTTTTCTGCTAATAACACCTGGGAGGCAGTGCAGAGTAACAGCTGAGGTGCTTAAGGGCACCTCTAGTGCCATCTACCTCCTGTGCACATCTGTGGATTTGGGCATGCATCCAAAAGGAGGCTGAGAAGAAAATCCAGCAACGATGAGACCATTGAAACAGGAGGAGGAGATAGTCCTCTGCTGCTGAATCTGTAACTTTCTGGGTGTAACTCGGGCACTCCAAGGTGTGGGATGTTTGCCAAGTGTTTGAGTAAGAACAGACCTCCGAACATCAGCTCGATGCGAGGGAGCTGAAACCGCTCCTTGTGCTACCAGGAGGAAATAGCACACCTGGGATGCCTCCTGGTCCCCTTGGAACCAGCAGCCACCAGTAGACAGATTCTGCAAGCGTTGGGAAGGTAGAAATACTGTCTACCTCATGCCTCCACCGCTGCTGGGCGATGGTGTGTGCGGAGCCTCAGCGTCCAGGTTCAGCAGAAGTGGACCTGGCAAGTCTAACTGGCAGTTTAGTAGGGAATTTGTTCTCGGATGCCACTGCTGAAGAGAAAGCTGATGCTGTAATAGTACAATGCTGGAAGTCCCAAGATGATGAAAGATTAATGAGTAAGGGTTAGGCTTGCAACAGCTCTTTCGTTCTTTCCTGCACATAGACAGTAATATTATGCAAAGATAAACGTATTGGCCAAATATTAACTCTTTTTTTTTTTTTTTTTTCTTTTTTAAACTCAGCAAAAAGCAGCATGTGACAGGTTCCTGTGTCGAAACCAGCATAATGCAGGTTGCCAGTTTCAAGCTGAACTCGATTGAGCTGCTACTGGAATTTCAAGAGAAAATTGTTTTGTATAGCACCATCAGTTTGCATTAGGATTTAATAATGAAACAAAGAGTTGTTTTCCATGCAGAAAAGTTTATCTAGGAACCAGATCTTGAGCAATTAATGCGGCTACTACAGCCACGAGACCTAAGGTGGTTTACCCAATTTGAGCCTTGCAAAGTAAGCACTGCATATTTTCTGTTGTTAATTTTTCACAGTTCATACTTCAGCATAATGATCTGTCTGTAGTTGGACAATATTTTTGGGAATGTTCAATCTGAAAATTAATTTGCTTCATCTGTAGTGACGTCTTCTTTGTGTTTGCTTCCTGCGAATGTTCCTGCTGTCAAGTTTTGCTGGCACAAAAATGTAAAGACACCAATTTTCTTAAGCTACGTGCACAATTACTTGTGCTGGAAGTGCATGTGTGCTTTCATTCGGGGAAACAAAAAAAAAATTGTGTAAATACTCTCAATTAACCGATAGAGCTTGAAAAGAAAATATTGAACTGTCTGTGCCTGCACTTGCAGAGAGCTGAAATAGAGATTTGCCCTCAACTCAATTGGATTCTTTCAAGTGAATTTTAACCTGCTGAGTGGGGGAAGCTGAGTTAATCTAATAAATTCCTTATAGTGAATTATTTGTTCAACTGTTTAATAAGTAATTCAACCGCTTTAGTTATTTGCTTCTTCCATTTTGCTTTTGTTTTTTAAAGCAACATGGTCTCTTTATGAAATCAATGGCTCTGTTTATCCAGTCCCTTTATTTTGTTTTACTGGGAGATGGTAGGTATCAAAGGCACATGTACGGTCATTGTGCTATTTCTTCACCTTGCCACACTGAAGGAGACTTCTATACTTTGCTTGCTATGAGACGGAGACAAAAAAGACCAACTGGGAAGTGAGGCCCCTGAGCAGTGCAGCTCAGCAGACAGCAGATTGCTAATGGCACCTGTATTTCAGTTTACTGTAGTGACTGCTAACAGCACACACAGTGCACTCTGCTTGATATTTTTTTTGTGTGTGTCTTTTTAGCCCCCCTGTTCTTTCCCCCACTCCCACATGCTTAATTAGAAAATCTGATGCAGCCAGAGACGTTATCTGCCATACCGTGTGTGTTAGTGAGGAATGCATTCTTTGATGTTGCTGATAAGCTTTTCTATGTTGTGGGTAGTTAATTGGTAGTGGAAAGGAAATGTCTGGACTGGTGTAAAAGGAAGCTTCCTAACTGTCTCTCATGCAGCTGGTCTCGCTGGTTGATGAGCCAAGGTGTGGTACTGATGTAGCAGTGGTGAGGAGGTCCTGCCAATATTGCCCACCCCCCAGCAGAACTGTGCAGAGCACCTGCACCTTTGGAACCAGTTCTGAATTCTTCTCATCTTTCATCTTTGTAAGGGAACAAAAAATAGGAATAAAACACAGTTCTTCCCAAAACCTGGAGGGCCAAATTTTCTGCTGGTATAAATCAGCATGTGCACTGTAATCTCTCCTCAGGTCATGCAAGTCCATCAGCCCTTTGAGAGCAGGGAATGTGGATGGTGAAGTATTTGTAAAACAGTGAACTGGCCAATGGGCTAGATCCTTGCAAAACTCGAAATAACAAAGCTGTTGTTTTCTGCAGCTCTCAAGCATTAGTTTGCCTTTCAATCTTATTTTGCTTTTGCTGAATAGAAGACTTAACTACTAAATTGTAGGTCCCCATTTATAATCTTGCGAATTGTAGTCAGACCTTGCTTCATTTTTCTGTTTTAACTAGACAGTGGAAGTACCACGATCTTTCTCGGGAGGGCAGGGCATATTTGGGGAATTTGTTTCAGGGTTGTTCAGCAGTATTAGATCAGCTGGCTTTTTCTTAGATTTCTGTCTTTTTGCTATTATTGCTCACAAGGCAACTTTCTTCATCCAGCAATAGATTCCAGTCATTGTGGAAGGTCCTTCTGTTCCTAATGCACTCTAAAATATTTATTCCAGTTCCTTGGCCCTGTTGGCTATTGGTTGTTTATATCTTTTTGCTTCCCTTCTCCATTTTCTACAATGTCTAGTTTCTGGTTTTTGCTTCTCATTTTCACCTTTCTCTTTCTTTCATTTGTTCCGTGCATCAAAAAAATTGTCAATGCTTTCACTTCCATTGTAAGTGAGGGACTTTTTACGAGGGTGTGTAGTGATAGTACAAGGGGTGATGGCTTTAAACTTTAAGATGGTAGTTTTAGATTAGATGTAAGGAAGAAGTTCTTCACTGTGAGGGTGGCAAGGCTCTGGAACCTCTGAGGTGGATTCCCCCTCCCTGGAAGTGTTTAAGACCAGGCTGGGTGGGACTTTGAACAACCTGGTGTAGTGGGAAGTGTCTCTGCCTATGGCAAGGGGGTTGGAACTAGATGATCTTTGAGGTCCCTTCCAACCCAAATTATTCTATGAAGGTCCTTAGTGACACCCAGACACCTATCCCCTCCTTATTTTCACTAAATTACTACAATTGACTTTGGTTGTTTTCTACCCACTCTAATGAGGAACAGATAGAATTAGCTCGTAATCAATACTTATCTTGCTGCGAGTTCCACAGTGTCTTGGGTTAGTTGAAGGGTTCTGGCAGAGCTGTCGGGTCCAGTACTGACCCTCCGTGCCATCTACTGTGTGTTGGTAGCTGATGTGGTATGCAGACTGCTGCTTTCTTGGCTACCCTGGTGTGGTGAATGAATAGTGATTACACGAGTGTCCAGCTATTTAAAAGAGATCCAGAGCAGCTCAGAACAGATTTTCTGTGTTAAACAATTAACTGAGTACTGAGACGTTAACCAGATGTGCTACCCTTTGGGCCAATTTTTGCAGTCTGGTTCGCAAATGTGTGGTAGGAGAGGAGATTCAACCTGTTTTCCCTCCTCATGCAACAGCAAGGGAAAACCGTGATACTGAGAATGCCAATGAGGAGAGCCAGATGGTTTAGCTATTCTTGGTCATGTGCCTTTCACAGTGTTGTGCTGCCCTTCTTGCTTTGTTCCCATCTGTATCTGCAGTGCTACATTCCACTGTGAAGGGATGCTGGAGCATCCAGAAAGCATAGGAACACAGCAGAGAAGGGAAAAACTCGGGTTTGTGCAAAATACCAGATTAGGCATTAAGGTTGAAGGGGGTTTAACTTCAGTTCTTTCTGGGAAGTTACAGGAAGTTACTGAGTAAGTGAAGTGTGACGCATGATTTCTTGTGCCACTGGTAGTAAGGCCTCCCAGGAGAGGTCACCAAACTTGCAGGCTTTGCCAAAGGGTGATGGAATATGTGAGAAAATTCGTCTGAGTGGCTAAGGAAGAGCTTTGCAGGGAAGGTCTTGGAAAGGACAGAAGTGAAGATAACTTGGGAAGCGTCTTATTCTTTTGACTTTATCTGCCTGATCTTTAGCTCAGGTAAAGGGAGGGATGCTACAGTATTGATGAGCATGAATATGTAATTCCACTTGCGCTCCTTAGTCTCTGAAATAGGAAACCAGGCAGCAAGGGACAGGTGTTACCACCTTGTTTGTGAGCAGCCTCAAGCTTTTGCATTGTGACAGCCTTAGATTAGCAACTGCACGCATAGTATGGCAGGCCATACTGCTTGCATGGTGCATGGTATGTATGTATATGGACAGATGACTTCTAGTAGTTTGTTCAGTGCACAACTTTTCGATTTGAAGTACATGTGGCTGTGCAAATTGCTAAGTTGCACAAACTATTAATAATCTGTGTTACAGCTTTCTGAGCTAGAAGCTTGCGTGCACCACAGACTGGTAACTCTTGATGGTGGTCAAAAAAAATCACAACCCTTTTACAGGTTCTGCAGTCGCGTGAGAGGACATTTGAAGGCTGGAGTGGTGTGGACCCTTCTAGGGTGAACAGTGTGTGAGGAAAGGTTTTGTATTGTGTTTCTTCTTTCCCACAGCTACTGACTCATCCACCCTTTTTGCTGTCTGCCCGTGCTCATTTGTATGCACTTCCTCAGCTGACTGGTGAAGTTCCACCACCCACTTACAACTGCAATGAATAACGTTTTAGGCCTGGTGTCTCACAAGTGCAGGCCCCTCACACATCAATGTCATTACTGGAATTGCTTTTACTGATAGCAGCCACGTGGCAGGTGTACAGAGAGCAGCCTGCAGAACGAGCAGCACGAAGAGCATCATTCATCAGGTTTGCTTACAAAAAGTCATTTTGGCTGTAAGCATGAAAATGTTATGGTCCCCTTTCTCCACCGTTCTCTTCCTTCCACTGCCTGTGAGGGCAGCATGTGCTTTTGTTCCCTGTCATGATTTTTCACGTCGTGGTTTCAAGTCAAGACATCCAGATGGGACTAGGTTGTGTCTTGCTGTTGCATAGTACCTTTGAATAAGATTCAAGGAATCTCTTGTGCCTTTGGAGGAAGCTTCGCTATTGCCAGATGCACCAGATCAGTCTGATTCATCTCTAGTCATAGGTGTAGTTGGCTGCATTACTTCAGGCCAGTTGCTCAACTTAAGCTGTTGCTTAAATTTAAGCACATGCTTAAGTTTCACTTGAGCTGGAACCTCACAAGGCCATCACAGGGACAGGCAGCAACAGGTTCATAGTCCTGTCTCTGCAATCCTACTTGTTGGAGGATGAAGTCTACTCCTTAAAAGGACAGGGCAGCAGTAGGTTTGTGCTGGTAGAATTTCTTCTCAAGTGTATTGTTCATTTGTCTCCAAGGAAGGAGTCTTTACTACGTGTGCTACTGTGCCCAGAGGCTTGATGGGGATGCAACTGATTGGACCCAGTCTGCAATTGCTTTATTCTGCATGACTTTAAGTTCCTTCTGGGTATTGATGATTTATTTGGACTTTTATTTTATTTTAACAGAGTGCCTCTTCTGGGTTGGAGCAATCACCACAACAAATCCGGTAAGCTTTCATGACCTTAAAAAGGGTAACTGAACATTGGCATTAGATTTAAAAGCGGGGAGGGGGCTTATGGTGAATGTTCTTAATTGAATCTGAAAGACAAAAGAAGACTTTAAAGATCTCGGTTGGCATATGAAAGAATGCCCTCTTCTTGTTCTATGTTGTATTGTCTCATTAAAATGCCCCCTCTCCTGTAATCACTATTTCACAGTTCAGCCATCTCCAGCTACTGTGAAACAGCTGTGCAAAGGTCAAGTACAAGAGGGCAATGGGAAAAGAAAATGACACCACAGCTCCCAGGGTTTCCAACCACCCTGTTAACAAATCTACTGACACAGGGCATAATTTTTACTGACGCTGCCCATTTTTTACTGACACTGACTCTTAAGACTCCATAGGGAGCAGATGCTGACACCTCTCTTGACTTTGAAAAGCTCATTGCTGAAACAAAATGGTTTTATGCAAAGATTTACATACAGTGTCTAAACATTAAGCAGGGGATCAATAGTTCTTCAAGTCTGAGTAATGATCCCACATGGCAAAGCTACGTTTTAATTAATAAGAACACATCCTTACTTCATCTTTGTATTTCTTTTTTCCCTGTCTTGGAGGGAACCAGTGCATCCAGGATTTGCAAAGCACATCCCTGTTTCTTATCACATAGTAGCCTGGGTCTCCCTGGGCTCCGATTCTGCTTTGAGGCTTGTGCAGACAGACCTGACACCTTTATAACTTTTCTGTGAAGCCAGTGGAGCTTGGTGCAGGTATCTGGATATCCTTGCACATCTTACTGCAAGATCAAGCCCTTGGTTAAAAGGTAAGGGTGGCTGGTAGGTCTCAAACAGCTTGTCACCTCCTGCTTAGATTTCATTTAAAATAGACCTTGTTGTTTAGAAATAAGAGCTGTCTGGTTTAGCACTGTTTAGATTTTGTCTCCTTGGTCCCTCCAGTTGTTTGCTGGTGACTTCTCAGTCCTACATAAACATGGTCTTGTTTGGTTCATCTTGTAAACCTGACCACTAAACTGTGCTCTCTCTGGTGCACTTGCAATTTTTTCCCCTTTTTGCTGCTTGTGTTCCCTCTCGGTTGTTGACTGTGACTGGAAAATAGGCGTACAAAGCATTTTGCATTCTCTGAATGTACCACATAGTAATTCTGCTGTCTGAAAACTCTGTAATGTCAATAATTGATGCACTTGAGAAGTGGTAATTAAATTAGTTAATTATGCTGGTAAAATTACATGCAATTATGTGACTGCAGGGTATGTTTAGTAAATTAGGCTTTCCCATACTCACTACATATTGTGGTGCCAATTTTGTTCCTTGATGATTAGGTAGCTTTTGATACTTCTTAATTGATTTAATACCTGGATCTTCATTAGCCCTGGATTGCTATGCAATGTATGTCTGACATTTTTCTCTCTGATATTTCACAGAGTATCGTTCATCAAAAAAAATCAATCTATACATATATACATATTCCTGTCAGATGTTAAAGCGTCGGGACTTCAGGGAGAATGCTCTCTTCTGCAAGTGTCTTGCGGTGACTTGCCCACTAGTGTGAGATGCCAATCAACTACCTGTCCCTGGGAACCCTCTAATATAGAATGACTGATTTCATTTATGTTTCTCTTGAAAGATCCAAATAAATAGGTGTCTCAGGGAAGATTGGCACGGTGACAGCTGTTTTAATGACACCTGTTATCTTTGCAGAGCACAGTGAAAGGTTATTAAAAGGTAACATTAATTCAAATAAAAATTTCAAGAGGGTCAGATTTGATTGCCTCTTCTGCATGGGTGGGGTTTGCTGTTCTTCATTCATGCTCGCTCAATATTTTACATGTCAGAATCACCTCCCAGCAGGTGGTTACCTTCATGCTGGCTGTGTTTGCTATCAAAAACCTTTCCCAGATTTGCTTGTCTCCACACCCCGTATTTCCACCCACCAGCACATACTCTATTGCTGTCAAAAATGATGCTTCTGAGTGTGATCCCTGTTCAGGGATGTTAGTGACAAACTGCAGGAAAAGCTGAAAGCCAGATCATGTAGCTTAAGCAACTATCTTTTATGTCTGTTCATAGGGCAGAACCTTTGTGGGAGAAAGGAAAGAGTAGGGTGGAGCAACCACTTGTTCTTCAGCTTTGGTGTCATGCTTGAACGTTGTTTCTACCTGAGCCCCATCCAGGAATGTGCCAGTATCAAAATAAGTGGGATCTGAATGACAGAGTAGTTAAGTAACTGGACTGAATTGACCTGAGAATAAAAGGTCCTGCTCCGGTGATGACTTCAGTAAATGATGGATGACTTCATCCTGTTGATGTAATGATCTGGGAACTCGATACAAATATAGGCAGGCAGGACCTTTGGTTTGTCAGTCAACTGTTTTGAGAGGGACACACCTTCCTTTGTCCCTGTCTCCCTGCAGGGCCATTCACCAGGCTGCTGGGGAACATGGAGCCAGTGCTTGTGCCAGACTGTGCAAGGTGCCCATACTAATGAAGCACCTACCAGTGATCTAAGCAGGCGCTGCTTGGAGAAGTAACTCCTGAGGAAAGGTTTTTGGCAGGGTGCAGATGGCCTTGTCCGAGTTCTGCTTCTTAGAGGAAAACCAGCTTCCCTGTATTTATCTGTAGCTGCTTTGGCAGGTTTATGATGGCTTTAATATTAACTCAGGGGGAGTCAGTCCACGTTGCTTCTCTTTGCTTTGTTTAGGTCTTTACCAGCTTTTCATTTTCCTGCTTCCTCTCAACAAACTTTATTAATTAATCTGTGTGGGTTTTGGTTTTTTTTCCCTTTTTTATTTCTCACAAACTCTGGTTTTGGCCAGCTCTCTCTATATGGCAAGCATGCAGCTTAGCCTGAAAACTTTACAGGAGAGAATTTCCAGTATCTCCAGAGTGCCGTCTAGAGCTGGCAAGCTGGCTGGCTTCTTAAACATTATATATCATGACTCTGCAGGCTTGTTGGTCTTGGGGACCGAGGGTCTGTAGCTTGAGAGCGCAAGGAAACTTCTGAAAAGAGGGAGTCTGTGTTTCTCCAGACTTCTAAATTTGTGCTATAGGGAAGTTCCTGCCTGTGTGAACGCAACAATATCAGAGAATCTCGAGCTGGTGCTGTAATTTTCAAGCTCACAGTAAAATTGAAGTTAACTGGGTACTACTTGCTGTGAAGGGTTTCCCATATACTTGTGGCTCTTTTAAGAAGCTAATGGGTGTTTTGAAAAACCACAGTTTTCTTCTTTGAGGTAGAGCTGCTCTTAGAACATAAAGGTGTAGAGCTAATTAGAAGGAAAACAGTGAAGAAATGTGCAGGTTTAGATGGGAAATCTCTGTCCTAAGAATATTAGCAGGACGTATATAGAGAGCGACAGGACCTCCTGCAGCAGTGTAATGGTCTTACCAGTGAGTCTGTTAAAATACCACCTGCTTTGCCTGGCAATCCCTGATATTTAACAACTTTGTTCAGATTTCCATGTTTGGGAAAGTGCTTGAATATTGAAAATGAAGGTAAGATCAAACTTAAAATAACTGGAGGGAGAGCTGTGGACATGCAGAAGTTTCTTGCTTTTTTTTTCTTTAGCAGGGACAATTTCTACCTGGTTCTTGCAGTCTTCTGAAAGCAGTGCATTCCAAACACCTCTCTTTATTTGGCACGTTTGTGCTAGGGAAGCTGGCATGCTACCTTGTTAGCTGGCGTAATGCCATCCCAACAGATGGACAGGAGTATAGACAGCCAGGAGACCATGTACAAGCATCAGTATGTGTGTTGAGGGCAAGATCCCCTAGCCAGAAGTGTTGAAATGCTTGTCTGTCCTGTGTTTCTGCATTTGTGGCTAAGATGATGTACCGGCCCTGGGTGGAATTAGCTGCACTGATATAAGTTTATCTTTTGCCTCCAAAGCAGGAGTTGCTCTGACCATGCAGAATTTGGGTTACTATTCCACCAGGTATTCCTGAGGGAACTCCAGGGGATGCCTCAAAAACAGTATTGCTTTCTACATAGCAAATAGATGACTTCAGGAAAAAGCTTTGATACCGCAAGGGTTATCAAAAGACTGGAACAGGCTTCCTGAGGAGGTGGTTGAATCACCATCCCTGGACATATTTAAAAGCCATCTAGATATGGTGCTTAAGGATATGGTGTAGTAGTGGCCCCGGTAGAGTTAGATAATGGTTGGATTGGATGATCTTCAAGATCTTTTCTCTAGTGATTCTGTGATCAGTCGTGGAAAAAATGAGAGATGTAAATAACTGAGTCCAGTTCTGCACAATTCCTTGCGCTGAAATTTCTGCTTAGCTTGGAAAGTGGGCAGAGCTTGTCTGTAGATTGCTGCAGAAATTCACTGTTAGACTTCTCTGGACATCCTTCATGCTGTTTGTCTTTGCCTGAAGAGACAGCATTTTCCCAGTGGGACACAGAAAACCACATCTGTTAACATTAGGTGCTTTTGGAAATTCAATGAGTTACTTGACTACATTTATGGAATCAAAGATGAAGAAGAATGAATTATTCTAACGTGTAGTCTAAGAGGTGGAAGGAAATCCATGCCTCTGTAAGATGATGACACTTGTTGAACTCTAATCAGCTTGACATTTGGGATTCAGGTAGTGGATGTTTAGTTTGGGAACGGCCACTTTTGGCTTAGTTCAAATTGCTGCTGTAGGATAAACTGGAAAAACCCACCCTGCTCATAACTGAAATAAGCACTTATTTAAAAATGTCTTGCTAACTGAATTGGTTTAAATTTACCAGGGTTAAACTGTAATCAAACTCTAAATATAGACTCTTTCCAGACTCCTGCTTGAATTTACTTCATTTGAAGAATTGGCAACCATTTCAGAAGAGTCGTAGGGTATTTTTAAAACCATACAGAAGGCACTGATCAAATGCTATAAGGCAGCCCACAAGGGACTGAGATCTGCAGTTCAGAGGCCTGCACAGTTGTGAGTAAAGGCAGACAGTGGTATTAGCAATAGATTTATGAAGCCAGTGCTGTTCTGTTTCATACTTGGAAAATTATCTTTGTGGCCATGAAGGCTGTACACTTAGATTTTTGTCTTCTACGAACAAAGTCGTAGACTGATCTTTTAGCTGAAATCTTTTCACACAAAAAAGTCTTATCTTGCCATTGGTGAGTAGACAAGTTTGGGTTTTTTTTTGTCCCAGGCCTGCTGTGATCAAGGTCTGCTTTGGTATGTACTCATCATGTGATATCTCCTCCTCACTAGGTACTAACAGATATT
The DNA here is from genome assembly GCA_024336885.1 of Actenoides hombroni. Classification (NCBI taxonomy): domain Eukaryota; kingdom Metazoa; phylum Chordata; class Aves; order Coraciiformes; family Alcedinidae; genus Actenoides; species Actenoides hombroni. The sequence goes on from WUAM01000323.1 coordinate 27,662,189, forward strand.
TTAGGATAACTTTGCACGAAAGACCTGCAATTATATTCTGCTAATTTTAGCAAGTAGAACTAGTGTTGAAATGTCAATATTCACGTTTGCACATAAGCAATCCAACACATGAATTTGTTCCCTTTAAATGTGTTTAAACATAACACGCAATGTCTCCTGTATTAAGTGGCCATTGGCAGTCTAAATTGCAAAGGGTCCGTTGGCAGATAAGTCAACAAAGTCACCCATCTGGGTCAGGATCATGTTTGCTGGATGAAATATTAACTGAACTGGTCCCACTTCACTTCCACATAGGCATATGTGCATAGGTAGCAGAAATGTCTGTTGGCCTACAGCCAGCCTTGCTTTTCTTAGAAGAAGAAAAGATTGTTGAGACATCTGTTAGACTGGAGAAGAGAAGGCTCAGGGGGGATCACATCAATGTATATAGATAGCTGAAGGGAGGGTGCAGAGAGGACAGAGCTAGGCTCTTTTGTCCTGTCACTAGACACCACTGAAGAGGCAACTTGACCACCTGAAACACAGAAGGTTCTTTCTGAACATCAGGAAACTTTTTTTTTTTTACTGTAACGGTGACTGAGCACTGGCACAGATGCCCAGGGAGTGGAGTCTCTCTTGTTAGACATATTCAGATGCTGTCAGGATGTGGTCCTGAGCAACCTGCTCCAGATGACCATGCCTGAGTGGGAGGGGATGTGTGGAAAAAATGAACCCCAGAGCTCCCTTTCAACCTCAGCCGTTCTGTGACATGAGTTGAATTCAGGCCGTATGTGCCAGACCTCTCAGCCAAAGGGAATTTATTCTCTATTTTTTTATATTTATTTATTTATTTAAACCATGACTCTTAGTTATCTGCAGAAGGTAGTGAGCAGTTATCTCTATTCATTTTATCAGCATACTTCCTTTTTTCTGCAGGAAGTGTTTGGGATCCAAGCATTGGAGAGCAGTTGAAACTTACTCAACAGATCTTTGACTCTCTATTAGTGCTGTTAGCAATTTTTTGGGGGAGGTGGGTTCTTACGTGAAGGCACAGGAGAAAGCTATTCCTGTGATCTGTGGTCACACTTTCCAAATGTCACAGCTGTCTGTATTGGGCTATTTGGGTGTATCCCAGTGAGAGGTTTGGATTTTTGTATGATAACAGCCCCTGTTTCAGTCTCTTGCTGTGGAGAGAAGAGTGCCTTGCTCCCTACTCCACAGACTCCTGGTGTGCACATATCCATGAAGATTTCACTGCTTTTACTCTTGGGATGCAGCTTTGCATCCTTTATGTCACAGGTTCTTGAGTCTCCCTTTTTCACCCCGCCACTATTCACAACTGAATTACAGTGATAGGCTTAACTATACTTGAGACCTGCTAGAAGCTTCACTTGGAAGCCTACAATGTATGCTTTATCAGGTTTATATGGTTATGGTAGTGGTCATACTGGCTTCAAGCAAAGGTCCATCTATCTCAGTAGACTCTCTCCAGTTATGGCTGCATATGGGTTAAGTAACAGAGTAAGAAGAGTACGGGGATGTGTGTGCAACACTTGACCATAATACTCCTCCATCTCTGGCTCTCCCTTAGCTGGAAGCATTTCCTGTGGCCTTACTGAACTTCCTTGGATTTATCTTCCAAAAACTAAAGTTTCCCAACCAGCTGTTGGTATGTGCAGGATGCTTCGGCAAGGAGTTGTCCGTGTGGGATGCACAGCGATTTGGTGTGCTGGTGAACTATGCAGGAATACACTTCACCTACAGTCTACTCTACACCATTCCTTGCAGTGATAATATGAGCCCTTGTATAACTTTAAACCAAAAAGAGACACCACTTAATTATCATCTTCTGTGCAGGCCTGTGGGGTTCCAATTTGATATCACAGGCTTATCCCAAGTCCACTTAGATTCACAGAGCGACTTGGATTCATGTGACCAAATATGCCATGGAGTACTGGTGCATCTTAGTTTGTATTAATATGTGTGTACTAGATAAAAAATATGAAGAGTAGGCTTAGCAGTAGGCTTTCTACCAACATATTCTTGTCCTTTGCATTTTACTTTTAAAATTCTAATTAGTAGCAACAGGTGCAGAATAGAGTCTCCCTGCAGGAAAATAAAATGCAGTTGGTTAGCTGGGAAGGAAAAGGAGCGCAGCTATGGGAACACTACGTGGAGCCGCTACAGTGCAGATGTGTGCTGGATTGGCTGTGCCTCTACTGAGCCATCACAGCTTGTCCATCATGTGCATCGAGTTCGAAGATGGTTCCATTAGAAAGATCGAGTGCAAGTCCTCCACACAAACCAAAGATGCTTGTTAACCTTGCAGCTTTCCTTTCATCTCTGATACTTAATGATTCTTGGCTTTCCCCTCTTTGCTGTCTTCACTGTTGTGTTAATGAAGCTCATAGTGAATCCTTTCCTTATTTTAACTCCAGTCATTTTAGGTTTGGGTTATCAAGCACTCCACTCACAATGACTCCAGCATCAGACGTTTAGCTGCTTAGCAGCAATGTGGGTTGCATTGCAGTAGCTTTGATGCACTGGTTGTTTCATCAGTTAGATAACCTTTCCTCTGCTTGCCACTGCTCTAATATGTGTTTAGCCTGTTGGACACTTGTAAATATGCTTTAGTACACTTTTCTTTTTTTGGAGTCTGAGATTTGGTACAACTGGTTTTCTGTCACACAGATTCCTTACGTGAGTTCTGTCTGCGTTACTGATTTCTGATGGGAGATAGAGCAGGGAAGTCTAGGCAGAGGGTTTTGAGTGGATTGAGATTATACAGTTCAGAGTAACTCTAATGTCTCAGTTTGCCACCGTGGTGGAACAAATGGCAGAACTGTTAGCGTGAAATTATGATGTCTAAGCAACTATATATATTTGAGGCTTAATCTAGTGCTATCCCAGAGGCTCTGGAAGTGAATTTGGACGCTGCCACTGTGCTGATGTATTTTAGTGATACCTGTGTAAATTGGTGGCTCGGGTTACCTTGGATTGTGTTGACTTTGACAAGGAGAGAGCAGAGATGGAAATCTTGCAGGGTGAGGTCTCTAGGTAGAGTCACTGGGCTGGTATTTAATGTCTTGTCTTGGTTCTGGTGCCACTGGTCCCAGATGTTTAAAGGTCTTAAGCTAATTCTCCAAAAGGTTTATGTTGCAAGATGCAGAAAAGCAAAGCAATTTAGTAAGTGATAAGGGGCTTTTATGAGGGGTATTTTAAGGCTCTTTTGATTTTTGAGTTTTAAGGTGCCAAGTGGGTCATGATTTTAAGTGTTGCTTGCTTTTTTTTTTTTTTTTTTTTGATGCCGCTGTTAGGGGAGACCCCAAGCTTCTCTTTAACTGCTAACTTTTGGAAGCTGGACCTCTAACCATAGCATCAAATATTGTAACACTTATGATTGAAAACACCAGAGCTGGCAATACAGGGCTTTCTGATTGCCAGTTTATTTTGTAGACGTGATTGATTGCAGCAGGTCATCTAAAAATACTGTAAAAAAAACCAAAACTGTGTTCCTTCAGTCTATCACAAAGCAGCTGGGAACGTGCTGTCGATCAGCTATAGCTATCGAACGTGTCCAGCCAAACCCCAACTGTGCTACACATGTTTATATGTTTGTACTTGCAGAGAGAATGTACACAGAGGGCATTAGAGTGTGAGCTCTCTGTGTGTATTTGAAAAGATTTTTGTGTTTTTGCATAAGGGATACTTTTATTTTACAGTGCATCAAAAGTAACCCTAACTAAGCCATATAAAGGCATATCACATCCTTTGAGTTTGTGACTCGTTTATTTCTTGATGATAGGCCAAACACAAATTCCAGTTCCTTGTGTTTTACTTACAATAACATTAGTGTTTAATTCGACAGACTCCATCAAAGCTACGCTTAATATAAAGAAAACAAATTCTCTATTTTATAGCTGCTTAAATACTTTCCCCTAAAATGGTTTAGGGAGGTGGGTTTTGTTTGGTTTTTGTAGTTATGTATAGATTTATTTTTTTTTTTATATATCTTTCACAATGCTAGAGACTTTGTTTTGGTTTTAGTACTCTGTATTTATAGTTGTGGAATGATCATTTTCTGGCTGATTTCACATTGAGCTCTCAAAACTAGTTGTAATAGTTCCATGCTCTTTAAATCTTTTTCTTTCTATCACTGCTGTTACAATATATTATACTTTATACTCTTAAGCTATTAACTCTGAGCTCAGCTAATGATTTGTTGGTGGTTGAAGGGAGAGTATCTGGGTCGTTTGTATTGATAGTAGCTTTTTTTTCTTCTTTTAATGGTAAATAAGTAATTACAACAGTAGAAAAAGACTAGCAAGGGCTTTGTTTCATGGGGCTTAGATAAGATGGGCCAACACAAAATGTAGCAATCTTGGCCTGTTTTTGTCTTCTAATTTTTTTAATTTGATTTTTTTTTGTCTAAATACTTGCATGGTGTTTGGTAGTTAATGACATTTTGCTTGTTCTTGGAGAAGGATGCAAGGGGTAAGTGGGATTTTTGTGTCTGTGGGGTTTTTTGTTTGGTTGGGGGGTTTTGGTAGTGTTTTTTGTTTGGTTTTTTGTTTGTTTTTTGTTCCCCCCCCCCCCCTTGACACCTGGTCTCCAGTGTTTAAGGAAATTTGCAAGTCACTTTGTGGGCTGCTTTCATTGATCTTTGCACCCAATTCAATTTAAAAGTGCAAAATCAGAGATGCTGAACTTCTCTGCAGGCTGTGGAAGTAGGATCTGATTCCCAACAGGCACTGGAATACCTTCAGTCCCCACTCTGCACAGGAAGAGCTGAGCAAGCCGGGCATCCCCCTGCAGAAGCAGGGGGCATGGGGGTGCATGGGCATCACAAACAGGAGGAAGAATCATAGACTGGTAGGGGTTGGAAGGGACCTCTGGAGATCGAGTCCAATCCCCCTGCCAGAGCAGGGTCACCCAGGGCAGGACACACAGGAACAGATCCAGGGGTGTTTGAAAGTCTCCAGAGAAGGAGACTCCACAACCTTTCCGGGCAGCCTGTTCCAGGCTCTGTCACCCTCACAGTGAAGAAGTTTTTCCTCATGTT